>CM022403.1:55345151-55976330 GCA_011833715.1 Carcinoscorpius rotundicauda | reverse complement strand
GGCACCTCCTAAATGAAAATGATTCAGCTAAGTTGATACTAAGTACCTCAAGACATTACTTTTTGTCGTTCCCAGAGATTATTTACCCAAGAAGGCACCTCCTAAATGAAAATGATTCAGCTAAGTTGATACTAAGTACCTCAAGACATTACTTTTTGTCGTTCCCAGAGATTATTTACCCAAGAAGGCACCTCCTAAATGAAAATGATTCAGCTAAGTTGATACTAAGTACCTCAAGACATTACTTTTTGTCGTTCCCAGAGATTATTTACCCAAGAAGGCACCTCCTAAATGAAAATGATTCAGCTAAGTTGATACTAAGTACCTCAAGACATTACTTTTTGTCGTTCCCAGAGATTATTTACCCAAGAAGGCACCTCCTAAATGAAAATGATTCAGCTAAGTTGATACTAAGTACCTCAAGACATTACTTTTTGTCGTTCCCAGAGATTATTTACCCAAGAAGGCACCTCCTAAATGAAAATGATTCAGCTAAGTTGATACTAAGTACCTCAAGACATTACTTTTTGTCGTTCCCAGAGATTATTTACCCAAGAAGGCACCTCCTAAAAGAATATGATTCAGCTAAGTTGATATTAAGTACCTCAAGACATTACTTTTTGTCGTTCCCAGAGATTATTTACCCAAGAAGGCACCTCCTAAATGAAAATGATTCAGCTAAGTTGATACTAAGTACCTCAAGACATTACTTTTTGTCGTTCCCAGAGATTATTTACCCAAGAAGGCACCTCCTAAAAGAATATGATTCAGCTAAGTTGATATTAAGTACCTCAAGACATTACTTTTTGTCGTTCCCAGAGATTATTTACCCAAGAAGGCACCTCCTAAATGAAAATGATTCAGCTAAGTTGATACTAAGTACCTCAAGACATTACTTTTTGTCGTTCCCAGAGATTATTTACCCAAGAAGGCACCTCCTAAATGAAAATGATTCAGCTAAGTTGATACTAAGTACCTCAAGACATTACTTTTTGTCGTTCCCAGAGATTATTTACCCAAGAAGGCACCTCCTAAAAGAATATGATTCAGCTAAGTTGATATTAAGTACCTCAAGACATTACTTTTTGTCGTTCCCAGAGATTATTTACCCAAGAAGGCACCTCCTAAATGAAAATGATTCAGCTAAGTTGATACTAAGTACCTCAAGACATTACTTTTTGTCGTTCCCAGAGATTATTTACCCAAGAAGGCACCTCCTAAAAGAATATGATTCAGCTAAGTTGATATTAAGTACCTCAAGACATTACTTTTTGTCGTTCCCAGAGATTATTTACCCAAGAAGGCACCTCCTAAATGAAAATGATTCAGCTAAGTTGATACTAAGTACCTCAAGACATTACTTTTTGTCGTTCCCAGAGATTATTTACCCAAGAAGGCACCTCCTAAATGAAAATGATTCAGCTAAGTTTATACTAAGTACCTCAAGACATTACTTTTTGTCGTTCCCAGAGATTATTTACCCAAGAAGGCACCTCCTAAATGAAAATGATTCAGCTAAGTTGATACTAAGTACCTCAAGACATTATTTTTTGTCGTTCCCAGAGATTATTTACCCAAGAAGGCACCTCCTAAAAGAATATGATTCAGCTAAGTTGATATTAAGTACCTCAAGACATTACTTTTTGTCGTTCCCAGAGATTATTTACCCAAGAAGGCACCTCCTAAATGAAAATGATTCAGCTAAGTTGATACTAAGTACCTCAAGACATTACTTTTTGTCGTTCCCAGAGATTATTTACCCAAGAAGGCACCTCCTAAAAGAATATGATTCAGCTAAGTTGATATTAAGTACCTCAAGACATTACTTTTTGTCGTTCCCAGAGATTATTTACCCAAGAAGGCACCTCCTAAATGAAAATGATTCAGCTAAGTTGATACTAAGTACCTCAAGACATTACTTTTTGTCGTTCCCAGAGATTATTTACCCAAGAAGGCACCTCCTAAATGAAAATGATTCAGCTAAGTTTATACTAAGTACCTCAAGACATTACTTTTTGTCGTTCCCAGAGATTATTTACCCAAGAAGGCACCTCCTAAATGAAAATGATTCAGCTAAGTTGATACTAAGTACCTCAAGACATTACTTTTTGTCGTTCCCAGAGATTATTTACCCAAGAAGGCACCTCCTAAAAGAATATGATTCAGCTAAGTTGATATTAAGTACCTCAAGACATTACTTTTTGTCGTTCCCAGAGATTATTTACCCAAGAAGGCACCTCCTAAATGAAAATGATTCAGCTAAGTTGATACTAAGTACCTCAAGACATTACTTTTTGTCGTTCCCAGAGATTATTTACCCAAGAAGGCACCTCCTAAAAGAATATGATTCAGCTAAGTTGATATTAAGTACCTCAAGACATTACTTTTTGTCGTTCCCAGAGATTATTTACCCAAGAAGGCACCTCCTAAATGAAAATGATTCAGCTAAGTTGATATTAAGTACCTCAAGACATTATTTTTCATTGTTTCGATGGCTTACTTGTCTTTAATGTGAAACCGATTCAGCTCACGTGATGTTAAGTAGTTCACTATCAGCTATAGTTTTAATACATCTTATTTTGATTGACATTCGACTTGGGATCATAATTATAATACGGTGGGTAATCTGTTTATGCACATGACATAAGTTGTTTTTGAATCGTTACTGGTATTCGTCACGTGTATTTAACATCAAAATATCATTCTGCTAACCAGCGTGGACAATAAAACGTTTTTACTTTTCAACAGGAGATTGTGATGTAGGGAAAAAAACTACTAAACATGTTTATACTATACAACTTCCTGCATTTCTGATCACTTCTTTTGGTTAAAATATAACATTCCTTGTTTTTTTGTTAATCAGTTAGATGTTTTTCAGGGGTAAAATGATTCCAGCAGAGTTAGAAAAGAGAGTTCGTGAGGCAAAAGCCAAAGGTCAAAGACCATTTTTTGTCAACTGTACAGCTGGAACCACGGTGCTCGGTGCTTTCGATCCTATCAATCCTCTGGCTGACATCTGTGAAAAATACGACATGTGGCTTCATGTAGATGTAAGTTTATTACACTTATTTTATTCCGTTATTTGTAATGTAGAAATTGTTTCACAGGTAAATACACTCTTCCAGCAATAACGGATCTCAGAGTTGAGTTATTGTTTGTGTCAAAGTGACCAGAGTAATTTTAATAATAGTATAATGTAGAGATTAGTCGAATATTTGCCATCAGTCAAAGTTCAAGATCATATAAATGGTCTATATTTTATGAAAGGAAAAGTTGTAACAAGAAAGAGGGAAATTATTGATGGATTTTATGGTCATTGAGGGTTATTGATTGTAGGAAGATTGGTTAGACTCAACAGCAAAGAATTGCCATAATCCTAGAAGAGCTGGTTAGATTTAACATGATCCTATTGATTGTAGGAAGATTGGTTAGACTCAACAGCAAAGGGTTGCCGTAATCCTAGAAGAGCTGGTTAGATTTAACATGATCCTATTGATTGTAGGAAGATTGGTTAGACTCAACAGCAAAGGGTTGCCGTAATCCTAGAAGAGCTGGTTAGATTTAACATGATCCTATTGATTGTAGGAAGATTGGTTAGACTCAACAGCAAAGAGTTGCCGTAATCCTAGAAGAGCTGGTTAGATTTAACATGATCCTATTGATTGTAGGAAGATTGGTTAGACTCAACAGTAAAGGGTTGCCATAATCTTAGAAGAGCTGATTAGATTTGACACCAGAGGCTACTTGACGGTTGTAGAAAACTGGGTTGTATCAACCCCAGTTATTTTACCTTGTCTATAGGAGGGTTAGATAGATCGATAACAAAGAGTTGCCATAATTCTGGAAGAGCTGGTTAGATTTAACATAATCCTACTGATTGCAGGAAGATTGGTTAGACTCAACAGCAAAGAATTGCCATAATCCTAGAAGAACTGGTTAGATTTAACATGATCCTATTGATTGGCAGGAATATTGGTCAGACTCAACAATAAAGGGTTGCCATAATCTTAGAAGAGTTGATTAGATTTGACACCAGAGGCCACTGTGACGGTTGTAGAAAACTGGGTTGGATCAACCCTAGTTATTTTACCGTATCTATAGGAGGGTTAGATAGATCGATAACAAAGAGTTGCCATGATTCCAGAAAGGTTGGTTAGTTCTAATATCAAAAGCCGCTGTGACGTCAAAAGAGAGAGAGTTAGTTTAAATCAACACTAATTAATTTCCTTGTATGAAGGAGAAGTGGTTAGTTTGGAGAATTGATTGTTTCGAACACACCAAAATAATAACATTTTATTTAACTAAATGAGATTGGACACCTTGCACAGCCTAGATGTATAAAACAAAACGTAGAAAAAGCTATAATTTAAAACGTTGTTCATTTCACGTGTTACTGATTATCTTAATTCGAAATTATCTTTCAATATAAAAATATTTTCCCTACGTAAGTTATATAAAATTCCTAGAATGATTTTCATCTTACCACAACGTAAGTTATATAAAATTCCTAGAATGATTTTCATCTTACCACAACGTAAGTTATATAAAATTGCTGGAATTATTTTCATCTTACCACAATTCAAAATGTTCTAATTTATATATATTTCTAATTACAATGCTATCCCATTCAGTATTGACACTTGACTTTGTTAAAGTATTAACAGACAGAGTATAGTGTGCTTCCGATGAAGAAAGGCACACCTTTCGAAAGTTCTCAAGTTATCGGTTTTCTATCAAAGCACAATACGTAGTGAAAGACTGGTTATATCTATTTACATCTTTATATCCAATTTGAGCAAGATATTTTTCAGTTTTTTAACGAAAGTAAGTAAACAATAACAAGCACAATTATTCAGTACAAAAAAATGCGATATGCTACACCAGAAAACGTTGACACGAGTCCAGGTAACAATTATATTGTTTGTGACCAGATAAATAATTTTTATAATGATTTCGTAAGATAATTCTAATTGAATGCCACTGTGTGAGGGTGTCTTTTGCTTATAGTAAATCCACATCGGGTTAGTCCACCAAAGAGAATTGAACCCCTGATTTTAGCGTGGTAAATTCATATACTTACCGCTGTACCAGCGGGAACTCAATGTTATTAAAGTTTCATAGTAAAATTAAAGCGTCAGATTTCGATAAACTTTATTGTTTGAGTGCAACTGATGACTCTCTGAATGTGATTGTTGGAATAAAAACCACTTGTTGCTTTGATTGAAACTTCATTATGTGTACATTTGTTTGGGATAACTTTAACTAAACGTTTCTATAATGAATGGTTTTTTACGCTTTATAAAGTTCTTTATTGTTGTGACTACAGGCTGTTTAATTCAAGCATAAATTGTCTTCACTTAATGAGTAAACAGAAAATAAAGCTTCATATGGAACAAAAGATGTTAAAATCGTGTAAAGTCGATACATTTCGTAAATGGGTTAAAAGGAAAATTAAATACACGTTATCGAGTTGTCAGAAGTTTTTGTTTTAATTTCGTTATATTGTTGTTGTCTTGAATTAAGCACAGAGCTAAATGGGCTATCTGTGCTCTGCCCACCACGGGTATCGAAACCAGGTTTTTAGAGTTGAGAATACGCAGACGTACTGCTGAGCCACTGGAGGGCGATTTCGTTATAATGATTTTAAATTTAGCTTTTATTGTACGCTACTTTAAATGTATGGCTTGCAATATAATTCATACTGCCAGTAACTAAGGGAAGTTCACACTTCTGGCATTGGAAATTTCAACTAATTAGGGTTTAAGCACAATAATGAATTTACTGTATTTTTACAGGCTGCCTGGGGTGGAGGATGTCTGCTCTCGCAAAAGTACAAATCTCGTTTGGCGGGCATTGAGAGGTAGGTTGACTATTTAGGTTTCAGTAACAACAATATAACGACGAGAGGTAGGTGGACTATTTAGGTTTCAGTAACAACAATATAACGACGAGAGGTAGGTTGACCATTTAGGTTTCAGTAACAACAATATAACGACGAGAGGTAGGTTGACTATTTAGGTTTCAGTAACAACAATATAACGACGAGAGGTAGGTTGACTATTTGGATTTCAGTAACAACAATATAACGACGAGAGGTAGGTTGACTATTTGGATTTCAGTAACAACAATATAACGACGAGAGGTAGGTTGACTATTTAGATTTTAGTAACAACAATATAACGACGAGAGGTAGGTTGACTATTTAGGTTTCAGTAACAACAATATAACGACGAGAGGTAGGTTGACCATTTAGATTTCAGTAACAACAATATAACGACATTAAATACCTTATATTTATCTGTAATTCAAGCTTTATAGCAAGAAAAACTCAGTATTCTATTAAGTTGTTGACAATAACCTGCCCAAACATTTGTTACTGTGTTTTAGAAAAATTGTAGAAAGTTAAGTAGATTATAATAAAGTTAATTCAGAGTCAGAAAGAAACATAAAACAGTAACTTGTTGTTGATTTTGGAATTTCGCACAAAGCTACTCGAGGGCTATCTGTCTTGTCGTCCCTAATTTAGCAGTGTAAGACTAGAGGGAAGGCAGCTACTCATCACCACCCACCGCCAACTCTTGGGCTACTCTTTTACCAACGAATAGTGGGATTGACCGTCACATTGTAACGCCCCCAAGGCTGGGAGAGCGAGCATGTTTTGCGCGACCCTGAGATTACGAGTCGCACGCCTTACGCGCTTGGCTATGCCAGGCCCTCAAAACAGTAACAAAAACAATTAAAAACTGGTAGTAAAAATAAAAGGAATTACGACATATTAATAATTCTTACCGTTAATAATTCTGATCTCTAAATGACTTAAATAAAATTGAGAGTAATTACAATTCACTTACTTAATTACAACACGCATTTAACGGTACAAATGGCATCGAGTCCATTACTTTGTATGCCGTTCCCAGCTGGCCGGTAGAGCTCTTGTACTTAACAAAACGGCCCAACGGCAGTAGATATAACAGATATATTATGGTTGTCATATAATTAAACATTCTTCTTTGCATTCATTCATGAATTATTAAGGTTTATAAGAAATACTTGCAAACGTCTATATAGTGACGTGTCACCACGGAAAAGGCACTTATTTACATATATTAGTTTCACAGCAAATATCCGATATTAAACGCTACAGATACTATCATAGAGTACTTAATGGTTCGTTAAAAGTGTCAGAGGTTTTTCCTGGGATGTCTGATTAGTGAAATTGTCAAGTCATGTAAAAATCATTACGTTTCTAAAGAAAGAATCGAATATTCTCCATGGAAGAAAAAAATACTCAACTAGAAAATTGTTTAGAGAACAACATTCTTTGAAAACACACTCAAAGTTATTGAGTAATAAGACCCACGAAGTGAAGGATACGGCTACGAAAGAAAACCCACTGTGATGTTAGGTTAAATACTGTATGACAATTCTAGAAGTTGTACCGAGAAGCGTTGACTCCAATATTAAATATGGTAATAAAGGTTCTTTTACTGATGATACTCGTGGCCTTCTGGCTGCATACTGTCCTATTATTAGCATAGCTCTAAGTACCATTAACAGTGTAAAAAACAAAGATGTGACAACAAAGAAGGATCAAAGTGTTCAGCCAACTTTGAAATTAACAGAAGTTTTCACAAAAGTAACTGAATTCATAGAACAACATGGCAGCAACAAATGTTTTCAAAAGAACAATGACAAAAGTAGCTGAATTCATAGATCAACATGGCAGCAACAAATGTTTTCAGGAGAACAATGACAAAAGTAGCTGAATTCATAGAACAACATGGCAGCAACAAATGTTTTCAGGAGAACAATGACAAAAGTAGCTGAATTCATAGAACAACATGGCAGCAACAAATGTTTTCAAAAGAACAATGACAAAAGTAGCTGAATTCATAGAACAACATGGCAGCAACAAATGTTTTCAGGAGAACAATGACAAAAGTAGCTGAATTCATAGATCAACATGGCAGCAACAGATGTTTTCAAAAGAACAATGACAAAAGTAGCTGAATTCATAGAACAACATGGCAGCAACAAATGTTTTCAGGAGAACAATGACAAAAGTAGCTGAATTCATAGAACAACATGGCAGCAACAAATGTTTTCAGGAGAACAATGACAAAAGTAACTGAATTCAAAGAACAACATGGCAGCAACAGATGTTTTCAAAAGAACAATGACAAAAGTAGCTGAATTCATAGAACAACATGGCAGCAACAAATGTTTTCAGGAGAACAATGACAAAAGTAGCTGAATTCATAGAACAACATGGCAGCAACAGATGTTTTCAGGAGAACAATGACAAAAGTAACTGAATTCATAGAACAACATGGCAGCAACAAATGTTTTCAGGAGAACAATGACAAAAGTAGCTGAATTCATAGAACAACATGGCAGCAACAGATGTTTTCAGGAGAACAATGACAAAAGTAACTGAATTCATAGAACAACATGGCAGCAACAAATGTTTTTAGAAGAACAATGACAAAAGTAGCTGAATTCATAGAACAACATGGCAGCAACAGATGTTTTCAAAAGAACAATGACAAAAGTAGCTGAATTCATAGAACAACATGGCAGCAACAAATGTTTTCAGGAGAACAATGACAAAAGTAGCTGAATTCATAGAACAACATGGCATCAACAGATGTTTTCAGGAGAACAATGACAAAAGTAACTGAATTCATAGAACAACATGGCAGCAACAAATGTTTTCAGGAGAACAATGACAAAAGTAGCTGAATTCATAGATCAACATGGCAGCAACAAATGTTTTCAGGAGAACAATGACAAAAGTAACTGAATTCATAGAACAACATGGCAGCAACAAATGTTTTGAGAAGAACAATGACAAAAGTAACTGAATTCATAGATCAACATGGCAGCAACAGATGTTTTCAGGAGAACAATGACAAAAGTAACTGAATTCATAGAACAACATGGCAGCAACTTATGTTTTCAGGAGAACAATGACAAAAGTAACTGAATTCATAGATCAACATGGCAGCAACAGATGTTTTCAGGAGAACAATGACAAAAGTAACTGAATTCATAGATCAACATGGCAGCAACAGATGTTTTCAGGAGAACAATGACAAAAGTAACTGAATTCATAGAACAACATGGCAGCAACAAATGTTTTCAGAAGAACAATGACAAAAGTAACTGAATTCATAGATCAACATGGCAGCAACATATGTTTTCAGGAGAACAATGACAAAAGTAACCGAATTCATAGAACAACATGGCAGCAACTTATGTTTTCAGGAGAACAATGACAAAAGTAACTGAATTCGTAGATCAACATGGCAGCAACAAATGTTTTCAGAAGAACAATGACAAAAGTAACTGAATTCATAGAACAACATGGCAGCAACTTATGTTTTCAGAAGAACAATGACAAAAGTAGCTGAATTCATAGAACAACATGGCAGCAACAAATGTTTTCAGGAGAACAATGACAAAAGTAACTGGACTCATAGATCAACATGGCAGCAACAGATGTTTTCAGAAGAATAATGACAAAAGTAACTGAATTCATAGAACAACATGGCAGCAACAAATGTTTTCAGAAGAACAATGACAAAAGTAACTGAATTCATAGATCAACATGGCAGCAACTTATGTTTTCAGGAGAACAATGACAAAAGTAACTGAATTCATAGATCAACATGGCAGCAACAGATGTTTTCAGGAGAACAATGACAAAAGTAACTGAATTCATAGAACAACATGGCAGCAACTTATGTTTTCAGGAGAACAATGACAAAAGTAACTGAATTCATAGATCAACATGGCAGCAACAGATGTTTTCAGGAGAACAATGACAAAAGTAACTGAATTCATAGATCAACATGGCAGCAACAGATGTTTTCAGGAGAACAATGACAAAAGTAACTGGACTCATAGATTAACATGGCAGCAACAGATGTTTTCAAAAGAACAATGACAAAAGTAACTGAATTCATAGATCAACATGGCAGCAACAGATGTTTTCAGGAGAACAATGACAAAAGTAACTGAATTCATAGATCAACATGGCAGCAACAGATGTTTTCAAAAGAACAATGACAAAAGTAACTGAATTCATAGATCAACATGGCAGCAACAGATGTTTTTAAAAGAACAATGACAAAAGTAACTGGACTCATAGATCAACATGGCAGCAACATATGTTTTCAGAAGAATAATGACAAAAGTAACTGAATTCATAGAACAACATGGCAGCAACAAATGTTTTCAGGAGAACAATGACAAAAGTAACTGAATTCATAGAACAACATGGCAGCAACAAATGTTTTCAAAAGAACAATGACAAAAGTAGCTGAATTCATAGAACAACATGGCAGCAATAGATGTTTTCAGGAGAACAATGACAAAAGTAACTGAATTCATAGAACAACATGGCAGCAACAAATGTTTTCAGGAGAACAATGACAAAAGTAGCTGAATTCATAGAACAACATGGCAGCAACAGATGTTTTCAGGAGAACAATGACAAAAGTAACTGAATTCATAGAACAACATGGCAGCAACAAATGTTTTCAGGAGAACAATGACAAAAGTAGCTGAATTCATAGATCAACATGGCAGCAACAAATGTTTTCAGGAGAACAATGACAAAAGTAGCTGAATTCATAGAACAACATGGCAGCAACTTATGTTTTCAGGAGAACAATGACAAAAGTAACTGAATTCATAGATCAACATGGCAGCAACAGATGTTTTCAGAAGAACAATGACAAAAGTAGCTGAATTCATAGAACAACATGGCAGCAACAGATGTTTTCAGGAGAACAATGACAAAAGTAACTGAATTCATAGAACAACATGGCAGCAACAAATGTTTTCAGGAGAACAATGACAAAAGTAGCTGAATTCATAGAACAACATGGCAGCAACAGATGTTTTCAGGAGAACAATGACAAAAGTAACTGAATTCATAGAACAACATGGCAGCAACAAATGTTTTCAGGAGAAAAATGACAAAAGTAGCTGAATTCATAGAACAACATGGCAGCAACAGATGTTTTCAGGAGAACAATGACAAAAGTAACTGAATTCATAGAACAACATGGCAGCAACAAATGTTTTCAGGAGAACAATGACAAAAGTAGCTGAATTCATAGATCAACATGGCAGCAACAAATGTTTTCAGGAGAACAATGACAAAAGTAACTGAATTCATAGAACAACATGGCAGCAACTTATGTTTTCAGGAGAACAATGACAAAAGTAACTGAATTCATAGATCAACATGGCAGCAACAGATGTTTTCAGGAGAACAATGACAAAAGTAACTGAATTCATAGAACAACATGGCAGCAACTTATGTTTTCAGGAGAACAATGACAAAAGTAACTGAATTCATAGATCAACATGGCAGCAACAGATGTTTTCAGGAGAACAATGACAAAAGTAACTGAATTCATAGATCAACATGGCAGCAACAGATGTTTTCAGGAGAACAATGACAAAAGTAACTGAATTCATAGAACAACATGGCAGCAACAAATGTTTTCAGAAGAACAATGACAAAAGTAACCGAATTCATAGAACAACATGGTAGCAACTTATGTTTTCAGGAGAACAATGACAAAAGTAACTGAATTCATAGATCAACATGGCAGCAACAGATGTTTTCAGAAGAACAATGACAAAAGTAACTGAATTCATAGAACAACATGGCAGCAACTTATGTTTTCAGAAGAACAATGACAAAAGTAGCTGAATTCATAGAACAACATGGCAGCAACTTATGTTTTCAGGAGAACAATGACAAAAGTAACTGGACTCATAGATCAACATGGCAGCAACAGATGTTTTCAGAAGAATAATGACAAAAGTAACTGAATTCATAGAACAACATGGCAGCAACAAATGTTTTCAGAAGAACAATAACAAAAGTAACTGAATTCATAGATCAACATGGCAGCAACATATGTTTTCAGGAGAACAATGACAAAAGTAACTGAATTCATAGAACAACATGGCAGCAACTTATGTTTTCAGGAGAACAATGACAAAAGTAACTGAATTCATAGATCAACATGGCAGCAACAGATGTTTTCAGGAGAACAATGACAAAAGTAACTGAATTCATAGAACAACATGGCAGCAACTTATGTTTTCAGGAGAACAATGACAAAAGTAACTGAATTCATAGATCAACATGGCAGCAACAGATGTTTTCAGGAGAACAATGACAAAAGTAACTGAATTCATAGATCAACATGGCAGCAACAGATGTTTTCAGGAGAACAATGACAAAAGTAAATGGACTCATAGATTAACATGGCAGCAACAGATGTTTTCAAAAGAACAATGACAAAAGTAACTGAATTCATAGATCAACATGGCAGCAACAGATGTTTTCAGGAGAACAATGACAAAAGTAACTGAATTCATAGATAAACATGGCAGCAACATATGTTTTCAGAAGAACAATGACAAAAGTAACTGAATTCATAGATCAACATGGCAGCAACAGATGTTTTCAAAAGAACAATGACAAAAGTAACTGAATTCAGAGATCAACATGGCAGCAACAGATGTTTTTAAAAGAACAATGACAAAAGTAGCTGAATTCATAGATCAACATGGCAGCAACAAATGTTTTCAGGAGAACAATGACAAAAGTAACTGAATTCATAGAACAACATGGCAGCAACAAATGTTTTGAGAAGAACAATGACAAAAGTAACTGAATTCATAGATCAACATGGCAGCAACAGATGTTTTCAGGAGAACAATGACAAAAGTAACTGAATTCATAGAACAACATGGCAGCAACTTATGTTTTCAGGAGAACAATGACAAAAGTAACTGAATTCATAGATCAACATGGCAGCAACAGATGTTTTCAGGAGAACAATGACAAAAGTAACTGAATTCATAGATCAACATGGCAGCAACAGATGTTTTCAGGAGAACAATGACAAAAGTAACTGAATTCATAGAACAACATGGCAGCAACAAATGTTTTCAGAAGAACAATGACAAAAGTAACTGAATTCATAGATCAACATGGCAGCAACATATGTTTTCAGGAGAACAATGACAAAAGTAACCGAATTCATAGAACAACATGGCAGCAACTTATGTTTTCAGGAGAACAATGACAAAAGTAGCTGAATTCATAGAACAACATGGCAGCAACAGATGTTTTCAGGAGAACAATGACAAAAGTAACTGAATTCATAGAACAACATGGCAGCAACAAATGTTTTCAGGAGAACAATGACAAAAGTAGCTGAATTCATAGATCAACATGGCAGCAACAAATGTTTTCAGGAGAACAATGACAAAAGTAACTGAATTCATAGAACAACATGGCAGCAACTTATGTTTTCAGGAGAACAATGACAAAAGTAACTGAATTCATAGATCAACATGGCAGCAACAGATGTTTTCAGGAGAACAATGACAAAAGTAACTGAATTCATAGAACAACATGGCAGCAACTTATGTTTTCAGGAGAACAATGACAAAAGTAACTGAATTCATAGATCAACATGGCAGCAACAGATGTTTTCAGGAGAACAATGACAAAAGTAACTGAATTCATAGATCAACATGGCAGCAACAGATGTTTTCAGGAGAACAATGACAAAAGTAACTGAATTCATAGAACAACATGGCAGCAACAAATGTTTTCAGAAGAACAATGACAAAAGTAACCGAATTCATAGAACAACATGGTAGCAACTTATGTTTTCAGGAGAACAATGACAAAAGTAACTGAATTCATAGATCAACATGGCAGCAACAGATGTTTTCAGAAGAACAATGACAAAAGTAACTGAATTCATAGAACAACATGGCAGCAACTTATGTTTTCAGAAGAACAATGACAAAAGTAGCTGAATTCATAGAACAACATGGCAGCAACTTATGTTTTCAGGAGAACAATGACAAAAGTAACTGGACTCATAGATCAACATGGCAGCAACAGATGTTTTCAGAAGAATAATGACAAAAGTAACTGAATTCATAGAACAACATGGCAGCAACAAATGTTTTCAGAAGAACAATAACAAAAGTAACTGAATTCATAGATCAACATGGCAGCAACATATGTTTTCAGGAGAACAATGACAAAAGTAACTGAATTCATAGAACAACATGGCAGCAACTTATGTTTTCAGGAGAACAATGACAAAAGTAACTGAATTCATAGATCAACATGGCAGCAACAGATGTTTTCAGGAGAACAATGACAAAAGTAACTGAATTCATAGAACAACATGGCAGCAACTTATGTTTTCAGGAGAACAATGACAAAAGTAACTGAATTCATAGATCAACATGGCAGCAACAGATGTTTTCAGGAGAACAATGACAAAAGTAACTGAATTCATAGATCAACATGGCAGCAACAGATGTTTTCAGGAGAACAATGACAAAAGTAAATGGACTCATAGATTAACATGGCAGCAACAGATGTTTTCAAAAGAACAATGACAAAAGTAACTGAATTCATAGATCAACATGGCAGCAACAGATGTTTTCAGGAGAACAATGACAAAAGTAACTGAATTCATAGATAAACATGGCAGCAACATATGTTTTCAGAAGAACAATGACAAAAGTAACTGAATTCATAGATCAACATGGCAGCAACAGATGTTTTCAAAAGAACAATGACAAAAGTAACTGAATTCAGAGATCAACATGGCAGCAACAGATGTTTTTAAAAGAACAATGACAAAAGTAGCTGGACCCATAGATCAACATGGCAGCAACAGATGTTTTCAGAAGAACAATGACAAAAGTAACTGAATTCATAGATCAACATGGCAGTAACAGATGTTTTTAGAAGAACAATGACAAAAGTAACTGGACTCATAGATCAACATGGCAGCAACATATGTTTTCAGAAGAATAATGACAAAAGTAACTGAATTCATAGAACAACATGACAGCAACAGATGTTTTCAGAAGAATAATGACAAAAGTAACTGGACTCATAGATCTCAATCAATGACAAATCCTACAAATATCAAATGTAGTACTATTGGACTTTTGTGTCTTTGGTTTCTTAAAAGCAGTCTTAAAACCTGACATCCGTGTACAATAGCGAGCCTATGAAAAAATATTTTTGAAGTGTTGTTAAATCTCAACTGATCAAGTGCTTCGATAACTGTCACATGTCATTGTTTTTGACATCATTCATTTCACTAAAGCTTTTGGGTATCATAACCATGAAATTAAACACGATTGGTAATGAAAGCCTTTCTTCCTACGCACACAATGGACCCGAAACATTCTTTTTGTAAAGTACGGTCAGCTTTCAGTAGATGAAATACTTCAATAACCTTGATATTTTATTTGTTTTTGACGTCATGCATATCACTCAGACTTTTCAACACCAGACTAAACACAAAGGGTAAGGAAAAAATTCGCTCCAAAGGCCAGAATGGACTTGAAACACTATATTATATAAAGTGTGGATAACTCTCAGTGGATCAAAAATTTTGACAATTGCGACATTTGATTATTTTTGATGCCGTTCGTTTCGTTCAATTTTACTGAGACTGAAAACAAAATTACGTTGTGAGTCAAATTAAGTCAAGTACTAAACAAACGTTGGTGGAAATCCCAGTAGCAAAATATTATATTATTTTAGATTGAAAAAAAAGATTGTGTAGCTTAATACACTGGCAACAACAGGGATTAATTTGTTATTAATGGGTTCGCAGACTTCTAATTTTAAAAAAATTGCGACTTAAACATTTATACATTGAAAGAATGTTTAAATTCATAGAATGATATACGTAACTTACACTTATAAGATTTATATAGATATTTGTAAACACTGAAAACATTCAGATAACTATGATAACTTATCCTGGTTTATGTTCTAAACTTTTCCAAGAGGTTTAAAATATTTAAATTCATAGAATGCTGTAGGTAATTTACACCTATAAGTTTTGTTTGTTTGTTTGTTTTGGAATTGCACGCAAAGCTAATCGACGGCTATCTGCGCTAGCAGTCCCTAATTTAGTAGTGTAAGACTAGAGGGAAGGCAGCTAGTCATCACCACCCACAGTTAACTCTTGGGCTACTCTTTTACCAACGAATTGTAGAATTGACCGTCACATTATGACACCCCTACGGCTGAAATGGCGAGTATGTTTGGTGTTACTGGGAATGGAACGCCTTAACACACTTGGTCATGCCAGGCCCCACCTATAAGACTTATATAGATATTTCTAAATACTGAAAACATTCGGATAACTATGATCACTTATCCTAGTTTGTGTACTAAACTTTCCCTACATATTTAAAGAATATTTGTAATATTTAAAGTAAATAATTTTATAGACGTGCTTTGAAAATTTGTAAAATGAACCTTCTCAGTGTGATTCATTAGGCTAAACTTACATTTCTAATAGCAACACTTTTGATTTTTTCCTTCAAAACAAACCAATTTACCTTGTGAGAA
Organism: Carcinoscorpius rotundicauda; assembly: GCA_011833715.1. Lineage (NCBI taxonomy): Eukaryota > Metazoa > Arthropoda > Merostomata > Xiphosura > Limulidae > Carcinoscorpius > Carcinoscorpius rotundicauda. The sequence continues at coordinate 55,959,883 of CM022403.1, read as the reverse complement.
ACGTATACATTGTGTATAAACTAATATTCCTCGTGTATAATATTTTTTTTTCAGTGCAATATTTTCCCTTTTCTAATAAATTCGTTTTCAGAACGTTTTACCTGTGTTATCCTTTTGTTGCCTCTATTGATGCTTGAAGCTAAAATTGGATATATATAACAAGAGCTATGTAAGATTTTCCACGTTGGTCTTTCATTCCAGGTCTCAGTCTGTGACGTGGAACCCTCATAAACTCATGGGTTCTCTACTGCAATGTTCAACGGTTCACTTCAAAGAAGACGTAAGGAATAATTAGTTATCTGTTCACTTGTGACGTAATAATGTTAAACGCATTCCGGGAGAACCTTTTACACATATTTTTAATGTTTGTGTGTGATTTCTTATAGCAAAGCCACGTCAGGCTATCTGCTGAGTCCAACCGAGGATATTTTTAACAATGACTCTAAAAGTCCTTTGTGTTAGTGTACAAAGTATTAACTTTTAAAGTACACATATTTCTCGGTAACAAACTGTAGAATTATAACCCTATATTCCTTGTAAATACAAATAATATATTGAAAAATTCAGTGAGAAATGACGAATCTTTAAATACCAAGTAAATAACACGACGTAATTGTTATCAGTAATAACAGCAGTAATAAAATAATTCTTTCAAGGCTGACTTCATAATAAAATTAAAACAATTAATTAAACGAACACAACACATCGGTCCTGATAGAATTCACCACTTTTGTTTTCTTAATCAGGGTCTTCTTATCAGCTGTAATATGCTGTGTGCAGACTATTTATTCCAACAAGATAAACATTATGACGTCACCTACGATACCGGCGATAAAGTTATACAATGTGGTCGTCATAATGACATCTTCAAACTCTGGCTGATGTGGCGTTCCAAGGTAACAAAACTTATATTACGTTACAAATGATAAGCAACTGTTACAGAAATAAGAAGGCTTAGTTTGATGTTACATACATTTCTTTAGTTTCATGGGACAGACTGAACAAAAATAGTTGAATTCTATTTATGGTGACGTGGATATAAATACGTTTATTTCGCAAGACAATGTTTTTCAGGACGGTTGGTATAGATGATAGCACTTTTATCAAAATAAAAGAGAGAACAACGTTTTGACCTTCTTAGGTCACATTCAGGTTGACAAAAATTAATAGGGCATCACGAAAGACAGTATTCTGTTGGACACGTGCAATGATAACTTTACTAATTCAAACATATTTGTAAACTATATATTTTTTTGCACAGTAATAGCGCCTCCTAGTGTTATTTTCTCTATCTGGTTCAAGAGTGAGAGATTAATCTTATATATTATCATTAAATTATCCATCAATGTGTGTTTGTAATTCTTTCTTTCTGAAATAAAACGAGTGCTAATCTTAACTTAAAGGTTAAATTATTTACTGAGAGTTTGTTACGTTGCCCTCTTATGTTACTCCTTATACTCTTCATTGCCTCTTTATGTGACTATTTATACCTTTCATTGCCTTTTTATGTGACTATTTATACTTTTCATTGCCTTTTTATGTGACTATTTATACTTTTCATTACCTTCTTATGTGACAATTTATACTTTTAATTGCGTTCTAATGTGACTATTTATACTTTTCATTACCTTCTTATGTGACAATTTATACTTTTAATTGCGTTCTTATGTGACTATTTATACTTTTCATTACCTTTTTATGTGACTATTTATACTTTTCACCGCCTTCTTATGTCACTATTTATACTTTTCATTGCCTTCTTATGTCACTATTTATACTTTTCATTGCCTTCTTATGTCACTATTTATACTTTTAATTGCCTTCTTATGTCACTATTTACACTTTTAATTGCCCTCTCATGTGACCATTCTTGGTTTTTATGCGAATATTTATATTGCCTTCTGATATGACTGTTTATTTTTCTCATTACTTTATGTTTCCAGTCGCATTCCTTATTATTGAAATTATTCTTTCGAGTCAAAATTATCTAGAAACAAAACAAAGAAACAAGTTTAATTGATTTATATCTTTACAATTTTGCCTTTTCGCAGTCACAAATTAGCGTACAAATCCGCGTCTTTGATGTTACTCGTACGCTGTATAACACGATAGCAATGCGACAGTTAAAACAAATTAATAAAATCGAAAGGATAAATTATCAGACAGCAACGATATATAGTTCTTTTGTTCGACCGTTTTCGTTTATATGTAAATACATGTACGAATAAATTGTTTGTAACTGCAAGAATACATTACCTTTTTTGATATAAGGGAATGCACAAAACTACTAGGACTAAATTATGCTGCTTGGAATATAAAATAGATGAAACATTATCAATTGTGAAGTTAGATGTCTAGTTACGATAATAGTAAGTATACATAAATTTTACACTACTTTACACATTTGAAATGCTTAAACTGTTTTCAGTTGATTTATACCTAATCTTGTTCGGAACAAGAGATTGTTTAAATTGTTTGTTTGTTTTTGAATTTCGCGCAAAATTACACGAGAGCTGTCTGCGCTAGCCGTCCCTAATTTAGCAGTGTAAGACTAAAGGGAAGGCAGTTAATCATCACCACCCACCGCCAACTCTTGGGCTGCTATTTTACCAACGAATAGTGGAATTGACAGTAACATTATAACGCTCCACGGCTGAAAAAACGAGTATGTTTGGTGAGATGGGGATTCAAACTCGCAACTCTCAGATTACGAGTCGAACGCCTTAAACCCATCTGGCCATGCCGGGCCTGTATAAGTTCTTAGACTGCTTGGAAGACAAATGGATACAAACAAACTGTTTCCAGACCACCTTAACCTGTTGGAGTTGAAGGAATGTGAACCCCTACAGAAACTTCAAGATTAATTTATACTACTTAGAAACTTGTATAAATCAACCTTTCGAAAGCGCTCGGTTTATAGGTTTTTTATCAGACTTCTTCAATATCCGTGTTTTCATAACATCATGAACATTTATAAACAGTAGTTAGTTTTAGGCTGCCTTACGTATAACGTTCTCTTCTTTTTTAGGGCATGAAAGGCTATGAAAAACACATTGACCATTTATTTGACATGACACAGTAAGTATTTTAATAGAGAAACATGTAATGAAAACTTATTTAATACATGTAATTACTTAGTTTTAGTTTTAACAAGCTTTGTATCCACTGTAATATGACCTTGTATATCGTCGGTTAATTGAAAGGAAGTAAAACTTTTAATCTATGTTATTCTAGTTACATACGTAAATAATTCTCGTGGTGATAAATTAACACAGAGAAAATGTTCCCTGAATTAATTCCGGTAAACAACCAGCATATTAGCGTAATATAAACGTTAAATACAGTATAATATATTTAAAAAACTGTAAATATTACATTGATGAGATATAATATTGGTAAATTATTTGTTAATATTCTGTTATTGGCGACCTTCATAAGAACAACGACTGGGTGTTCGCACAGTGTTAACACCATTTCAACAATAGTGTTTTCGTTGCGTTGTCTATCCTGCAAAGCTATCTCTTATGCATAACTCAAGGCTCATAGTTTATATGTAAAATGTATAGAGTGTTAAGTAACTCAATGCACGTTGAAAACTTTGTTTTATAGAACATATCGTGTTGAATTCTGATAATAGAATAGTATATTTTAATTATATTAAATTATTTTGATGTTGTTAACGTTGTTTATATATATATAACTTTTCATATGGCAGTAGAATTCATTCATGACTTGTTTCTTTGATAAGGTCATAACTGCCAATACTTTTGGTGTATCATTAGCACAGTGAAAATACTAGGTAGAGATCTCACATGTTTTACGTTATGGGGAAATTGAATATAAAGAGGCTGTCTTTGGGATAAAACTTTTTAAGAATTGAAAAAAATGAGACATTAACATTCCAGCCACGTAATTTTTCATTACAAAATCCAAATAAACCGATTTATAATTACAACAAGGAGTCGTTGAAACTTCCAGGCCAGTCAAGTTTTTATTATAAGCTATAAAGAAACCTATTAATAATTACAACGAAGAACAACAACCGTTAGATATTTTGTACGTTCATGTCATAAAAACATGGAAGTCATTTGGTGCAACAGTAATTAACCAAAACATCTGATGTGGAATATGAGAATACGGATTGTATAAGTATTACAAAACGTGTCGTAAAGGTATTTTGTTTGGTTTTTATTGTGTTTTACTCCTATAAAATGATCTTGTTACGAGCAAATTAATCCTTAACAATTTGGTACATTAATCGATTAGTAAAATGTATTAAAAAATCAGTCGATTCTCTCCCATTGATAAACATATAACAAATATACGTTTTTGACCTACTTTAAATTTTCTCCCATTAGTAAACATAGAAGACATGTATGTTTTTGACCTACTTTAAATTCTCTCCTATTCGGAAACATATAACAAATATGCGTATTTTGATCTAATTTAAATTCTATCCCATTAATAAACATAGAACACATGTACGTTTTTGACCTACTTTAAATTCTCTCCCATTGGTAAACATAGAACACATGTACGTTTTTGACCTACTTTAAACACTCTATCATTAGTAAACATAGAAAACGTGTATCTTTTTTTTACATACTTTAAATTTTCTCCCATTGGTAAACATAGAACACATGTACGTTTTTGACCTACTTTAAACACTCTATCATTAGTAAACATAGAAAACGTGTATCTTTTTTTTACATACTTTAAATTTTCTCCCATTGGTAAACATAGAACACATGTACGTTTTTGACCAACTTTAAATAGTTAATTGAGGTTATTAATCACCGTATTATCTGGTCCCAATACAGTATTTACTGTGTATCACACTGTCACAAAATAACAATAGAAAAGTCAAGTTTATTTTTAGATTCGTGTGAGGATAGTCATTTTTGGTCAATATCAACCTAATCTACTCAGATTATAAAAAGTCATTCCATCGTTATTATATGTGGAATTTACGTTAATTGCTTAGAACAAGGTAATGTTTTAATATTTATGGTTGTTTCATTTTTTCATCCGAAGGAATAATTCCAAATTTTAAAACTGTATCCAAGTCAGCCATTATATAACATTATGTAATACAAATTTTGTTCCTGGATAGTACGTGTTACTTTTAATTGCTTACGTTGTAAAAGTAATGTAAATGACCATTATTCCCTTCAAACTTTGCTTTTGTGACCTTGATAATAAAATTTAGAAATTAATATATTTTTTTGTGTAAAAACGGGCAAATCTGTACATTTTCATTTACATAAGGACTGAATAAAACAACATATGAATCAAGATTTACATGTATTTATACTAAAGTTATACAAAAAATATTTAGAAGTCAGTAGTTTTTTAAGATTTACTGGTAATGTAAATCACTTTCACGTATCAGCTCATAAGTGTAGTCTTCTATCATGTTTTCGTTATACGCTCCCAGGTCAAAAATGCAAATTTCGAAGAAAAAATATGCCTTTTCCATGTACTTTAGGCATAAGCAATTGGGAAATAACACTTTCTGCCTAAGAACAAGAAAAAGTAAAAATTTTGTTACATAGTGTAACATAATACATGAAATATCCACTTTTACTTAGTACGCATTCTGTAAAACTGTGCGTAGAACTATGATTTTGATATAAAGTTGGAAAATGTTTTTTCCAGTTATATGGTGCAGAAGATAAATGAGAGAGGAAATAGGTTTTGCATGGTGTTGGAAGAGGTGAGTCTTCTTTGTTTTTATGTCCTATTTTTTATCATGCTAACAACTTTGCAGTTGCTCTTATAAAGAGCTAACAGCTGTGTGACATAAGCGGTTCAAAAGATTGGTTTAGTTTGAATTTTGCGTAAAGCTACTCGAGGGCTATCTGCGCCAGCCGTCCCTAATTTAGCAGTGTAATACTAGAGAGTAGACAGCTAGTCACCACCACCTACCGCCAACTCTTGGGCTACTCTTTTACCAACGAATAGTAGGATTGACCTTTATATTATAACGTCCCAACAGCTAAAAGAGAGAGCATGTTTAGTGTGTCAGGGATTCAAATCCACTACCCTCGAATTACGAGTTGTTAGCCTTAACCACCTGGTCATGCCGGGCTCCATTCAAAAGAAAACAGCGTTTTTCTTTCTATAGAAATGTTTGTTAAAATATATGTCGAAACAATAAATCAACTATTGTTTCACAGCTGTTTTTTTAAATTTTCTAACGAATATTGTAAAGCTATTAATGCATATAAAAAATATATTTTTTTTAATTTTAATTTTTTCTCCGTATACAACACATGACTTTCTTCTTATGTGCTTTGTTAACTGGCCTGTATCATTATAATCCAATATTTATTTGCGACTGTTGTCCGTATACTAAATGAATGTGTAACAATTGCAGCCAGAATGTGTGAACGTTAGTTTCTGGTACGTTCCACCTAGTCTGAGGAAGATGCCTCACAACAGAGAAAGAGAAATTAAACTCGGTCAGGTAAGACATATTTCACTTTGTAGAACGTGAGTTACCCTACAACAAGGCCTCTGAGTAACCTATGATTTAGGTTTGAGTCGTGAACTTAAAATGTCTATATTTACACAGTAGCGAAGAAATATAATGTATAATTTCATTTTGAAATATTATCTCGACAACAACATTATCTCGAGAAAAGATATTTACTGAGAGAAGCCTCGCTTTCAAATTGTTAGTATATATTTAACTTAATCATAATGCATTGTTTTTTACACTTTAATGCTTTAATCTTAAGCCTAATGTATATTTAACTCCGAACATAAGATCTTCGCGGTCTTTATTCATCCTATTTATCTCAGAAACTATTCATGTGAATCATGATCTGTATATTTTTTTGCTTTTGACGAACTGTTTTCAACATTATTCTACGAACGATGTTAAATTTTGAAACTGTTCAAGTGAATCGTGTCCTGTATTTTTTGTCTTTGACGAACTGGTTTCAACATTATGAGTGCTGTTAACTTTTAAAACCTATCTGACGTGAAATATTTATACATACAACTCATAAACGTGTGTTCAGGTCGAAAATTTAGAATTTCCAAGAAGATGCTGTTCGTTATATTTAATAGTATTAGAAAATAAAATAATATAGAAAAACGTGGAAGTCCAAGACGGTCCAGCAAGAGACTTGGAACAAGTCGCATCCCCAATATAAAGTTCAGTGGCAAAAGCTACTCATATATATTAGGTAACAGTATGCGACTTAGTCAAGAAAGATCTCGATCTAGAAAAAAAGGCTATCAAGGTATGGGTTTTACTTCTCGTTTAGCTGTCGCATACTTGAAGCACGTTGGGAACAAAATTAGTATTCATGTATTGTATAGGATACATACTTGTTAAGTCCTCTTACGTAGTGCCTTTAGATTTCTAAGTGATCGGACCGTTGAAAGAGGCAGCGGGAAACCGTCATCCTCGTATATAAGATAATTGTGGAAACCATGCATAGGACACAAGAGATACCACAACGAGGTTCTACAAATAGGTGTATATGACCGCCACAAATGGCCTAAAATAATAAACGTAATTCGCTCTTTTATCTTTTACAATAACCATAGTCGTCAGGGTTAGCGCGATGTTGTGTCTTTTAATAATAATATATAAAGCTGTTTTTATATTTACAAGCTACATATATATATATCAATATAATGCACTTAAGAAAGGAGAATAAAGCACAGAGGCTACAAATTCTTTAATTCGCAATTTTTTTGTAGTAGCGTGTAACCTTTAGCTATTCATCTCTACACTGGTAATAAATCACGTATAAGCTAACTTCAGTTGTCTTTTTATGTTTTTAGATAACTGCCATTTTGAAAGGGAAAATGATGGACAGTGGTTCTTTGATGATTGGTTATCAGCCGCTTGGGAACACGCCCAACTTTTTCCGCGCCATAATCTCTAACCCAGGGGTTACAAAAGAAGACATCGACTTCATGTTGGATGAACTGGAACGTCTTGGACAAAATCTTTAAAACTGTGTTTTGTTTAGCTATGTCTGGTGTTAAATATTCTGAATGAATCAATATTGTATTCGAATAGAGTTATATTGTATTCAATTCGTTTGTGTTACAGAGTTTACACTTTTTTCTAAATGTGACTTCTGGACTAATGTTGTGTGTTTTTTATGTCAGAGAGCCCCAAACCCATAAACTCCCTATGTGACTGCCAAAAACTGATTACATTCCACTACTTAATTAGGCCTCGTAAGAAAATCTTAAAAAATTGACTTTCACAGCCAAGTAAATGAAATATACTGTAGGTATAAATAAGAGACATCATTATTGTGCTTTCGAAATCTAAAATATTTGCATTCACGAAAGTTTGTACTTTCTCAAAATTGTAAAAAAAAAGCATACTTGACCTAAAGAAAAAATATATTTCTCAAAGAATGTTATTAAGATGTAAAAAATATATATTTATTTTATGCTGTTTTTATCATTATATAGAGTGGAAATATAATTTGTTTAAAACGTTAATATTCTAGCTTGATGTTAAATTGGTAACATATTAAAATTTATATAGATAGCGTATGCTGTAAAAAATGTATATATTTCATTAAATAGTAATAAATGACCCTTTAGTAGACCGATTAAAATGACCTGGTCAACAACTGATCTCAGTCTTCCAATGCTAAACATCAAGAATTACATTCCTCGTGTTTGATCGACTTCGACGTTGTATGTTGAATGAACGATTCCGTGTAAAATGTTTAGTTAAAGAATAGAATCTATAGACGTCATTATTAGTTTTTTTATCTGTGGTTCCGAGAGCTTGAAGAAAGCTGTGAGGTCAGAAATTAACCCAAGTACAAACATCACTGCTTGTTTGTGTCAGATTATAAACGTTGAAATACAATTTATTTGTGTATAAAATTGCAATTACTTTTGCAAATTTTTAGACATTTCTGACATAGGTGGCTAGTTTCTCTACTGACTGTCGTAGTGTATTCGAATATATTTGTTTTATTCGAGCCATGACAAAAGTGATATTTAGTTGTCGGTAAACAGAAAATTTGAAATGATTTAAAATTATATTAGACGTCTTCCTTCAGGTATTCTTTTCGCTTAAAATATGTAAAAGGCATTGTAGAATTCTAAAACCCCAAAATAATTATAATAAAGCCACGAATTAAAATCGTGTTGCATACGTGAACAGTTTATACAAAACTAATGTAATTATTATACATGTTCTCTTATATAATTTTTAATATGTTAATTTCTGTAAGTTTTAACGGTCCCCCCAGTGGCTCAGCGGTATGTCTGCGGACTTACATGCTAAAATCTGGGTTTCGATACCCGTGGTAGACAGAGTACAGATAGCCCATTGCGTAGCTTTGTGCTTAATTCAAAACAACAACAAAAAACAACAAGTTTTAACGAAAACAGGTGCCAAACTATTTTGCATTACGTTTCTTACCGAACAAGTTGTGTTATTTTAAAGACAGTTGTTGTTTTGAATTAAGCACAAAGCTACACAATGGGCTATCTGTGCTCTGCCCACCACGGGTATCGAAACCCAGATTTTAGCGTGTAAGTCCGCAGACATACCGCTGAGCCACTGGGGGGCTTTTTAAGACAGATTTTATTACTGCATCCATGTGCGAATTTTGTTTTTCATTCATATCTTAATAAAGCGGCTTCTAAAATCTCATAAAACAGAATTATACACCGCTGATTAATGTTATTATAATTATCGTGAAAACGTTGGCTTCATGTGAAGTTACAGTTTCTGAATATATCTGTTCTGTGTACTGCTAACTGATAATAAACGCGTGGGTCAAAATCTGAGTAACGGTTGAAGGAATTAGTGTTGAAAGATGACGAATCAAAGAAGTAAACAATGAATCTTCAACAGAGTAACTTGGATAAAAATACCTAATTACTTAAACAGTTTTGTAAAGGCTCATACATTGTACTAAAGTGTCTGTATGTTGTAATTATTGTCTTGTAAACATTGTAAAAAAGTGCCAAAGATTCACTTTTAAGTTAGTTATTGGCGTTTAATTTCATATATTTATTTTAACGATGAATAGCTATTTCGTTATCTTGTTTTAAATGATGTAATGTTTCTTAACGAGATTTTCCTTTGTAGTCTCTTATTGTTCAATGAAGATAGAATTAAATAGTCCTAGTTGCAAAATAAATGCACTCTTACGTGGTAATAGATTACACCAGTAACATGTTGTTACACGTCGTCGCAGTTAAAAATAGGATGTTTTAAGTAAAAAAAAATGTATTTCCACGTGTAATCACCTCTATGAAAGGGTGAGTATGTATGACAAGCAATAAAGATTATTCAAAACTTATATTTATTGGGTTTTAAAATATAATTTTATTTTTCGTGTTATATGATCTATGAAAAAAGTCAAGTAAGTCACAAAAAGCTAAAACTATTACACGTAGAAATTTATATTGTGTGTGTGTTTTTTCTTATGGCAAAGCTACACTGGGCTATCTACTGGAATCGAACCCTTGATTTTAGTGTTGTAAATCCGTAGACTTACCGCTGTACCACCATATTATGTGGGGTTTAGCTAAATGAAACATTTTCATGTTCACTGACTTTTCTATAACATTACATTAATTTTATTGTAAATGAGAAATGGAAGTTAATTCTAATATTTAGTTGTTTTTTTATAAAGGATGTAATCTAGATAATACGATTTGAAATAATAAGTTTAGCTGAAAAAAATATCCATTTACCAAACACTAGAAGTGATATTATATTAAATTGTATGATCTGGGACTTCTTTACACAAGGGAAGTTAACAAAAGAATGTGAACTTCGCAGTGACTCCACAGAGTTCCTCATATGGCTCTTTTTAATTACAAGGCAGAAGTTGTACAATTAAACGATAGTTGGCCAAAAGGCCTGGCATGGCCAGGTGGGTTAAGGCGTTCGACTCGTAATCTCAAGGTCGCGGGTTAGAACCCCTGTCGCACCAAACATGCTCACCCTTTCAGTCGTGGGGTCATTATTACGTTACAGTCAATCACACTATTCGTTGGTAAAAAGAGTAGCCCAAGAGTTGGTGGTGAGTGGTAATGACTAGTTGCCTTCCCTCGAGTCTTACACTGCCAAATTAGGAATAGTTTTGTGTGAAATAAAAAACAAAACAAACTATCTTTCGAATGTACATCGCCAATACCTATGTTACATTGGCTTATTCAACAGTCCCACAATATTTAATGATAAGTATAACAGTGTGATCAACAAGAGACTTGCTTAGAAATGTTTTCACATACAATATCCTTAGATGACATACACAAGAAGCTTAGCTTTGAGTGGGCCATTGCCTTTGAACTTTTAAGTTCATAACTATAGCTAACTTGGCTCTTCATGTGATCCAATAAATGGTATAGATCATTGGCCACTGTATCCCAACAGTCTAGACGTAGCATCAGATGTTGCACTATCTGTCTCTGAATCCACCTATCTAAAGCCACAACTTTCTGAAACATTTGATAACATGACTCAAATCATCTTTCACTGTTCTTTTAAACCTCTTCTGGACCACAATGTGGTGGAAGTACTTTCTGGTTGTGTACACTTTCACGACATCAACTAAACCATATGAACATTGGAAAAAACATTTTAAATAACACTTAGTTTGTGCAAAATTTTTTTTGTAAAATTTGCTTTGATATTTGCATACCTTTTCAGGTTTTGAAGTTTCAAAACATTATTGTTAAAATACCTTTAGAGAAGAATAAATACACACTACCTATCATTGCAGACTTTCAATTTTGTATCGTGCACCCCAAAGTTTTACTTTATACATCAGATGACTTTTAACTTATTTACTGTTCTTGATATTTTATACTGCAAATTGAAGCATCCAAATTTCCCTGATAAGTGATTTAAGCATAGTATGACTCTAAGATTTAATAGAGACTGATGTCCTCATCTCTCAAAATGACATCACAGTTATCTTACTCAGGCATTATAGCATATTTTGACCACAATAGTTAAGTTACGATCAACCAACACCTAATAACAGTTATGGTTTATATTCTGTAAATAACTTTCATACTTTTTGCTGATTGAATATAACAAGCAACATATCCATTAATAATAATAATAAAAAGAATTGTATGCCATCAATAGTAGTTTGCAATCACTGGTATAAATTACTGTCCATGCTAAACCTAAATATTTTATTTTCAGAGACATCATTATCCCACTAACTTAAACTATTTCAGAGATTGACATCCACTCAGCATCATTTTATTCTCAACTAGTGAAGAATAATTTTCTCCTGCTAGAAGTTATTTAATTAAGGTTAAAGATCTTTTCAAAGTTAAAAGCCACTTAAAAATTCTCAAAAACTCCATAGCTGGTTTAATATATAAATAAACATTAGAATTTACTAAAAAACACACAAAAAATCTATTAACGTGATGTTTACTATTCCAACATCTGTAAACAGGATAAAAGTTAATATATCAATTAATTGCTGAAATATAATTAAAACTATGTTTCAAACTAAATTTTTGATGTTGAGCTCTAAGTGTGCAACTAGAGTAAACTGAGCATCCATCAGTTTGTGCAGAGTTATATGTAAACAATTTACTTCACATCATTACTAGGAAGTAACGGCACAGACAGTAGCTTTTCTAAAATGGCTACTGCAGTGTGGCTGAGATACCATAGGTGTTTGTGGAGGTCTTCACACCCAACCTTTAGAGGCATGACTAAGATATGATTAGGTAAAGCCACAAACAGAATGTAAGGACTAGTAAAGATGCACTGACCCCAGCAACATTACTAATGTGTCATCACAGTGTTCCCTTAGTTGCATGCCAACAGTTTGATCTCATGGACACAGTGGCCTGTGGAAGCTCTTGGTGCATGAGACTTCTCTTTCCAGTCCTTTCTTCACTCTCAGTCTGTGTCATCTTAACAGCAGTTTACTTCTCTCTACCACAAGTCCTATGTGGTACTTTCCTGATTGCAATTACAAACTTTACATAACTAGAAAATCAACTGGAAATAAGCTTCACATTTCAAGGAACTCTATGGTAAGAAATGCCTAGGTACAGCACAAAGTTGTAATTAAATAACTTATTTTGGAGTATTCAGCTGATGTCCACAGTTTTGACTACCTATGGCAGTTGTTTCTGCAGAATGTTTGTCTAAAAATATTAATTAAAAGTAACATTGTCTTCAAACTTTAATAATGTTTCTCTGTGTTCCTTGTGTAGTACACTTATAAATTTTTCTACACCGATTTCTTTTTACAACTACTCTGAAAAATAAGTATCTAGAACTAATAACTGTAATATTCTTATAAAAACACTTAGCTTATGTACAGATGTATTTGGGATATTCAGTTGAAGCATTTAAAATTATTTTCCTTTTTATTTCTTTTTTCTAATGTCAAATACCAATATTTTATCTCAAGAAAAGTACTAGATGTTTCTTCCTGTTGACATATTTTGACATAAAACATTTTATGGGCTTTTAAAAGAAAAATATGTCAAGATACAAAATAACCCAATTCAATATTTACACGTACAAATGACATTTACACAGAAAATTCAGATAAATTTTAGACGAAATAAATTACTTAAATAATGCAGTGAAAGAATGCAATGCCAGAACATTACACTGTAAGCACTAATACGAATATAAAAGTCCAGACCAAAGTAACTAACACAAAAAACAAACCATTTTTTCATCTGTGATTTAATAAAGTTAATTGTATGCATAATTTCTGAGGTTTTGCTGAATAAAAAAAAATCAATTTTTGTATAGTTTTTTATTTGGTTGTTGTAACACACAAAGAAACAAAATGAGCTACCAGGGGACTTTTCTGTATGACAAGTCAAGGAAATTATTTTCTTGTTTTAAAAGAACTACAATGGATGGCAATTGTAAACAGTTCAATGGAACCAAAAAAGAAAACTGGCTAACCTGAACAGGATATTGGTTATATCAATAGATCCAGTAACTAAAATTTAATTACTAAACCTTACATTTAAAGATGTAATTGATTTGATTTTACATGAAAATACTGTTAAGTTTAATATGTCAATTTGTTTGTTTTTCAATTTTGCGTAAAGCTACACAAGGGCTATCTTAACTAGCCATCCCTAATTTAGATGTGTAAGACTAGAGGAAAGGCAGCTAGTCATCACCACCCACTGCCAACTCTTGAGATACTCTTTTACCAAAGAATAGTGGGATTAAGAGTCACATTATAATGCCCCAATGGCTGAAAGGATGAGCAAGTTTGGTGTGACAGGGATTCGAACCTGCAACCCTTGGATTACGAGTAGTGTGTCTTAACCACATGGCCATGATGGGCATTGTTTTAGTTAGTAAACTGATCTTTACTTTTGCTGCAAAACTTGACAGAATTAGGTGATGGCCTTAAAAACACTTGAAGTTTTTTTAAATGTAGTTAATTTGGATGTGTGATCAGGAAAAGGTGGAAATTCAGAAAGATGATTCGTGTTCAATACTTCATAAATATTTTAATTCAAGTGAATTCCCAGAACCAGTTACTAACAACAACAAAAGTTATATTGAGTCTTGTTTATTTCAAGAGGAAACAGTTAACAGAAATCTGTTAACATACATTACTTTAAATTATAATACTAGTTTAACATTTTTCAACCTCTGTGAAAGAAAGATACCCCCAACTTTCACATTGAAAAACTACAAAATAACCTAATGTTAAAAAAACGAAACGAAAAAATAACTTGCCTGAGAACTTCCAAGTTTGCATATAAAGATTACTTTTCTCTTATTAACTGTTATAATATGTAGCTTGGCACTCATTCACTATTTGTAGATTATTGTAAATCTGAACTTACGACTCCAGCATCACAACACTTTACAACTTGATTCTCCATTGTATATAAACAACTAGTTGCAATTATTTTAAATATTTAAATGTTCTGTCATATAGAAAATTATAAGTTTAACTAAAGAAAAAGGATAAATAACAGAAACCTTATTCTAAATCTAAAAAAAACAACTCAACATTAGATGCATTTTTATTTGTAGATGGCTGGCATAATAAAAAAAAGAGCTAATTATAAGATAATAGCATGACCAATATTACTTAACAATTAATAATTTCACACATAAATTTCAACATGTTGACTCAAAGATATTTTGCAGTCTCAACATCTAAAATGGCATTTACAGCAATGACCTCACTATAACCAAAGACAAACACTTTTGTCCCAAACCCCAGTCTTGACTTCAAATGAACATTAAAAAACATGCAAGGCAATAAGCCTTATTTTAGTCTTAAAATAACTGAGATATCTTAAAAACAATTTCAAGATTTGATAACAGTCTTTTTCTCAGTAAAAAAATTCTTCAAAACGACAATCTGGCCAATGCCTATAACTAGAATGGCCAAGGTTTCCCCTACAGACCAGTACAGTACTTTGGAGTTCAGGTCTTCTGCAAACTTTCGACCTTGTGCTTCTCGCAAACGATGATGTGTCTGGTAGTCGATAATCGTGTTTAAGTTTTCGTGAACTTGTACACTTGAAGATTCCATCTGAAATAGCAAAACACAACCTTTAAGATGATCCTATAAACAAAAAGCAACTAAAATAAGACTTAGGGTCAATTGGGATCAAACAGTGAGAGAGATGATATTTAAAGTTTTACTGTTAACCACTAATGAGGATATGACTGCAAGAATTAAAGTAAGGAAATGTAAGAAGAGAGTGACAATTACATAATTAGGTTCCATGTTCTGCTACATGTTGAGATAAAAGGAAATGAAATCTAACTTTATGGAAATTAGGAACTAAAATTTTAAAGATTGTGGGACAAGACTTATTGTTAGTGAACTGGAACAATGAAGGTGGCTCTGTAACAAACAATACTTGAAATAGACACATCCCTGAACAAACAAGCTGATGAATAGCTGGAACACTTGAGAAATAGAAGTATATAAGGGAAAGAAACCCTAGGAGATAGGAATCAAAGACTGAAACAAGACTTGCGTTTCTGACACATAGACAAAGAGGAAGAGTGAAAGGCATAAGAATGAAGGATGAGACACAAGGAATGAGTATCCGAGTTGAAGATTCAGTGTGGTTATGTTGGAATGAAAAATAACTGACTGCAGTGGACAGAGGAGGGAACAGGACAGTAATAGAGGCAGGGTCTGTTGCTCCATGAAGGGCTAAGGCAGAGGGAGATATGTCAGAACTGTCCAATGCAGAGCAATCAACAGAACAGAAAAAGAAGGGCATATAGGGGCAAGCCCCTGAGCCAAAACATGTGATCAAACAAGTCACTATGAAAAAAAGAATGCGGAGATCTCTGAATGGAAAAATGTCAGATCAGGGATGACTAAAGAGCAGATAGGACAGAGAAAAAGAACATGGTGTGTTGCTCCAGTAAGAATAAGAGCAGAGGGAAACACATTTGAGTGGCTAATACAGAAAAATAAGCAGAACACAACAAGGTTTGGTCTGAATATGGGAAAATACCCAGAAGATGAGTCAAATTGGACAGTAAGCATATAAGTGAAGACTCCTCTAATTTTGACTAACAGCATCTACCTCCATGGCTGAAGGATAAGGAACTGAAGACTGAAAGCAAGAAACTGTGGCATACCAGTGAAATGGAAATGCACACAAATAAGCAGTTTTCCCTGTAGGGAATACATTCACAGAAAAACATGGATGAAGAGACCACACTACGAAAAACCTGGTGGGGACATGAGAAGAGATCTGCACAAAGAATAAGAGCTCAGGGAACCATCATAATAGCCATGTTATGGTCAGTGGTCCAACATAAAAAATCCAGTCTGATCAGACAGAGATTGGTAAGTGGTTCCTTGTTTAAAGGTGATGAAGTTGACAATAGTGAAATTGCAGAAAGAATCCAAACCATTCTCCCCTGCAGAAAAAGGAGGTAAGGATATAGAGACCAATGAAATGCCAAGGTACCAAGATATGGAGATGTAGAGTAGCCTTCTTGACTGACCACTGACCCAAAAACAGAAGATTTGAGGAGAATGAGATGGTCCAAGGGATTGTGAGGGAAGTTTCAGTGTTTGGAAAGAATCCAAGGAAGGAAATGTAAGAAAAATCACATCCTAAAAGAGAAGGAACATCATGGAAAGAGAGAGAGAAGGATAAGGGATGGCAAACATGACTGTTTGCTCAATATCCTAGATATAAAGTGGAGAAGACTGGGCTTGACTGAAAAAGGGAATGAAGAGAACCCCAAAATAAATAACATACTGTGAGGGGAGAGTAAAAGACTTCTCCAACCAGAAAAGAAACCCACCAAAGTAGCCTCTCAAAGAAGGAAGTGGGTGTGAATAACAGACCAGACACAGGAAGAGATGATCAAAAGCCTGTCATCCATAGAATTTCAGTTTGAAGACTTAATGGGTAAAGATGATGTGCCAAAGCATACCACTCCACATACATAGTTAAAGAATAAAACCGTAAGCACCCAAAACAGGAAGGCAAAACTCACCAGAGAAACTGAAGAAAAGAATCTTGCATTGGGACATAAAAACCCATAAGTGCAGGATTCCATTGTAAAGTGAGGCAACTGCAAATATGTATACATCATGAAAGATGAAGGGATATTAAATCCATATATATAGGGAGATAAAGGATGAGGAGAGGAAATTATTTGCTGAATGGGCTCTACAAATTAGATAGCTCCATTCTGAAACATAACATGAGCAGATTTGATAAGGTACCCAAAAAGGAGTTAAAGAGATCTGAGTAGATGGGGAGCAATATAAAAGTCAGAAACCCTCACAGAGAATCCAGAAAAAGAACAGAAATGTTATGAAATGCAGCAAAAACAGACATAAACATTAAAGAAATTGAAGACAGAACTAATGAACTAATAAGCTCTTTAAAATGTGTAGTCTGCAAAGAGCTTCAAAGAAATACTAAGAAACAATCTGAAACATAAAACAATAAGTAACACCTAAAGTACACAACCACTATAAGGACTAATAAGATAAATGACTCAAACACTGAACGTAGAAGTCGACTCAAAGAAACTAAGACAGAAGACAGAAAAAAAAACTCACCATAAAAACATGGGAATAAAAAAGTGCCCAGTTAACATAAACATTCTAAACTTATCCCCAATTAGTTGTGACTAGTATTAAAATAACACTTATAATTAAATAGTATTTACAGAAAAAAACATAAAATATTAAACCAAACTAATGCAAGAAACAAACTCTAAATGCAAGTTATACACTAAAGTGTGAAACTGAAGTGACACAGCACTGACCAGAGAAGACATGAACGATAAATAAGCAAATGTGGAAATTAGATCCATACACACGAGCTCAAACAACCTCCTTAAACTTGGATATCTCTATGGGGAGTGAGAAATATACAATGAAAAACTTTCCACAGATTTCCTGAAAAAAAATAACAATATCTGTCTTGAAAGGAAAAAGTCATCAGCTAAACACAAGTTATGAAATTCCTGCAAACAAAAATCTGTCATTTCTCAGCAGACATTATTAAACCTGATACTGTGGCCTATTTTT
This sequence comes from Carcinoscorpius rotundicauda, assembly GCA_011833715.1. Taxonomy (NCBI): domain Eukaryota; kingdom Metazoa; phylum Arthropoda; class Merostomata; order Xiphosura; family Limulidae; genus Carcinoscorpius; species Carcinoscorpius rotundicauda. Next base: position 55,941,362 of record CM022403.1, on the reverse strand, counting down.
ATAACTGATGTCTACTTATGATACTATTATCTTCCAGAAGACACCCAAATTCATATGAACAAAGTGGAGTTTGTTTTGAATTTTGTGCAAAGCTACATGAGAGCTATCTCTGCTAGCCATCCCTAATTTATCAGTGTAAGACTAGAGGGAAGGCAGCTAGTCATCACCACCCACCACCAACTCTTGAACTACTCTTTCATAAATGAATAGTGGAATTGACCATCAGATTATAACAGCCCCAAGGCTGAAAGGGCGAGCATATTTGGTGTGATGTGGATTTGAACCCGCTACCTTTAGATTATAAGTCGAGTGCCTTACCCACCAGGCCACGTACTTTTAAACAGTTTAACAGTGCATAGAGGGCAAATGAAGGTTAAAGTAGCTATTGAGGAAAGGAGGACAGAGGGCATATTGTTGAGGGAAAAGCAATATAGGTAAGGTAGTACTTAAAACAGGTAATATCTCCATTTTATACAATACTTAAAAAAGAATGTGAGAAAAGAGAACATATTGCATGGTGAAATGCATGCTTATCTTAATGTATATCCAAGTTCAAGGTTTGTGTCATGTGGGAAAATGTTTGCATAGAGAGGGAAGCACTGAACTAGAATAGCTGTTTGTGTGAGAAGGGATGAAATACTGTGTTAGAAGTAGCTTTACAATAGAAAATTCAAAACTATATTATAAATAAAAGTTCACATGGATTTACCAAAGAGAAATTTTACCTTACTTAAGTGTTATCTCTTTCCAAGGACATTACTTACATGGATGATTTTCAAACATTTTTGATAATATACCACATAAAACATTAACACAATACAATAAGTAGGGGTTGGGGGAAAATCAAGTTTATTGGATTGTCGAGAAGTATTAATGATATTTTTGTAACATAATTAGTAAACTACAGTGATGACATTGACACGAAATTCATGAGAACTTCAAGCTGTATGTAGAGATGTCGAGGTATTCCAAAACAAAATGATTCATATTGCAAGTTTGACAAATATTTAGAAAATACCCTTCAATTATAATAAAAGCAAAGTAATGAAAGGGTATATTGTAAATGAGAACCGACTCAAGAGCACGAGGATCTTGACACAGTGGTAGATAAGTCACTTTAACCACTAAATCAGTGCTCTGTTGCCAGCTGTAAAGCCAGTAAAACTTGAAGAGGGTATTTACAGACATACTGATCACAATTTGTTTTTTAAAAACAGTCAATTTCTCATGAAATACTAAGAACAGTTTTGGTCTCATTAGTAGAAAATGATTATGAATTACTGGAAAATGTTCCAATGGTAGCTACTCATTATTTTATCTTATGAGAAGAAGAGTATGAGGTAATCTTATTGAGGTTTTCAAGATTATTATAAATGAGCTGATAGAGTAAAGCTCTCCGATTTGTCTGTGCTACATTCTAAAGATAACAAAATGAGAGGATACATTTAATGTTGTAAACATAAGCAGCATTTTACAGAAATTTATAGAACGTCTTGAATTTCATTTATAATTATATTTCTCACTATGTAAACACCATACCTTGGTCATAGCTGATAAATGTTCTCCTACTCCTGGAAGTGGTTTTTCATCTCCCACTTGAAAGTCCATGTATACCAGCTTGTGACTGAAGGTAGAAAACTCATTACTGAAGCATACAGTATATGTACCTGACTGAGCAGCCGTCCACGTAAAGCTGTCAAATTGCTTTTTGATTCCCTTGTACAGAATCTGGCGATTTGGAGCTTCCAGGCTCATGTCAACATCATAGTTTCCACCTGTTACAACCTGTTTGAACCAAAATACAGAAATTCTAATAAATATACATACTCAAGTTGCTTCCAAAATATTGCCAGGCATAACAAATTTATGAATTTGTGATGGAATCCTTTGTTTTCCAACATATTTACAATTCCTGCTCTTAGTTACATAATTTATTCATTCCTCATTACATACAAGCAATACACACTTTACAAAAATTTATTATTAAAAACCCAAACCACCTGGTCACGCCAGGCCAAGTAGAGATTGAAAATTATTTTAAAATCCATCCAATTAGTATCACTTTACTTGTTTGTGTACTTTTTTGGTAACATTTGTTTTGAATATTTCTTATAGCAGTTCTATGAGTGGCCAACAAACTCAACTCTATTTTCTGATAAAACTTTCCTTTGTTTTTACCTACCTATTTATCACAATAAAAGCCAATATTGTTGTCCTGATGATGAAAACAGTGTGGAGTTCGTGTACTTAAATTGTCAAAAGCTTCTGATAATGTGCTACATAAGAAGTAGTTAAGTAAATCGTAACACAGAAGGTTGGTGAATCACTAGTTAATTGAATTTAGGGTAGTTGGATGAGAGCAAACAGTTGTTAATAATGAAGACCAATCATGGACACTCATTACTAGTGGAATACTTTAATAATCTGTGTTAGGTGTTTTGCTTTTTGTTACTTTCGTTAATAATTATAACAGAACTTGTAAAGTATACACTTAAACCTCAAATCTCAGAAACTACTACACCAATCATGACCAGTCATAGATGGGTAATATTTGTATGCCTGAGCAACAAATAAAAAAAATGAAATTTCAAACAAAAAGAATAACTTCCAGATTTAATGATAAAACTTACAAAAATGAGAAGTTCCAGATTTAACTGATCAAAATTACAAAAAACAGGATTACATTTCAGATTTAACCAACAGAAATTACAAACAAGAGGAGCAAGTCTCAGATTTAACCAACAGAAATTACAAACAAGAAAAAGCAAGTTTCAGATTTAACCAACAGAAATTACAAACAAGAAAAAGCAAGTTTCAGATTTAACCAACAGAAATTACAAACAAGAAAAAGCAAGTTTCAGATTTAACCAACAGAAATTACAAACAAGAAAAAGCAAGTTTCAGATTTAACCAACAGAAATTACAAACAAGAAAAAGCAAGTTTCATCTGAAACCACTAAAAATTATCAGCAAAAGGAGTAAGTTTAAAATATAAAAGAATCAAGAACGAACTTAAGAAAACATGAGTGATACAATAGAAAAGTGAAAACTTTCACTGATAAGTGGATCTACAAATAAATAATTCAATACTTTTGATGATAGATGCCATGACAGATCATTTTAAAACTAAAATTTCAATAAAACCCTTTTTTCTCATGAATGATGAACATTACTGAGTATCAAATGAGTAAATTATTGTGGAACTGTCGGATAATTCCAGAAAAGACAGAAGGGTCAGTAGCCTTCTGCAGGAAGAAGTTTTACTTTCCCTCTGGATAGGAATTTCTGCTAATAATTAACACATCAGCAAAGGTTTGTGATAACACTAGACTCTTACCTATTTCTAGATATACTGAGGATTTTGAGTACCACAGAATAACTTGGATCGACTGGTGAGCTGGACAAATGAACTTGGATTATCCAAATCTGAATGACATGTTATAAAGATGGAAACCAACTCAACGACATACTGGTTTTTTTCACCACTATGTCAAGGTACTTCAGCCATGTAGTAAGGCTAAAAGAATTTTAAAATATACTTTCTAACCTTTCTACACATAAAATTATTAAGGTTTAACTCGTAATATTGTGCAAAAATTTGGTCTCTCTCTTTCAGAAAGGATAATTAATTGGAAAAGGTTCAAAGGAAAATTTTAGAAAGATTAGTAATGAAAGGTTTATTTTATGGGGACAGGTTAACATCTTTTAACTTGTATTCCATTGACAAAAGAGGGGTAAGAGGTGATATTTTTTCTTAATTTTGCACAAAGCTACATGAGCTATCTGTGCTATTTATCCCTAATTTAGCAGTGTAAGACAAGAGGGGAAAGCAGCTAGTCGCCATCACTCACTGGCAACTCTTGGGCTACTCTTTTACCAATGAATAATGGGATTGACCATGAGATTATAATGTCTCCATGACTTACCCATCACAGGGTAAGATGAAAGATGAAATACTATTTTCTACAGATAATTAGGGTTAACTGGATGATTCCAAGGGTTAAAAAGTGATCTTAATGAAGTTTATGAGGTTCTTTAAGAACCAATAGAATAGATATTTCTAATTTTGTTATGCTGAATTTGCATCTTGTGGGTTAATTTTTCACATATGGAAATAAATAATACAGAACAAAATGAACTTTTATAAGACAGTGTACAAACGTAACTAGTAAATTTATAAACATATTTTGGACAAAGAATATTCCATACTTTGAAACAGGGAACCTATAATTGAAACACAGTATAAAAGTCATTAAAGTACCTTACAGCTTAAAATAGCCATTTACAGAGATATAATATCACAAAAAAAAACACAAGAAACCCGTGAATCCAGTAAAAGGAAATTTACCCTTAATAGCCTGTAATGTTTTTAATACAATATTCCATTGATGGAAAGGGTGCAAAATTGATATACTTAGTTTTCCTAAAGCTTCCGATTAGCTGTGTAACAAATTATTAGTTGAAGAAATTCACATTGGTGGAGGTTGGGAAAAATGAATAAATCAGACTACATGGAGTCAAATATATTTGAGAAAGCTTAAGGGAAGGATTAATAAACACTTGAGTATCAGGTCTCAATTTGAATTTTTGTTGTTTTTCTAATCAAATGTACATAATAGATTAAATGGTCCAAAAGACCTCTTGTTGTCTCTTAAATCTTGTAATAAACTAGGCTTTGTTACTGGTGGATTGTTTTTGTTGTATACATTAATTCTCTTGATAAGGGCATTATCAGCATATTAGTAAATTATGTAGGCGACATTACACTCCAGATTATTTCTAATAGAGAATTCTGAGTTAGATGGGGGAATATTTGACAAATGACACTCAGTTGTAGTAAGTGCAAGATAAGCTTCTAAACAGTATGAGAAAAGGGATCTTGGGACAGATGTTGTAATCACTCATGCTGGCCATGTTGGAAGAATTTAAGGCTTTGTGGAACGATGCCAGTTATAAGGGTTTGGACTGATTTTTTTTCATCTTTCTGCGTGTCATAAATGTATTAAGTGTTTTTGCGAGGATTCCGCTGTGATACAAGACTCTTTTCCTAAAAAGACCAAAAAACTAAAATTAATATGATCTAACTCCTTTACCTTATATGAATATCAGCTTTCACTTAATTCTTAAAATTTAAATATATAAAGAGCACAGTCACAGTGTGGTTATGTAATATTGGGTTTGCAGATGAATAAGCCAGCATTATAAACTCATCCATTGTGAATTTTATTTCTACAAATGTTTAAATTCTACTCATTCTTTTAAATTCATGCACAAGCATAGATTAATTTCTCATTAGCCGAGACTAACTTGCCCATTATATTAAAATCATTTGATTCAGGGCACAGAATGGAGACTACAAATAAGGTGACCTGATGTAAAAATTCTGCTAAATCTACCATTCTAAGTTTAAATATTTAGATACAGCATTTAAGTATATGCTTTATATGAGTTATTGTTTTAGTAAGATATTAAATGCATATTCAAAGTCACGATTCCAATATTTCGCATAATTATAAAGTAGAATCCAGTTAACTTAATATGGTTAGCTCAATTTGTGAAAAATTATATTTCGTCCGTACATTTGGGCTAGTTGGCTATTTCAAAATTTGTTGGCAATCGAGGAAATAAGACCATTTAAAAGGCTAATAACAGTAAAAGGAAAATTTACATGTAATGTACCTGAAATTCTACTGTTGATAAAGTTCCTTCAGGTATCTCTTCGTGGAAACATTGCTTGGCATTATCTGGTAGTTCAAAGGTAAGCTCGACTGCACCTACACTTCCAATTGTTTGACATACTAGTATTATGATAATTAGTAAATAAAACAAAATCAATGGGCCTACACGAGTTAAACTATTTACACGACACATTATAAAGGTAAAGCATATATTCAACTACACAGATTTCTTCTTAACGCCTGTTTAAACTCTTAAGTCTAACTCTAATACGGCAATTAACTTAATCACTTCATAAATGTATATACTTTTTTTTCTTTTTCTTTTGAGAAACTGTTTACCTTCCAACGTGTAACACACACATAAAACCAACGTGGCGATCGGCTGAACCACTACTTCTGGAGCGCCCTTCACACAATTTAGATATTCGATTTAAAAATATTGGTATTGAAGCTAGATTTTAGCATATCACGCTCTTGTCCGATTCTTGAATATTTGACAGACAAATAATACCAGATTATTGACATATATTATTCAAAGTTCAAATTATTGTTATAATGAAATCCTTTCATTTTCTAAAGTGTGGATGGAATTTCAATTTGCAAAGTATTTTGTGTTTTCTTTTTTGCTAAAGGTGACTTCATTCAGTATAAAAGATGAATCATTATTTAACAGTTCTATTACATATCCGAACAGAAAGTCAATTCGTCATGATGAGAAACCCATTTGAAGTAAAAATGTATCTCAATATGGCTAATATGGGTATTAAAACTGTTATTAAAATAGAGTTGAGAACAAGGTTTATACCTTTTGAGATCATTTTCAGGTCTCTACTTTATATATTAATAAAAGTTTTGATACCCATATGGGCTGTCTAACCAGGAAGTTCAAGTCATTTCAAATATTCTTTAAAAAAAGACATCGAATTGTTAAAAAGGCTCAAAGAAGGACTACTTGAATGAAAAGTTGTTATATGAAGATAGGTTAAGATCTCGGAATCTATATTTTCTTGGAAAAAGAAACATAGAAAGGATCTGGTTGAGATATTAAGATTGTTTTTTTATTTTAGCAAAGTTACATGAGAACTTTCTGGGCTAGCCGTTCATAATTTAGCAGTGAAAGACAAGAGAGAAAGCAGCTAGTCATTACCACCCACCGCCGGCTCTTAAACTACTCTTTTCCCAATAAATAATGGGATCGACCGTGACTTTTTAACGCCCCCACGGCTGAAGGACGAGCATGTTTGGTGCGATAGGGATTCGAACCCGCAGATTATGGGTCAAGCACCTTAACCATCTGGCCATGCCCTTAGTATTATTAACGGAATTAATAGTATTGATGCGTCATTTTTTCATATCTAATGGCAAAAATATTTGGACTAGAAGACATAATAATGAATTTTAGTAGGGAAGAAGTAATATTAATCTGAAATAAATTTACTTTTCTAACAGAGTGATTGTTTGGTCCTTGGAACGGATTGCTTTTGGATGTGGGGAAAGGCAACTAATGGGAATTTAAAGGAATGTTTGATAAATATTTAAATGAAAACTGTTCGCTTTGAGTTTCCTTTTTTAAGGATTTGATTAATTCAATAGATAGAACAGACAAACTGGATAAAAAATATCTTTTTGCCATTTTCTAATATATATGCTCTAAATATACGACTAAGATTTAAATTAGTAATTTGCACAGAACCTCAATTCATATTTATTACTTAAATTTTTCAGCACGTTTGCAAAGGATGTTATTTTTGTCTCCTTTTAAAACATTTAATAACAAGTTTTGCAACAAACTACTGACTTTTGACGCCATTTTCACACTAAAGTTATCGTCCGTACAAGATAGTACAGATATATAATGAACAAAACCCTTGCAAAACTGATGAAAATAGATCTGAAGAAGAAAGACAAAAGTTTTTTGAAACATCTCTTCTTTTTTTTTCATCTTTGCTATTTTTATTTGTTAGTCTTTCAAGGGTTTCTCTACAAACGTCAAGTCGTACTGGGCAATTGCTATCCACTTTACCTTTGTTTAGTTCTTCACGAAAACTTTGTTTAAATCATCAAGAAAAGAATATATTTTATTTAATGGGATTATGTGTTAATTAATATGTAAATTCTCTTGAAACGATACCATGTACGAAAATAAGATATTTTTGATAAAACTATTTTAATGTTTTATATGATATTTATCATTTATAATAATTTGTAAAAGCCCCGATAGATGTCACTCCTAACACTTCAAACGCACAGATAACTAATTTCTTTGGTTAATGCAATTCTATAAAAATATTCATGTAAAAACGGCTGAAACGGGTCGAGAAAGTTTTTTCTGTAGAGGAGCGAACAATGTTTCGACCGAAGAAGGTAGAAACGTTATTCGCTCCTGTACATAAAACAATTTTGTTTTTACATACATATTTTTTTCTACAAGTGGGTCTTGTTGTTGTTGTTTTGAATAAAGCACAAAGCTACACAATGGGCTATCTGTGCTCTGCCCACCACGGGTATCGAAACCCGGATTTTAGCGTGTAAGTCCGCAGACATACCGCTGAGCCACTGGGGGGCGCAAGTGGGTCTTCTCGTCATCACGGATTAATTTTTTGGCGTAAAAATATCATCACGTTATTTAAAATTATGTTTATAAATAATGCTATTAAAACATTTTTAAATGCTACATGATTTATTGGGTTCTATTAGCAATCAAACAAGCCGTACTAAAAATTAACACGAAATGAACATAATAAAAAGTGTTTACATACACCCTTGATGACGAGAAAACCCACTTTTCTTTTTATTTGTGAACCTAACGATGACCGAAGAAGGTTAAAACGTTGTTCGCTCTTCTACATAGAATTTTTCTCAACCCATACCCGCCATTTTTACATATATATGTTGTTCACATGCATATTATGTTTATTATTTTATTTACTTTGTTCATTGTATTTTATTAACAACGAGGCTTTATTTTCTTCAATATTGAAGAAATTTATTTCCAAAACAAGGCTGCTTTTGTCAGAGTTTGACCAAGATTTGAAACTTAAAAATGGTTTTCAATATGTTCGTGTCATCTAGAACACTAGTTGAACTTACTAGAAAGAATTTTTGTTGTTTTGAATTAAGCACAAAGCTACACAATGGGCTATCTGTGCTCTGCCCACCACGGGTATCGAAACCCGGATTTTAGCGTGTAAGTCCTCAGACATACCGCTGAGCCTCTGGGGGGCTACTAGAAAGAACAACAAATGTTCATCAACTGTTTTTGCACTAAACGATCTCGTACAATGAAAGTGGATACAATTGAAATAACAAAGTATCCTGTTGGTAGTTATTTATGCTTCGCAGTTCTGTTAACTTTTTTTTGACTAGAGTTTAACGTCTTTGGAATCGCACGTTTCATTTTAATCACTATAAAATTCAAAAGGAGACAAACCGTGATTACAGGCACGACGTTTGCTTCCATTTAAACACCACACCTTCTAAATTTCCATTTCCAAGTAAAACTAGTGTAAACATGACTTTAGGACTAGTTTGGTATTGAAAACGGGTATTTATTTGTTTTTTTAATTTTGCGCAAAGTTGCAAGAAAGCTATCTGCGCAAACTATCCCTAAATTTGCTGTGTGAAAAAGGCAGCTAGTCATTATCACCCACTGCCAACTCTTAGGCTACTCTTTTACCAATGAATAGTGGGATTGACTGTAGCATTATAAGGCTAGATGGCTAAAAGAGCGGGTATGTTTGTTGCGACGGGGATTTGAACCGGCGACCCTCGGATTAGGAGTCGAACGCCTTAACCCTTGCCAAACAGGTATTTACACATAAATCATTTCACAAAGGTAATGGTCTTTCGTCAATATATCAACATAAAGGGCAACACTCGTTTACAAGTGAAAACTTTTCTGCACGATATGGACCGGTAATTCAATATTACCTGAAAGTTCTGTATTAAACTAACGTTAAAAAACAGTTTCGGTGGTTTTTATCCTTAACTGGTTATTATGAATATCAAATGAACAATTAATTTCTGAAGGAATGGCTCTTGATCCAGGACTTAAACAGAAACCACTTTATAAATATACATTACTTTTGCCTTAAGAAGAAAATTCTTAATACGATATTTAAACATTTCTGAATGGCATTGCAAGATATTTTTTATTAAATAGATTTAACGCTGCTAGTGGTTTATCGATAAGTCTGATGACTTATAACGCTAAAAATCTGGTTTTGATACCAATAACGGGCAAAGCACAACAAGGCTATTGTGTAGAATCGTGTTTAAAAAACAAAACAAAGAAATGATGTCACGTAATATTAGGGATTAAAGCATTTTACTAAGTGGTCATATGAGACTTTTATTTATTTTACTTGTATGTTGGAGCGAGATGCATTTACTTTCATTGGCGTAATTGGATTAGATCCATAGACAATTAGAGGGTTCAACACTAAATGTTATGCAGAATTAAACAGTATTCTTTGACCTCAATTAACACAGATAAAGCATTCTTTATTGCACAAAACGCAATCAAAATAAACTTTGCTGAAGACTGAAGATTCTGAAATATTGATGTTAAGACGGTAAAAATTCTGTTCCAGAATTAGAAACGATATATATATATATATATACACATAATCTGTTTCAAACAAAAACAAGTCCAAATCATCTGTCTATTGTATTGTTAACCTGGTGTATTAATATAATATTGTTACTAATAGACAGTGTATCCCTACCGCTTTATGGGTCCTATATTATCAGTCACCTCCAAAGCATAGGATACATTTTATATCCCACATTATAACTTCTATTCTGGGAATCATTTTGTTTGGTGCAGCGTTTTCGATTTTTTGTTTGGGTTTGTTTATCTCTATAACAAATTATAATTAGTCAAAGGTCTGGATTTGCTATTTTTAACGCAGTCCTTCCTTTTGATTTTGTTTTATTTTATTTGACTATCAATATTCTATATATTATTTTCACTATTCACTATTTGTATTTCCATCACAAAATAAGAAACGCTTGTAAACATGAGGTATCATTTTTATTGTTTATAGGAACTATTCGTTGGTTTGTTTTCTTGACTATATCATTATATATTTATTTGGTCATAAACGTTTTGAGATGAGCTTCTGGGTCTTTCTGTTCGTATTCTGTCTACAGTGATATCATATCATATCACGTAAATCCAGTAAGTTATTAAATTCTGAGCAATATATACGTTTGACTTCATTGAATAGAAAATATCATGTCTTTGACCGTGTTATCATTGCATTTACTTCCTTCCACAGATTATAGACATCAAAATAACTAAAATATTTTAAATCTCGTCGTATCATTCTCTGGTAAAAATAGTTCGCTTGTATTATTAAATTAAAATTCTTCCAAAATTCTTTCAATAAAATAATTCCCATGTATCATTAGATTAATATTCTTCCAAAATTATTTCAATAAAATAATTTACATGAATTGCAAAAAAGATTTATAATTTCTAACCCATTCTCTAATAAAACTAACTTGTTTAAATTGCTAAAGCAAATAGAATGTTTTGTATCACCTTCGGAGAACTACATTTTTAGTTGCGGGTCCAAGATTTTCCCGCAAGATGGGTTTTTACATACATTATGAAGAAGACTTAGGGTGTTCGACTCGTAACCTAAGGATAGTGGGTTCGAATCCCAGTCATATCAAACATGGTCGCCATTTCAGTCAAAGTGGCATTATATAGTGACCGTGATTCTCATTATTCGTTGTTAAAATATTATCCCAAGAGTTGGCGGTGGGTGATGATGACTAGCAGTCTTCCCTCTAGTCTTACACTGCAAAATTAGGGATATCTAGTGCAGATGACTTTCATGTAGCTCTGCACAAAATTCAAAAGTTCAACTGCAAATAGATTTCATGCATTTTGAATGAGAGAATGTTCTAGATATGTTCTTTATTAAGCACAGAGCTACACAAAGGGCTATTTGTGCTCTGCCCAATACGGGTATCTTTTATATATATGTATATATATTAAAGCCTGGATAATTTGTTAGTGATAACGTATATTAATATACACTAGTAAGCCGCTTCAAGGGAAAAACAGTATATTCTTGGTTTAAAGTTATGTTTTTATAAGATTTTTTGAAAGTAAAAATAATTCTTTGTTGAACGAGAGCAGATGACAGCATATTTGTGGTGTTACATGGATAATATCATATGCATTTTTTTGGTTTTTTGGTGCGTAGAGTTACATTATATATTTAAATGTTTTGTGCTTGTTTATTTTAAGCTCTTAAGGTTAGTTTGTTTGTTTTCTGAATTTCGCACAAAGCTACTCAAGTGCTATCTGCTCTAGTCGTCCCTAATTTGGCAGTGTAAAACTAGAGGCAGCTAGTCATTACCACCCACCGCCAACTTTTGGGCTACTCTTTTACCAAAGAATAGTGGGATTGACCGTCACATTATAACACCCCCACGGCTGAAAGGGCGAACATGTTTGGTGCGATGGGAATTCGAACCCGCGACCCTCAGATTACGTGACGAGTGCCTTAACCCACCTGGCCATACCAGACCAACTATTGAGGATTATCATTTGTCCAGGACTTGAAGTTTGTGAGTAGGACAAATTATCATAGTACTCATTGACGTTTGATAAAGGACATTCCAATTGCAGAAATCGTTATATAGGGTGATCATTAGAAAGAAATGTTTGCAATTTCAATAAGAGATCCAGACCGTTATACAGAGCACTGGAACTATATTTCAGGAGTTTGGTATTCACAGCAAAAATTTCACTAACGGTGAAGTGTAAAATCTGTTATTTGGTAAGTTTGAAAGAAAATATTTTTTGATTATTCATTTGTATTGCACTGTAGGGACCACTATCGACATATACTTACCTCTGCATCACCGCTTTACTTGGATATAATCCACTTCTTTAAGAACAATTTCCAGGCGAGTAGAAACCTTTGAATGACCACTAACTGCTCTACGCAACTTTAGTTTCATCCAATGATTCGTTAGATTTCTTAGCTTCAAAGTCTTTATCCAAATGCATCAGGTTAATCTACTTCTACAACATACTATAATGGAACTCTTGCTTATATGATACTGGAAATACTTTTTATTATTTGATATGTAACCTCCAACTTCGCGAAATTTTTATTATATGTGCATGTATATTTGCAATGGGTATTACAATTGTTTCGTATCGCCTTTGTTCTCTATCATGGAGAACTTTTTTTCCATTCTCAGGGTGTAGATATGACGTCACGAATACGTCACACACAGATTTAATTCACTTGTGCCTGGGGTAAGTAAAAATAATATTTTAAAAAGAACTGGTTTTCCAAAAAATAACTTTTAGATTAAATAGGGGAATTCAGAAACATCATTACGATTGCTTGAAACTCACCTTGACAAATAATGTGGTTTTGAACAAAAAAATAAATGTTATTTACTTTTATAACGTAAGTAAAAACACGAAAACATTCTTGTATTAGTACTGAAACATGACACTTTGTGATGGTACTTCCTTGCATTATGCAAAGTTTGACATGCTCACTATCTTAAATCTTTGACGGCCACATGTAGTATCAGAGATTGCATATCATTTTTCATTGGTTCATAAAATTTGTTCTACCTGCATTCACATGCGCCAGACATTGCATACACCAATACTACACAGATTAGCTCGTGATGGCTACAGTTATCAGTTATTGTACGACAAGTAGAAGCTGTGTTTTCATCATTCGGTTGATCTTCACAGAGCCAGTGATTAGTGATTTGTTGTATCTAATTTTAAGCACAGTATTTACTGCTTGTACACTTTGCCATCTGCGTGCATTTTAAAGAATCTGCGAGTTCAATGCTTCAATTGAAGAACATTTTACTGACTGGAATGTGTGTTCAAATATGTTTCTCATTCAAAGTACGTTTCAGCTTTAACTCGGGCCTGGCATGGCCGAGCGCGTTAAGGCGTGCACTCGTAATCCGAGGGTCGCGGGTTCGCGCCCGCGTCGCGCTAAACATGCTCGCCCTCCCAGCCGTGGGGGTGTATAATGTGACGGTCAATCCCACTATTCGTTGGTAAAAGAGTAGCCCAAGAGTTGGCGGTGGGTGGTGATGACTAGCTGCCTTCCCTCTAGTCTTACACTGCTAAATTAGGGACGGCTAGCACAGATAGCCCTCGAGTAGCTTTGTGCGAAATTACAAACAAACAAACAAACAAAAGCTTTAACTCATGCAGAAAAACAAATGTGAATATCTCGCACCGAATATTCTTAATACATTCTGTATGACGTAAGACTGAAAACTGTAAACCACTATTTTGTTCTGAGGTTAGTGTCAGTTTAAAATTTATGCAGGGTTAATGGATACGCTTTCCTTGCATATAATGCGACTGGGAAACTCCTCTATTTTGTATCTGATTTTATTATAAAGTCAGCACTTTTTATACTCTAAAATACTGTTCGTAGCTACTGAAAACAGCATCATTGACACATGTTGTTAAGTTTTTGTTTATGTTTTTCGTAGACTAAACGCAACAGAAAAACACAGATAACAGCTTGTATAATTTATTACACTAAACTATTAACAGATATAACATAAATTATATAATAAAAATGACAGATATTAAGTTTAAACCTTCAAAATTAATTACAAAACAAAATGGTATTAGTTTCAACCCTCAAAATTAATCACAATACAAAATGGTACTGGCCTGTATCTAATATAATGATCTAAAATGAAAGTCTCAAATTCCAGTCTAGGGTGTGAATTTGGTCCCACGAAGAAATTCCGAAGTTTAAATGAAGAAGTTTAGAAGCAGTTCACAGTTCAGTAAATTCGACGAAGTTCTTTTCACGATGCCTCCGATGAACGTCTCAAACTTGCCGACTCTCAGCACAATCAGTAATTCAGATGTATCGTAGAGATTGACGAAATAAAATCACAGCTTCTGTAGATCTAACTTCAGTCACAAATGACAGCAAACACTTAAACTTTCTCAAACGAATCTTCTTTTGAACAAAACTAATGTCTGACTCTCCTTTCTTCCTCGCATCTTCGTCTGTTTATATATTGTAGGCCTAGACTCCTCGAAACACCGCGAAACTTCTACAGATCTCCAGAGCAATCCGCGCATGTCCGTTCTTGCACGAGACTAAACGTCTAGACACGAAGTCGCCAGCATTTCATTTACAAACATATGATTGGTCTACTTAATTCAAGAAAATTCTAAATGTTACCCTAAATGAATAACAACATATTTTATTAGTTTAGACTTTGAAACAATAATATAAATATGGAAATACAAATAATAGAAATGAAAATTTAAACTCAACACGACATGTTGTCGTTTACAAAATATTTACATGACATTTACATAACACATGTGAATCAATTTAGCTGTTATCTGGTGCAAGTTTCACGAGACTTGTTACAGTGGTAGATGTATTATACGTGCAAGATGGTATATGGCAGATTTCTTGAAGATGTTTATGAGAGCTGAAAGTATTCTTAGGTTTACACTTATTTCATTAACAAGTCCAACTTGACAGTGGTTGTAGACTAGTGATGACCTATTTGTACAGTCTTGGTCAAAATGTTTGCATATCTTGTAATAACTAAGATCATTATTATTAAGATGGGATACAAATATACTTCTATATTGCGTTAAACATCGACCTGTTTAAGTTATATAATGAGATAGGTTCTATTGGCATCATGAACTATTTATTAATTAAAACAGAAACAGCTTTATTAGACACCTGTAAAAAGATGTATAATTCGGCATTGCACCTATTACAAGATACCCTTGGTAAAGCGTATTAAATGACAAAATATAACATCAAACTATTGTACATCTGCATTGGTTTGTTTTTGAGTTTTGCGCAAAGCTACAGGAGGACCATCTGCACTAGCCATCCCTAATTTAGTAGTGTAAGATTAGCAAGAAGGCAGCTAGTCCTCACCACCCACCACCAACTCTTGGGCTACTCTTTCACCAACGAATTGTGGGATTGCCCGTAACATTATAACGCCCCCACGGCTGAAAAAGCGAGTATGTTTGGTTTGAAGCGTTTTCAAACCCACGAACTTCAGATTACGATTCGAGTGCTTTAACCACTTGGCCATGCTGGGCCTAGCATCTGTAATCTTATATCAGTTCATCTTAAACATTTATTGTCTGGTCGGTGTTCTTTGTATTCTATTATCCTCTGCAAGATGACATGGCATGTTCTCAGTAAGTTTATTGATGTAATACTCTGTCACTGTAAAACGTTGCAACTCAGATACAGTAGCTGGTTTAGAGTCGTAGTTACCAATTTTTAGGCTAGTTCAACCCACCAATTCACAGTAGAATTATAATGTGGAACGTTTACTGAAAATGACGATTTTCTAAAGTTCTTGTGGTGCAGATAATTCTGTATGGCACATGTACTTTGGGCTCTGGCACTGTCAATGTAGAGCACAAAGTTGTTGCAAAACCTTGTTCTATCATCTTCATGTGATGTCTGTAGGAGGTGCTATTGACGTTTTACTCGGGGATATGAAGATCCGTATTTTCTCCATTATGAATAGCTGCCCATGTATGTACTGCACCACCTCTTGTGTGTTCCCTGTGGGAAAGACAGTTTTCCTCATCTCTTTTCCAGATAAACGACAAACATAAATCCTAACAAACTGCTTTAATGAGCCGGAAACAGAATTAATCTGAATCAGATCATGACATGTCGCCACAGTGGCAAATTTAAGTTGGTATGCTGTTGAGCCCAAGTAAAACAGTGACGGCAGTGATTTCTGGTTAATATCGTTTGCCCGATACCCTTCCTTGCAAAATAACCTTGTATTGTCAGTCTCTTACTCACTGTTCTTCTGGCTAACCTTCATATGAGTGGGTTCATGCAATTCCTGACGAAAGGCGTTACAAGACGTCTTTCAAAATTGATGTGCTAACCTGGTCAACACGCTCATCTTGGACAGTAAATTTACGGCATCTATCAGTAGACTTTCCTGGAACAACGTTTCCTGTAATTCGCTGACGTTTCACGATTCTGAGTGCAGTACACTTAGAATATCCTGCTGCTCAGGAAATGTTTCTCTGTTTCTTGTCGTTTTTGGACAGTCAAATAAATTGACGCTCTTTTACTGTTGGCACGTGACAAGACACGACTTTTGCAACAAGTAAAGAGAAACTGTTTGAACAAAGCTTTGATCTGTACGTCAGTTTTGGACGAATAAATGCCCAAAACAATTTAAATAGACTGGAATAACAAGTCGTACACGAGTGTTCTATCATACGCCACCTTTTAATACTCGGACATTCACTAAATGACTACTCTATGCACATGGACAAAAGTGTCAGTAGAAATCAGTATGCAAACATTTTGGCCAAGACTCTAACTTGTATTTCTTCCAGACTAGCCAGTCTGTTCATGGTAAAGGAAATGTATCAATACATATAACCGTAACATGAAGCTTTGTTGTCTCTACTTCTTCTTACCATGGGTTCTAGGGATAAATAACCGATATATAAAGGTTTATGTTACCCATTATTCAACATTTAACCAGATTCACCATTGGCTGAATATATAATACTCTAAGTATACTTGTTTAATAGCTATTTAAATGTATGTGGATCAGTTTTGTGTTTGATGTATTATTGTTATTCTGGACTTGATGTATTATTGTTATTCTAGCCTGATGTCCAGTTTATTTAAAAAAAGAAACAACAAACGTTATAAGTAATCTATTGACTTCCAATCTGTGTGTTGACCTCAGGAACCAAATATGTATATTACTGAGAATATAGAGGGTACTAAGTATGTGATAGTTGCTGCTTTATGCAGTTTTATCCAGTCAGCCATTTAAGTTGATTATGACACGAAAACCTGGCGTCGTTGTCCATGATGGGTAGAGAACAAACAGCTTACTGTATACTTTTGGGCTTTAATATAAACAAATCTCTATATTACTATTATTTTATTTTTTTATAATTGAATACCCTAGTTGCATTTGTGTTATATATGGTGCTTTAACATCTAAATTTAAAATACAAACATACATGTCATACTGTAATTGATTCTAACATTTTGGTAATTTCGAATGTGTTCCATGACGTATCACAATTCAAGGTTAAGGTCGTCTGTACTTTAAATCCTCAGTTGCTTTACTGTTGATCTAATGTAGGTAAGTAAAATGGCTGTGTAGCTTAACGTTTCCTGGTGGATAGAGCATTCGAAATCTATCGCTGTGCATATTTGTCCTTTAAACTGTTAGAGAGTCATCAAGTGTCAATTATTCATTGGTAAAGAATAGACGAAAACTTGTCTATGAGTGGTATTGACTAATTATCTTCCTTCTAGTCAATCATTCCAAAATATGGACAGCCTGCACAGACAACTCTTGAGCAGCTCTGTGTGAAATTCATTAAATAAAATATAACTCATTACGATCAAGTTATTTTTAATTGTTCCACCAATTGTTCGTTTGATGTTGGACATATTTTCCTCCGCTCTTAACTGGTAAATGACATGCTCTATCAAAAAGTTTAAAAGAAATCCAGTTTGTTTTTTCTCTCTTTTTATTGTTTTGGGACATATAATTATCACGAACCACGACAAGTTGCAATTACCCGAAGTATAATCTATAAATAACATCTTAATGCAACAACGGTAGCCCATTACAGTTAGTTACATAGTTTTATAGCCCCCTCTCGGGAAGTACATTTCTTCAATTCGAAGTAGGAACCTCCCCGACAGTTTGAGCCACTTCAGACTTGCAAACAAACTGCGAAGCGATCGTAACGCCCTCATATGCGCCGGATATTAAGCACTAGCGTTATCCAATCGATTTAAATGTTTCACTTCCTTCGGAACCAGTCCGTGATTTAAATAAAACACAAAGCACGCAGTATTGATCATTCTGTATCTTACGCCTTCGTTGAATTATTTTTATAATAATACTTTATTAAAGCGTCACCTTGTGTTCAACTTGACACAAATACTTCAAAAGTTTTTTCCTTTTTTTTTTTTTCCTACAAATTCTAGCACGTGGAAGATCCTAATTTCTTTAAGTTACACTGTTTATAGTGAAATTTATTACAGATTGGAAACCAAAATGGTCCTGCCACAAAATAACCGAATTTAGTAATGCATTAATTTATTCCAACCGAATCACCATGCTGACGGGAAATAAAAACAATTCCAGTTTATACCTTTCTAAAGTAGTATTTAAAATGCTTGAATAATATTAAAGCAAAACGGAAGGGGAAGCTTCATATTTTAACTTACGGAATTCCTTAATCTGGTTCTACGAGTGTTTGTGTTTTTCGTATAGCAAAGCCACAAAGGGCTGTCTGCTCAGCCCACCGAGGGGAATCGAACCCCTAATTTTAGCGTTGTAAATCCGGAGACATACCGCTATACTGTTTCTTTTTTCTTGAATTTCGGCCAAAGCTACACGAGGGCTATCTGTGCTAGCCGTCCCTAGTTTAGCAGTGTAAGCCTAAAGGGAAGGCACCTAGTCATCACTTCCCATCGCCAACTCTTGGGCGACTCTTTTACCAACGAATAGCGGGGCTGAACGTTAAATTATAACGCCTCAATGGCTGAAAGGGCGAGCATATTTGGTGTGACGGGGAATCGAACCCGCGACCATCGGATTGCCTGAACCTGGCCATACCGGACCTAATTTTGTGCTGTAAAAACCCCGAAACCGAATTATCAAATAATATTTTGTACCATCTGTGTAAAAATTTACCAAAATGGTTCACACTGACGTATGTATTATTTTTTATCCTAACACTAGTTTAAAGACAGTATATTTGTAACATTTCTACGTTGTTTGTACCTAACAGACCCAAATATTCAGTAAACACTTTTTGCAGATGGTTTAAGATATTTTACAGCCTCAAGTTGACATACTTTATTCAAAATATTTCATTGTGTTTAACGAACTACAGAAAAATTGTGTTGTATTTTACAGTATATGTGTTGTTAAAGTCATGTTTTTTATCCACAATATTTCAATGTGTTTAAGAACTGGAAAAGATTTATAGTGCCTTTGCGTTATATTTTTACAGCATTTGTAAATTCGCGCATTTTATCCAAAATATTTAAAGAACTATAGATTACTTCTAATTTGATCGTTTGGTGATGATACTGTCTCTAGTACAACTTAAGTTATACATCTTAAGAAAAAGAAATTCCAGAAAGCACGTAAAATGGTTCTCTCACAATAAACAGATAACCAATTTTTTTTCCTGTAACTTTTATTAACATCTCGATATCTTTCTTATATAAAAAAACAAACTACTTTGGATGGTATCATTTTATAACTCAAGATATGTCACACACAAGAGTTAAGAATAATCGGTTTTTCTGCTATTATACCCCACAATTTCTCACAATTTAGAATTTCTTTGTAAATGCAAAGTGCCCGTGAAGTGTTTAGATTTATAAAGTGGTCAGGCAGGAATTTAAGTGAATTATGTGACAGAGATGAATATTTGATACCACATTGACATTCAGATACACGTGTATGCATTAATTAACTTAGTAAATAACTCGATTCTGAATTCGCCCGTAATATGCACCTACTAAATTTGTGGTAATAGTGAAGAAGTGGAAACGTGTAGACTTAAAGTCTACTGATAGTGAAGTGAAGAACTTCAAAGTTTGACCCATATGTTCACAAAAATATGTCTGGATTAAGACATTCAATGCCAAGCATGTAATCCCATTCATAAAAACGTATATATTATGTAATTCAATGTTAAGCATGTAATCTTATTCACAAGAACGTATAGGTCATGGAAGCCAAGGCCTATTAAGCATGTAATGTTATTAATGAGAACTTGTAGGTAACTCGAAGGTATTCACATGAAGATTGTGAAGTAGAAACACTTGTACTGTACATTTCAAATAGCTGATTATATCTGAATAAAGAAGTATTTATTTACTAAGTTATGAAGGGGTTACGCCCCCTGTAACTGTTCATTACAACATTCACATCAGTGCAGATATCTGAGAATCGCAACATGCCGGTTAGAAGTTTGAGAATATCTTTATCCATTGATTTATGTAATACAAAAAAGCCATAACTGTTAACTTGATTTTTTTAAAAAAACAGATTTGCAAACGATTCGTAACTACTAAAATAGTAATTTAGCAAATCGTGTACGAACGAAACTGGTGTTGTTTATGTTGTCTGTTCAAGCAGGTTCCATTATGAAGTTTTCTGTTGCTTCATTTTTCACTCTGATTAAATAACAACTCTCTGATGGTGGAAAAGTTTTAAGGACATTATTGATCGATCAGTTCTGTCGCTGGTGACACAGAAATATTGATAATTAGTGAAGTCGCATAATAAAATAAGATATATATTATTAAATAATCTACTATAAGATAATTTTAACCACTTCAAAGTAAGTTTTGGGAATTGTTTTGTTTGTTTTGGAATTTCGCACAAAGCTACTCGAGGGCTATTTGTGCTAGCCGTCCCTAACTTAGCAGTGTAAGACTAGAGGGAAGGCAGCGAGTCATCACCCCCCACCGCCAACTCTTGGGTTACTCTTTTACCAACGAATAGTGGATTGACCAATACATTGTAACGCTCCCACGGCTGAAAGGGCGAGCATGTTTAGCGCGACGCGGGCACCAACCCGCGACCCTCGCATTACGAATCACACGCTTTACGCGCTCGTCCATGCCAGGCCAGGTTTTGGGAAAGGGGTTTTTGTATTTTATAACCTGGATACATCAGATCCCCCTAGTGGTATGCATTGTGAACAAGCAACTTAATGCGTCGTATAGTTTTGTTGTGTTTCAGATAAACGGTATAATTATTCGTCGACCTTTAGGTCCTCAATGATCTTGTGATGAGCTAACGATATTGAATACAAATTAATTTTCAAATGTGCATTGTGAATTAGTGCAAAATATTTGTTTTCTTACGATTAGTTGTGCAATGTTAAGGGAATGTTATTATTATTTCTTAACTTAGTTTCGTATGGATGTGTTACATCTGTATAAATAATTCTTTTTTTTTTTACTTTTGTGATATATTTAACAGACCAGATTATATCTTACTTTTTCTCATTTCACACCATTGTTCTGAAACAAAAGTAAACGTTTTGTGCACTTAGTATACAGAATATTTTAAGTTTCTGCAGGTAGATTGAAAGGAAGCAGAATAGGTTAAACCACAACTATACGGCACCCTAAACCTCACAAACCCGATTGTCCAATACGACCTGTAATGTCAATATACGAATCATTTAACTACAACCTCGGTAAATATACGGTATGGGCATTTTCTAAATATGTAACATCAACCGGCTCCTATTTCAAAGATTCTTTTAACTTTAAATATATCCTTAATCAACTAAATAATAAAGCCTTAATGGCCAGTTTTGATGTAATCTCCCTCTTCACAGAAGTCCAAACAACAGAAGTCTGTAAGATAGATTTAGAACTTTATATCCAAAACCCTAACCCATTGATACACATACCCAGCAACCAGTTAGCAACCCTTATAGGATTCAATAGAACCAAAACTAACTTTATGTTCATTAACCAAAACTACCTACAAATAAATGGCCTAAGTATGGGGAATCCCGTGCCACCAGTTCTAGCTAACATTTTTATGGCACAGATTGAATAACAAGCGATCAGATCGGCCTTACACCCACCACTATACTGGTACAAGTGTGTTGATGATACAATTCAAAACCAAAATTAACAAAAAATCACCCATACCGGATTATACGTTCCCTGGAACTCAGCACATGAAACAAAAGAAAATCTCAACATATTAAGAAACCAAATAAACACAGTCACAAATATATGGTTACCAGGTAAAATTAATGATGAAATCGACAAAATAAAACTACACTTTATCAACATCAACGCATTTTCTTCAAATCGCCGTGGAAAAAAATTATACGCACACACCTAGACAAACAAGAAACAAACAAACAATAATAAATTCAATGAAACAACAAACAACAAAACCTTACACCATATGTCGCCAATAAAATAACCAATGTTTGGATAAACACAACATTCCAGTAAACACTAGGTACTAAACTAAAGTCCATGCTACAGCTGTATGTAAAAACTACACTGACAAACATAACACCAACATAATTTATAAAGTACAATACAACAGCCGCCAAGGCTTTTATAATAGAGAAACGAGTAAAAAAAAGGGAAATCACATTTAAAGAACACACACAAAAGAAGGTGAAAACGTTCTGTACTTTATTGTAATGAAAGTTTTAATGCCATCATTCTTTAGAATACAGAATAAATTATAAAGTTCTGAGTTTCAACACCAAAGTAAGGGATTCTGTTTTCTGAGGTTAACGTATTCATTGTATTACAAAGATAATATTTTTTTTTCAGCAAGTGTGGATTGATTTTAGGAGAAAGTTGCGTTTTTTATAGTGAGAAGAATATTTCACCATAAAAAACTAAATATTTCGTTATCAAAACACTGAGGAATATATGATTTATTTGTTTGTAGCCAAGAAAAGATCCACAAGGGGCTACCTGTGTTCTGCCCACAGCTAGCATCGAAACGAAATTTTCTAGCGTCGACATATCAACAAGTCACTGGGGAGCAAAAGATGTGTGTGTTTTTCTTGTAGAAAAGCCACATTGGGTTATCTGCTGAGTTCACCGAAATGAACCAAACCCTTGGTTTTAGCGTTGTAAATTCGCTATTATAGCGGGGGACAGGCAAATAATGACAGTAAGTGATTGTAGGTTTTAAACCGACACAAGGTTTCTTTATACAGAGTGTCATGTTATCTCTAATTTAACTTTAGGAAAAATTAAAACAAATACTTTTAAAATAATACTGTCATCTCCTCATTTGAAATACTTCTGTTGCGGAGAATTACGCAGTGAAGAACATTTCCGTTTTGGAAACTGAAATCAACTATTAATGAATATTTCTAAAACCAGGCGTGAAGTCAGTTTAAAAATTGTCCTATATTATCAAAAAAAATTACTTGGTTAAAATATGTGGTTTAATAACCTTTCTTTAGTAGAAATTAATAAACTCAATTACTAAATAATTGTTATAAGGTGTTTTTAATGTTTATTTTGATGTTTGTTCGAGAGTGTTGGAGGTCGTTATGATAGGCCTAATAAAACCTAAAATTAAAAACGAATTGACTTCAGAGTTTTTTAAGTTCAATGATTCAGTGACGAACAAAAAGATAGTTAAGGAGAGAGTTAAAAAGATAGTGGAGAAAATAGACAGTTGTTTCAATTAGAGTGAATTAGTCAAACTTTGTTTTCTTTTCAGACACAATGTGTTTCAGCTGGGAAACACAACCAAGTTTATTTTCACATTAGTACGGAGCAGTTAGCTTCGTTTTTAAACGCTTACAAGTACTACAATGTTTAAGTTTGCAAAAACGTTAAAAAAGAAAAGAAACTAAAATAATATTGATACGCGTGCTTCACGTTGAATTATTTTCACCATTTAATTTGAAATAGTCCGCAAATGAGATGAATAAATTACAACAACGATGTCAGAAGTGGGATTATTTTAATGAAAATAAAATAAAATTTTAACCGAACATTAACTGTGAAAATGGCGACCACGAGGTCAAGGTGTCAGAAGTGGTACTATTTTAGTGAAAATAAAACAAAACTTTGACTGGACATAAGGAAGCAGAATATTTCCATTCATAATAAAGTAGCACAAAAGTTTTATTTATAATCAGGCAGGCTCCCCAGTGGCTCAGCGGTATGTCTGCAGACGTACACGCTAAAATCCGGGTTTCGATACCCGTGGTGGGCAGAGCACAGATAGCCCATTGTGTAGCTTTGTGCTTAATTCAAAACAGCAACAACAACAATAATAAGGTAGTAAAAGAATTGTATTTATAATAAGGTGACAGAACATTTCTATTAGAGTAGAAGAGTTGTATTGTGCGTTTCCGAATTATTTCGTAAATAGGTAAAATAAATCAAATATTAAGAAGCCATATATAGTGAAGGCTTAACAACAGCAACTGAAGTTACGATATATGTTATAAAAATTTGAATGATAGGTTCACTACCATCATATGAAGCCCAAAAGATGTCGCCACCAACTATAATTCTTTAAAAATATAAAATAAAGATTTGGCTGAAGTGTTTCTAGAGTGGGACAACGTTTCGGCTGCAACACTAAGCCCTTCTTCGGTATAAAAGCCAAACCGTTGTCCCACTCACTTGTCTTAAACCGTTTATTTAAGCCAGATATCTATTGATCCTCCAGCTAATAACTTATATCTACCAGGAAGGAACGAAGATATTCCAAGCCAGAAGTACATTTAGGTAATTACGTTAATCAATGTAAAAGATAAATATCCCTAAATTAATTCACGTTAAGTTTACTATTTATCTCCGAGGATACATGAGGGTGTTTATGTCCTCTTTTTATTTACGTAGAAATCAATTGTGTTTATCTACTGATGTATTATGAAGATGTAGGTAATGGTATAACATTTTCTCTTGACAATGACGCCCTCCTACTATCGTATATTTCTGGTGGGTTTCACGTTGAAATCTCAATGATTCACATTTCACAGAGAGAAACTGTTGTGGCTAATATATAAGGATTACCAATCTAGTCGTTACAATATACAGTCTAAAGATTACGAGAAGCCGGAAATATTAGTGTATTTAGATTAAGCAGTTATCATGTGACTTGCACCAATTTGTCACGTCACACTACATAATACGATCTCGTGTGACAGTGTATTAAACCATAAGTTAGGTAACAAACTAACCTGATATCATAGAGATGCTATGTTATTAATCTTGTTAAGTAAATCGTTTAGAGACAATTGTTTAAAAAATGAGGATTTCCTTTTTTCATATACCTCACTAACGCAACCTCAAATACGTCAATATTTACAGAACAACAACAACAAAATAAAAACATGTTATAACAGGCCCTGGCATGGATGGGTGGTTAGGGGGCTCGACTCGTAATCAGTAATAATGTTTCATAGTACATTAATGATAATTTACTTGACCTGGCCTGGCTAGGTTGTTAAGGCATTTGAGGTGTAGTGCGAGGGTCGCGGGTTCGAATCCTCGTCACATCAAGCATGCTTGCCTTTTCGGCCATTGAAGCATTATTACGTGACTGTCAATCCAACTATTCGTTGGTAAACGAGTAGCCTAAGAGTCGGCGGTGGGTGGTAACAACTCGTTGCCTTCCCTCTAGTCTTACACTAATAAATTAGAGACGACTATCACAGATAGCCCTCGTGTTGCTTTTAGAGACGACTATCACAGATAGCCCTCGTGTTGCTTTCAGAGACGACTATCACAGATAGTCCTCGTATTGCTTTTAGAGACGACTATCACAGACGGCCCTCGTATTGCTTTTAGAGACGACTATCACAGATAGCCCTCGTATTGCTTTGCACGAAATTAAAAAAATAAACAAACAGGTTACAATAGTATTAATTTCAGACTTTTTCTGTACAAAGTAAATTAGTGATGAATGTTGTGCAAATTAATGAGCACAAACACCTTAAATACTGAGTGCTAACAGAAGTATAACTAAGGTATTTGTGATATGCGTAAAAAAAGTGGTTTTACGTGGGTTTATTAAGTTTTCATACATATTTCCACAGTAAATATATATAATTTATTAAATATTTATTAACACTACAGTAAAAGTGCTCTGGCCCGGCATAGTCTAGCGTGTTAAGGCATGCGACTCGTAATCGGAGAGTCGCGGGTTCGCATCCCCGTCGCGCCAAACATGCTCGCCCTTTCAGCTGTGGGGGCGTTATAATGTTACGGTCAATTCCACTCTTCGTTGGTAAAAGAGTAGCCCAAGAGTTGGCGGAGTGTGATGATGACTAGTTGCCTTCCCTCTAGTCTTACACTGTTAAATTAGGGACGGCTAACACAGATAGCCATCGAGTAGCTTTGTGCGATTCAAACAAACAAAGAAAAGTGCTCTGTCTATATAAATTATTAAGTATGTATTAACACTACAGTAAAAGTACTCTACATATATAAGTTTTTAAATGTGTAATAACACTACAGTAAAAGTACTATACCTATTTAATGTTGTAAGTATGTATTAACACTACAGAAAAAGTGCTCTATCTATATAAATTATTAAATATGTATTAACGCTACAATAAAAGAACCATATCGATATGTACATGTGTATACCTATAGAGTTTGGTTTTCTAAAACTTTATCAAATAACGGAATTCGTGTTTTTCGAAGTCAACAGATTTGTCTCACGAAGAAATAAACCAACATTGTAACAATAATAGTTTTACATAGAGTTACAGTTCTTATGTCTGGTTGAATTGTTACAATTTGTTTGTTTTAGCGTAAGGCAACACAATACGGGCTCTGTTAACCACGAGATATCGAGCCTCATATTATAGCGTTGTAATACCAAGTAGATTTTTCATCGTTTGTTGTCAGGTGACGCATTTCTTCAACACAAAGCAACATTATGGGTTATTTGTACTTTGCCCATAAAGTGTATCGAAACTCGGGTGTTAGTGTTTTAAGCTTTTAGATTTAGGACAAAAGAGAAACTAGTTGAAAAACAATACAGTACAAGCCAAAACCAATACTGGTGTTTAAACCGCATGGGCTCTCAAAGAATTTCGTTTACTAACAATCAAATTATTTTTACTGAGTTTCAGTTACTTTATATTCTGGTTACCTATCCCTCTCTCTTATCTTTTATGGTTGACCAAATAATATTACACGTAAAGGAAAATGTTAAAAAATAGACGTATCTTCCTTAGAATTAACGATTCTTTATTGGTATTCATTTACTGCAAGGTGTGCTTGTTTGTATTTCTTTATAGCAATGATCAGAAATGGCCAGGTGGTTAAAGCGCTCGACTTGTAATCCAAGGGTCGCCCTTTCAGCTGTGGGGGTGTTATAATATTACAGTCAATTCCACTATTCATTGGTTAAGGAATTGGCGGTGGGCGGTGATAACTAATTTAACGGCGCAAGGCTAGAGGGAAAGCAGATAGCCATCACCACCTACCGCCAACTCTTGGGCTACTCTTTTATGAACGAATAGTAGGATTGACCGTTACATTATAACACCACCATGACAGAAAGGGCGAGCATGTTTGTTGTGACGGGGATTCGAACCCACTTATGAGTCGAGCGCCTTAATCACCTGGCCATATCGGTCCTTTTAAATAAATGAAAGAGTGAGTTAAGAGACAATGTATAATACACGGACACAGTTTAAAATGTAATATGTTTTGTAGTAATTAATTATTTTTTGATTAATAAACATATATTAAAATGCTTAACTCTGAGTTACTGTACTATTGATTCTAGCCTAATTACTTACGTACATTCCACACTTTGGGAAAAGCTGGTTTAAAAGTTTTAGTTTGGCTAAGTTCAGTGAGTGCTCATTCATTTTGTGGGACCAAAAATATGTTGAATTTAACTGTTCGTAGGAAACAGCTTATGGAATCGTATTTATTATACAGTGGAGGAAGCTTATGTTGGTTAATATGGTAATGGAAGGAACACTAGAGGCAAAATATGTTTCAGAAAATAGATCAGTCTGAATATACATATGTGTTTACATCAGTCTGAATATACATATGTGTTTACATCAGTCTGAATATACATATGTGTTTACATCAGTCTGAACATACATATGTGTTTACATCAGTCTGAACATACATATGTGTTTACATCAGTCTGAATATACATATGTGTTTACATCAGTCTGAATATACATATGTGTTTACATCAGTCTGAATATACATATGTGTTT
Organism: Carcinoscorpius rotundicauda; assembly: GCA_011833715.1. Lineage (NCBI taxonomy): Eukaryota > Metazoa > Arthropoda > Merostomata > Xiphosura > Limulidae > Carcinoscorpius > Carcinoscorpius rotundicauda. Next base: position 55,912,895 of record CM022403.1, on the reverse strand, counting down.
ACATCAGTCTGAATATACATATGTGTTTACATCAGTCTGAATATACATATGTGTTTACATCAGTCTGAATATACATATGTGTTTACATCAGTCTGAATATACATATGTGTTTGATTGTTTTCTAAATTTCGCCCAAAGCTACTCGAGGGCTATCTGTGCTAGCCGTCTCTAATTTAGTAGTGGACTAGAGTGAAGGCAGCTAGTCATCACCACCCGCCGCTAACTCTTGGGCTACTCTTTTACCAACGAATAGTGGGGTTGACCATCACATTATAACGCCCCCACGGCTGAAAGGGCGAGCATGTTTGGTACGGCTGGGATGCGAACCCGCGACTCTCCGATTACGAGTCGCACGCCTTAATACACTTGGTCATGCCGGGCCCCAAAGCTATACAATGGGCTATCTGTGCCGTGCCTATGATGGGTATTGGAACTTGTTATAAGCCTTTGGGCTTACCGCTGTACCACTGTGGTTTTAATAGTGGTAAAAATATCTTTGATTGGCCCAAATTAATATATTTCCGAGCAGGTGATCTCATGTATGGGATGAAAAATCTACAAACACTAGCTTAAATGTTATACCAAATGTGATCCCGGTGTACCCAATATTGGTCATGAGTTAGTCAAGAAAATTGAACTATTTCTATAACACAAGTTTTCATGAATATTTCCTCAACATGACTTCAGCACAAAGGTCAGATGATGTACTTGAGAATGAAGACTGTAAGGTAAAAATTATCATTCAGCATGATGGTGCCTTGAAGTCATTTACGTAATGCATTAATCTTGTATCTAAAAGTGGTAAAATGGAAGAGAGATGTCTGTGCTAACAGATGTCTATGGTCAGATGGAAGATAAAGGCTGTGTGCCTGTTTCAGTATCTAAGGTAATAGCCAGCAGTTATATTTTTTTACCAGTTTAACACTTAGTTGCACCAAACACTGACGGGCAGAATGTTGAAAGTTTGCATAGCAACAATACCAATGGTGAGCACATCTGAGAACTTATGAGGTACCAGTTCCAATGAATCCTAGAAGTGTGGTACGTTCACAAATGCATGGGGGGTATAATCTACATTTGATAAACTGATCAGTACACTTAAGCCTATTATAATATCACCTGACAGGGATAGTAGGTGCTAGTTGTGGATGACCTACAAACCTACGTGTCCAGCTGAGCTTTAAGGCATTCAGACACAGTGAGATTACACTTCTTTCTGTCCTGAATCTTCATTACTTGTGATGGAATCACTGATCCTCTTTCGATTATCTTGTCTGTAACTGGATTTATAGAAAGCTTCATATACGTTCACCTTTGCTTGTCTGACTATCCATATTCTGTATTCTCGCACAGAAAGTGGCATGACATAATATGAAATTAGGAATACCCTGATAAACCAAACATTTTGGGAATCTTATGTTCTGACTTTAATGTTAAATCTGACAAGGAAGACCTTCTGCTGCTAACATCTCCTAAAATGTAGTCTCTGCTTCTTGTTGCTGATAACCATGCCCCTATTGTCATAAAAGAATGACTTTTTTCACAATCATGACCATGTTATGCGAGCTTTGCGTCTCAGGACATGCCAACATCACTAGACGTGGCACCTGTAGATCCAACCTGAGAAAAATGATACAATAAATCCTAAATAAGAACGTTTTTCGTAATAAGACACATACGTTTAAAATATTTCAGAGGAGGTTTACCTTTGAGAATGTAGATGATACAGAACCATATGATATTTTACAGTCCTTGAGTATGCTACATCAAAGCGATTTTGGGGTCTCAGCATGTATTTAATATTAATATTTTAAAATCTAGTCAGGCTTTATCTAACATAATCACATCTTGGCATTAGTCCTACAGCATTATTTGCACGGCAAAAGGCTGTGTCATAAGTCTATCATGTTGAAACACACGACTAATACTCCCTGTATGCTTTCCATAAGCCATCTAGTGTACAGGACAAGCTTTACAACATCCATTTTAATGATCCAGTAACACATAAGTTCATAAGCCCGAGTCTTGCATCTTGACTCCTATATAATAGTATAAATAATAACTTCGCACTCCATCTGCTTGACACGTGCGAGTTGAATGGAAGAGATGACTGGATGCATCATATTGTCTGTCACTGGCATTTGAGTTTCTGCATTCTCATCTGCTCAAAGAACCGTAATGCGTCCGGCATGGTTCTGGCGCCCACAGCAGATTCGTATCCTTTTATTTTTTAAATGTCATTAAGTACAAGAGATATCGTGTTTTAGAGATTCAAATCCATGGTCAGAACATTTTTTATGATCTCAATGTAGGACAGTTTGGGTAGCTACATTGGTTCTATCGTAAAATAGTAAATCTCTTCTCTACAATGGGAATTTCTCATGCGACCTTTCAACTAGTCGTTAAATCTTTAGTTTATGCTAAGATATATTCATTCCATAATGAAACGGTTAAATAACTCAACTTTTACTCAAGACCAATAAGTTAAAAAGAAAGTGATAACCTAAGTCATTTGACCTTTGGAGAAAAAAAATAGCGCGTGGACAACGAAACGATACCAAGAAACGTCAACTTTAACTAATATTATTTAGAATAACAGTTTTTAAATAAATAGCCCCCCAGTGGCTCAGCGGTATGTCTGCGGACTTACACGCTAAAATCCGGGTTTCGATACCCGTGGTGGGCAGAGCACAGATAGCCCATTGTGTAGCTTTGTTCTTAATTCGAAACAACTATTAAATAGATAAGAAATATCATTAGAAGAACAAGGAAGGTCACATTTCATGAGGATTTCGAAAATGTTTTATTCTAACATTTTAAACATTCATTTCATTAAATAGTCAAAGACGTGGAGTGTTTATTATGACATTTTAACACTCATTTCATTAAATAGTTAAAGACATGGAGTGTTTTGAGTTTTTATACGTAGTGTCAGTAAGGGATATTTGTGTATTTAATATATGTATATTTATATGAAGTTACCTATTTTAATTGACAAAGTACACAAACATGTATTTCAAATGTATGTACTTTGGTTAATTTCATAGAAGTCTTATATCGTAACAGATTTACCACCCACTGTAAAATGCAGCGGCCTCTTTCGGACGAAACTGTCTTTTACCAAAGTCTACTGACTGTTTCATAATTGTTGGATTTTCTTCTTGGAGTTGACTGAAAAGAAAAACATTGAACATGAAGGGTACATTTATGATAATCACATCTGAAACCACGTTGCTAATCTTATTCAGCATTTATAAACAAGAAAACTAAACCCTGAACGAAAGCTTGTGGAATTGGAAAAATAAATATGTAAAAATAGCATTTGTACGACAACGTTACTACAATTTGTAAATAACGAAGTACCTCTCTAGCCTTGTCCTAATGTGTACATAACTACATCATAAGTGCGATTATTTAATTGTTAAATAATTAGTGTCACTTAATATGATTGTCATGATACACTTTATTTTGATCTTGTTTGATATTGGCCCTAAGTGTGGCCTTTCGAATAACCTCAGTTGTGGACTTTTGGCGCATTGGAATTAGAATCTAAGAGTCTTGGATTTGAGATATGTTGTTATCAATTATGCTTCAAACTTCCGTTTGTGAGTATGTTTGTTTGTTTGTTTCTTAGAATTTCGCACAAAGCTACTCGAGGGCTATCTGTGTTAGCCGTCCCTAATTTAGCAGTGTAAGACTAGAGGGAAGGCAGCTAGTCATCACCACCCATCGCCAACTCTTGGGCTACTCTTTTACCAACAAATAGTGGGATTGACCGTCACATTATAACGCCATCCCCCGGCTGAAAGAGCGAGCATGTTTGGTGCGACGGGGATGCAAACCCGCGACCCTCAGATTACGAGCCGCATGCCTTAACACGCTTAGCCGTGCCGGGTTGCCGTCTGTGGGTGACATGCAATGAAACCTAATTATATGGATATGCAGATGGTGGGTACTATCAATTAATTGTCTTCCTTCTGCTACATTTAATTCAAATTTAGGAACAACTATGCCCGAACTATATATGTGTCTCTGGCTTAGGCGTTTAACCTAATGTATGTACAAATGTCATTCAAGTCAATAAGCAAAGAAAATAACTTGTTGTTGTTGTTTTTTAAACCACAAACGACTCTCAACAAAATAAGGTAGAGTCTACATTAGCAGGTAAACTAAATTATGCTTCAAAACAGTTTTTATTAATAATTAGATAATATGCTTCGCGTAGAATTCCAGAAAATGAGTGCAAGAAAAAGAATTCCCGGTTATAAAACAACACTTCATGACCTGAACTTTGACATAACTGACCCACTATGTCAAATTACTTCCTCTCTCTTATAAGGTAGACAACTTCTGATTGACTTAGAGAGGATGTGAGAATATTAAGATGCGTGCTAAGTTAGTATGGATGGTTTTAAAGTAATAAGTTAGTATGGATACCGTATTTTCCGGTTAATAAGCCGAATCGCCGAATTAGCCGAGGCCAATTTTCAGCTCTGAAAATGAGGGTTTTTGCTTATTACTGCCGAATAAGCCGAGGCGGACTGATAAAATCTAGATCTCTGCTCGTTTGGGATATGTTTAAGTCCCACCTGTGTGAAAACGTTAAAGCCGCGATCAAAAGATGCAATACCGATATTTCAGTTCTTCCCGGTGGGCTGACATCTGTGATACAGCCCTTAGATGTGTGTTTAAATAAACCTTTTAAAGACAGGCTCCGTCAATGCTGGAATGAGTGGATGGTTTCCGGCAATCAAAGTTTTACTGCTGCCGGAAATATGCACGCTACCGTCTGTGAGTGGGTCGTGAAATCGTGGGACGATATTAATGTTGAAACTGTAGAGAAGTCATTTAAAAAATGCAGCATCTCAAATGCAATGGCTGGAACGGAAGATGATATGTTGTGGTTGGACGACGACGAGGAAGACAACATTCCACTCATTCAGCTAATAACACCAGAGAATGACCCGTGCGACGACCAGGTCTCTGCCGAGGATTGGAATCTATTATTTGGTGCTTCTGACGATGAAGATGATGAATTTTAATAAATTTCTGAGATTAAAGTGTGTATTTTTTTATGAATTTTTTTTTTATGAAAACATGTCATTCGTAATGTATAGACCTTTTTCTATTAATAAATAAAGTTTATCCAACTGAAATAACTCTGCCGTAACTGTGAGATCAAAGGTATAATTTGGGGGCCGATTTTGGTCTTCGGTATTTTTTTTGGTTCAAAGCTGGTGATCGGCCAATAAGCCGACCCCCAAAAATCAGGTCCAAAATTAAGGGCCAGAAATTCGGCTTATTAGGCGGAAAATACGGTAGTTTTAAAGTAATAAGTTAGTATGGATGGTTTTAAAGTAATAAGTTAGTATGGATAGATTTAAAGTAATAAGTTAGTATGGATGTTTTTGAAGTATGTTTTGCGTAGTGTTTCTGGAGTTTCCTTTAGTTACTTGGGTGGTTATTAACCCGTCCTAATAGAGCATTGGTTTTCAAACTCGTCATAGAGCTAAAAATGCTTAATAGCAAGCAGAGACGAATTTAACGTACATGTGTAATGTTTATGTTTCTTAGGTTAATCACATTTTATAAGAACGATATTCCAAGTCCCGTGCTGTCGTTGGAAGTACGTAAGGCGTCGTCAGTGGTACGAAATCTGATGGCCATATTTCCGCATTATTGACTAAAACTGCAAATTTTATTGTGACGAACTGTTTTGGTTTTCGGCAAAGGTCAGCAAGGTCATCGTTGAACTAAACATCTTTACAAACTTTCTACGTGCTTTCTATTGTATGCTAGGCATCTAAGACCACCTTTAAAGTAGAAAAAAGGTGCAAAATCACATCAGAGGATATACTGAGATCAAGTGGAATATTGTGATTTCTTTGGTCATCTTTCTGAACAGTTACTGACTTGGAAGCTATTGATTTGTTCGCTTTGCTAGCTTTCATCAACTTCAAACCTTTGCTTATTATTTAATTAATGGTAAATATGCTCAGGTTCACCACTTATTGCTATCTTCTGTAGTTACAGTTTTAAATTCGCAAAAAAATGTTCTGATCAGCTTGGTGTGTACTTAAAGACCCATTGTCGTTCTTAAAGCTTTTAAAGGCAACATTTTCTGAATCTATGGAGAACTTTAAAGGTTTCATTGTCCAGTATGGCTAAAGGTTGTTAAATTATCCTGATGTATGAATGTTTTTCTTCGGAAATATTTTAGTAGAAACTGAGATACCCACCGTTTCTTTAGGTTTTGTGGGTGCTACGATAAACAACACAAAAGTCCTAACTTTCACACATTTATTTAAAACATAACATATTATTAAAGTATTCATTATTACCTATTTATTATCTAAGGTTTTGTGAAAGTTCTGAACACTCACCGTGTATATATTCAAAACATGAATACACTATGCCAATGTCAGGATGACTTGGTAGGAAGAGGTAGTGACAAAAGTTTTGGCGTAGGGGGTGCTTTATGTTACCCGCTTTCAACACCTATCTCTTAAGATTTATAGATTTAATTTAATAATTTAAGATTTGAGTGGGTTATTGAACTTTATTGAAGATGTCGTTAAGTTATAAACCTAAATCTACAAACTGAAAAAATAGTTTATGTCAGTGACGTCCCTTTACACTAACCCCACAACAGAATTATGTTAGTGACCTCTTTTAACACAAACCCTACAACAAAATTATGTTAGTGACTTCCTTTAACACTAACCCTACAAATGAATTAGGTCAGTGACTTCCCTTTACACAAACCCCACAACAGAATCATGTTAGTGACTTCCTTTTACACAAACCCTACAACAGAATAATGTTATTGACTTCCTTTAACACTAACCCTACAACAGAATAATGTTAGTGACTTCCTTTAACACTAACCCTACAAATGAATTAGGTCAGTGACTTCCCTTTACACAAACCCTACAACAGAATTATGTTAGTGACTTCCCTTTACACTAACCCCACAACAGAATAATGTTAGTGACTTCCCTTTACACAAACTCTACAACAGAATTATGTCAATGACTTACTTTTACACAAACTCCCACAAACCCGACAACAGAATTATGTCAGTGACTTGCTTTTACACAAACCCCACAACAGAATTATGTTAGTGACTTCATTTTACACTAACTCTACAACAGAATCATATCAGTGACTTCCTTTTACACTAGCTCTTCAACAGAATTATGTTAGTGACTTCCCTTTACACTAACCCCACAACAGAATTATGTCAGTGATTTCCTTTTACACTAACCCCATAACAAAATTATGTCAGTGACTTCCTTTTACCTAAACCCTACAACAGAATTATGTCAATGACTTCATTTTACACAAACTTACACAAACCCTACAACAGAATTATGTCAGTGACTTCCTTTTACACAAACCCCACATCAGAATTATGTTAGTGACTTCCCTTTACACTAACTCTGCAACAGAATCATATTAGTGACTTCCTTTTACACTAACCTCACAACAGAATTATGTTAGTGACTTCTTTTTACACAAACCCTACAACAGAATTATGTTAGTGATTTCCCTTTACACTAACCCCACAACAGAATAATGTTAGTGACTTCCCTTTACACAAATTCTACAATAGAATTATGTCAGTGACTTCCTTTTACACAAACTTACACAAACCCTACAACAGAATTATGTCAGTGACTTCCTTTTACACAAACCCCACATCAGAATTATGTTAGTGACTTCCCTTTACACTAACTCTGCAACAGAATCATATCAGTGACTTTCTTTTACACTAGCTCTTCAACAGAATTATGTCAGTGACTTCCTTTTACACTAACCTCACAACAGAATTATGTTAGTGACTTCTTTTTACACAAACCCTACAACAGAATTATGTTAGTGACTTCCCTTTACACTAACCCCACAACAGAATTATGTCAGTGACTTCCTTTTACACAAACTTACACAAACCCTACAACAGAATTATGTCAGTGACTTCCTTTTACACAAACCCCACAACAGAATTATGTTAGTGACTTCCCTTTACACTAACTCTACAACAGAATCATATCAGTGACTTCCTTTTACACTAGCTCTTCAACAGAATTATGTTAGTGACTTCCCTTTACACTAACCCACAACAGAATTATGTCAGTGACTTCCTTTTACACAAACCCTACAACAGAATTATGTCGGTGACTTCCTTTAACACTAACCTCACAACAGAATTATGTTAGTGACTTCGTTTTAGACTAACCCCACACAGAATATGTTAGTGACTTCCCTTTACAACACAAACCCTACAACAGAATTATGACAGTGACTTCCTTTTACACAAACCCACAACAGAATTATGTTAGTGACTTCCCTTTACACTAACTCTACAACAGAATCATATCAGTGACTTTCCTTTTACAACGACTCTTCAACAGAATTATGTTAGTGGACTTCCTTTTAGACTAACCTCACAACAGAATTATGTCAGTGACTTCCTTTTACAACACTAACCTCAACAACAGAATTATGTTAGTGACTTCCTTTACACTAACCTCACAATCAAATTATGTTAGTGACTTCTTTTTACACAAACCCTACAACAGAATTAATGTTAGTGACTTCCCTTTACACTTACTCCACAACAGAATTATGTCAGTGATTTCCCTTTACACTATCCCCACAAACAGAATTATGTCAGTGACTTCCTTTTACACAAACCCTACAACAGAAATTATATCAGTGACTGTCCTTTTAACACAACCCTACAACAGAATTATGTCAGTGACTTCCTTTAACACTAACCCCACAACGAATTATGTTAGTGACTTCCTTTTACACTAACCTCACAACAGAATTATGTTAGTGACTTCCTTTTACACTACCTCACATCAGAATTATGTTAGTGACTTCTTTTTACACAAACCCTACAACAGAATTATGGTAGTGACTTCCCTTTACACAAACTCTACAACAGAATTATGTCAATGACTTACTTTTACACAAACCCTACAACAGAATTATGTCAGTGATTCCTTTACAACCTAACCCATAACAAAATTATGTCAGTGACTTCCTTTTACCTAAACCCTACAACAGAATTATGTCAATGACTTCATTTTACAACAAACTTACACAAACCCTACAACAGAATTATGTCAGTGACTTCCTTTACACAAACCCCACATCAGAATTATGTTAGTGACTTCCTTTACACTAACTCTGCAACAGAGATCATATCAGTGACTTCCTTTACACTAGCTCTTCAACAGAATTATGTCAGTGACTTCCTTTTACACTAACCTCACAACAGAATTATGTTAGTGACTTCTTTTTAACACAACCCTACAACAGAATTATGTCAGTGACTTCCCTTTACACTAACCCACAACAGAAATAATGTTAGTGACTTCCCTTTACACAAACCCTACAACAGAATTATGTCAGTGACTTCCTTTTACACAACCCTACAACAGAATTATGTCGGTGACTTCCTTTAACACTAACCTCACAACAGAATTATGTTAGTGACTTCGTTTTAAGACTAACGCCCACAACAGAATTATGTTAGTGACTTCCCTTTACAACAAACCCTACAACAGAATTATGTCAGTGACTTCCTTTTACAACAAACCCCACAACAGAATTATGTTAGTGACTTCCCTTTACACTACTCTACAACAGAATCATATCAGTGACTTCCTTTTACACTAGCTCTTCAACAGAATTATGTTAGTGACTACTTCCTTTTACACTAACCTCACAACAGAATTATGTCAGTGAGCTTCCTTTTACACTAACACTCACAACAGAATTATGTTAGTGACTTCCTTTTAACACTAACCTCACATCAAAATTATGTTAGTGACTTCTTTTTACACAAACCCTACAAAAGAATTATGTTAGTGACTTCCCTTTACACTTACTCCACAACAGAATTATGTCAGTGATTTCCCTTTACACTATCCCCAACAACAGAATTATGTCAGTGACTTCCTTTTACTACACAAACCCTACAACAGAATTATGTCAGTGACTTCCTTTACACACAAACCCTACAACAGAATTATGTCAGTGACTTCCTTTAACACTAACCCCACAACAGAATTATGTTAGTGACTTCCTTTTACACTAACCTCACAACAGAATTATGTTAGTGACTTCCTTTTACAACTAACCTCACATCAGAATTATGTTAGTGACTTCTTTTTAACACAAACCCTACAACAGAATTATGTCAGGGATTTCCCTTTACACTATCCCTACAACAGAATTATGTCAGTGACTTCCTTTTACACAACCCTACAACAGAATTATGTCAGTGACTTCCTTTAACACTAACCCCACAACAGAATTATGTTATTGACTTCCTTTTAGACTAACCCCACAACATAATTATGTTAGTGACTTCCCTTTACACAAACCCTACAACAGAATTATGTCAGTGACTTCCTTTTACACAAACCCCACATCAGAATTATGTTAGTGACTTCCCTTTACACTAACTTTGCAACAGAATCATATCAGTGACTTCCTTTTACACTAGCTCTTCAACAGAATTATGTCAGTGACTTCCTTTTACACTAACCTCACAACAGAATTATGTTAGTGACTTCTTTTTACACAAACCCTACAACAGAATTATGTTAGTGACTTCCCTTTACACTAACCCCACAACAGAATAATGTTAGTGACTTCCCTTTACACAAACCCTACAACAGAATTATGTCAGTGACTTCCTTTTACACAAACTTACACAAACCCTACAACAGAATTATGTCAGTGACTTTCTTTTACACTAACCTCATAACAGAATTATGTCAGTGACTTCTCTTTACACTAACCCCACAACAGAATTATATCAGTGACTTCCTTTAACACTAACCCACAACAAAATTATGTCAGTGACTTCCTTTTACACTAACCTCACAACAGAATTATGTCAGTGACTTCCTTTTACACAAACTTACACAAACCCTACAACAGAATTATGTCAGTGACTTCCTTTTACACAAACCCCACATCAGAATTATGTTAGTGACTTCCTTTACACTAACTCTGCAACAGAATCATATCAGTGACTTTCTTTTACACTAGCTCTTCAACAGAATTATGTCAGTGACTTCCTTTTACACTAACCTCACAACAGAATTATGTTAGTGACTTCTTTTTACACAAACCCTACAACAGAATTATGTTAGTGACTTCCCTTTACACTAACCCCACAACAGAATTATGTCAGTGACTTCCTTTTACACAAACTTACACAAACCCTACAACAGAATTATGTCAGTGACTTCCTTTTACACAAACCCCACAACAGAATTATGTTAGTGACTTCCCTTTACACTAACTCTACAACAGAATCATATCAGTGACTTCCTTTTACACTAGCTCTTCAACAGAATTATGTTAGTGACTTCCCTTTACACTAACCCCACAACAGAATTATGTCAGTGACTTCCTTTTACACAAACCCTACAACAGAATTATGTCGGTGACTTCCTTTAACACTAACCTCACAACAGAATTATGTTAGTGACTTCGTTTTAGACTAACCCCACAACAGAATTATGTTAGTGACTTCCCTTTACACAAACCCTACAACAGAATTATGACAGTGACTTCCTTTTACACAAACCCCACAACAGAATTATGTTAGTGACTTCCCTTTACACTAACTCTACAACAGAATCATATCAGTGACTTCCTTTTACACTAGCTCTTCAACAGAATTATGTTAGTGACTTCCTTTTAGACTAACCTCACAACAGAATTATGTCAGTGACTTCCTTTTACACTAACCTCACAACAGAATTATGTTAGTGACTTCCTTTTACACTAACCTCACATCAAAATTATGTTAGTGACTTCTTTTTACACAAACCCTACAACAGAATTATGTTAGTGACTTCCCTTTACACTTACTCCACAACAGAATTATGTCAGTGATTTCCCTTTACACTATCCCCACAACAGAATTATGTCAGTGACTTCCTTTTACACAAACCCTACAACAGAATTATATCAGTGACTTCCTTTTACACAAACCCTACAACAGAATTATGTCAGTGACTTCCTTTAACACTAACCCCACAACAGAATTATGTTAGTGACTTCCTTTTACACTAACCTCACAACAGAATTATGTTAGTGACTTCCTTTTACACTAACCTCACATCAGAATTATGTTAGTGACTTCTTTTTACACAAACCCTACAACAGAATTATGTTAGTGACTTCCCTTTACACAAACTCTACAACAGAATTATGTCAATGACTTACTTTTACACAAACCCTACAACAGAATTATGTCAGTGATTTCCTTTTACACTAACCCCATAACAAAATTATGTCAGTGACTTCCTTTTACCTAAACCCTACAACAGAATTATGTCAATGACTTCATTTTACACAAACTTACACAAACCCTACAACAGAATTATGTCAGTGACTTCCTTTTACACAAACCCCACATCAGAATTATGTTAGTGACTTCCCTTTACACTAACTCTGCAACAGAATCATATCAGTGACTTCCTTTTACACTAGCTCTTCAACAGAATTATGTCAGTGACTTCCTTTTACACTAACCTCACAACAGAATTATGTTAGTGACTTCTTTTTACACAAACCCTACAACAGAATTATGTCAGTGACTTCCCTTTACACTAACCCCACAACAGAATAATGTTAGTGACTTCCCTTTACACAAACCCTACAACAGAATTATGTCAGTGACTTCCTTTTACACAAACCCTACAACAGAATTATGTCGGTGACTTCCTTTAACACTAACCTCACAACAGAATTATGTTAGTGACTTCGTTTTAGACTAACCCCACAACAGAATTATGTTAGTGACTTCCCTTTACACAAACCCTACAACAGAATTATGTCAGTGACTTCCTTTTACACAAACCCCACAACAGAATTATGTTAGTGACTTCCCTTTACACTAACTCTACAACAGAATCATATCAGTGACTTCCTTTTACACTAGCTCTTCAACAGAATTATGTTAGTGACTTCCTTTTACACTAACCTCACAACAGAATTATGTCAGTGACTTCCTTTTACACTAACCTCACAACAGAATTATGTTAGTGACTTCCTTTTACACTAACCTCACATCAAAATTATGTTAGTGACTTCTTTTTACACAAACCCTACAACAGAATTATGTTAGTGACTTCCCTTTACACTTACTCCACAACAGAATTATGTCAGTGATTTCCCTTTACACTATCCCCACAACAGAATTATGTCAGTGACTTCCTTTTACACAAACCCTACAACAGAATTATGTCAGTGACTTCCTTTTACACAAACCCTACAACAGAATTATGTCAGTGACTTCCTTTAACACTAACCCCACAACAGAATTATGTTAGTGACTTCCTTTTACACTAACCTCACAACAGAATTATGTTAGTGACTTCCTTTTACACTAACCTCACATCAGAATTATGTTAGTGACTTCTTTTTACACAAACCCTACAACAGAATTATGTCAGTGATTTCCCTTTACACTATCCCTACAACAGAATTATGTCAGTGACTTCCTTTTACACAAACCCTACAACAGAATTATGTCAGTGACTTCCTTTAACACTAACCCCACAACAGAATTATGTTATTGACTTCCTTTTAGACTAACCCCACAACATAATTATGTTAGTGACTTCCCTTTACACAAACCCTACAACAGAATTATGTCAGTGACTTCCTTTTACACAAACCCCACATCAGAATTATGTTAGTGACTTCCCTTTACACTAACTTTGCAACAGAATCATATCAGTGACTTCCTTTTACACTAGCTCTTCAACAGAATTATGTCAGTGACTTCCTTTTACACTAACCTCACAACAGAATTATGTTAGTGACTTCTTTTTACACAAACCCTACAACAGAATTATGTTAGTGACTTCCCTTTACACTAACCCCACAACAGAATAATGTTAGTGACTTCCCTTTACACAAACCCTACAACAGAATTATGTCAGTGACTTCCTTTTACACAAACTTACACAAACCCTACAACAGAATTATGTCAGTGACTTTCTTTTACACTAACCTCATAACAGAATTATGTCAGTGACTTCTCTTTACACTAACCCCACAACAGAATTATATCAGTGACTTCCTTTAACACTAACCCCACAACAAAATTATGTCAGTGACTTCCTTTTACACTAACCTCACAACAGAATTATGTCAGTGACTTCCTTTTACACAAACTTACACAAACCCTACAACAGAATTATGTCAGTGACTTCCTTTTACACAAACCCCACATCAGAATTATGTTAGTGACTTCCCTTTACACTAACTCTGCAACAGAATCATATCAGTGACTTTCTTTTACACTAGCTCTTCAACAGAATTATGTCAGTGACTTCCTTTTACACTAACCTCACAACAGAATTATGTTAGTGACTTCTTTTTACACAAACCCTACAACAGAATTATGTTAGTGACTTCCCTTTACACTAACCCCACAACAGAATTATGTCAGTGACTTCCTTTTACACAAACTTACACAAACCCTACAACAGAATTATGTCAGTGACTTCCTTTTACACAAACCCCACAACAGAATTATGTTAGTGACTTCCCTTTACACTAACTCTACAACAGAATCATATCAGTGACTTCCTTTTACACTAGCTCTTCAACAGAATTATGTTAGTGACTTCCCTTTACACTAACCCCACAACAGAATTATGTCAGTGACTTCCTTTTACACAAACCCTACAACAGAATTATGTCGGTGACTTCCTTTAACACTAACCTCACAACAGAATTATGTTAGTGACTTCGTTTTAGACTAACCCCACAACAGAATTATGTTAGTGACTTCCCTTTACACAAACCCTACAACAGAATTATGACAGTGACTTCCTTTTACACAAACCCCACAACAGAATTATGTTAGTGACTTCCCTTTACACTAACTCTAACAGAATCATATCAGTGACTTCCTTTTACACTAGCTCTTCAACAGAATTATGTTAGTGACTTCCTTTTAGACTAACCTCACAACAGAATTATGTCAGTGACTTCCTTTTACACTAACCTCACAACAGAATTATGTTAGTGACTTCCTTTTACACTAACCTCACATCAAAATTATGTTAGTGACTTCTTTTTACACAAACCCTACAACAGAATTATGTTAGTGACTTCCCTTTACACTTACTCCACAACAGAATTATGTCAGTGATTTCCCTTTACACTATCCCCACAACAGAATTATGTCAGTGACTTCCTTTTACACAAACCCTACAACAGAATTATATCAGTGACTTCCTTTTACACAAACCCTACAACAGAATTATGTCAGTGACTTCCTTTAACACTAACCCCACAACAGAATTATGTTAGTGACTTCCTTTTACACTAACCTCACAACAGAATTATGTTAGTGACTTCCTTTTACACTAACCTCACATCAGAATTATGTTAGTGACTTCTTTTTACACAAACCCTACAACAGAATTATGTTAGTGACTTCCCTTTACACAAACTCTACAACAGAATTATGTCAATGACTTACTTTTACACAAACCCTACAACAGAATTATGTCAGTGATTTCCTTTTACACTAACCCCATAACAAAATTATGTCAGT
The DNA here is from genome assembly GCA_011833715.1 of Carcinoscorpius rotundicauda. NCBI lineage: Eukaryota > Metazoa > Arthropoda > Merostomata > Xiphosura > Limulidae > Carcinoscorpius > Carcinoscorpius rotundicauda. The sequence goes on along the minus strand of CM022403.1, from coordinate 55,897,282 downwards.
GACTTCCTTTTACCTAAACCCTACAACAGAATTATGTCAATGACTTCATTTTACACAAACTTACACAAACCCTACAACAGAATTATGTCAGTGACTTCCTTTTACACAAACCCCACATCAGAATTATGTTAGTGACTTCCCTTTACACTAACTCTGCAACAGAATCATATCAGTGACTTCCTTTTACACTAGCTCTTCAACAGAATTATGTCAGTGACTTCCTTTTACACTAACCTCACAACAGAATTATGTTAGTGACTTCTTTTTACACAAACCCTACAACAGAATTATGTCAGTGACTTCCCTTTACACTAACCCCACAACAGAATAATGTTAGTGACTTCCCTTTACACAAACCCTACAACAGAATTATGTCAGTGACTTCCTTTTACACAAACCCTACAACAGAATTATGTCGGTGACTTCCTTTAACACTAACCTCACAACAGAATTATGTTAGTGACTTCGTTTAGACTAACCCCACAACAGAATTATGTTAGTGACTTCCCTTTACACAAACCCTACAACAGAATTATGTCAGTGACTTCCTTTTACACAAACCCCACAACAGAATTATGTTAGTGACTTCCCTTTACACTAACTCTACAACAGAATCATATCAGTGACTTCCTTTTACACTAGCTCTTCAACAGAATTATGTTAGTGACTTCCTTTTACACTAACCTCACAACAGAATTATGTCAGTGACTTCCTTTTACACTAACCTCACAACAGAATTATGTTAGTGACTTCCTTTTACACTAACCTCACATCAAAATTATGTTAGTGACTTCTTTTTACACAAACCCTACAACAGAATTATGTTAGTGACTTCCCTTTACACTTACTCCACAACAGAATTATGTCAGTGATTTCCCTTTACACTATCCCCACAACAGAATTATGTCAGTGACTTCCTTTTACACAAACCCTACAACAGAATTATGTCAGTGACTTCCTTTACACAAACCCTACAACAGAATTATGTCAGTGACTTCCTTTAACACTAACCCACAACAGAATTATGTTAGTGACTTCCTTTACACTAACCTCACAACAGAATTATGTTAGTGACTTCCTTTTACACTAACCTCACATCAGAATTATGTTAGTGACTTCTTTTTACACAAACCCTACAACAGAATTATGTCAGTGATTTCCCTTTACACTATCCCTACAACAGAATTATGTCAGTGACTTCCTTTTACACAAACCCTACAACAGAATTATGTCAGTGACTTCCTTTAACACTAACCCCACAACAGAATTATGTTATTGACTTCCTTTTAGACTAACCCCACAACATAATTATGTAGTGACTTCCCTTTACACAAACCCTACAACAGAATTATGTCAGTGACTTCCTTTTACACAAACCCCACATCAGAATTATGTTAGTGACTTCCTTTACACTAACTTTGCAACAGAATCATATCAGTGACTTCCTTTTACACTAGCTCTTCAACAGAATTATGTAGTGACTTCCTTTTACAAACCTCACAACAGAATTATGTTAGTGACTTCTTTTTACACAAACCCTACAACAGAATTATGTTAGTGACTTCCTTTACACTAACCCCACAACAGAATATGTTAGTGACTTCCTTTACACAAACCCTACAACAGAATTATGTCAGTGACTTCCTTTTACACAAACTTACACAAACCCTACAACAGAATTATGTCAGTGACTTTCTTTTACACTAACCTCATAACAGAATTATGTCAGTGACTTCTCTTTACACTAACCCCACAACAGAATTATATCAGTGACTTCCTTTAACACTAACCCCACAACAAAATTATGTCAGTGACTTCCTTTTACACTAACCTCACAACAGAATTATGTCAGTGACTTCCTTTTAGACTAACCTCACAACAGAATTATGTTAGTGACTTCTCTTTACACTAACCCCACAACAGAATTATGTCAGTGACTTCCTTTAACACTAACCCCACAAGAGAATTATGTCAGTGACTTCCCTTTACACTAACCCCACAAGAGAATTATGTTAGTGACTTCCTTTTAGACCAACCCCACAACAGAATTATGTTAGTGAGTTCCTTTGATACTAACCCTACATTAGATTTCTCAAAAATCCTCAATCAAACTCGTGCATTTTTCTCGACCAAAACTGTAACTCTAGTTGCTTTTCTGGTGAAACATATTAATCCAGTTTGTTTTATTTTACTGCCGTTTAAAAAGCCTCATGCTTCCAGTTTTCGTAACAGTTGGACAGTAAAACATTTAGACATGAGTTTCGTGGCTCTAATGGCATACAATTTGCATTAAGGTTGTACTAGATCACCACAGTCCCTTGCTATCCAAGTTACTGTAATAAGCACTATAAGTTATGGTTGTTGTGTGACTAGACCCTTTCCTTTTACCTTAGTCTTTCGCAGGAGAAACATTCATTACTTATATGACATTCGTGTTCACGTTGACCTTCTACTAAACTTCGAAACACCGCAAGACTTCATTAAGATATAAAATGATTCGATTTCAATGAACACAAATTCGAAAAAGTAAAAGCGAAGGATCGTGTGAATATAATTTTTCGTAGTAGAGGTTTGAGTTAAATCATAATTTAGTGATTAAAAAGTGCTTAATAGTTTAACCTTGAACTTTAACATTGGACGACCAATGATGAAAACTAACGTCATCACAGGCTTGGAAAAGCATTTAAATGGACTTAATAGTCATTGGAAATATTGGAAAACTACTTATGTTTACACGTACGTAAGTAAAACGGCATAAAAATAATTAATTGGTTAGATATCAGAGCATCTCATACTGTAATCTATCTTGAGAGTTAAAGTTAATGCAAAGATCACTGGTCAGATTTTCTGTAGTGCTGTGACTTGAAAACGAGTCAAGTATTTCCTAGAGGATTTGTTTCTTTGTACTTTAAATTTAGAACAAAGATACACGAAAGCTATCTGCGCTACCCGTCCCTAATTTGGCAGGTAAGACTAGAGGGAAGGCAGCTAGCCATCACCACCCACCACCAACTCTTGAGCTATTGCTTTACCAAAGAATAGTGGGATTGAACGTCACTTTATAATGTCCCCACGGCTGAAAGGGCGAGCATGTTTTATGTGACGGGGATTCGAACCTACAACCATTAGATTACGACTCGAGGGCTCTTATCACCTAACTATGCTGGGACATTTCCTGGAGGCAGGTTTCGAACTTCAAACATACAGTTGCTGTGAACATTGTATTCACCATGAGGAAAACCTACACCCTATATAGGTGAAGTGAGGAAATAAAAAAAAAGGGTCGTTTTGGAATACTAACTTTGTTTGTTAGATTTCGAACTTGTGTGTGAGAGTTTTCTTTTTAAACTCTAAATTATCTTTCAAACAAGATAAATCTATTGAAATAACGAAGAAAAACAACAGTTCAGTTCTTACAGCTTGCAAGCGAGCCCTCGACAAGAAGTAAAAGTTTTCCTGCCCATGGATTCTTCCACGATGTTCTGTAGTCCACCAGTTCTGTACACATCTTTTGCAAATTCTTCATTAAAGGTTTCCTCTAAAAGAACAAACAGTCTCTCTTTCCATAACTTATAAACCTTTAAAATATTGAACACATGAGTTCTGAGTATGGATTTTGCATGTTCGAACATTAACATAGTTTTAACTCTTTACGTTAACAAGGATAATAGTTGAAATACATCAATAAGTCACACAGGAAATCAACTATCCTATCTCTTATAATTACACAAAAGTAAACAAATTAGTTGTCGAAAAAAAATTAAACTAACCTTATAAACTAACGATCTGCTTTTATTTTTGTGAATTTCGCGCAAAGCTGCACGAGGGCTATCTGCGCTAACCATCGTCCTCGATTTAGCAATGTAAGACAAGAGGAAAGGCAGCTAGTCATCATAACCCACCGTTAACTCTTGGGCTACTATTTTACCAACGAAAGTAGGATTGACAGTAACATTATAACGCCCCTACGGCTGAAAGGGCACGCATGTTTGGTGGGAGGGGATTCGAACCCGCGACCCTCAGATTACGACTCGAGTGTCTTAATCACTTGGCTACACAGGGACTTGTATAATAACGACTCTTTTACAAGTGCTGCGATGCCAGTGGGAGATACATAAAGAGGCCAAGAGTGACTAATGATTAGTGTCGAATACCATAAGATTCAGGGACAGATCAGGACCTCTCTGCCCATCTAGGCTGTCCCATCCTCTGAACTAAATTAAAACTATTAAAACAAAACTCGAAGCCGTTCTCATTTATATATTTATAACGGTTTACTTAAACTCACTTAAATTTACTTCCTCAACAGCATCCAACGGCATCCCGTTCCAAAGACCAACCATCCTGTTGGAAATATAAAACTGTATTGCAAAACAAAGAGAACTTTTCATTCCACAAAAATTTCATTTGGTAATGATAATAGTTTCTCCACAAAGGCGAGATCAGGAAGAGACTGAGCTGGGTTGTAAACAGGTTCGTGTATAGTTTAACCAAATAACAGGAACTAACCTTAGCATTCAACTTTAGACATCTGGGGAGGCGCCTAAATTGGTTCTGTGAATCAAAACCTTTCGGTTTTGTTTCTAGACCTATTCACTTTCAAATTTTCAGCCAACCAGTTCATCACCGCTTTTTACATACACACAACATTTCTCAGTTCTTCTCTGGGTCAATCCGGCGTTCATTTTCGTCAAAGTTGATGCAATGATTGAATCCACAATTTCCAGCTTCCCGAACTCCCCCTAATTTTCGCGCAAAGCTACTTGAGGGCTATCTGCGCTAGCCGTCCCTAATTTAGTAGTGTAAGACTAGATGAAAGCAGCTAGTCATCACCACCCACCGCCAACTCTTGGCAACTCTTTTACCAACGAATAGTGGGATTGACCGTCACTTTAAAACGCTCACACGGCTGAAAGGGCAAGCATGTTTGGTGCGACTGGGATTCAAACCCTCGACCCTCAGATTACGAGTCACACACCTTAACACGCTTGGTTAGGCCGGACTGGTAGATGATACAGGGGCAACATTGGAAATAAAGATGTTCACATCGTTTATGGATTTTATTTTAATAATGTCGTAGTTGTTCAGGTTTTGTCACAAAGACTGATTGTTTGAATTTTGCGCAAAGTTATTCGAGGGCTGCTCTAGGCGTACTCATTTAGCAACACTTTTGTCAACGAATAATGAGATTGCCGTACCATTATAACGCCCCCGGCTAAAAGGGCGAGAATGTTCCCGCAACGATGGAATTGCGAGCCGACTGTCCTAACCAACTGGCCATAACAGGCCGCGTAAAGATAGAAACGTTTCACCATTGAAACTTTATCTGGATTGGTTCTTGTTGTTGTTGTTGTTTTGAATTAAGCACAAAGCTACACAATGGGCTATCTGTGCTCTGTCCACCACGAATATCGAAACCGGATTTTAGCGTGTAAGTCCGCAGACATACCGCTGAGCCACTGGGGGGCAGGATTGAAACCACAAGAGCCGTTTGTTGTGAAAGTACACGTTACTTTATTAAACTACTGTTGTTACACTGTTATTCTAAACGTTTGTAACATGTTTTAAAAATATTGTTGTTTCACAATTGTTCTATTATTGTGATATAATTACAATATTTACTATATTACTACTCTACCTTTCAGTATATATTACTTATGTGAAATATAAAAATAAAAACGTGTTTAATATGTTTGGCCACAAAATAAACAGTAACTTAAACAGTTGAGAACCGATCTTTTGAGTTGAAAGGATACAAACTTTTCTAACCGTGTTAAAAATAAAAACTCAGGTTTCATACTTTATTATTGACGCTATAAATACATACTCCAGTCTGTAGAATATTAGTAGGGAAACTAGTTTTAAGACTGTGTTTATTCTATTGTACGAAAGTGTTAACTAACAGGTTATAATATTAAGGGTGCTGCTGGTGTGATGTGTTCCAATGGATGTTTAGTTTCATGCACCCTTAGTTGTCTTAGTTCGTTTTCGATTTTCTTCGTTGCTTAATTTCTCTTTTTAAAATATTTAGTTTGTTGTCAGCTAGCAACTGTAAACAGGTTTTGGTTACCTATTTTTGAGGTTCTGTGTTTATGTAGGAAATGTTCTACAGGAATGATTCTGTGTTGCTCATGTTTGTGTAACATAATAACTTCCGAAATGCACGTGCAAAGTATTTCGATTTCTCCTGTGTATATGTACTTATACTGCAAGTGATTTGATTGACTACACTCCTGATTTGACATGTTTGCGCTGCTCCGTGTTCTCAGACACAAAATTGTTTTCTCTGACATTTTCGTTTTGCGCGTGAGTAGCATGGACGTCCACAGGAATTTCTTTAGGGAGGTATTCTAAATCAACATTACGTATATACTTAATGACTAACAAAAGAAATATGTTTTTCATTTTACAGAGGGACAAGTTTCTCTTGCACCCTCTTCGAACGCCCTTGATGGGAGTGAACTAATTAGTTTTCAGCGTTTTTCTTTCGTTGGTTTTATAAATTTAATCTTTTGTGAGGTTTTCTTTATTTTTTTTCCACCTTTTCCTAAACGGCTCTGTTGTAAAAGAATGAAACGCCAGAGAATCACGATCACAAACAACAGTTATTTTTCATTGTTATCCGAGCCAAGTTAAAAGGTAATACAAAACAGATCAAGAACCGGTAGGTATTAGAAACATACCTTCTTTTTGACAGGAGTACGGGATGGCGCCCATGATTAAACACAACAGTTTGTTGTCAACAGGGGTCACTCTATTCGCTATATCACCAGATAGGAACGCTGGGTAAGATTCTGAAACGAAAAGCATACTCTTGAAATATTACCTCTTCTCTGTCAATAAAAACGTTCTTCGTTTAACGTGTTTGAAAAGAAAACGCAAGAAATATAAAGAATAACAACCAAGAGTCAATAACACAAAAATGATCCATATAGTAAGTGTTCAGTGTTGATTGGATGAAAACCTGATTCCAAATAAGAGGGAAAAACAATATCAGATAATTACAATATATGTTTCTCACTAAACGTTTGAATTTACGCCGTTTGGAAACTTTTTCAGTTTCACGGGTTACAAATGTCAAATTACAGTAATCGAATATAATATTTGACTACAAAAATATCAGGTCATCCCATAAACAATGTCCGAAAATTTAGCATAAAAGTGCATAATCATTTCTGTCTTTGTAGGACGTGTATAAACATGTTTAGACAAATAAAATAAACTAAGCCAACTCCACTTCTTCATATTATTAATCAAATAAACCCTTATGAAGGTGGATGTGTATGAGAAGCAAATTAGGCATATAATGCTTTATGAGTTTAAAAAAGGCAATAGTGCAGCAGAAACTACACGAAACATTCAGGTGTTTAGAGTGTCGAGTGTATTAATGAAAGAAAGTGTCCAAAGTAGTTTCAGAAGTTCAGATCAGGTGACTACAGGTTAAGTGATGCACCACGTTCAAGTTGTTCTGTTGTTTTAATGATGACTTGCTGCTGGCTGCACTTGATGAAGATTGTGATGTAACAGTTGGAGAACTAGAATAGAAGTTTATTTCAAACCATTCAACAGTTCACCATCATCTGCAACAGCTTCGAAAGGTGTCAAAACTCGAAAAATAGGCCCTCTATGAATTGACTGGAGCCAATCTTAGAGCGAGAGTAGACATTTGCACTTCTCTGCAGTCTCGTAAAGGTACCCCACCTGTTTGGACAGGTTAGTGATTGGAGATAAAAATAGATATCTTGTAAAAATATTAAGCGCCGCAGACAATGCACGCAAACAGGCTAAAGCACAGCCCAAAATGGACCTCCATCCAATGAAAGTCTTGTAAGCGTTTGGTGGGATATTGTGAGTTGGACCCATTTTTAGTTGCTGTCACTCAATGTAACGATTACTTCGCATTTATATTTTTAACAGTTAAATGCTTGAATGTTGCACTGAAAGAAAAGAGACTTGCTTTGATCAGTCGTAAAGGTGTTGTGTTACACCAGGATAATCCACAGCCCCGTACAGCAAGGATCACATCTGTAAAGATTGAAGAGCTAGATTGGGAAAAACTTCCACATCCTCCTTATTCTCCAGACCTTGTCTCACCTGATTATCATCTATTCTGAAGTTTATAGAGCTATCTTGATGGAAAAGAGCTTGGAACACATAAAAATGTCAAAACTACCATCTCTACATTCTTTTCCTCACAACTCCAATGATTTTATAGAAGTGACATTCAGAATGTTGTGAATCATTGACAGGAAGTAATTAATAATAATGAAACATACAATATTGATTAAACAACATGAAAAGCGTTTAAAATAATTTCTCTTTTGGTGAACCTAAAATCGGACATTACTTAAGAAATGACCTGATATAATATGACTGTCCTACAACAGTCAATGTATCTATATTTAACAATTTATAACATTTTCACCTTCGTAGCTTACCATTTCGTGGTATAAGAACTTCATAAATTACCCTTTATATTATAAACAAAGACAGTTTATTTGATAATGTTATTATACATTATTATATACTGTATGATGACAAAATTAAAGACTTGTGTGAGTAAAAGATGCACAGTGTACTGTCACCACATACACGTTGATGGCTTTAAGGGGGAAAAGTAATTTGGAGTTATTCATGATAAGGAGAAACGGTTTCTTTGTTTGTTTTTTGAATTTCGCACAAAGATACTCAAGGGCTATCTGCGCTAGCCGTCCCTAATTTACTGCAGTAAGACTAGAGGGAAGGCGGCTAGTCATCACCACCCACCGCCAACTCTTGGGCTATTAGTTTACCAACGAATAGTGTGATTGACTGTCACTTTATAACGACCCCACGGCTGAAAGGGCGAATATGTTTGGCGCGATGGGGATGCGAATCTGCGTCCCTCAGATAACGAGTCGCACGCCTTAATACGCTTGGCCATGCCGGGCCTAACGAAAAACGGAAACCCATTTAAAGTTAAAATGTATCCCAAGACGGCTGGTATGGGTATTAAAACTTTTAAATAATTTTGAATTACTTATGGGAAGGGGTAACAAGATCCATGGGACGGGGGGACTTGATCCATCGATAACGTCGTCCAGGTTGAGACCCTCCTTCGTCCACTGATGAAAATATACATTATTTATGGAAGAACTATGAACTTTTTTGCTTTCTTCCACTTCACAGACACCTATTTGAAGAATTCTGTCCACCACATAAAACTTGAAAGCCGAGACGAGTACCAATAAACAACATACGATTATCACGATGGGCAACGCTCATGAATTCATACCTTATTATAATGTTTTCTTAATTATGTTTTATTATAGATCAATAGATGTATTATTGAATATTTATTTTAGTGAAGTACCTTATCATTCTATTTCAGTTTTAGGTTTCCATGTAAAACATCCGAGGTTTTTATACCGAAACCTCGTTTGCCGAATACACACATTTTGAGGCATTACTGTACAAACGAAATACAACACTGGGGCAAAAGTGACATTATTTATTTTTCTGTTTATTATCTTTCCTGAATCTTTAATCCAGATAACTTATTTATCAAATTCAATCAAGTTATGAGTATCAGTAATCGATAACGGAATAATGTGTCTTGTTTTCTGGCTGTGATGACATTTGTGCTTACAATAAACTTTCGCAGAGGACCTACTGGTGGCGTCACAGAGGCTACGTGAGTGTTGGAAGTTTAATGAACGATAGGACACAATATTGCATTGCAGTGCGAGATCGAATTCAAATAATTTAGATCTATGTTAATGAATTATTGAACAGTGAGGCATTATAATCGTCAGTTTTGTCTGCTTTGTTCTGAATTTTGCTCAAAGCTACATAAGAAACATCTGTCCCTAATTTTAGCAGTGTAAGACTAGAGATAAGGCAGCTAGTCATCATCACCCACCGCCAAACGCTTGGGCTACTACTTTTACCAACGAATAGTGGGATTAACCGTCACATTATAACGCCCCCACGGCTGTAATGAAGAGTACGTTAGTTAGGACGGGGATTCGAAGCCGCAACTCTCAGATTGCGAGTCGATCGTCCTAGCCACTTGGCTATGCCAAGCCTATAATCTTTGACCTAAGAACTAACACAAAGGCTAAATTATGACTTCCAAATCCGTAATTAATATGACAGGTAGGACTAACTAATGTAATGACAAAATATTGAATTATTATGCTCTTAACTTGGAGTTTAAGGAAAGACTAGTCAGGCTGAAATACTTAAGATCTATGCTCATAAAAAGGCTAATTAAACAATTATGTTATTAATATATATATATATATATGTGTGTGTGTTACACATTCCTTTTTCAACAAAGGGACAACTTGCAAAGAGAATGACTGACGTAGAGACCTAATGCATTCCTTGACTGACACACTCAAATATCAGATGGTTGGCGAGGATGTTCAAGAGAATTTGATCAGGACTTCATTAGGCCAATCTGTGATCCCTGCATGGTGCTAAAAGTTACTAAAAGGTGAAAAAACTGGACTGTTTCAGATTGGAGAAGGGTGTTTTGGATGGATGACTCAAAGTTTGAAGTATATGGTTCAAAGCTTGGGTTGTACATTCGGTGGAAGAAAGGTGAGAGATACTTACATAAATACGTAGCACCTACCTTGAAGGATGGGGGAGGCAGTCTGATGGTTGGGGGGTGTTTTTCTGCTAAGGTGACAGAAGAAATTTGCAAAATAGATGAAATAATGGACCAGCGCAAATACCATCAGGTATTTAACCTTCGTGGTAGACCCAGTGATTTGCGTATTATTAGTAAAGGGTTTCTACTAATAAGAAGATAATGACTCCAAACACTCATCCAACCTATGCAGAAATTCCGTAACAGAGAAAGAAGCTTCTGGAGTCATTCAAACAATGCAATGGTCCTCAATTCCAGCCCAATTAAGCAGATCTCGGATTTGACAGATCAAAAACTTGACAAATGAAAGTTACTTCCAAAGAAGCTCTTTGGAAGTATGTTAGAGACATCTAGAGAAAACTAACCAAGAACATTTTGACTAGATATGTTGTGACAGTGCCTAAAAGACTGTCTGTAGTTATTAAAGCAAAATGGGGACATAAAAAACATTAATTATTTGCTGAAGTACTTCTACCGAGTTTCTGTTGTACTAAATATGAAGATGTACAAAATTCTGATCAATTACCTGTGATTTACTTTCCATTGTTTCACCCGTGATTTACCATTTCACCTGGTTTTCACATTGTTCATTTCACCTTTTGTATCCCTTGTTTTTCATTCATCATTGTTTCACCCGTGATTTCCTTCCTGTATCACCTGTTGTTTACCTTCCATTGTTCACCTGTTGTTTACCTTCCATTGTTTCACCTTGTTTCACCCGTGTTTACCTTCCATTGTATCACCTGTTGTTTGTTTGTTTTTTTTCACCTTACCTTCATTGTTTCATCACCTGTTGTTTACCTTCCATTGTTTCACCTGTTGTTTACCTTCCATTGTTTCACCCGTGATTTACCTTCCATTGTTTCACCCGTTGTTTACCTTCCATTGTATCACCTGTTGTTTACCTTCCATTGTATCACCTGTTTTTACCTTCCATTGTTTCACCTGTTGTTTACCTTCCATTGTTTCACCCGTGATTTACCTTCCATTGTATCACCTGTTGTTTACCTTCCATTGTTTCACCTGTTGTTTGCCTTCCAATGTTCTTTTAAGGTAACTTGAAATATAATGTTTTAGTTTGTTCTAAAGTTTTGCACAGTATATATAACAAATGGTAGCAACAGTTCTAGATAATTATTTAATTCTAAAAGGCAAAGTTAGGCTTAACGTAGAAAATAAAATACTACTCTCTAGCTTCAAATGCTATAATAAATGTGGCTAAATAGCTGATATTGTATCATCATACTCACGTGATGGAAGTTTATAATAACATTCACTGGAAAATAAAAAATCACTTTGAAGCCGTTTTATTATTTTCCTTTCATTTCCCTTCAGGTTTATAGACCTGTTCAACACATTCCATAATATCACCCCATTTTCTCTTTCTAGCCAATCTAAAATAAAGTGATATGCTAATTACATGTTTCAGTCGGTCAATATCCTAACATTTTACGTTCTTTCCAGTATATTTCCAAGTTCGTGACTTAACAAACTAACATTTTATTACGTTAATTAACTTTTATCAAGAAAAAATAGCAACTAAATTAACGATACAATCCTAATTAAATGATTTTAAAACTACGCTTATCGTCCAAACTTCAGGCGATTCAGTTTCCCAACTCATAACGCTGGACTTCATACTAAACATGCTCGCCCTTTCAGCCGTGGGGGTGCTATAATGTTACGGTCAGTCCCATTGGTAAAAGAGTAGTCCAAGAGTTGGCGGTGGGTGGTGACGACTAGTCTTACACTGTTGAATTAGGGACGGCTAGTGCAGATAACCCTCGTATAGCTTTGCACGAAATTCAAAAGAAATCGAACCAAACCATAACGCTAGAGTACCGGATTTCAAATCATCAGGATGTACAGAGCGCAGCTAGCCTACTGTGTAGCTTTGGAAGAAATTGGAAAATAGTGTAGCAATAACAAAATCTTTTTCATTGCTGCACATTAGAAATAAAAAAAAAATAAAACAATTTGATCGTCATAACCCAAATTTGCTGAAGTATATTCGTACAACTAATATTAAATACAACCCTTTATCGTTTGAAGAAATCCTAATTTGTTTATATCACTGATTAGTTCAATATTAAATTATTTTCTCAAGACGCTAATATCCTACAGTCTCCTCTTACTTAATTATTTGCCATTATATATATTTTTTGAATGCATGACCACAGCCCAGCTTGGCTTTCCAGTCTCTGTCAGTCATTGTTTTAATAGATTAGAAACATACATACCATAAAGCAAGTATATTTGTAATCTTTGTATGCCAGCTTGTAAAAAGTATGCACACTATAATAATTGTGCAAAAATCTTGTATAGACGCTAATGTAGCTGATATATTAAGGTTATTTACAGCTGTCTGCGTTGTGGCCTTTAGATTTGTGAAAGTTGGGTTGAATAGGAACAAATATATCACGGATATTCTTGGCTAAACTATTCTTGTTCCTCTTGTTATTTACTAGAATTACTGGCTTCTCTTATCTTTTATATCACAATCAAACCTTAGTTTCTTCCCATTGTGATTTCACTTCATAAAGTTGAATAACATGACAATCCATGTTTTTTGGCAACCTTGTGTTACAACAGCAACAGTGCTTTTAATAAATAATACCATCCATTCAATGAGGAATATCGTTACTTTGTCCACAATATTGCTGGAAAGTGATGACTTTAAGAACTAGAGGTTCTTAAAAAATACGTAAATGTGCCCGTCATTCTCAACGGACACGATAGCTTTTGGTAGGACAATGACGAATAATATTCTACATAGTTCCATCAAGTTTCAAGAATATCCAGTAATGTTTTACTGAGTTATAAAGTAAAAATGGTGTGAAAAATCGGTCTACGTGTTAACAGGTAGAGATTCTTTTTTCGTTAACTTCACCTTTACCACTTCGAAGCTGGGTCATATGCCAAATGTTTACCAATTTTCGTCAAAATAAGTTCAACCATTTTCGAGAAACCTTGCTGACAAACACAAACACACAGGGTGAAAATATAACCTCTGACCAGAGGTAACAGGTGAATTGCTTAGTCGAAACATAATTGTTTGATTAGCTCATAATGTGCCATTTACAGCCAACATAAAGTCATGGTGAAACGTAATGTATCATAACTACATTTTAACATCATTTTGAGTTTCCTACGTAAGTGATGCCAACGAAAATTGGCCGCTTTTGAGGAGAACGTACAACTCATTCAGTTATATTACAAAGATGTGTTCAACTTGGAAATGCCCCTTGCATTTAATTCTATTAGGAACCAAAGGAACATAGCTCATCTTATTATGACAGAACCTTGAAGATACCTGCAACAGATCATATTTTAAATGTCGTGAGCAAAATGCGACATCTGTAACAGATTAGAATCCGAAAACACAAAAGGTAGATACAGAAGCTGTTCTCGTGCGAAAGGCAAAGTACACAACCTTTTTTCACTTGGGAAGGATGCTAACAAGGCATGAGTGGACGAAAATAAATCCTTTAGCCATACCTTCTGTTCCACTTTCATAAACCTCAAGCAGCTGAAGGTTAAATGGTTATTCATGCTATTTCAAATTAATACATACTGGCCAGTTGCTCATGAACTTTTGTACAATCTGACTGTTGAAACAGGTAGTGTTCCTTTGCTCTTGTATAGACACTAGATGGATTATGGAGAGTTACAGGAAGAAGGCGTAACTTTGGACATGAAAGACTTATCACGGATCACTTTTTAATAGAAACTACGTTGTAGAAGTACCTTAAATATTCAGCCTCGTCAAATTGAGTGAGAACGGATGTGGTGACATGGTGAAGTTTCAAAAATCGATTTAACAGAATGTATTAAGTTGTTTACACAGTTAAGCTACGTCTTTACATAGGTTGGACGTCCAGAAATATAACACTTATAAAGAAACTGGATGTGATAACAGACTACTTATTGACGAACTAGATCTTTAAATAACCTATCTGTGGACAAGCTAGATATGAAGATAAACTGTCTGTGGATGAGCTAGACCTGAAGATAGACTGCTTATTGACGAGCTAGATCTGAAGATAAACTGTCTGTGGATGAGCTAGACCTGAAGATAGACTGCTTATTGACGAGCTAGATCTGAAGATAACCTGTCTGTGGATGAGCTAGTTATGAATGAAAAATAACTCAAAATACAATGAGTGCTTACAGGCTAGATATGAAGATGGCTTACCTGTGGTCGAGTTAGATTCCATACGATACATATGGAAATATGTTGATTTGAGTGATGACAAGAGAAATTTATTATGTATGCTTTTCAAGGCTTCACTCTCGCATTTTGATAAAACAGCTAATTCAGATACAACTGGGCTAAATAAACATCAGAAATCTCTGCTAGAATACAGAATATTTGTACTGGTATTGGGGCACGGGAAATACGAGGTCATCACAATATCAAACACACGTGGGACTTGATTATGACAAAATGAAAGTGATGCTGATCGCTGATTTTGAGGTTCAAATTATCACTGTGGGCAATGTAGCAACTGAAAACTACGTAATTATCACGTGTCATAATGTGACCAGTGAACAGACATTGAAAAACAAAGTTCTTGCTGCAACTGAATGTGCAGCACATTAAAAGCATTGTAAACATAATTTAAGTGACTAACCGCTTTGTAGTCAATTTTAACTATTCTACACTTGTTACCAAGGTCTTTAAAGACCATTAAAAGGAGACGTATAGAAAAAAAACTCTAAATTTTATTCAAAATATCATAACAGGGCTGCACGAATTGAGGGCATCGTTGTATACCGTAATTCATGACGACTCCATAAAAAAGTCCTCAAAAAGGGCAATACTAAAATTTATGGCAAATAACGGGAGAAATTGTGCCAGAGCTGGAATCATTTACCGAAGCCACTTTACATTTGACACAATATGGCGAGCTTACACCTGGGACAGTTAACTCAGTTCTGGGATTACATCTGGGACAGTTTACTCATTTCTGGGGTAAATTATATTTGACTTATGTTCTAATGAAACTGAGTCTGCAATTATTGCAGAGAAGAGAGTTAGGAGTTAAGACCTCAACAAGCCACAGTTCAAGGTTGATGCCACGAGATAACCTGTCCATTTGTGTGCTCCAAAACATCTTCGTCCTTGCTCTACGTTTACGACTCGTGCCAACAGATAAAAGTGGAGTATCGTGCCTGTGATTTGAGTCTCGCATGGCCAGGTGGTTAACCTGAGGGTCTCGAGTTTGAATCCCCGTCGCACCAAACATGCTCACCTTTTCAGCCGTAGAGGCGTTATAATGCGACAGTCAATTCCATTATTCGTTGGTAAAAGAGTAGCCCTAATACTAGTTACCTTCCCTCTAGTGTTACACTGCTAAATTAGGACGGCTAGCGCAGATAGCCTTCGAGTAGCTTTATACGAAATTCAAAACAAACCAAATCTGTAATGTGACGTAAGTTATCAGACCTTGATGTTTGTAATACACATGAGTAGTTAGCTTACAATGTCATGCTTATCATACACATGCACAAATACTTATAACTAGTAGAACTTTGCTGTAACCTGAAGACTTCCGATAATTATGTAAATATTGTAACAGAAAAGAATACTATACTTGTATACGTTTGAACTGGTTGATTTTTCATGCATTCCAGGCAACAGGATTATGTAGACATTAGTATCATATTAAACGATATTGAGAAATATAAGTAACAAAACCGACAATACGACTGTCTCTTAACAGATATTGTCCCTACTGTAAGCCATTTTGAAAAAGGAGTGGAAATGGAATTTGGCAAAATAATAAGTAAATATTCTGACTGTCACTTTGGTTGTGAAGTATTATTAATTATTAAATATTATAATAAATGAATATTCTCACATTTACTTTGGTTGTGAAGTATTATTAATTATTAAATATAAAAATAAGAGAATATTCTAACAATCACTTTGGTTGTGAAGTATTAATTTTTGTTAAATATTATAATAAGTAAATATTCTGACACTCACTTTGGTTGTGAAGTATTATTAAATATTATAATAAGAGAATATTTTGAGAATTGCTTTGGTTGTGAAATATTATCAATTATTAAATATTGAAATAAGTGAATATTTTAACAATCACTTTAGTTGTGTAGTATTATTAATTATTGAATATTATAATAAGAAAGTATTCTAACAATCACTTTGTTTGTGAAGTATTATTAATTATTAAGTAATGTAATAAGTAAATATTCTGTGTTTTAGAGTGTTTTTCTTATAGCAAAGCCACATCGGGCTATCTTCTCAGCCGACGGAGGTGAATCGCACCCCTCATTTTAGTGTTGTAACCTGGAGACACACCGCTGTACTAGCGGGGGGCGGCAAATATTCTAATAAACACTTTGTTTGTGAAGTATTATTGATTATTAAATATTATAAAAAAGAGAATATTCTGACAGTCACTTTAGTTGTAAAGTATTATTAAATATTATAATAAGAGAATATTCAAACAATCACTTTGTTTGTGAAGTATTATTAATACTTATTGTAATAAGAGAACATTCTTACAATCACTGTTTGTGAAGTATTATTTTTGCATTTCACCATCTGGGTTCATTATCTTCAAGTTATCAGAAATTCTAGACAAACCGACATATTTACATCACAGTTACCCATTACCAGGGTCAAGGATGGCTATTCTAACCAAATGAGAAAAAAATCAGAATATGCAAACTGTTCTGCCTGTTTTATGTAATTACATGTTATATGTTACAAATTGTTTTGTTTCATGTAATTTTCGTGAGCTTTAAGAGTAATAATTCTATTAAAATCATTTTATAAAGTCATATTCTTTGATGTTTTACAGCTAAACTAAATCCTCTTTATATTGGAATATGTTGATACAAAAACTTCTGTAATGCAGTAAGCAGCAAATATTCGCAAAGATCAAACTATACCTACAACCAGGATACGTCCTTTTGCAATGCGATTAAAGTATGTACATTATACATTCGCCATAAGTCTTGAAAGTCTACATATTATAAATCTAACTTACCTGCATCACGGAAAATTACGTTAGCTGTCACGGTACCGTTGAGAACGAAGAAAAGTAACACACTGGTTACGAGAGGGGTCATCGTTATCAATTACAGCCCCACTTTAAACACTACTTTTCTCACGATAGCGTACAAGACAACGTTTTCTTTAAGGATTTTCAAGTCTTCGCCGACAAATAAGAAATTAAACTTCTTGAAATATACGCGAAGTAAAGACACGAGACACAGGTCCTATTTTATCGCGCGTAAGGCGGTGCTTTGGGTTTTTGCGTGGATCGCGAGATCTGTCGTCAAATTAGCTCAAAAGTTTCATCGTAACTGGCTCCTCCTCTTACACCTCTGGTACTGTAGATGAGAAAAAAAAAACACCGTGATACCATGGCAACGTCCTATAGGTGAAATCAATTTCTATATCCAACTTCTAGTCACTGGTAGAACCAATTATAAATATTACGATGTATTAAAGCTCTATTACGATTTGACGTACTCCACTTTTGAACGATATAAGACAGAAAGGAAAATTATTTGTCCTTTATTCTACATGTATATCATTTCATTTCAATTAGACATCTGTGAAAGTGAGTCACTCTTTATTACCTTCTTATTCTAGATTAATGATCTGCTAGAAATCAGAAAAAAAGAAAGCAAACCCTCCAAAAACCAACAACTAATAAACAAGCGACACATAATAGGTTAATAGTAACAATAGGAAAACAGCTTCGTAAGTTAGAACTTTTGACTCCTAGAATATGGCCAACCACTATCCTCAGAGGTAGCATGCATGTCATGAAATATAATAAATTACTGCCCTCAAATATAATATACATATCATAGTCTGTGTCCAGTCACTTAAAATGACTGTTTATATGTTTGTCTGTTTATTTTATGAATTTTGCGCATAGCTACACGAAGGCTGTCTGTAGTGACCGTCCCAGAGTTAACAGTGTAAGACTAGAGAGAAGGCAGCTACTCATCACGACCCACCGCCAACTCTTGGATTACTCTTTAATTAAATTGTAGTGGGATAGACCGTTAATATATAACGCCCCCACGGCTGAAACGGCATGCATATTTGTTATGACGGGGATTCAAACCCGCAACTCTCAGATTACGAGTTGAGCGCCCTACCGCCTGGCCATACCCGGTCCTAAAGTATGACAAAAGTTTCATAAAACATAACATACGTACATCTCATAGAATATTGTTTAACTACTATCTTGAGAAATGACATAACCGTTACTCTTATAACAACTCATGGCACAAAATTCAAACTACGATTTTTGGGTTTCTTTTTCCTTTTTCGGGTGGATGATCGATAAGAGATCGCAAATTACAGAACCTCAAATCTACAATACACCACTTTAACTCATGGCTGGTTTTTACCAAATCCACAATACAGTACAATAATTCATTGCCTGTTTATATCAAATCCACAATACACCACTTTAACTCATGATCTGTTTATACGAAATCCATAATACAGCACAGTAATTCATGGTCTCTTTATACCGAAATGATTTATGGAAAAGCTGTTTTGATGTCTTTCGTAACTATTTTATTGTGTTTGTTCAACAGTAACTTACAGTGTTAAAATCTGTGGTTAGATTTCTTGCAGTGGACAAAGCGTTGACGGCCAATTCTCTAATTCTGCAATAAAAAGACCGATGTCCAATCAAACTCCTAACTGAGGAATGTCAGACAACGAACGTAAAACTTTTGTTTTTGAAACCGTAGCACATTAAGTACGTTTTGTTTTACTTTGCCTAATATATCTTTTACTTATTAACTTATCTAATGGCAAGCTGATAAAATTCTAAAATAGAGCGTTTTATCCATTCATTTCTGAGGATTTTATTATACAATATATGTTAGCTTATTTTTATTTCAGTGAAAAAATGGCATTTATGTACAATATTTGATTAGTTTGTAATGACAAATTATAAACATAATGTCGCATCTTTTAATTTTTATAGCTTAAAGGTTCTATCATGACAACTTTCTGTCAGGGAAGTCGATGTCAATATGTTCATGATCATTTGACATGCATGCAACAAATCTAGCATCTGTTTTTCCGTGATCAAATTCTAGAGCTAACATAGCAACAAATCTAGCATCTGTTTTTCCGTGATCAAATTCTAGAGCTAACATAGCAACAAATCTAGCATCTGTTTTTCCGTGATCAAATTCTAGAGCTAACATAGCAACAAATCTAGCATCTGTTTTTCCGTGATCAAATTCTAGAGCTAACACACCTTCTGACAAGCAACTTTGATTAATCATTTCACGGGTTCTGTTTTTCAAGCCAACACCCAATAAAAGTTTCTTGGCTGCTAAAAAACCTACTGACCTTTCTCTTCTAGGAACGGTGGTTCTATACTGGACTAAGAAGAAAAGGACAAATTTTGTTTTATTGTGTTCACAACTGTACACAGAAAGTTGGCATTGATGTATGCCATGTACCATCAGGGTTTCATTGATGTATACCATGTACCATCAGGGTTTCATTGATGTATGCCATGTACCATCAGGGTTTCATTGATGTATGCCATGTACCATCAGGGTTTCATTGATGTATACCATGTACCATCAGGGTTTCATTGATGTATGCCATGTACCATCAGGGTTTCATTGATGTATGCCATGTACCATCAGGGTTTCATTGATGTATACCATGTACCATCAGGGTTTCATTGATGTATACCATGTACCATCAGGGTTTCATTGATGTATGCCATGTACCATCAGGGTTTCATTGATGTATGCCATGTACCATCAGGGTTTCTCGCTCTAAAAAGAATGCGGCTTTTCAATCAGTCTGAGTGCCGTCGGGAAAAGAAGAATTCTCCCGCTGTGCAGAAAGATGATCAAAGAAACTGTCAAAGCTTTGAAGTCAAGGTTCGTCCATCAGAAAACACTATGAAAGATTGTGAAGTGTTCTTATACTCTTGTTATCTAATTATGGAGGTGTTTAAAAAAAACGGTAACAGTAGACACAGTTAGATACTGATAGCATGTAGCAACATATACCAATTATAAGCTTCTTGTCTGTTATAATTTACTTAATACCCTTCAAAATATAACCTCATATTGGTAATGATTAAAAGTGCAAGGATAGTCTACATCACAAGATCTACCATTTAACATCTCATATTGCTAATGTTTACAACTAGCAAGGATAGCCTGCGTCACAAGATCTGCCATTTAGCATCTCATATTGCTAATGGTTACAACTAGCAAGGATAGTCTACATCACAAGATCTGCCATTTAACATCTCATATTGCTAATGGTTACAACTAGCAAGGATAGTCTACATCACAAGATCTGCCATTTAACATCTCATATTGGTAATGATTAAAAGTGCAAAGATAGCCTGCACCACAAGATCTACCATTTAACATCTCACATTGGTAATGATTAAAAGTGCAAAGATAGCCTGCACCACAAGATCTGCCATTTAACATCTCACGTTGGTAATGATTACAAGTAGCAACGATAAAAAATCATATATCAGAACAGCTGGTATGGGTATTAAAACTTTCATTGATAAGGATGGAACAACGTTTCGACCTCTCTAGGTCATCTTCAGGTTAAGAAAGAGAGAGTTTGGATGTGTCCGTTGACGGACACACGTTTTAGGAACGAGAGTATAAACGGGTACCGGATTTTAGGGGGCGTCACATTTGGATGCTAAGTTATTAATTAGTATAGATATAAAGATGTTCCGTTATATTGGTTTAATTTTGGTTTTAGTTGGTGTATAAGTAGGGCTTCTTTGATTTTTGTTTGTTTATATTTGTTTCCCTACTTAATGTCTCGGTGTTTTCTATGGTTATGTTGTCTTTATTTGATTTGCAGTGTTCGAAAACGCGTAAAGGTGACTTTTTATGTTCTTTGACTCTGGTTTCCATTTTTCTACTTGTTTCTCTAATATAGAAGTCGTGGCAGTTATCACATTATATTTTATAAATAATGTTGGTGCTGTATTTGTCAGTGTAGTTTTTACATGGTATAAACTTTGGTTTTGTGCCTGTTTTTTGAATAAATTTGATATTAACTGTAATTTCGTATTTTGTTTATAGTTTTGGCAAAATGTTGGTTATTTTTCTGCTGATGTAGGGAATATATGGTATACAGCAGTATATGGTTTCGTGATTTTATGATTCGTGAGATATGTTTACTTTAGTTGGTTGATTTTGCTTTCTGTCTAGGTGTGTGCGTATAATGTTTTCTACAGTTTGTGGAGGAAACTTATTGGTGTTGATGAAGTATTGTTTTATTTTGTCTAATTCGTTGTTAATTTTGTCTGATGAGCATAGTTTTATGGCTGTGTTTATTTGGTTTCTAAGTATGTTAAGTTTTTGTTTTGTTTCATGTGCTGAGTCCTAAGGAATGTATAATCCAATATGGGTGATTTTTTGTGGATTTTGGTTTTGAGCTGTGTATCAGTTCTAGTGATTCTGAGGTAAAGAAATGCTATTTGGTTAGGTTCTCTCTTATTCACAGGTGAACGTAATCTTGGGGTGTATCGAGTTAACGTAATTGAAAAAAAATAACTGTATGTTATGTAAATGTGAATCCAGCAAATGTATCATCAACATACCTGTACCAGTATAGTGGTGGGTGTAAGGCCGAATTGATCGTTTGTGATTTAGTCTGTGTCACAAAAATGTTGGCTAGAACTGGTGACACGGAATTACCCACACTTAGGCTATTTAATATTTATTTGTAGGTAGTTTTGGTTAATGAACATAAAGTTAGTTTTGGTTCTATTGAATCCTATAAGGGTTGCTAACTGGTTGCTGGGTATGTGTATCAATGGGTTGGGGTTTTGGATATAAAGTTCTAAATCTATCTTACAGACTTCTGTTGTTTGGACTTCTGTGAAGAGGGAGATTACATCAAAACTGGCCATTAAGGCTTTATTATTTAGTTGATTAAGGATATATTTAAAGTTAAAAGAATCTTTGAAATAGGAGCCGGTTGATGTTACATATTTAGAAAATGCCCATACCGTATATTTACCGAGGTTGTAGTTAAATGATTCGTATATTGACATTATGGGTCATAATGGGCAATCAGGTTTGTGAGGTTTGGGGATGCCGCATAGTTGTGGTGGGCGTGAGTCTATCTTTTGTAGGTAATAATAAATGTTCTCTGAAATTGTGTTGAGTTTTTTTCACTTATAGTAGTATTTTGTTTAACTGGTATTCATGTGTTTTTATTGGATTTGTGTTTAGTAGTTTAAATTTGTGTTCGTTATAACTATAGCATTACCTCTATCTGCTTTTAGGATTTTGATGTTGTTGTCTTGTTTTAAGTTGTTTATATAATTAATATCTTTTTGTGTGAGGTTGTTTTTTGGATTTCTTTTCTGTGAAATTATGTTGATAGCTTTGTGTGAAATTTTATTGTAAAAGTTGTTTAAGATACTGTTATGAGGTTTTTCATGGAAATAATTTTTTTCAGTTTCACCTGGAAAGATAGGCTGTTGGTTGTCGGTGGAATTGTTGTCGATGCTGTCTTCTTCCTGGTGTTTTTTTTCGTTGTTTTGTTGGTGTTTTTAGTTTCTCTAGAGTGAATCACCAGCCTTCTAGTTAGGTCTTCCAGGCAAGCTTTCATTTCTATAAGATATATTTTTATTTCAAGTAGGCTTCTCTTCACCAAGAAGTAGCAAGGATAGCCTGCACCACAAGATCTACCATTTAACATCTCATAGTGGTAACGGTTACAAGTAGCAAGGATAGCCTGCACTATAATATCTACCATTTAACATCTCATAGAGGTAATGTTACAAGTAGCAAGGATAGCCTGTACTATGATATCTACAATTTAACACGTCATATTCGTAATGGTTACAAGTAATAAAGATAGCCAGCACAACAAAATCTATTAAAACTGACCAGTTTTAGGTGAAAGAAGTCAATATGTCATTGGCTTCAATGGAATCTGTATCCAGGTGCATACCTATGGAGGGGAGAGGTCCTTGAGACACTTGAACTTGTTGTGGGCATTGATAACGAAATGCCTGAATTTTGTACCTTCTTCTGTGATTGTTTCACTTGTTAACAGTTCTTTAGTACCAGTTTATACCAACCAGCCTTTAGTTTTATATGTTTTCTACAAGTTCCTCTTTAGGTGCGTTAACAGTATGGAGAAACTAATGCCTGACATGACAATACTGTCATTATTAAAATAAGATTATGATATATCTAGCTGAAATATTTGCGTTTTCCTTTTGAATTTCGGACAAAGCTATCGGACCAACCAGCCATATTCTCTCAAATCATATACTTTTAATCAAATAAAACATATTACCTGAAGAGTACATATGAAAGTCCTGTTATTATTATCAAATTCTGATGCTGAAAAATTTATCAACAACACATTATCTAAAATATAGTACCTAAATATGTCCCAGAGACGTGAGTGAACACTATCCATTACTAACTCTAGGACTGACCCAATCTGGCTCTCATTCTTATGACGAACCTACGATCCACAAATTAAAAGTGCATTTTTCTTGTGCACAATTTGATACGCTAGGCTCGGCATGGCCAGGTGGTTAAGACACTCGACTCGCAATCCGTGGGTCACGGGTTTGAATTCCCATGACACCAAACATGCTCGTCCTTTCAGCCGTGTTTTGACTCTCAATTCCACTATTCATTGGTAAAAGAGTGACCCAAGAGTTGGCGGTGGGTGGTGAAGACTAGCTGTTTTCCCACTGCTAAATTAGAGACGGATAGCGCAGATAGCCCTCGTGTACTTTTTGGCAAAATTAAAAAAACAACAAAAACTTGACATGCTAGCCACTGGACTATGTTCGGCTCGATTAAGATACACATTTATATAACTGTACTCGGTTTATTGACTTCAAGTGGTGTTCAAATAAAACTACATTGTAATAGTGGAAGACAAACAGTATTCAGGAAAATCGTTTTTTCTAAAGTGTGACATCTACAGGCAAGTACTCTAGCAAAAGTACATAAGTGCAATTTAAATGCAAATTATCTTTGCAAATGAGGCTAAGTACGAAATTAATGACAATATACGTTTGTGGCAATGGAAAACAATGAAAACATAAGTAAAATAACGTGACATTTATTGTCAAATGAAAACATAGATAAATTAAACCTGTGATTAGCGTGCAAGGCTCCTGAACGGGGAGTACAAAGTTAAGGGTCGTTATTCTTCCTATCAAAGAACCCGACGAAGCTCTTGGACGACGGAGTGGATGGTGATAACTAGCTGCATTCCTTTTAGTCTTACACTGTTAAATAAATGCGAAAAATTACTTCTAAACATCAAGTAAGGAGCTTAAGACAGCTACTTACTCGTCAGCATAAAAACAAATATTATCAGCTAGTGCCTTGGTTCGAACCAAATTATTTTTTAGCAACCGAATTGAAATATTCTATCCATTATATTAATTTCTCAGTGGGAATATTTCTTCACCATAAATAAAAAAAATGTTTGGAAGTTATATAATATCGATAAAGAGAAACTAGATTCCAATGAATAATTTTCTAAACCTAGATGTATGTTGTTGTTTTATAATGAATTTTAAAAGTTTTAAAAAGTGTACTCATTTTTTTAAACAAGGTGTTGTCCTCTGGAAACGCTTCCAGCATTGTAAACTGAGACTACATAAAGGGTAATAATAGATTTTGAAGAATATTCTTGTTAGAAGTTGTTTCAACATGATTAGTTTCAAATCATGTTACATATTCTATATAAAACGTATGATTCGATTTAGACATCATATGAGGAGTGCATTGCCACATAACAAGACGGTATGCCTTTTGTGATTACTCTGTGGCTGCGCTCTTACGTGCTGCCTTTAAAGTAAAAATTGTTACGCTCTCTTTATAAAGATAAGGTAAAACATGGTTACCCAGAATAGAGAGCACGGTGCGTGTTATTTTGCGAGCAAAGGGCATTTTGAAAAAAAAAAAACGTTTTGAAATGGTCTCCAAGCAACTTATTTTTCAGTTTTGTTGTTAAATAAGAGGTCGTAGGATTTTAATATTTATTCAAAATTTTCATTATTTTATTTCTTGTTAGTTTTTCAGATTCAAAAAGAAACCTTCCAACAGACAGTTATAAACATTGCAGCCTTGCTGAATGTTTATCTCAATGTAAGCGAAACGTGACTAGCTGGCT
This sequence comes from Carcinoscorpius rotundicauda, assembly GCA_011833715.1. Classification (NCBI taxonomy): domain Eukaryota; kingdom Metazoa; phylum Arthropoda; class Merostomata; order Xiphosura; family Limulidae; genus Carcinoscorpius; species Carcinoscorpius rotundicauda. Next base: position 55,871,459 of record CM022403.1, on the reverse strand, counting down.
TTAAAAACCCATATTCAAACTATTTCTGTTCAAATGGAATTATATTAACGAAATGTGAACAATTTATTTATTACATAATGAGAATAAAAACATTCAAAGAGGCACGCTCAGTGGGCAAGACGTAATTATCTGTGAGGCTTCGGATTTCGAAAAATATTTTAAGAAAAAGGCTCCTACAAATGTGTGTCAGTGTATAAACCAGATCATCTTCTTATAATGTACAACAACATACTTAATACATGACTTAATGCCAAGAGTCTGGCAGTATGAACAACTGTCTACAAATCTGAAACGACATTTAAGGAAAGCTGATATACACAAATGAACGACATTGAATATTAATGTCAAAATACAACCCTCTTGTTTTCAAATAAAAACACATATTGAGGAATAAGAAATGTATGTCATACTCCCCTCTAGCTCCAAGGTGTTAATATACAATAAAACACTTGGTGGACGTGTGTAGGGAATACGAAGTATCTGTCAGACTTACCTCTGGCTTTACGGTTTAAAATTTGTGAAAACATTACGTGGGGATGTGTAGAAAATAAGAAGTGTTTGCTATACTCACCTTTATCTATACGGTGTAAGTACGTGTGAAAACATTACGTGAGGATGTGTAGAAAATAAGTGTTTGCTATACTCACTTTATCTATACGGTGTAAGTATGTGTGAACACATTACGTGGGGATGTGTAGAAAACAAGAAGTGTTTGTTATACTCACTTTTATCTATACGGTGTAAGTATATGTTAAAACATTACATGGGTATGTGTAGAAAATAAGAAGTGTTTGCTGTACTCACCTTTAGCTGTAAGATGTAAACATACGATAAAGCATTACGCGGACACGTGCGTGGGATACCGAGTGCTGTTGTCACGCGAGTCTTAAACTACGTGGTTGGAACCGTTAAACGATCCTCTGTTGTTGTTTTTTTTCTGGCTCACAAAAGTGTTGTATAAACTTAGAATTATCACTTCCTGTAGCGATAAATTGGTTTGATAATAAAAAGAGTTGGTGGTTGACGTTAATGAGACTGCGCGTAAAGGCAGGAAGAAGAAAAAGGACGTGTTTTTAAAAACAGAGCTGCGTGTTGTAGTTTATAATAACAACGTCTCTGTAATTATTTATACAAAGGCCCTTTTTTCACAACCATGGGCTTAACAGACACAAAAGTACGTAAGTACGAGCTATTATAGTACAGTAGTAATATCCACGTTTTTTTCATTAAATACAATTTGATAATGTAGAAAACAACTCGCAATGAATATTCACGTATATATGTATGTGTTGTTTACGCATACCATTCCAGCTTAGGCCTGTCCATTCGTTTGTTATAACAAGCATCAAAACATCCTTAACGTACATCAGGTGAGAAATACGTTTTGTTTATTGTGTTAAACAACACTGCAACATTAGGTCGTCGTCACCTTTGGTATCCTGGGCACCGTATTTGAGACGAATAACAAAATATTAGAAATAACATCATAATCCGACAGATCTCTCCCACTAACCAGTTCTCAAGTAGTTCGGATTTGTTTCACTTAGTAAAGTTTAAGGTGACCATTATAATCTCAAACTGTGACCTTTCGGAATTTGTCTAACTGTTCACATCTATCGAACTGTACGGGGTTAAAAATCATACTTATTTCAGTATTATGATGCGCAATGTCGTACAAAACTCTTTAATCTAACTGAGGATTCATGCGAACAACGTAAAGGATCTATCTTCATAATTTTGAAACCTCGATCCGACCTCAACTCATCTACCTTGATTGCTTAAAACCCCGATCTGAGTTCGTCTCATCTTACTTGATCATTTTAAAACCTCAATCGGAGCTTAGATCAATGGTTTAAGTCAATCAAAGTACCTTGATCATCTTAACATCTGTATCTGAGCTCAGCTTATATACTTTGATTGGCTTAAAACCTCGATCTGAGCACAACTAATCTATCTTGATCGTTTTGAAGCCTCGATTTCACCTCGGTTCATACACCTTGATTAGTTTAAAACCTCAGTCATGGAGTCGATTCATTTAGCTGAGTTAACACCTTAGCCCAGCTGAACTAATTGTTTGGAACGTTTTGGAACGCTGACCACCATGTATATATATATCAATGTTTAGTGACAAGCATGAGTAATTCCTGCCAAGTAGGAATGTAACCCTCTTTTAGTAACATTATCCAAATATAAGATTCTCTCACTACATGCACTGGTCAGCATTTTCTATGAAAAATACGATGTGCACCTCTCACGTAAGACACGTTAAAAGATTGTAACCAAGAAAACTACTTTAGGGTAATAGCTTCTACCCGATCTCCATCCAGAGTTTAAGTTATACCACAAACCCTGTTGTACTAATTCACATAGATTAAACAAAACATGACAGCAACTCTATTTCTACATGACGTAATATAAAAAAAATATATTTAACAGTTTTTAAAGCCAGGTTTCAAAGTCGCCTTATTATCAGAGGCACTGCTATGTTCCCAAATTATTTAGGTAAGAGCACACTACCTAGTTAGATACCCTGTTATTACGTTTTTATTTATAGAGATTATAATACACTGTTTAACCAGTTGGATACCCTCACTTTTAACAATGCTTTCGGCTGTAAACCAATCCTAAAGATAAATAATCATTTATTTGTTGAATTGTTTGTACAAATACAGAAAGAGACTGTCTACGCTATTCGTTCTTAGTTTGGTAGTGATACACTAGAGGGAGGTAACTAGTCAACATCAGTCACCTCCTATCGTTGAGCTACGTTTTACCAGAATATAGCAGGATTACAACATGTTACAATGTCCCTATGGTTGCAAATGCGAATGTCTCCAGTGACGGGTTTCGATCCCGCATGTCGCGATTCCTAACCAACAGGCTGAAGTAAATGAGAGTGCTTAAAGCGCCACAATCATAAATTGATTCTGATTTGTTTTACCACAATAAAGTTATGCAATATTTGTAATGGAAGAAAAACAGGTTGTCATTGGTGTCTATTACTCGTAATAAATATACTTTAGCTCGTGTGAATAACTCTTGTATTTACTTAATTCTGGTTAACGTTTATATTACCAAAGCTGTTTATCCGTTCGGTTCGTGAATTCTGGTTACGAAGCGACCACTAGTCTATATTCTGTGTATAAATCTACAAAAAGGTCGAGATATTTCTTTTTAATGGACTTTTTGAGCAATAAAAAGTAATTCTATCATACATCCACGTGCAACTCCCAAACTCACCTTTGAACAAATATTAAGCAGCACTTCTAACATCTGTTCATTAAGAGTTTTATTCCCACCAAATATTCTGAATGACCTGTAAATTACCATCTGTTGTTTCCTTTATGGCTTCTTTATAGGTTCACACATGAATTGCTTATACACAAGCCCAGTTTTGTTGCAGCTTCAAATACGGTTAATTAGTGTAATAGAATAGACTCAGCAGCGTTCTTCCAGATATTGGAAGTTAAGGCAATTAATTATATTCTTCGTTATTTTAGACAGGTCCCCCTATTGTTATGTTTATGAAACCTTGGTGTAACCGTAAATTACATAAACTCGTGAGTGCGTTTAAGCAGTATAGATTTCGAAACGCCATTTTTAAAACCAGTGAATATTTCTCACTAGAAAACACCATTTCCAACGTTTACTAATGCAATGATCGATATACAGCCTTCAAATTAATTCGCCAGGTGGCTTTCTAATGGTTTATTCTGACACATATTTTTTGTTTGGCATTTCGCTGCATACAGACTTATTGTGTACTTCGAATGCACTCGATTTATTCAAGTAAACCTACACAGACATCAGAAGTTAAAACCTTACACCTCTTCCAATTTTTTTTAGGATTTTCAAGTGACATTCTGTTGTAAGATAGCTGGTAAACATTCAACCTAAAGTTCAGTTATTTAACAACTAGAAAACTGTGAAGCACATATTTTTTTAGAACTTCTGCTACTAATATACAATATACAAACAAATCATGCCAGTTGAGTGTGGAGTAATGGCACGGACTACAGGGCCCGGCATGGCCAAGTGCGAAAGGCGCGCGACTCGTAATCCGAGGGTCGCGGGTTTGCGTCCTCTTCGCGCCAAACATGCTCGCCATTTCAGCCGTGGGGACGTTATAATGTTACTGTTAATCCCACTATTCGTTGGTAAAAGAGTAGCCCAAGAGTGAGCAATGGGTGATGATGACTAGCTGCCTTCCCTCTAGTCTTACACTGCTAAATTAGGAACGGCTAGCGCAGACAGCCTTCGAGTAGCTTTGTGTGAAATTAAAAAACAAACAAACAAAAGCAAGCGGACTACAGATACAGGAAGTACAAAACGTGATTTTGCTGAATAGTTGTTATACTTTCAGCTACTGGTGCGTTATAAAAGTGGCAGTCAGTCTCACTGTTCCACTCAAAGATCCAGTCAAAACTCTGCTAGAAACTGGTGGTGCTCTCTCTCTTTTTGGTTAGTTGTTTAAAATTAGTTACAACTTACGGGTTTTTCATTTGTAGCTCTTCATTTGTAAGATTGAGAATTTCTAACCCTGATTTTGATAGTTACACACATTATTTTGACAACTAGTAACTAAAACAAAATATTTTTGCCTTCAAAATCCAAAATAAAATTTCTCATCACATAATAACTTTCCTTTAAATGTATTGTTAATTAATTAACCCTTTTCATACGGATCACGTGCCAAATGTCATGTTGTCACGTTTGTTGACTCGCATTCAAAGTTTCTTTCAACAATTATTTTCTAAATTTATGTCATTAAGTTTGATATCAAATTGCAGGTTATAATTCAAGGTGTTGTATTATGTATTATTTACTTTTAATTCAAAATTTAATATCAGAATAAAGACACCTAAAGATCAAGTTTTTGTGTGTTTCGTGACATGTTGAATACAACATTGACTCAAATTAGATGTTTGCGATGTAACAACACAAAGTCTATAGTTTCATATGAATAGGAACTAAAATTATCGTTATTGGAGAGCTAGAATATGAAATAACTTCCTATCTTTTCTATTTGCTGGTCCTGCTCACCTCATTTCTAGAAATGGTCCTAGAAAGGGTCCCTTACACGCACTTACTTTTATGTATGACATGTGAATAACCAGTTCAAAGCTCAGAACGTCACTCAGTTTTCGCAGCCATTTTAAAATATAACAACGACATCTCTTTCTTTCGAGACAAACTTTGGTGCTGGTAAGTTGTGTTTTTGGACTGTTTCAAATGTCATATACTGTTACAACACCCAAATATAGTTTAGCTAATAGACACGATAAATTATGTTGGAAATTTATAGTATCGCTATATTAATGTATGATTTTTTGGGTTATCCAAATACATATATAAATTCACTTCACATATTCGATGTGCGATATTTCTTAAGACCAAGCAATACATGAAAAGCTGTAATCGAGTATATGGGTCATAAGTAGAATAGTTTGATTTGTTTTAAATTTCCTGCATAGCTACACCAGAGCTATTTGTGTTAACCGTCTCTAATTTTGCAGCTAGTCATCACCACTCACCGCCAACACTCGGGCTACCCTTTTACCAACAAATACTGGGATTGACTGTATCATTATAATGCCCCAACGATTGAAAAGGCCAATATGTTTGGTGTTATGAGGATTCGAACCCGCAACCCTCACGTTACGAGTCGAGTGCCTTAACCCACCTGGCCACGCCAGGTCGATAAGTAGAATAAATAACTGTTTGCTTTACTTTTACTATTTACTGCTCTATACTTTAAGTAAAATAAACTTAAAATTATTTATAAATAGTAATAATATATGTGCATGTATAATGTATTATGATTGAATTGTAACTGTATTTTACAAAATTCGAATTCACTGATACACATTCAAGACAAGTTACATTATAAATGTCAGTTTTATATTCTTGGATGTGGTAACATGTGTGTTTGTGTGTGTGCTGTGTTATACAACTTCTGTAATATTAGACTACTTAAAGGCCAATAAAATCAAAATCAAATATATATAATATCAGGAGTTGTATGGATTACATAATACACAGACCAGGCATGATCAGGTGGTTAAGACACTCGACTTGTAATCCGAGGGTCGCGGGTTCGAATCCCCATAACACCAAACATGTTCGCCTTTCCAATCGTTGGGGCATTATAATGATACAGTCAATCCCACTATTTGTTGGTAAAAGGGTACCCCAAGTGTTGGCGGTGAGTGGTGATGACTAGCTGTCTTCCCTCAAGTCTTACACTGCTAAATTTAAAACGGCTAGTGCAGATATCTCTCGTGTAGCTTTGCGCGAAATTGAAAAACAATCAACACACATGACACGGGTCCTGATATTACGGTTAAAAATTGTAAAAAAATATACGAGAAACAGTTTTAAACTGTCTAAGATACAGTAAACACATTAGAAAACTACGTTACGATGGTTCATCTGCAGAAACTTTGACAAATAGCTTGTTTTCAGTGAAATAAACATCAACTCGCACGCAGTAATGCTTGTTCAATACATGCTACCAAGGTATAACATTGTTCAGCCATTGGTGTTACATTTTCCTTGAGATATACTGTTTAGTGTCAGCCATTTTGCATCAAATAACTTCAGTTTTTGACTGTTTTCTTCAACGCGGATTAACATTTGTAATTCGACATCTTTTTAAACATACAAAAGCCATTTATTTTAAGTTTTGCCTGTTACATGTTGTTGTTTTTGGTACGTGGTAAGCTTTTGATGAGTTTTACCATACAATGAGCTTAAACGTTCACTCGACAAGCGGATTCTCTGTGGAGAAATGTAGGCTTCAGTTGTTTCTTTTACAACGAAAATGTGGGTTTTGTTTGCTGACCCACAATCAGTTTTGTTGAAACAACAATTGTTCCCAGTTGAAAAAGGAATTAAATTATTTGATGGCCATCAAATAGGTGGTTTTGGCCCTATCTTCCAGTAAGCATTAGTATCGAGAAAGAAACCAATAAATGATAATTTCGACAGCCGTAGTATCGCCCAGGAAGTCAATATAAAAGTTTGTGTAATTTTGTTTTCGATACGAAGTGCGTATGAGAGTATTGTTTAGAAATCCGTCGACAATTAATCATGAACGTACAATCAGAAATTACTTTAATATCTTCTAAACACGGCTGGTATAGGTGTTAAATCTTTAATTAAAATAAAGTATAGAACAACGTTTCGACCTTATTAGGTTAACAAAGAGAGAAATTACAATATACAACACCAGTGACATATTAAAAAGATTATCCACTTTGCTCTGAATTGGGCTTATTCGAACTACGACATACAACACCACTGACATATTATAAAGATAATCCACTTTGCTCTGAATTGGGCTTATTCGAACTACGACATACAACACCACTGATATGTTATAAAGATTATCCACTTTGCTCTGAATTGGGCTAATTCGAACAACGACATACAATGTCACTGATATGTTATATAGATTATCAATGTTGCTCCTGAATTGGGCTTATTCGAACTACGACATACAATGCCACTGACATATTAAAAAGATTATCCACTTTGCTCTGAATTGGGCTTATTCGAACTACGACATACAACACACTGACATATTAGAAAGATTATCCACTTTGCCCTGAATTGGGCTTATTCGAACTACGACATACAATGCCACTGATATGTTATATAGATTATCAATGTTGCTCCTGAATTGGGCTTATTCGAACTACGACATACAATGCCACTGATATGTTATATAGATTATCAATGTTTGCTCTGAATTGGGCTTATTCGAACTACGACATACAATGCCACTGACATATTAAAAAGATTATCCACTTTGCTCTGAATTGGGCTTATTCGAACTACGACATACAACACCACTGACATATTAAAAAGATTATCCACTTTGCTCTGAATTGGGCTAATTCGAACTACGACATACAATGTCACTGATATGTTATATAGATTATCAATGTTGCTCCTGAATTGGGCTTATTCGAACTACGACATACAATGCCACTGACATATTAAAAAGATTATCCACTTTGCTCTGAATTGGGCTTATTCGAACTACGACATACAACACCACTGACATATTAAAAAGATTATCCACTTTGCTCTGAATTGGGCTTATTCGAACTACGACATACAACACCACTGACATATTAAAAAGATTATCCACTTTGCTCCTGAATTGGGCTTATTCGAACTACGACATACAATGCCACTGATATGTTATAAAGATTATCCACTTTGCTCTGAATTGGGCTAATTCGAACTACGACATACAATGTCACTGATATGTTATATAGATTATCAATGTTGCTCCTGAATTGGCCGTTTATGGAATATAACATTACACGCTGTTTTTCACGTACGTTATACAAGGCCCTCTACTTTCTAGTTATCTTCTGATTTGGGTTATCTACGAATATCCACTTTCAATACAGTTGCTGATTTGGATTATGCGGGTTTTATCCATTTTTCACATCGTTGCTGATTTGGATTATGCGGGTTTTATCCATTTTTCACATCGTTGCTGATTTGGATAATACTGTTTTTATCCATTTTTCACATCGTTGCTGATTTGGATAATACTGTTTTTATCCATTTTTCACATCGTTGCTGATTTGGATAATACTGTTTTTATCCATTTTTCACATCGTTGCTGATTTCAGTATTATATTATAGCTACAACATTCCACATTACTACAAAATTACAAAACTTGGTAATACAGAAGCATAAGAGTTCCTTCTTTTCACGCCACTATTAAATTGGATTACATTTCACGTCGCATTTTGCAAACAACGTTGTCTTATGCAACATGGGAGTTTACACTGAACACCACCACCACTGAATTGTATTACAATTTGCTTCCAGTTTTCATGTTGCTTGTGACGAATGTTTTATAGTGAATGTTCTTCCACGTCACACGAAGTAGCTGGTCTGCATTCTTCTAGACCGTTGCCGAATTGCATTAGTACAATTGTATTGTACAACTAAACTAGTTTATATAGAACCTCAAACTTTCCACACATTTTCTGATTTTTATGATGCAGGATCTTCCATTTAGCCACTACAATGGATCATATAGGAGTTCCCTTTGCACTCCGATTCTGATTGGAATTATATGTCAGGTTCCATTATCGATGTAGATGCTCGTTTTGATTATATGAAGGCACATCGTTATCCATTTCTCCACTAACATGAATATATATGAGTTAAACTTTTCATTTTTGCGATAAACTGGGTCCCATTAAAGCTACTTTATTCTGTAAGACCAGGGGGAATGCAGATAATCGTCGCCACTCACTCCTGACCCTTTCGCTGTTTCTTTACCAACGAATAGTTGGATTAACCCTAACATTATAACGCTTTTACAACTGAAAGGGCGAGCACGTTTGGTATGACCTGTATTTCAACCCACGAACCTCATATTACGAGTCGAGCGTCCTAACCATTTGGTCATGCAGGGTTCTTGAAATAGAGCGACCCAACTCACGAACGAAAATGAACATACATTTATTGAAAGGTACATTTAGGGTAAGGTAATTATGAGAAAGATTTTATGTCTAAAAAAACTTAAAGTTAATAAAACTGTACATCAATAAAACGGTTTTCGAACCCTGGTCAATATTCATCTATAATTTGAGTTCCATTTTTCTGACACAAATGTGTTTGTTTTTTAATTTCGCGCAAAGCTACACGAGGGATATCTGTGCTAGCCGTCCCTAATTTAAAAGTGTAAGATTAGAGAGAAGGTAGCTAGTCATTACCCGCCATCTCCAACTCTTGGGCTACTCTTTTACCAGCGGGATCGACCGTCACATTATAACGCCCCCACGAGTGCCTTAACCACCTGGCCATGTTGGGCCAACACAATAGCGAATAAGATTTTTAAAAAATCCGTTAGCAACAGAATCGTATCTTGGTGCGTGTTTTCAATTAAAATTATTTACTTTTTTCAGTTGCATTCAGGTAGTATCAGGTAAATTGTATGTCTTCTTACATTAACAAAAGTCTAGCAAAACGCACGTAAGGCATTCATGTTCTTTGCAAATTTTTGTAGCGTAGGATAATTTGAGATCTAAAATAATAATTAAATTAGGAAGTTTCAAGTCTGCAAAAAATATCTCTCGTTACTAGATATTAACTTTCCAATAAAACGACCAAATCAGTTTAAAAGTTGTGCCAATATTAGAATATTGCGTGTATTGGAACACTTAAGACTCCGGATGTGCATACTGTTTTCACCGTTACCACATGACTTTCCGTGGACAAATGATACACTAACATTCGGAAAATACTAAGTACAGTCTGACATGTGCACAATATTAAACACTCTATGGCTTCTGTTTTCACATTTACTTAAAAATCTCTTTTTATTTTTCTTGTGGCCAAGTTTTTAATAAATCTATCTAGACTGGCATAAATATTCACCTACACCAAAAACCTCTAGACCAAAATTATTACCAAAAAACACTTTATAAGAACACATACTTGAAACGCTTACCGAAAAAAAAAATTAAAATGTAAAATAATCTATTATATTTATGTAATTGATTGGGGATTCTAATTGTTCTAGCATTACGTTATAGCTAAATTAGTTCTTTTGTCTTTGAATTTCGCGCAAAGATACTCGAGGTAATAATAACCGCCCAACGGCAACTATTGGGCTTCTCTTTTAACAGCGAATAGTGGGATTTACCGTCACATTATAACGTCCCCATGGCTGAAAGGGCGAGTCTGTTTGACGCGACGGGGATGCGAACACATGACCCTCAAATTAGGAGTCGCACGCCTCAACACGCTTGGCCATGCCGGGCCGTAAATTAGTTCAAGAGAAAAAGAAAGATTCTTGAGACTGGTTTATAAAACTCGGTATTCGTTTGTTGACATTTTAAAATGGAATGTAAGTCATTCTTAGCAAGAACTTCCTAAGACCTTGTATTTCGTCTTTACACAGTGAAGTGAAAACCTTAGAACATAACAGGGTCAGTAAGGAATCACCCATAATTTATTTTGACCAGTTGAAACTAACGTGATTCACATCAAAGAAAGAGTTTTTTTCAAAGCAATATTTGTGCAGAGTTTTTTAACTCGTTTAATCTAGCAGTACACCTGTTACAAAATGAAGACCATGCATGGCCAGGTGGATATGGGTGCTGAACTCGCAATATGAGGGTCGTGAGTTCGAATCCCTGTCACACCAAACATGCTCGACCCTTAAGCCGTGAGGGCGATATAATGTTACAGTCGCTCAATCCCACCATTCGTTGGTAAACGATTAGTCCAAGAGTTGGCGGTGGGTGGTGAGGAGTAGCTGCCTTCCCTCTAGTCTTATGCTACTAAATTAGGGACGGCCAGAGCAGATAACTTTATGTAAAGTTCCAAACAAACCAATAACAAAATGATTTTTTTTTCACGTAAAGACGTTATAGCCAGGTCATCTATTAATCGGGCTATAACGTCTTTACCCTCTTTAGAATTTGCTGCTACAGAACTTTATTCCAGGAATCCAGAGACATTTGTAGATTACATGCAATATAGGTTCGTTTGTACTTTTTTGGAAACAAATATTTTTGTAACTACGTCTCTGTTATCAAAATATTAAACTAGTTCTAACCAGGCGGGATTTTATAAAAAATGAGTTTTCTATCAAGCAATGCCCCACAGCGACACGGTGGTAGGTCTGCGGATTTATACCTCTAGAAACTGGGTTTCGATAGTCGTGGTGGACAAATAGCCTTTTGTGTAGCTTTGTACTTAATAACAAACAAACAACAACTTGCAAACAATATTATGGTACTCATGCCTGTTTTAGGCCCGGCACTGCAAGGGAGTTTGATAAACTAGACTTTTATGGTTGTGTCTTGAAGCGGCTTAGATTTTGTTGGTTTTTTTAATTTCGCGCAAAGCTACTCGAGGGTAATCTGCGATAGTCGTCCCTAATTTAGCAGTGTAAGACTAGAGGGAAGTCATCACTACCAACCGCCAAACCTTGGGCTACTCTTTTACCAACGTATAGTGGGATTGGCCGTCATATTTAACGCCCTCACGGCTGAAAGGGCGAGCATGTTTGGTGCGGCCGGGATTCGTAAGAGTGGCTTCGGATAACCATTGTTAAATACTAGTACTTGCAAGTGATAAACAATAAGGTCGCGTTTTTTTTAATAACCGAGCCACATCAGGATATCTGCTGTGTCCAACAAGGAGAATCGAATTTTAGTGTTGTAAATCCGAAGACTTATCGCCGTCTCACCCGGAAACTAACGACAAGGTCTTGACTCTCATTGTCTTTACAAAGCCTCTGGATTCTCGCTCGTTAACTGCCGTATTGCGATTCCTGTCGGACATACTGAAGATAATGAGAGAAAATAGCGTCCACAATGGCTTTTGAATGGTTTACTGTGTAAAGTTGAATGTGTTGAAGTACCATTACTATAAGTATTCATGGCAGAGGAAGTTTCTGGAAAAACTTTAACATTAGATATTCTGAGTTCATGAAATAGAATTGGAACGGTTAATCTAAGTCGTGTAGTGGGGTAATAAGAAGTCTGTTTACGCTATTGTTTTAAAAAAAACAATTAAAAGGTTCCATCATATGCCTTAAAAGTGTTAATTCTCATGTAAACCTAGTCTGGTGATTAGAGATCTAGACTCGTAATCTTTGGATTTCGGGTTTGAGACCTTGTCACTGAACATGCCCGCCTTTTCAGCAATGGGAGCGTTATAATGTTAGAGTCAATCCCATCCCACTGTTTGTAGATAAAAGACTAGCCTAAGAGTTGGTAGTAGGTGGGGTGGTGGTGACTAGTTGTCCATTTTTTAGTCCATCACTGCTAAATCAGAGAGTGTTAGTGCATGTAGTCCAAGAGTGGCCTCGTGAGAAATTCAAAACAAAAAGCAAACAAATACTTCGCATGGTTCCTCCTTTATTTTGGTTGTGTGTATAGTTACGAAGTTTGGGGTAGCTATTGTTAAAGATTCACATGAGAGACATTTCGAAAAGGTTATGGTAAACACTAAAATGTTCTCTATTATTTACACATCAATAAGTGAGATTAATAATAGTTTTTTCGCTTCATTAATTAGTGGTCAATGAATGAAGTGTAATCACGTTAATGAAAATAACATTCTGTGTAGGTTGTGTATTGTTATCACGTGTGTGAATATAACATGTTGTTAGGTTGTACATTGCGATCATGTGAGTGAAACTAGCATGCTGTGTGGGTTGTGTATAGTGGTCACGTAAGTGAAAATAACATGATGTGTAGGTTGTGTACTGTTATTATTGTTTTTTTCATCCCAATCTGATAATTTTTCAAAAACAATAAAATTTGTGTCTTTGAATTTGTGAAACATTTGGGGACACATGCTCGGTGTATTGTTTGCATTTTACTATTCGCAGTTGTAAATGTGTACCGAAGAAGTAATCACACTATAATAGGATTCTTGCTTATATGACACTAGAAAAACTTTTTCCATTACGTGATGTAAATCCACAATTTCGCGAAATTTGTATCCTTTGTGCATGTAGATTTGCAATAGCGGTCACGATTTTTTTCGATTCACCTCCCTTTCCATCACGAAGAACTTATTTTTCTCCATTTTCAGTGTGCAGATATGATGTCATGCACACTTCACACGTGGATCTAATGCAGGGGTGGCAGAGGTAGTCGGCTAGGTATAGTATAATGAATCATTTAGAAACCTTTGTTGATCACGTATTCTAAATACAAGTACGGGTATTAAAACTTTAATTAAAATAAAGTACAGAACAACGTTTCGACTTTCTTAAGTCATCTTTTTGTTAACCTAAAGAAGATCAAAAAGTTGTTCTGTATTTTATTTTAATTAAAGTTTTAAAACCCATACCAGCCGTCTCTACAATACGTTTTTGTTGATCATGGACAGCAACGTGTTTGACAGAATCAGTGTCTCTTTCAAATTTGGAAACACGTTAAAGTATTGTCTGGAAACAATGGGGCGAAACGTTTACGATCTTTCGTTGATTGTGGGCATTTTGTTTCACAAAAAGAAGCAACAACAGCTTCTAAGATTATTTTCAAAACGAATAGGAGCTAAAACTTTTTAGAATTACTCGGGAAACTTTTTAGTTGGAAATAACCAATTATTTGAGAGGAATATTAATGCATGTGATCAGAATCTTACACTTAATAATTGTTGTTTTCATCGCCGAATTGGAGCTGGCATGGTCTAGGGCAGTGGTTCCCAAACTGTGCACCAAGGCACCCCAGGGAGCCGTGGGGATAGTCCAAAATTTCGAGGAAAACACAGCGATATCGACATCTGTTGGACACCGTGTGAACTATTAGCTCGATGTAGTTCAGAATTTTAACATAAGATTGCGCTACATTCCTTTGGATGACGTTCTCGAATGTTTGAGATATGTTTTTGTTTATGTACTTTTGGATACGCCAGTAACTTTCCGAAATTTCTTGTTTCTGAGCTTTTGTATATAAATACCTGTCGACTCTGCGAGTCCATTAGTAATCGAAATAACTGAAGATTGTTGTGATCATGTGTCTATTAGGTCTAGCGAAGTTCATTGAATTATTTTGTTGATTTTTAGTCCTTGTGCATAAAAATGAAAAGATTTTTGAACATTAATAAAAGTGTGGGAGTGAAGAAAAGGATGGCGAACCACAGACCAGTGGAACAGTTGTGAAGAAACGGAAATATGAGAAATATAACGATAGTTATCTGGATTTTGTTTTGGTAGATGTCAGTCATGAAGAGTGTCTACTTTATGTATTATGTCTAAAAGGTTTGACTCCAGAGTGTATGCTTTCAAGTAAATTGAAATTCCACTTAGAGACCAATCGTCTTAATATGACTAGTGAATTCATGATTATTTTACCAGAAAGTTAAAATAATTGAAAGAACAAAAAGGTACATTTTTGTAACAAATATCAATGCCAAGCTATGCTTTGCTTGCATCCTGTAAGGTGGCGTATAGAGTCGCGAAATGTAAAAAGCCTCACCCAATTGCAACAAGTACTGATTTTACCGGCTGCATTGGATATGGTGAGCATTATGGTTTGTGAATCTGCGGGAAGACTTCTGTCTTCTTCACAACTTAAACAGGTAGTTGAACTAACGCACTGACTTCTGTCTTCCTCACAACTTAAATAGGTAGTTGAACTAACACACTGACTTCTGTCTTCTTCACTACTTAAACAGGTAGTTGAATTAACACACCGACTTCTGTCTTCTTCACAACTTAAACAGGTAGTTGAACTAACGCACTGACTTCTGTCTTCCTCACAACTTAAATAGGTAGTTGAACTAACACACTGACTTCTGTCTTCTTCACTACTTAAACAGGTAGTTGAATTAACACACCGACTTCTGTCTTCTTCACTACTTAAACAGGTAGTTGAACTAACGCACTGACTTCTGTCTTCTTCACAACTTAAACAGGTAGTTGAACTAACACACTGACTTCTGTCTTCTTCACTACTTAAACAGGTAGTTGAACTAACACACTGACTTCTGTCTTCTTCACAACTTAAACAGGTAGTTGAACTAACGCACTGACTTCTGTCTTCCTCACAACTTAAATAGGTAGTTGAACTAACACACTGACTTCTGTCTTCTTCACATCTTAAACAGGTAGTTGAACTAACACACTGACTTCTGTCTTCTTCACTACTTAAACAGGTAGTTGAACTAACACACTGACTTCTGTCTTCTTCACTACTTAAATAGGTAGTTGAACTAACGCACTGACTTCTGTCTTCTTCACAACTTAAACAGGTAGTTGAACTAACGCACTGACTTCTGTCTTCTTCACAACTTAAACAGGTAGTTGAACTAACACACCGACTTCTGTCTTCTTCACTACTTAAACAGGTAGTTGAACTAACACACCGACTTCTGTCTTCTTCACTACTTAAATAGGTAGTTGAACTAACACACTGATTTCTGTCTTCTTTATTACTTAAACAGGTAGTTGAACTAACACACTGACTTCTGTCTTCTTCACTACTAAAACAGGTAGTTGAACTAACACACTGACTTCTGTCTTCTTCACTACTTAAACAGGTAGTTGAACTAACACACTGACTTCTGTCTTCTTCACTACTTAAACAGGTAGTTGAACTAAGTTGGTAAAATGTAGCACAAGAGTTGGTGGTGGGTGATGATGACTAGTTGTCTTTCATGTACTTCTTTGTTCGTAATGTCACGGGTGATACACAGGGTTTTGTATTCCATATCGGCACATAAAACACCTGTAAATCAAAACAAATATATATATTCATATATATAGACCTAGTATTTAATTCATTTCTTGTGAAACTAAACAAAAGAAACAAAGACTAAATCCCTTGATTTTACTTTGATGTTTACAAATATTAACACCAGATGTCGTGACCCTAAATAATTCCTACCTTGCCATATAATTCAAGCATACTAATGTCAAAGCGATCTCAGAAAACTTAACAAAAACATAAACTAAGGATATCATTTTAAGCAAGTTCTATACATTAAGATAAATAGGGGTCATAACCTGTATATTTATATATGTAATTACACTCCTTTGAGCTAGAAACAAGTTTTTATTCAGAAACTGAAGAGAAAAAAAGACTTGCATTTCGTTTAGAGTCTTTCTATGTACATTTCACGACGTAGCATTCTATTAATTAACAGTCGGAAGAGATAGAAAGAAAGTCAATTATTTATCACGCAGTTTCTGTTGGTTTATACGTAGCCATAATCCCGAGGTTAGTCTGTATAACAGTGGGCAAAAAAAATCGATTTATGGGCGCAATAAAGTTTTGTGGTAAATATAAACATCACGTAAGTTGTGGATGTTTGTCCATTTCGGATTCGAAATCAGAGATGAGTAACAATACAATTTGACTTCCACACGACTACACCCAAGCGTCCATTCATTTAATACCAGAATTCATCAGTGGGGCGGAATGATGAAAAATAAGTTTGTTATAAAATTCGATATATATACATCGCATAATACTTTAAACGTTACGGGTTAACAGCTGAAAGATGACAAAGTATCGTAAACAAGTAGACTTGTTCTATACAGCTATGCTAGGCCTACTGTCCGATAGTTTGTAATGCATCTTCGGCTTTCGGCATTTAATGTAGCTTTCAAAGTGTTGAACGATGTTTAATTCTAGAGTTCATCGTTCAACAGCAACTGCAATATATTGAAACTTTATAGACAAAATAATAGAGTTTTCACAATTTTTAGACCTCTCTACGTACGCCTGTATATCAACAGAGACAGACAATTTGGTGGTGGTGACTAACAGTGTGTTATTAGATTAAAGAAAGTTAAGCCTAAACTGGGTTGTCATAAAACGGTGTAGAAAATTACGCGTCGTGGTTGTTGAAAGACATAAAAAAATGTTGAAGGCAAAACCATCAGTAACTTAACCACGGATATATATGTATATATTGATATATACTGTTGTCCATGCAACGTTTGGAGCAATGCTATTCTCTAGGTATCACTAAATAAACAGTGAATTTGCTCCTGTTCACAAAATTGTACTCAAGAAAAATCAGTAGATTATTAATAGAACATAATCGAGAACATCCTATATATATAATACATTGTAGCATACATAAACCAGTGGTCCAACACTTAAATTTGCACAACCATAGCCTTGATCATTTCAGTACAGTTGTTTTTAAGAAGGCCCATACAAACATAACCGTAAATTACAATAAAACAAAATAATTTTTTCACTTGAAACTGTCCACACCAATGAACTTATAGTTTTGTAATATTTCTCGCTTTAGTTTTACGAACACTTAAATGGTTTTATACAGTGAATTATGTGTATAACTATTCAACATACAGTCATGTGCAAAAGTTAGGACACCCTATGAAAGCCTGTGTATTTTTGTAACATATTTGGAGATATATATATTTAATCTTAATTTTAACAATACTGAGAGATTGTAGGAATATAACTAAACAATTAAAACTGAAGAAAAGACTTCTCAATATCTTTTGTAAATGTAATTCTTCAAAAATACATATTCTAACTGAGGAAAAAGTTAGAACGCCCCCACATTTATACCCACATAAAATGGCTCAACTCACACACAGATGTATCAAACCAGGTGCACATGATTAGAAGATCGTTACTCAGCATTTTGAAACAGGCTTGCTCTATTTAAACCTCAAACATTGTGCTTCTGACTGTTGAAGTGAAAGTGAGCACCATGGTGAGAGCAAAAGAGCTGTCTGAAGCCTTCAGAAAGAAAATTGTAGCAGCTTATGAGTCTGGTAAGGGGTTTAAAAAGATCCCAAAAGATATTGAAATCAGCTATTCCACTGTCCGGAAAATAGTCAACAAGTGGAGGGCTTTCAAAACAACTGCTAACATGCCAGGTGTGGTCGTCTAAACATGTTCACCCCGAGAACAGACCACAAGATGCTGAAAGAGGTCAAACACCCTAACACGTCATCACGGGACCGACAGCAGGCTCTGACTACTGTTTATATGAAGGCGCATGCCTCTACAATCAGAAAGAGACTGCACAAGTTTAACTTGCATGGGAGGTGTGCAAGGAGGAAACTTTTTCTTTCCAAGAGAAACATCAAGGCCAGACTGAAGTTTGCCAGAAAGAATGCAGACAAATGTCTAGACATGTGAAATAATGCTATTTGGACAGATGAGTCCAAAATTGAATTATTTGGACACCAGAACAGAAGACATGTTTGACGTAAACCAAAACCACATTCCAAGAAAAGAACCTCGTACCAACTGTGAAGCATGGATGTGGAAGTGTCATGGTTTGGGGCTGGTTTGCTGCAGCAGAACCTGGACAGCTCACAATCATAGAATCCACCGTTAATTCTACTGTGTATCAAAGAGTGCTTGAATAACATGCGAGTCCTTCAGTAAGAAAATTAAAGCTGAAGCGGAACTGGACCCTGTAACACGACAACAATCCAAAACACACCAGTGAATCCACCAAGGACTGGCTGAAAACTAAGAAATGGAGAGTCCTGGAATGGCCGGTTCAAAGCCCAATTCTTAATCCCATTGAGATGCTGTGGAGTGACTTGAGACGGGCTGTACATGTACGAAACCCCTCAAACATCTCACAGCTTACAGAATTCTGCATTGAGGAGTGGGGCAAACTTTCTTCAGACCGATGTCAGAGACTGGTAGACAGCTACAAGAAGCATCTCACTGCAGTTATTTCAGCCAAAGAAGGTAACACTAGCTATTAGGGGGTAGGGTGTCCTAACTTTTTCTTCAGTTAGAAGATGTACTTTTGTAAAATTACATTTACAGAAGATCCTGAAAAGTATTTTCTTCAGTTTTAATTTTTTAGATATATTCCTATAATCTCTCAGCATTGTTGAAATTGAGATTAAATATCTATATATCCAAAAACGTTAGAAAAATACACAGGCTTTCACAGGGTGTCTTAACTTTTTCACATGATTATATTTAAATCAATAATATATGTATCAGACATGTGCGCGCGCACACTGGCATGTATAATAATTATATCTTGATATGCATATATATAGAGAAAAGGAAAAATATGTGTAGCTGTGCTTATATCCATATATACATACGAGAATACAACTTCCTATATATATATATATATATATGTATGTATGTATGTATGTACGGAAAGATATGTGTTGGTGTGCTTACATATATATATATATATACATATGTACATCTTACTATTGTTTCAAGTATTTGTAAACATTGTTTTACATACTCATTTGTTACTCAATCAAGCGACCTTCGATTTATGTTTTCGTTTACGGATTTTCTGTTCAGTTAGTGATACCTGAAGATGGACATTGCTCAAGACGTTGTATCGACAATAGCATGATAATAAAATTATATTTATGTATCCGCAGTTAATTTCTTGATGATTTTACTTTTAACATTTCCTTTTAAGCCTAAAATATTTGAGTTTTAGTGACTGATATTGTTAAAACGGGGAAACACAACGCAATAGATATAGTCGAGTCCTGGAGACCGATGTTGTTAAACACTTTTAGAAACCACACATTAGACTTAGTAACGTGCAAAACATTAGCTGCTTTATTTCTTCGCCGCGCTTTGAACATAAATAACGATACGTGATTACGTTTTATTAAGTCTTCGATACGACAACATGTCAATTTTATTAAAGATAAATGGTATGCTATCATCAGCCATAGCTGTACTAGTGATAACACAAGCAATGTTGTCGCTAGTTGAAGTTGTTAATGCTCGTAGTATTCGTAAGTCTGGACAAGTTGTTTTTGATACTGGGAAACATTTTCTGAATCAAAGATGGAACACTTACACAGATTATGCGACAGTAAAAGATCCGATTTATAATGACTGTTATGCAGCTCAAAGAGGAAGGGATGATGAGACTGCTTTTCGCTCAGTCATAAAATCTGTATCAGAAGACCTAGGAGTCACCGTGTCAAGACTTCTTCCAATAAGATATCAACCAGCAAGACCAAGTCCTCCAGTAAATTATCCAACTCATCATCTTCAGGCCAAAAGTTATAACAAACAGTACGGTCGTTTTTCTTTGAAGAAGGAAAATGGAATCCCACATGTTATTTCGCTAGTTAGTAAAGAACCAGATGTAAACAACCTGCTACCTTTTAAAGAAGAAACATTTGTGAATCCAGTCATTCCTACTGATATGGAGTTTGAGAATGAAACCATTATTACGGACCAATACGAAGATGAATGTTCATTTTCGATAGCTAACAAGCGTAAAAAACTTTTTGTTTTGATTTTAAAGCAGTAATTGGATTCGTGTGTGTCAGTTCTGTAGTGACAAACGTTTCTTGCCTCATGATAATAAAGGGTGAAGGTAGTTATCTGATAAAAGAACCAAAGAAGATTCCACTGGGCAATCCTTGTACCCCTGAAAACAGCAAGGAGGTCTACTTTAACATATACCTTCCAGCCATAATACCATGTGTGTTTGTTGTTGTGTCATTTTTATTTACATTGATTATAAGCATTTAATTGATTATTTCTGTTCGTGTTTCAAAATTTAGTATTTAAAGCAAGTAAATATTTAAATGATATATAAATTGGTGATGTATAATTAATTCAAATAAAGAATTTCAATGTTGAACTGATGTCACCAAATCTCTGTTTTTTTTAAACTCTTAAACGGCGGCCATCATTAACTGGTGCTGCTACCTAAAACATTCCTGCTGTTTGAAGGATAATTAGTCACTTTTTTTTAGTAAATAATTTGTTTTCACTGCTGCCAAAGTCGTTCTTTTTTTTTAAACATGATTGACTGAACTTAGTCTCGAAATCAAACATGAAGTTAATATCTTTATTGACAGCAAACAGCCACAAATTATATAATGTTTTGTTTTAAAAGTGTCCTGGAAAAAAAAAATGTGTGCCTATGAAATCAAACCGACACCAAACTGGTGTCACAAATAGGTCATGTAAAAAAATATAAACTGATATATTCAATATTAGTTTACATATAAAAATTTACAGTTTTCATGTTGCTATACCATTTGCTTTTTCCTTGTCACACCAAACATGCTTGTATCTGTAAAAACAGCTCTTGAAAGTGTTGGAGATATCCTGTTACTAAGACACAATCCAGTGAAAAACACTTACATATTTCAGTAAAAGGTGAGCTTATTTTACAGTGAAATGAATAGATAAATAAATAAAATTTCAGTGAAAACATTTTATTTGAACAAAATATTTTAATCGATGTCAAAGAATAGACTTGTGTCAAGATTGACTTGCATATAGTAATAATAATAACATTTATTTCCATCCATTTCACAATGTGTTTAGCCTAACATGGCCCGGCTATGATAGGTGGTTAAAGCACTTGTCTCATTATCCGAATGTCACGGGTTCGAACCCACACCGCACCAAACATGCTCGCCGTTTCACCCGTGAGAACATTATAATGTTATGGTCAATCCCACTATTCTTTGATAAAAGAGTAGCCCAACATTGGCGGTGGATGGTGATGACTAGCTGCTTTTCCTATAGTCTTACACTCCTAAATTAGGGACGACTGGCGCAGACAGCTCTCGTGTAGCTTTGTGCTTAATTCAAAGCAAACCAAACTTGTGTTAAGAGTGCTTAAATAATGATAATAGTACTTGATTATAAAGAGTCAAGAAACATTATTAAAAAACTCCGGCATAAATCGTTTCGTATCGTGAGAAAAAGAAATCCCAGTACAGCTCAGCCCCTTACACGTACACATTTTCCTTGTAAAGGACATCGAGTAGATTCACTTTTACACGAAACTTGTTTTGTAAACCTGGTTATACGTTACTCAATTAGACAGCGATAAGGCACCAACCAGACTGGTAACTCCAGTAGTTACTAACTTAGTGTCGTAGGAATGTGGACGAATCACTTGTTAACAGTTACATAACAAGGGGCGTGTATGTATAAACATGCTCTGTGGTAATGTTCTTCATACTCATTCTACGGACAAGTATGTAGACGAACATTTGTTTCATCTGGACAAGAATCTGTTATTTTATTTTTCATGCAAAAAAAAACTAGGGTAAACTTAATCTGCCTTTCGGAATAATTCTATGTTACATTTGTTTAGTTCATTAAGTGTCAAAACATCTTGTTATTCATTTTAAATGTGAAATGACAGTTGTGTCAGTTAATCACTTTTCTTTACAAACTGAAAGTTTTATAAATAACTTACTGATATTCACCCCACCGCACACACACACTTAAAAACTGATGATGTAAGTATGAGAGATTATACATCTTTAAAGGGAGACAACATCAAGATAAGACTTCATCATACACTTTTGAAAGAAAACCCTCGTTTTGAAAGATACAAATCGTCTACCTCATCAGCAACCTTCTGATCTGGGTAACTCATTCAGGTAATGTTATTGTGGATTCTTGTGCTACTTACTTATGTGGATCATTTCATAAACAGCTTCAACGCTGATTTGTATTATAAGAAGGGTCAATGTCATTATATGAATCTGGCAGACGAATTTTTCAATCTATCAAACGCCAGAAATAATATTAACAGTGTGGTTAAATAACTGATCACCAGAGTAGTCATAGAAAGGTTCTGTAGTTTGACTGTTAGTTATAATCAAGGTTAATTATTACTTATTGTAATTATTATATTCATCTGTAATCAGTTATGACGTTCTTTAACGTTGCCTTACAGAGAAGGTTGAGACAGTTCGTGATGACAGTTCCTTTGAACCAAGACAAATAAAGGTAAAAAAAATTTTAAACCAGTTTGAAAAACTCGAAATCAATGACAGAATTTTAGAACTGTTTGTCTTGATAAGAACAGTTTTGTTTGTTAGTTAACCACGGACAAACTCCCTTTGGTGAAATCTTATACCGAAACGTCTTCCTCTACACTTTTGCTTCTGCAATAGTTGTCGTCCATTTAACTTAGATTCAGTGCTAATACTCTGTCCAAATAGTCTATGAAATTATGTTATATCTTTTACTCCAGGTTGCACATGTTTTGAAAAGAAATAAACCTTCTTACAGCATAAGTTGTTTCTTCATATATGCATGGCCTGACATGGCCAAGTGGGTTGAAGTGTTTAACTCGTAATCTGATGGTCGCGGGTTCGAAACCCCGTCGCACCAAACATGCTCGCCATTTTAGCCCTGGGGCGTTATAATGTGACGGTCAATCTCACAATTTGTTGATAAAAGACTAGCCAAAGAGTTGGCGGTGGGTAGTGATAATTAACTCCCTTTTATCTAATCTTACACTGCTAAATTAGTGACGGCTTGCGCAGATAGCGCTCAAGTAGCTTTGCGCGAAATTCGAAAACAAATCACCCCTAGCGGAGCATAGGACACACATAAAATTTGGTTTGAAATGATTGAAGTTAAGCACAAAACTGCACAATGAGCTATCCGTACTCTGCCCACCACAGATATCGAAACCTGGTGTCTAGCCTTCTCAATCCACAGACATATCGCTTTGGTTTGAATTTTGCGAAAAGCAGGACAAGGGCTATCTCTACTTACTTTTCATAATTTAGCAACCATAAACTAGAAGAGAGAAAGCTAAACACCATCCACCACCAACTCTTGGACTATGCTTTCACCAGCAAATAATGGCACTGACCGTCACATATAATGCCCTATGGATGAAAGGGAAGTATTTTTGGTGACGGAGATTTGAACCTATGACCCTTAAATTCAGAGTTGAGCTCCTTAAACACAAGATCATACCAAGTACACAACAGCTGTATATAAGTTATCAGAAAAGTGAAATGCAGCGATTCACGATCTCTAGCCTTGTACCTGATGTCAAAATGAAAGTTCTTGGGTTCGAAACTGTGTATTCAGTTTTATAGTGTATTTATAGAAGTGGAATATTTAGAGAGAAGGATTAATGTTAAATATTAATGTAATCCTGATACCAATATTTTGATGTATTTTATTTCTCACAATCCCCAACTGTTACAGATTAGAAGTCTGGGAACAATGTATTTAAGACTACAGAGTGATATACGAACACCTGTAACTATTTATCGTGAGAAAACGTAATTTGAGCATATTTTTAATCAGGCAAGTGCTAAAAATCGTAACACACAACAGTATCTTTCTAAGCAAATACTAGCGATCATAACATAAAAGATTGTTTATCTAAGCAAATACTAGAGATATGAACATTGGTTACTATTTATCCAGACGAGTACTAGAAATCAGTAAAACGTGCGCATGCTATGAATCACGAGTAGAATTATGCACTCTCTTGGCTAGAACACAGCATGACATATGAGCTATAAAAGCAAGAAATGAAAATACTTGTTACTTTTAATTTCAGTTTGGAAGTACATCTAGTTCACATGGTGTCATTCGTTTCTAAGGTACAGTTAGTTCTTTACCTGGTTTTTTATTTAATTTTTGGCTTACTGTGTTTCTCCAAAGAACATTACAAGATGTAGCTTTCTGTAGGTCCCGGGAACTATGAGGAAGACAGCACCTATAAAGTTATTGAATGGTGAAGAAGGAAACATCACCGTGTTTTGTAGAAAGACCACAAGACAACCTTTAGAATTTTGACCGTAGGAGTTTGTTTCTGTCGCTGCCATTAGTGAAAATGTACAATCTCTTAACTTACTGGACCTGTTCATTTTCAGGTCACCATTTAAGTTTCATTGGTCAATGGACTTTCAGAATTACCAGTACGTTGGAATGATCATATGGAGGTAGTAAGAAGATTCGGCACCAAACAAACACACTTCTGGTTTCGGTTCATGAAACAACAGTTTATCTGTTTACACGTTTTAAGAGCCAAACTAAAAGAAGAACAGTCTGAGCTGGATAACTTGGTTACATAGAGTTAACCATTAACATTATGATGAGTTGTATGTCAGACTGCAATGCATCCAAGAGAAGAGAAGCCAAAACTTTGCACACATACTTAGGGAATAGTGTGGGTGTGTACCGAGGTACTATGTGTTAGATTTGACTAAAAATGTTCTTTATCCTAATTATTCTGCTATGTAAAGGTCTATAGAAAAGTATCATTTTTCTCTCGCTTACTCAGTTCACTATTTTCAACATAAACTTGGGAACTCTAAACATTTGAAGTAAACTAAGTTTTAGAAACAGAAACAGAGAATACGGTAGAATTCGAAGACTGAAAAGATTCAGATAAAATCACAGTTATAAAATAATCGAATCTGAGAAACTAAAGTAAATCTATTTGTTTTTAAAAGAGGTTGAACTGAATTAAGATTGGAAAATCGTAAAATAAAAATCATTTAAGAATTGTTGCATTGGGGTAACTATAGAATTAATTAAAATAAAGGAGACACTTAACTGGTGTAGTAAGATCTCAGTAAATCCACACCTTACTGTGAGTTAGTACTGTATATAGAGTCCAGGTTAAATGGGTTATAACTAAAATATTCATGGTTGACCAAGTATGATAATGATTGAAAATGTTTCATGACCAACGCTGTCAGTGAACAAAGGTCATGGAGTGACATTATTTACTGGACAAAGAATGAAAGTTGTAATTCTTGATGTGAGTATGCTTTCTTTGTACACATTTCCACTAAATGATCAAGAAAAGAGATGTTTAGCATTACAGATATTAATTTTGAGGTAAAGAGGACTGGAAGGTTAAACACCAACCATCTAGTGGAAGAAGACTATTGTGTTGTTTGAAATGATGAGTTGTACCAATGATGAATATCAGTCGTCTGTTCTCTTTATTGTACTTTTAAAATTAAACAATAAGTTATCCTCTTGTAAACACTCTCAAACTCCTATATTTTGTTTTTCTTTAATAAATTTTTTCCTAGTGTTTTCCTTACATCATTACAATATGTACCTGATTTGCATGTTTGTTTGTTTTTTCTATTTATCATTTAATTCTGAAACTTATGTTAGTGAACTTTCTATTTGTCTTTCCTGCAATAAAACATCTCTTAAATAGCAACTTCTATAACTTTTTGGGAAATAAAATTCATTCAATGTTTAGGAAAAAATAAAATATCTGCTATTTCTAAACATCTTGGTTCAGAGACATCTCAAGAAATGTTTCTAGGAACAGAGGGTTAAAGTTAAGAGCAATGACTTGATCATTTATGATTTGAAAGACTTGTTTAAGTCACACTGTAGATTTGCAATTACATATACTCCATGATAGTAAATGTTGGTTTGTTGTTTTAGGTTCTTAACCCTGCAGGAGAATTTCACCCTTCATGAAACAGGTGCTTATATAGGTACAGTAATCTGAAATTACATAAAGCACATTATTTCAATGACATCTACTGTATATGTATGGTAATATCAATACATCTCTGTGATAACCTGCTGCTGATATTATCAGCAAGCAGCAACATGTTAACCCAATCACATTATGTCAGGGTTTACAGAATGTCATCAAGACCACATAGATTTCTTTAAAAACCTGACTGACAATTGTCATATTTTATATCCAAGAAGCTGCTGTGATAGTGACATTTTCCAATATTAAGCTACAAGGTAGGTATCTAGAGGTTTTAAGTAAAGCTACTGATAAACCTGGCAATTTTTATTGGAACTTATAATAAAGTATTCTTTATAAACATAATAAAGGAGAATCAAAATTAATTAAATGCATCACTTCTTAGCTTGCAGCCTGAGCAAATATAATTATTGTCAGAAAACAACAAAATTATAAACCCTGTCATTTTGAAACTCCTTCAAAGGTAATGAGCACATTGTTTTTTTGTAACTTATAAGATGGTAACAAATTGTAAATAATGGAAAAGTAATTAAAAATTTTAATTACAAAATCTAAAATATGATCAAATGTTTAGACCCTAATATTTTAGTAGTATTAAAAAGAGTGAACAAGTTCTTGCTTTTATGACCCTGATGTTATGCACAAGAAACACTTTTACAGGGGCATAAAAACTGTCAATGCTGAGTTCCTTTAAATTTTTCACGAGTAAAAATTGCTGAAGACAGCGATTGTATAGACTTATGAAAAGTTAACAAATGTTTGAAAGTATCTAGATAATATTATTTTTAACTAGAGTTTTCATGATACCAAAACACTGGATTTACATCTCAACAGG
Source organism: Carcinoscorpius rotundicauda (assembly GCA_011833715.1). Taxonomy (NCBI): domain Eukaryota; kingdom Metazoa; phylum Arthropoda; class Merostomata; order Xiphosura; family Limulidae; genus Carcinoscorpius; species Carcinoscorpius rotundicauda. The sequence goes on along the minus strand of CM022403.1, from coordinate 55,843,902 downwards.
ACAAAAATCAAACACTGTGATTACATTATGCACTAAACTAAAACATGATCACTTCTGTTATGTTTCACCAGATAGGGATGATAACTAACACCTACAGGCTATAATTACCTATCTTCAGGAAATGAAATTCACAACATAATCACTAAAGCAATGTAGTTAAACCCCACTATTTAACAAAGCATGTATCACAACTATTCAAAAAACATAGCTGATTATAACCAGAAAAAAAATACATACCAGTACTGTTTGTACATTGAGTGATGTCTAGTGAGATAAAACAGTGTACTGTAGCCAGCTGTGTTTTAATGTACAGACAACCCACACAATGGCTCTCTATGGAAAGCATACGTCACCTTCCACTTGATAAATCCACTACCACTGATACATCGCCCATCACACATCAGCTTCCACTTGATAAATCCACTACCACTGATACATAGCCTATCACACATCAGCTTCCACTTGATAAATCCACTACCACTGATACATAGCCCATCACACATCAGCTTCCACTTGATAAATCCACTACCACTGATACATAGCCCATCACACATCAGCTTCCACTTGATAAATCCACTACCACTGATACATAACCCATCACACATTAGTAAAGTTTTCATATGTATGGAATTTTTTCATCGTTCTGTGATTCCTAAAAATAACCCTCAAAGTTAATAATGAAAACATAAGGATATGAGCTGTCTCAGATGTAATTTTTTTTCAGCTTTAAGATATTCTAGATTGACGAAATGTTATTATTTTATATGAGTAATAAATATAAAAAGGTTCAACCATAAAGGAGAGATATTCTGATAAAATATGATAACTTTTAAATAGTTGTGTGAAACAAAAGAGAAAAATTGCAAATAAACTTTAAGAATATAATATAACAAGCTAGAAACTTAAAATCTCCTTCTGAATGTATTAATTAAAATAAAAACTACATGCACTTTGTACTTCAAAGGTTTATTACATGCATTAATGATCTAATGATTTTATTCAAATATAATTTCAGTCAGACAATATGGTGGGTGGATGGTAGAAAATATTCTGGACATATCAGACAAAATGCGTTTGTTTTATTATAGCAAAGCAACAACGGGCTATCTGCTGTGTCCACCAAGGGGAATCAAAACCCTGATTTTAGCATTATAAATTCAAACACTTACCTCTGTCCTACCAGGGAACAGACAATGAACACTTGTATAACAGCTGTTATGGAGTGAATGCCTTTTCTAAGTTAGCAGTAAGAAAATAATTAAATGTTTAAAAAATATCTTTCAAAATTATGTGAGAGTGTTCTTATTATCTTGTATAATCACAGATAACTCAAATGATAAAAATATTATACTTAAAATATTTAAAAAAATATTTTATAAACTGCTATACTTTATGACTGTATATATACATAGAAAGTATATTCAGTATATACGTATTTTTTTCATCAAATTAACACTGAAATGATGAAAATGTTTTACATTAATCTTCTATAAAATGTGCAAATGTTTGAAATTTGGGTAATAACATTTTATTGTGAAAATTATTTGTATTTTATCCTAAAAATGTCACAAGCATAAGCAAAATAAATAACTGAATAATTTAAAAATGTTTTCATCTTCAGTAATATCAGACCCTTTGGCTTCCTATTAATGGCCAGTGATCCTACAAGAATATAAATGTGTGTGTATGAAATTTCCAAGAATGCTTCAAATGAATATCCTTAATGAGTTGTGTTATATGTCACAACAGCAGTTTCTTTGGTACTGCATTATTAATAAAAGACAAAAGATTTAAGAATTGATATTTTTTACTCAATCTGCTAAATGTATTATGTCTATTATTAATACTCTTAAAGTGACATTTGAGGACTGAATTGACACCTAATAAAATACAATTTACATGTTAGAAAAGTGCTCATACTGATGTCCAAGCCCATAATGGCACACCATTAAAATCTAGGTTTTGATGCACATGGTGGGTAGATCACAGATAGCCCATTGTGCAGCTTTGTGCTTAATTCTAAACAAACAAACTGATATCCAACAAATATTTGAAAAGTTTATAACTGAACTACATTATAATCTAAAATTAAAATATACTGATTTGAAAATGCATGTCTTTCTATTCGAAATTTTGAGTAACTTACAAGTTATTGTGTCACAAAATATTGTAAACTCAGATAATAAATGAGCCATTCATCCCAATCTCATACACACTTTGAAGAACTTTAATTTATAATTTGTATTTGCTATAATTAACTTACAACTACCTCTACTACCAGTTTTGCGTTTGATCAGCATCCGACATTGAATTTTAGCTTTACACATTTCGTGGGTATGGGCGCTAGTTCCAGAACTGATGCAATGTCAAAAATTACAGATTAAAATCACATTAATTATTTATCTTAGGATCTGGAGACAACTATTATGATATCAGTCAAGTCCTATTTGTCACCTTTAAACCTAATAATACCACTAATATTACAAAATATTCCATTCTACTAACAATGATAAGAATATGAACATAAGTATGCTTTCTTACTTTCTTAATATGACGAGAACTTTCTAGCAGATTCGGTTGTACTCTTTGTTCGAATCTGTAGAGGTCCCTTGATAACACATAAAGATAGCTGACAACTGAGGAAACTGATAATTTTTATAGTTGTATTTTAGTGATGTCTCTAAAAAAAAGCCCAAACGAATCAGGAAAGAAAGTTGATCAGAAGGAAAAAATGTGTCAAAGTAAAACAATTTTAAATTTTATGGTTGTATACATAGACATTGAAATTCTGAATTATGTAAATTGTAACCAGTGCAATATTTGTACTTGAAGTAATGTAATGTATGTTCAATTTACCGTAGCTGCTAAGCCTAATGCCAGTCTGTGAGTGTTAAAACAAAAATGAGTTTGTTAGCCACATAGTATTTGTTCATACAAATTATAAGTAGCATCTGCAATATTATCACAAATGTAATGTTCAATGTAAGTAGATTTTGGCAAAATTTTAAAATGAAATTATTAGTATATAACTTATAAGTAGGGACAACATAAATTGTAAATTTACGATTTTTAAACTTTAAAGGCAATGGTGAAATAAAAGCATGTCCTATCACTCTGAATTGTGGCTCCATCGTAATCAGAAAAAAGTATTTTCCAGTTGTTGAGTGGGTCCTACAAATTATAATGGTTTTATTCTTACTGTCACTTGTCCATGTGAAGTAGCAAGTAAATCATCCAGAGTACTTAATAGGACAAGTACTTTTCCTTATAACTTAATTGCTTTAGTGACTCCTTATGTGAAAGTTTTAAACTGTGAAAAACAATTTTTTACAATATTAAATAGTTTTTCATTTAAACAAATTCAGATACAAGACCAGAAACAACGTGGGTAGATAATTGTACTTTGCTGTCAATCTGTATATTTTGTTTATTGGCTGATGCCTTTAACAAAACCTCATTGGAAAAAATACAACTGTTGCACCGTTTGTTAAAACTGGATCTATAGCTGGCCACAAAACAGACATCAACATGCTACAACATTCAGTGATTAAGTGTGCTGATCCTCTATTGATAAAGTAACATTAATACAGGAAAAGAAGAAAGTGGCTTGTAAGTTCAAAGTGACAGTGTAGATGCAATGGTTCAGATTTGGAGGTCAAAATGGCACAAAAAGCAGGTGTGAGAGAGCAGCAAGGTAAATTATAAATATGAAGAAAGAGAAATGAAGGACTGATTCACCTATTCCACTGGAGAGTGATGAAGATGAAATTCCTAGTAGTACAGCTGAGGATCCCATGGAGTTTGTGACACTGAATGAATGATGCAGATTATCCAAGAACTGAAGAGTAAAAGCAAGACATTGTGTGTGGTATTTCAACATGGCACAGGAGCAATGCCGATTCAATTTGGTATTGAATCCACAACAACATTAAACTTTCCAAATCAAGAAGCTTTATGAAAAGCATCAAGTTTTTGTTGATTGCTTGCATTCTGTATGGCATTAATAGAAATCTGATGATACAAAACTATTCTCAGATACCAACCATATGCAACAAGTTTTGCCAGAGAAAATTATACTTGCACTTATATGTTAGTCAGTTATGTTTAAAGAAATAAAAGATAGATTGAAGAACAAACTTTTGAAATAGTTAGATGAGAATTATCCCACTGATGTGAAGGACATGGCCTTTGTATCTTCTCTGAAAACAAAAAGCAAGAATGAAAACAAATGGTCAATAACACAACATACACATCTTCCAAGTTTACTACTGTGTACTATGAGAGTCAATAACTTGCAATAGCATCACTAAATCTGCATATTTTTTCATAAAACTTTGTAGGAGATTTTTGTTCAACCTGAAAACTTTAAAAGTGAGTTTTAGCTCATTCTAGAAGGATGTTATTTATTAAGGGCAGCCATTCAGCACAAATCTTGGGTGTGTGGCTTGTGGAAGCAGTGTTAAAAATTTGCAAAGATTATTAGAAAAATTGATTTATTCATATCAACCAATTGTAATTTTAATGTCTTTGAACAGAAACTAAAATAACTATTTTTCTCTCACTTTTCTATCTGAATTAGATTTACATTGCTTAGCTTTAGGCCAGATAAAAAAATAACGTATTGTTGTAAGATTCATGGTTAAATTTCAAAATCTCTTAACCAGAATGAAATACAATTGTATACCTATGAGAATTGATTACATCAGTTAGTTTCATGCAAAGTAATAAATTAATTTTATGAAAATAACCAACTTGTGTGTCCAATTATTACAATCTTCAATATTCACTTATCAAAAATTTATCTTTTTAGAGGCAGTTCACATCTTGCACAGAAAGCTGTCTTCTTTATGTCTGCCTGAGAAATTTCCATGCTGCTTGTGAAGTTCTGCTGATTGTGTGAGTGACTAATTTCCTCACACAGGTCATGTAGTAATGATGGATTATAGTCATGTTGATTAATTGTTTTTTCAGTTACATCGTGATACTTCTTGTTTGGTCTGGTGCACATGGGATGATGTGTAAGGCAAAGGTGAGACTGTTTCTTGCTTCTGTTTTTTTATAGTATTCTTTGCCTAGAGATATATAAGCATTTCGTCTTAGAGCGAGATTATGAAGTTTATTAAACATACCGGCTAATTTATTTTATATTGACTGTTTTTATTTTGTCAAACCTGGGAAAAGTCTCTCATGGTATAAACACCATTTTTTTTTAAATTGCAGTTCCATGTTTTTCTACAGCAGAACAAGAATCTATAGAAGTAATCGGTCTTTCAACACAAGATGTGAAGGTATGTTGAGGTGTAATTGTTATTCTCTTAATGTGTTTATCAGAAAAACTCTCAGACAGTGGACGGTCAGTTGAGAACTCACATGAGATTTTACTATCAATAGAAAAATGGACAAACCAAATAAATCTTGTGTTTATTTGTTGTTAAACACAAAGCTACACATTGATCTATCCTATTTGTTAGCACCCCAGAATAACTGAATCCCGAATCGTAACACTGTAAACTCATATGATAACCAATGACTCACGGAAGGTATATATAGTTTTATCTCGTTACGAGAAATAGTTTATATCTTTATAGAAGTGACCTTGAAAGAAAACTAAAGTTTACAAAAATGAAATGAATTAACAGCTTTAATTAAAATTCTCAAATTCAAACTAACGTGTACAAATTAACGACAAATTATAACGATTTAATATAAATAGGTAACACTGGTTTATATATGACAAAATAACACGTGCTAGGTGCCTTTAGTTCATTGTAATAAGTAGGAAGTAAAACATGTCGATTCATCAATATAACGTATGATTTCATAATACTGAGATGTCATCGTTATGGTTCAGAATATTTTGAAAACAATTTATGTTTGATACTGAAATACAGAGTCAGTATTTACAACGGATGATTATAATAATTGACAAAAATAATAAAAAATGAGTCTCACACTCACTTGTAAACGAAACTAAATCAGAATGAAAGATTGTGAAGATACTTTAAAACACCCAGTGTAGTAATGTTGTGGAGCATTTCTATACAGCATGCAGAAGACACAATAAGAATGACGCTGAAATCCCACAATTCGGTTGTTGTCCAAGAGGTGGTGGAAGACGATGCTGACTAGTGTATAATATCAAAACTAGAAACAGTTCATTCTAGTTTAAAATTATGTTTAGTTTTTATTTCTATACGACAGAACAAAAGTTACCGAACTTTCCCAATAAGAAACTAAAATGGCAAAGTGTAATTCTTACACTCGTGTATACATGGTGTTCATGTCTCATCTGATGGTTAACTGTAATTATAACCTATTTTGTCAGTACAAATACTCTATAGTAACGTCTCTCTCTTTTTAAAATGTGTCAGCTGTTTGTTTGTTTCCTTCAATACGTTATATAGGAGACATTTTGTTTAGTTTTGAAGATGTTATATAAGACATTTAAACATTCTTACATGTATACTTGTTTACATTTCGTTAAATATTAAATATGAGCATTCTCTGTTGTGTTGTAAATTACAAAATACAATATTATAGTTAATAATATGTCCACCAGGGTCTACATTCTAGACATTTCACTTACCAGTTGCTACTGATCTTCACATTTTGTTGTAACCTAACTAAGTTTCCAAGACAGATATATCAATTGTATTCTTATAACACAACAGTGACTGGCTAATTAACATTTCTCCATCTGCCTCTGACCCACTCGTGAGTACAATAACAAGTCTTAATATTAACATTATATTTTTTCTAAATTTTAATGGTTCACCATTTGATCCAGCAATAAGTGTGAGAACTTACAAATCTACATTTCGTTATTAGGTACTTCAAGTTGGTTCTAATGATAAAACAATAACTCACTAAACACTCAAGCAACAACACATTATTATGATACATGAAAGAGAATTTAAGTTCCTAGCTACTCAGAAGGGTTGTTATAAAACAATCACCAATAGTGGCATTATTTCAACAATATCTTCTTGTTCCTGTTCACAATGTCAAACAATTGTATTTTGTTCATATTCTGAACTGTTTGTTTTTTTGTAATAATAATGAATTTTAAATGGCAGACTGTGATATTTTTTGACGTAAAGAAACGACATAAATATTTGAAGACCTTTTGTTCCTTTTTAAAAATTAGCTAGATCTGTTTAGAGCATCCTGTAAGGACTCTGAACAGAAACATGAAGAAAGCTGACAACGTAAGTTTCCAACTATATAGTACTAAGTTCAAGGTCATCAAACAGTTAAATTTATTGGTAGTACCTTCACTAGTAGACTCACATGGAATGCTTACTTTTAAGAAATATGTACCTAAATCAAATGTAAACTATCTTTACAAAATCGGCAGTTATCTGAACAGTGCAATAAATTATGTTAATATATGAAATCTGTGTAAGGTTTATATATGAATATTGTAACGTGCAATATGTCAAACTATCTTTTGAAAATGTTCAAAGTCCTCTTAAATTATATTCAGATTATTCTATATTATCTGGGGCTGAGCGTTTTGTTCCCAGATGTGGGCGTCAGAACTGGATTTACTGGCTCATAGAGTTTATCTACGTTCGTGTAGATGGGTCGTTAATGAAACCTCACCACTCCGAACCAACCAATCAATAAATATTATGTGTATAAAAAACGGCTGGTATGGGTAGAGAAAGCACTTTATAATTTTCTATACAAGTTGGTTTTCTCGTCATTACAGATAATCAAGAAACTTTACAATCATGGTTGTTATCTTTATAACCGTTACAGTTGAAGTGTTCGTGATTTCCTTGAACATTTTCCCACCTTTCTATATACGTACATCATCATTGATGACGAAAAAACCAACACTTGTAGAGAAAAATATATATGTAAAACAGCTGGTTTGGATTGAGAAAAATTTTACATAGAGAAGCGAACAACGTTTCAACCTTCTTCGGGCATCGTTGTGTTCACAAAGAAAGAAAGACATAACTGACCGATAGATGACCACATGCTTGAAGGGGGTTGTGTAACTGAGTGTAGGAATGTAAAGGGCGTGCTTAGATGTTTGATTATATTTGTTAATATAGGTGTAAAAATGTTCCATTGTATTGGTTTACTTTGGGCTTGAGTTCTTGTAAAAGTGAGGCTTCTTTAATTTTGCGTTTGTTTCTTTATTTAGTATTTGAGTTTTTTCTATGGTTTTGTTGTGTTTTTTTATTTTCAGTGTTCAAAAACGTGTGAAGGTGACTTTTGTGTTTCTTAAATGTTGTTTCTGTTTTTTTACTTGTTTCATCAATATAAAAGTCTTGACAGTTATCACAGGAACTGTAAAACCATAATAATCACCAAGCGACATCTAGTGTATGATTTTTTAACGATACAAATTTCGCTTTCTAAATACCGTTTAAAAATAAAATTAATTTTATATTGAAAGTTTTCTAATCCTTGATGTTTTCATTCTTAAATAACTTTGCATCTGACAACCAAGACCAACACCCGAGATATCAACTAAAACACACAGAAAGAAAGTTTAACAGTAGATAGAAAAACATTAAAGTTACTATGTATGTCACGAAATATCGACTTGTAAAATGAAAAAAAAATATCACTTTCTGACAGCATGATAATAAGAGTTATTCAATCAAGTACTTAAGGTATGTATTTAGTATATTATTAATTACAATTATATGATAAATAAAAACTTTCTTATAAGATATAAATATTATATTACCTAAGACTGTTTAATTATTAGTTACTTCTGCTACATTTTATTGGAATGTAAACATGAAATGAGATTAAGGTACTGAAACTTAACTATTATAGTTTTAATGGGATACACAGTTCTTAGAACATCACAACCAATCAGAATGACTCCATTAACAGTTGACGTCAAGAACCAAATTACAGTATTATAGAGACATGCAGAGAGATAAACACTGAGCCAGTAGAAACTGTGAGTGAATATTTGTTATTTATATGTAAAACATTTTTGTTAACGTGGCTCATGTAGTGGTGGAATAACTATAATACTGTAAATGTAAGTTGTGTGATTAGGGTAGAATGGATGTAAGTAGTCAAAACTGTTTGAAAACCCTCACACACAGTTTACATATAACGGATATACACATGTAGTTTATATACAAATAAATTGTCTGAAACACACCTAGCTATTACAACATTAGAATAAACGAACCTCAATGAACACTATAATAGCCACGACCTAGATATTTTAACATAAAAACACACAACACAAAGATATTTCATTTATTTCACTAAGGTATACAGGCTGCATAGATGATTTTTCTACCCTAAATCATGTAGACGGGCTGTTTGTTACTTTCTTATACTATTAAAATTGTTATGTAAATGTCGTGTAAATGTTTTGTAAACGACAACATGTCGTGTTGTGTTTGGATTTTCATATCTATTATTTATATTTCCATGTTTATATTATTGTTTCAAAGTTCAAACCAATAAAATATGTTGTTATTCATTTAAAATAACATTTAGAAATTTTAGAATTAGGTCGATCCAATATATGACTATAAACGGAAATGTATGGTGGCCTAGTATCTAGACGTTGAGTCTCGTGCAAGAACGGACATGCGCGCATTGCTCTGGAGCTCTGTGGAAGTTACGCGATGGTTCGAGAAGTCTAGGCCTACTAATATATAAAGAGACGGAGACGCACGAAAGAAGAAAGAGTCAGTCATTTGTTTGTATTGGATTCAAGAAATAGTGTCTTTGTTCGAGAAGTTTTCAACGTTTGCTGTGTGTTTATTCAATTTGAATTTGTGACTGAAGCTAGATCTACAGAAGCTGTGATTTTATTTCGTCAACCTTTACGATTCATTCGAATTACTAGTTATACTGAAGGTCAACACGTGTAGAGCTGTTTACGGGAGACCGGGAAAATTGGAAGGCGTTCATCGGAGGCATCGTAAAAAGAGCTTCGTCAAATTTATTGAACTGTGAATTGTTTATGGACTTCTCCATTCAAACTTCGGAATTTCTTCGTGGGACCAAATTCACACCCTAGACCGGAATTTTGGATTTTTGATCTGAACTTTTGGACTTTCATTATAGATCATTATATTGGACACAGGCCAGTACCATTTTGTATCGTAATTAACATTGAAGGTTGAAACTAGTACCATTTTGTGTTGTAATTAACTTTGAAGGTTGAAACTGAATATCTGTCATTGTTATTATATAATTTATGTTATATCTGTTACATATATAATAATTTTTGTAATAAATTATACAAGCTGTTATCTGTGTCTTTCTGTTGCGTTTAGTCTACATAAAACATACATAAAAAAACGTAACAAAATTCTCACAAAGTTACACGAGAATTATCTGCGCTAGTCGTCCCTAATTTAGCTGTGTGAGATCAGAAAGAAGGAAGATAATCATCACCATTTGCCGCCAACCGTTGGTTATATCTTAACTTGTGGGATTGCCCATCTGGCCATACCGAGATTAATCGTCACTTGTAAAGCCTCTATAGATGAGAGAGCTTGCAAGATTTATCAGAGGAGGATTCGAACTCGCGACCCTTATAATTCGAGCTGAGATCGCTATCCATGTGGCCATAACTACATACATTTAGTTCAGTGTGATCACGTACTCCTGTTTGTCACTTGACAGGAGTCATTTGTACCGTTTTGCAAAGCTCTACAGTTTCAAACATCTGAAACTCTTACCTGAGTATTTATTATGATTAACCTGTCGTCTTCTTTACATCTACATATTGAGAAAACTTAGAAATCAAGAATTTTCTTCTTCATGGATTGTCAGAGAAGTGAATTTCTCATTGTTTCGGTCGTGTTTTGTCTAAACAGAAAACAAAAATATTTTACTGTGACTTGTAACATCGTGGTTTATGTGAAGATTTATGAAAACAACCATGAATGCGACGTTCACAGGTTCGTTGGTTTTGAATGGGGAAGCTTCAAGGTAACACACCTACAGCGGGTGTGGAAAAAACCCACAACCAAGTAGATTCTATTTTCACCAGTTCATCAGGGAACCAAACTGTCCGCTCCAGAAAAAGACACTCACGACAGAGACCGATTTATTTAAAGTTATACATGAAGATACATAGACTGATAACAATGTAACGTGATATTTAACTTTAACAATATTTTACAGAAATGTTGAACTTATAGTATAATGTCTGAGTACTGATCAAACTCGTGAATAATAAAAATTGGCTTGCAATTGAAAATAGACATGATTTATTTGTTTGTTTTTTTGGAATTTCCCACAAAGCTACTCGAGGGCTATCTGTGCTAGCCGTCCCTAATTTAGCAGTGTAAGACTAGAGGGAAGGCAGCTAGTCATCACCACCCACCGCCAACTCTTGGGCTACTCTTTTAGAAACGAATAACACGTGAAGCGTAATACTTTAACAGTAAATATTGTGACTCTCTAACAGAGGGCGTTATTTTTGAGAATTAGATACATATTGTGTTTTATAACAAAAGGTAATTAACACTCTGGTAAACCTACTGGACCCAAATGTGTATTATTTTTTTAATCTTTCATAAACGTTATTTTTTTTACAATCGAACTCACATCTAAATATTAAGAACAATCTATTATGATTTAAGATAAATAAACAAAACTAGTTTATATCTGACTGAATAAAACTTACTATCAGACTTTTTCACCAGGTAACACATTCAATACAATCAAAAAACATTTTTCATAATTTTCCAATAATTTAAGTTCAAGGTCCGGTTTTATTGATAGTTTAACTGTATATGTTTCAAAATAGTCTCCATACGGGAAAGTTTGTTTAAGTTGATAAAGTAGATGTGTTGTATGTGATTACTATAACCCTGCTATTCATTTTTCATCATCAGATACCTAAAATGAAATACTAAACTAATACATTACAATTTATATTTTGTTCACAGTTCCAACTTTTAGAGAGTTCAACTGTATAGGATTCTGAATATAATTACAATAAAAAACATATCGTTACATCACAGTGTAAGAATATGTTTCGTGTTAAATAACTGCTCCGTAATAATTCTGAAGATACTTCTGTATGAGGGACGTTTAATAAACCACTAAATGTTTGTTTGTTTTGTTTTGGAATAAAGCACAAATCTATTCAGTGGGCTATCTGTGCTCTGCCCACAACAGGTAACGAAACCCAGTGTTTAGCGGTGCTTCCTGCACTAACAGGTTGGTTCTGTTTCAAGTTACGGAGTTAAGACAATTATATATAACATGCTATATAATCAAACTAAGAAACTAATTATCCGTATAATAATGATACAGTACACAGACTGCCAGCTATCAGACATAACACTACCTTTGGATCAGTAAATAAAAAGTTATTAGTCTTTTAAAATGTACTACTTTACTTTTTTCTATGTGTCATGTAATTTGTAAGAAAATTATATAGAGGTCTCCAAGTTGCTGTAGAAAACAACGGTAAGTGTCGAATCCACACAAACTGGAATCGCCTGTTTATGGAAAAAAAATTAATAAGAATGTGCAGATGACCTCGTAACCCCCATAAGTGGAGGTCTCTCTAAATTCCATACCTCCATGTAGTGTCATAAGCTTTCTAAAGGTCAAATAATGTTGACACAACATGTTATCAGTTGAGAAAAGCTTCTCAAGTCGAATCAGGTGGTCTAAAATAGAGGGTCAGAATCTATACTGTGAGAAGAGATGTTTCATTCATGGAATCAACATTAACTTCACATGTGAACAGGAAGAAAGTAATCAAATACCATTTATTAACCTCAAAATTACAAGAACCGATAGACACTTTAAAACAGAAATCCACCGAAAAATCACCCATACTGGACTGTACATTCCTTGCGCCTCAGCACATGAAACAAAACAAAAACTCAACATACTAAGAAACCAGATAAACACAGCCATAAAACTATGCTCACTAGATAAAATTAACGATGAATTAGATAAAATAAAACAACACTTCATGAACATCAATAAGTTTCCTCCACAAACCGTAGAAAACATTATACGCAGACACCTAGACAGAAAGCAAAATCAACCAACAAAAGTAAATATATCTCACGAATCAAAAAATCACGAAACCATATACTGCTGTATACCATACATTCCCGACATCAGCAGACAAATAACCAACATTTGGCAAAAACTAGTAACAAAATATAACATTCCAGTTAACACTAAATTTATTCAAAAACCAGGCACAAAACTGAGGTCTATACTATGTAAAAAACTACACTGACAAACACCACACCAACATTATTTATAAAATACAATGTGATAGCTGCCACAACTTCTACGTTGGAGAAACAAGTAGAAAAATGAAAACCAGATTCAAAGAACACTAAAAGTCACCTTCACACATTTTCGAACACTAAGTCAAATGAACACAACATAACCACAGAAAACATACAAATACTAAATAAAGAAACAAACATAAACAAACGCAAAATTAAAGCCTTACTTGTACAACAACTTAAACCCAAAATAAACCAATACAAAGGAACACCTTTATACTTATATTAAAAATAATAAAATAAATAAAATTATATATTCAAACATCTAACACCGCCCTCTACATTCCGACACTCAGTACTGTTTTCAAACTATCGAAAGTCTTCTATATTATTAATGATACAAATATCATTATATATTAAGTTAGTGCCCGGCTTGTACAGCGGAAAGTCTGCGGGTTTAAAACGCTAAAATGAGGGGTTTGATTCCCTTCTGTGTACTGAGGAGATAGCCAGATTTGGTTTTGCTATAAGAAAACACACACAAATATTTTAAGTTATAAATTTTTTTCTGTCATAAATCACAAATTTGAAACTCTTCATATCCAGCACTTTAAATATACAAATTTGTTTTATATTTCTAATAAAATTTCATCAGTCGCTTCACCATTTATCGTAAAAGAAACATCTTGAAATTAATATTTCAAATATTATATTATTTAAACTGCAACGAGGACTAGAGAAAGTTCGCTTGGTCTGAAAAACATTTTTTTTTTAATTATAGAAACTCACCGCTGTGGGAGAACAAATAATGATCGTTCATTCTAGTTCCTCGTCTCTATAAATTATTAATGCCATACAAGATGGACAGTCGTTGTTGTTGTTGTTTTGAATTAAGCACAAAGCTACACAATGGGCTATCTGTGCTCTGCCCACCACGGGTATCGAAACCCGGATTTTAGTGTGTAAGTCCACAGAAGATGGACAGTCAATCATTTTTCTTTAAGGTAATTGGAAGGTGCTACTGACTGGTTTTATTCCCTGTGGTCAATAACTAAATATTAGGGACGGTGGAAAACAGTTTTATTGTTTCTTCCCTTACACAACACGTCTTATTAAGTTTATCTTGTCTTCAACGTCTTATGATTTTTAAGACGTTACGTTTTACTATTATCGTTAAGGTAAGGCTGAAAACGTTTTACCTTCATTATTTTTTTTAATTCTTGAAGCTAAATTCTAAAACCGTTAACTCGATGCCTTCACATCGTCCCAGGGCCTGGCATGGCCGAGCGCGTAAGATGTGCGACTCGTACTCCGAGGGTCGCGGGTTCGCGCCCGCGTCGCGCTAAACATGCTCGCCCTCCCAGCCGTGGGGGTGTATAATGTGTTGGTCAATCCCACTATTTGTTGGTAAAAGAGTAGCCCAACAGTTGGCGGTGGGTGGTGATGACTAGCTACCTTCCCTCTAGTCTTACACTGCTAAATTAGGGACGGCTAGCACAGATAGCCCTCGAATAGCTTTGTGCGAAATTCCAAAAAAAAACAATCACAAAGTCCCCTATGACACAGCGGTAAGTTTAAGTTGTTAGAACATTTAAAATGTGTGTATTATTCCCAAGATAGACAGACCAGTGTGGCTTTGTTCTTACAACAAACAAATAAAGTCTTCAGATATTTATACAGTTCCGTCATGTCAGAGAAATAGAACATTCTGTTGTTCATCTTTATTCTTATGAAACTCTTCAGAACCAGTGATTACTAGAAACATCACGACATGATTTAAACATATTGGTTGTAATTATAGAAAACTAGATGTCCTTAATTTTATGTAACATATATGGTTATACTTTGGTTTTATTTGTTAGAAAAAAGAAATTCCAATTAATCAACGCTACCTAAATTTGCTAGTAAAAAGATTTAATAACTATTTGATAAATGAGAGAGGAAATATTAATAATGACAGGAAATAGAAAAAATACTTGATAACAAAAAAGAAATAATTTTCTATTTACTAAATTATTACACTAGGTGACGCTCTTTTATCATTTGTAACTCGTAATGAAAGAATGTTCATTCAACACTAAATACATATCTAAACTCTAGTTTATAAAATTGGTTATCAAGTAAGTATGGTAACCTATTTGACACAAACGTAAGGTAGGGGTCCAAGGTACGAGAGTAGCATACATCTCATAGTTAGAATAGAGAAAGACAGTTATACATGTCATGTTTCTCAAGGAAAACAGTTAAAATTTATATCACGTTCACGAAATAATCTTGTATACTATCTACTATCAGAATTAAAACATAAATACAGTTGAAGAAATGATGGAGGTAATACTGAGAGACTGCCTGTAGAAGAGACCACAGTGAACAGCCACGTATTGAAACAGTACGAAGAGAGAAATGGATACTTTTGTGTAAAATACCTGGTTTGACTGGTCGATATTTGATTCATTGTCACAATCTATAGTTATAGTTGACATTGTAACAGGGAATGTGTTTTATGTTTAATTTTAATGAAATAAAGACAAGTATAAATGTTTTCTCCAAACTGTGTGTTATCTGTGGACCTGATTCGACTTGAAACGTCAATCAAAGAAGCCTTTCTCAAATGACAACATCTTTTATCAACATTCTTTGACCTTCAGAATGCTCGTGACAACACATGAAGGAATGGCGTTTTGCAAGACCTCCACATACATGGGTTATGTGGTCATTTGCCAATTTTTGTCAAACGTTTTTAATAAAGAGACAATTCCACATTGATGTAAGATTCGACACTTTCCTGTTCCTTTCTACAGTGACTTGGAGTCCCTCAAAGCTGCGTTTTGAGTGTCTCACTTCTCAGTATCAACATTAAAACCATTACTGATAAACTCCCTCAAGTGAGATCTGTGTCGACGATTTTCATATCTTATGTCTGTCGTCGAGCGTCAGGTACAAACTGCCCTGAAGCGTTTACTGTAGTGAACCAGATAAAACGGTTTTAACTTCTCTTTCTCTAAACTCGTTTACATGCATTCTTGCTGCCAATGGGATATTCTCTCCGATTCTGAGCTCCTTATTGCTGAATTTGTGCTACCCGTGATTTGTAGACAATGTTCTTTAGGCTTAATTTTTACCGTAAGCTGACCTTTATACAACACATCAAGCAGCTACGAAACGAATGTACAAGATCACCAAACATCATTCATGTCCTCTCTTCCTCCTCTTGTGAAGCAGATCGATTTTCTATGCTAAAGATATATCGTGCTCTTATTCGATCAAAGCTGGACTATAAGTCACTAGTCTATGGCTCTACAAGGACCTCGGCCTTGAAGATGATAAACCCTATTCATCATCAGGGACTTCAGCTCTGCTCCGGACCTTTCCACACTTCTCCAGTGTAGAGCACGTACCTAGGGTTGTGTTTTTCTTCCTTGGTGAGCCATGCTTTTTCATATCTGCAATAGCTCCTTTTGGCCTTTATGTACAAACGCTGTTGTATGAATTGGGTCTATCGTCGGATAACATTGCTGTATGCACTGGTCAACTCATCCCACCATGATTTATTACGGATTTACAACGCTGAAATAAGGGGTCCATTTTCTCTTGGTAAACTCAGCAGATAGCCCGATTTCGCTTTGCTATTAGAAAATCACACACTTTTCCGTAAAGCTTATGCAATTGTACCGCCCTCTACGCTTTAAAACAATACTGTGATCCAATAAGTGACAAAATGGTAAAATCAGAAACTGAGTTTTTATTAAGTTTTATCGAAAAAAAAATTAAATTATGAGGAATAAAATTATTAAACACCGAATGATGTATCATTATGTATAAACACAAAGAGCAAGAAACGATCTCTACGTATTGTATAAAGTATTATGTGGATGAAGGAACAGATGTTGGACAGTAAGTCGGAGATTTTTAAATGTGTTTACATGTACACATACTTTTATTTTATTAAAAATTAATCGCAAATTACTATATTATAGTGAATAACATGTCCACCAGAATGTAAATCAGGTATTTTACAGAAATAACTATTTCTTTCTAGATATTGTTGTAACATATTGTTTCATCATCAGTGTGCTCACTATGGTCACTTATTAGCAGTGACCCAGTACTTACTTCATCTAAACATATAACCTTTCCGTCCCTGGATCAGCGGTGAACATATCAAGACATATAAATATTTTTTGTACAAACACGGACAATCTCGACTAAGATAATTGGGAAGTGGGAGGAACACGGTAAATGAAACAGTACTCAATAAACTGTTGAAAGTAGGAGATTTATTGCTGAAAAATTAGGAAGTTTTAATTTACTGTAACAAAGACAGTGTTACGTCTGATAGTGGCCTGGCATGGCCGAGCGCGTTAAGGCGTGCGCTCGTAATCCGAGGGTCGCGGGTTCGCGCCCGCGTCGCGCTAAACATGCTCACCCTCCCAGCCGTGGGGGTGAATAATATGACGGTCAATCCCACTATTCGTTGGTAAAAGAGCAGCCCAATAGTTGGCGGTGGGTGGTGATGACTAGCTGCCTTCCCTCTAGTCTTACACTGCTAAATTAGGGACGGCTAGCACAGATAGCCCTCGAGTAGCTTTGTGCGAAATTCCAAAAAACAAACAAACAAACAAACAAACGTCTGATAGTTGTTAGCCTGTATACTGTATTATTACTAGACGGATAATTAGTTTATTAGTTTCATTATGTAGCATGTTACATATAATTGCCTAAACGTCGGAACCTAAAATAGAACCAACGTATTAAAGTTCAGGAAGCACAGCTAAAAACCGGGTTTCGATACCCATGGGAGGCAGAGCGCAGCTTGTCCAATTTATAGATTTGTGTTAATTGTGCACAGGTTGGTCCTCTGTCCAACGTCGGCGGAGATCATACTGTACCATGTACCAGTCTCTGTTCCCGGCCACATGGCCTTTTCCTTTCGGTATGCCTTAACCATCTTTAAGTTCGTCATTTGGCTTCCTCCACACAAATTGGTTTTCGACCAGGCGCCAGTGTCGTACTTTTTGATGCTGGGAAGAACCAAATTTTGGCCTTGAGACGGACTATCAGCGACTGGGTTCCGGGACATTTTACCATCTCTGGCGGCTGGACGTCTCGCCTCTTTGTGCGTTGGTCGGGGTTCGGGTGGATATCGGATTCTGAGCCGCCCTGTCTCAACTCCCCATTTGTTTTTCCATATTTTAGTATAAAATTCGTATTTATTATTTTGTACATATTTAATGTTTTTATATATTTCATGTTTTGTATATATTTAATATTTTGTATATATTTAACGTTTTGTTCATATTTCGAGTTTTCTATTTCCTTGTATTTTGTAGATCATTACTGTTTTGTTTCCATTTAAAGTTTGTTTTGTTTATATTTAGAGTTCTGTTTTGTATCTCTTTACGGTTTTGTTCTGTGTGCATTTAAAGTTTTGTTATCCAGTTATGATTTGTACGTCTTTAATGTCTTGTTTTGTATTTCTTTAAAGCTTTGCATATATTTAAAGTTTTGTATTGTATAAATTTCGAGATTTGTTTTGTATTTGATTAGTGTTTTTTTACTTATATATATTTCATGACACGCTACTTTGTACAGTTTATTGTTGTAAATAAATTAAATATCTCCTGCTCATCGTATTTAATGTGAAGGCACTTCGGGTCCGACTCGATGATCCAGCAGAGGGCGTGCCAGTGGTTCGTTGTTTTCTTGCCGTCATTCCCTGTGCCCAATACTAGTGTTTGTGTGTTGTTTGTTCACTGTAGTGTTCCATTTGTGTGTGTGTGTACCACAACACTGTAAGTCGGTGTGACTACGACCATCCGGCCTTACTCTGTTCGGCCGCAGTCCATCCGTTTCGTGGTGCCCGCGGCCTCGCTAAACAGTGCCGTGTGGAGTAGCCATGTGGAGTGTCTACAACACATATGCCCGGATCCTGCTGGACAAAGACTTCTTCTTTGGGGACCAGTGAGTGTCTGTGGAGCCTGCTACAAAAAACATGAAATGGGTAACTCTCCTGTCGACCCCTTTTGAACTGTCCCACGATGTCATCAAGGACGTATTATCAGCGTATGGGGCAAGTTCGAAAAATTAAACATGAGGCGCACCAGACGCGCCCAAATGTGTGTACCGAGAATGTCGTGTCTGTCTGGTACATGAAGAAGCTGGTTCCCAACTTCATTTCAGTGAACGGCTGTGTCAACGTCGTGGTCTCGAAAGCAACATGTTTCATACTTGTCAGATGCCTCGGTGAGAGATTTGTCTGGCCTTTTGTACACGAAGAGAGTGCCTGTGATGTTCAGTGTGTGTCGTGATGGCTCACACGCCTTTGCGTTGCCCGAAGCGTGTGGCGACGTATGCTGCAGTGGCTGTAGGGCCGCTGCGCGTAGAGAAGGACAAACAGGTTGGGTCGTCACCTATTCCTTTCTGGACGTAGTGGGTATTATGTCCTTTCCCATGATGCCGTGTTAGCTCCGACCCCGAGTACCCATCACCTGACTCTTTCGACTGTTTGGTTGACTTTCCCAGTCTCTCTGGACTGGGATAGGAGTATCAGGGTGAGCGGGGGCCCTGCAGCCCCGAGTCTTTTCCGGACTTCAGTCTGGATGTTCCTGTTGTACAGCGACGGTGGTTGGATGCCTTTTCGCACTTTACGTCTTCGTTTCATGTCAGAAGTACTTCATAGAGATGCTGTTCCCTTTGGAATGATTCTTGTTCCATCCTGTTTTCTGCTGTGGCTTGTTCCATACAATGTTTCTTCCTCTGATCCCACATGTCAAATAACGGATGGATTACAACCATTCTTACACATAGGATTTCTCTCTAACGATCAGTTCTAAACCTGTTCAATTTCATTCACTTGGAATGCCTGCCAATTGTATCACCTCTAATAGCAAACATGACATGTTCTAAACATCAAGAGGTACGTGATAACAGTGTGTGTAATTAATGTTTGTATATTACCTTCAATGTGAGCTATAAGGCTTGAGAAATGTTGCACTAACAACAAGTAGAACAACTGCAACAAATTATAAATATATTATTTAACCTTTCTTGTCAATTGATGCTTTACGCTCGGTGCTATTTTTACATTAAATATATAAATGTAGACTTCAAGGTCATCACACATAATACTTAAAATATAAGTTTTGAATATTTAACTTTAACCATGGATGAAATTTGATGAGCTCGTTCATGACACCATCTACTACAATGTTCTCGACAAATGATTAACTGTTAAAAAACAAAAACGTGGACTACAAGACCGATGTTTCTCGGTAAAATTAATTTTGTTCATTCAGTTTAAGTTACAATAATTTCCTGTTTGATTTAGTGTATGATGTCGTGTAGTTTTAAACTTACAGTTGTATCGAATGTTTTTAAACTGAACAATATAACAGTGGAACCAAAGTTTGAGCCACACCTGAGGTACAGTATTTCAAGGGAAAAGTGTATGTGTGTTTTCTTCTAGCAAAGCCACATCGATTTATCTGCTGTATCTGTCTTGTTAATCCGTAGACTTATCGCTGTATCAGCAGGGGACACCAAGGGAAAAGAAAACGACATTTTATTCAATGGAATTTGTTTGCGAAACGGGGTTAGGGGCCAAACGCCAAACTCAAGTTTGTTTGTTTTGTAATGTAAAACGCTTGGTTAATTCGCTAGGTTTATGAGAAATTACCAATATTATTGTTTCTCTGTTTGAAATTAAGCACAAAGCTACACAATCAGCTGTTTGTTTTCTGTCCACCATAGGTATCGAAACCCGGTTTCTCGCAGCATTAACTCGTGGACATATATATTTATATTACAATATAAAAAGTCAAATTTACATGTTTATGGTTATTCCTCCTACTTCTGATGAAACTCTTACAGTTCATTTATTAATACAAAAAAGTGCTGTGTTCTCAACAATTAAACCCCCCATCCAGTAGGCACTCTAGAAAGCGGTTTAGATACCGGTGATGATAGCCAATTTTTTAGCTTTGTGATTAACTGAAACAACAACAGTTCGTGTGTTTTGTATACATCACACCTCATCTTTCTTCAAGGTTTTGCTGAAATGGCGCCACTGTTTATGTTTCAGATTAAAATTAGTTTAACAGTTTTTAAATCTTACTCTCAGGAACTTTCTTTAGTCCATCTGAATACTGTGCAGAATAAAGATATTAGAAACAAAAATTAATACACACTGAGTACACAAGAAGCGTAGTCGAAACGGTGAAGTCTCGTGTTTCTAAAGAGAACACAAGAGTGGTTTGTTTTGAATTTCGCGCAAAGCTACACGAGGGCTACCTGCCGTCCTTAATTTAGTAGTGTAAAACTAGAGAGAAGGCAGCTATTCATCACCACCCACCACCAACACTGGGGCTACTCTTTTACCAACGAATAAGAGGATTGACCGTCACATTATAACGCCCTCACGGCTGAAAGGGCAAGCATGTTTGGTGCTGCAACAGGGATTGGGACCCGCGACCCTCAGAATAGGAGTCGAGTGCCTTTACCAGCTGGCCAGGCCGGACTTGAATCAAGTCTGAATGAAGTCGTTAAATATATTTTGACGAAATCTCAACATGGACTAATGTAACAGTTGCAACTAATTTTATTTGTCTAAACTTATCATTTCAACAGTTGTTCCTCTGAAACACATTAGATTACCCTCAATTCTTTAAGCATTCAAAATCACGTGGTTTCCGTGGGATGAAGGAACAGATTTTCTCGCTTTGTTCTAAAATAAAACTTCAGAAACAACATCGAATAAACTAGTTTTCTTTTGTTACGAAACTCTTTATTGGATAAAAACGAGTTGTTCAGTTATTTTACACCTGGATTTCAGGGCAATCTGATGGAGGTTTACAGGTTTTAAACCGTATCGTCTTCAGTTACAACGAAATATGTGATGTAAGTGTTTTAGTCCAGCTGTTTCTTTCACATATCCGTCATGATAAATAAACAGTTCCTCAGCAAATAACATAAAATATGAAAACAACTTAAAGTAAAGCCTTACATTACAAACTCATAAAATATGAGAGTAAATGTAATGTGTGAATATGATGTAATTTACTATGAAGTAACACCGATGACGTGTTGAAGACAATTTGTTTGTTTGTTTTTGGAAGTTCGCACAAAGCTACTTGAGAGCTATCTGTGCTAGCCGTCCCTAATTTAGAAGTGTAAGACCAGAGGGAAGACAGCTAGTCATCACTACCCACCGCCAATTCTTGGGCTACTCTTTTATCAACGAATAGTGGGATTGACCAACACATTATACACCCCCACGGCTGGGAGGACGAGCATGTTTAGCGCGACCGGGATGCGAACCCGCGACCCTCAGATTACGAGTTGCACGCCTTAACATGCTTGGCCATGCCGGGCCTTGAAGACGGTTGTGATGATGTTGACTTGTTAATTATGTTGTTTATTAAATGCTACACTGACCACTATCCGCGCTCACCGTTCGTAATTTTGAAGCGATAAATCATAATGAAAGCAGTTTGTCTGCACCATCCCACTCTTTTATCAGTGGGTTTGACCCGTCAGCATTATAACTCTCACACGGCTGAAAGGCTGAGAACGTGGGGGACTGGATTCGAACCTGCTACCCGCAGATTACAAGTAGATATTCAGTTGCCAGCAAAACAAACACGACTTTAATATTAGGTTCATCTAGAAATGAAAGATACTCAACTTTACCACCTGGCGGTGACAACCAGAAGTATGGATGCGTTGGAATTGTTCAGGCTGTTACATTATTATAAATGGAAAAAAAAAATCACCTATCTTGACAAAAGATATTGTTCTTCTTCTACTCAAGTTCAATATTTTCCAAATGAATTATTCCTTAGCATAAAGACAGCAATATTTTATTTATCGTGACAGAGAAATTGATGTCAAAAATTAGAAACAAAAATAAGTACAACTAACATTCATCACAAAAATAGCAAGATGTCTGTGTGTGTTTTCTTATAGCAAAGCCACATCGAGCTATCTGCCGAGTGTACCGAGGGGAATCGAGCCTCTGATTTTAACCTTTAGAAAAGTATTTTTAATTGACATCGCATTCCATTCAAGAATCTCCATCGCGTTAGTTACGGTGTATTTTGGGTTACGTAACAAAACTGGAATATCGGTTTATTTGATACATCAATAACACAATTTAACATGTTAAGAATTACACCTCATGCAAATATCACTGGACAACAAAGTATTTACTTCTTGAACACTGTTGGTGTTCCTTATAGAATTTTGGCCGCTTATCACAAAAATCACATCCAAATTTGTCCATCACGTACCGTTTCATAGAAATCTTCAGTTTCACCAGGATATTGCTAAAATGAAAAAACGATATAAGGGCAACTGGAATCCGTCAATATTTGCTAACCACTGCTGGACATTGCAACGTGATGCACCGGACATTGAATACAAACGAAAATCAGGAGCAAAACACTTTTAATTATGTTGAACTTAATAGCGTATTAGAAGCATAAACGCAATTAAATATGTTATTACCGGTAAACAGTTAACTGTCTAATTCTCAGAGTTCCTACGTGATGTAGCAAAACCAAAACTATATTTGTACATACCCACCAAGTACCTGTCACAATCAGCAAAAACATTTCAGGAATCAGGAAGCAAAACTTTTCAAAAAATTGTTGTGCAGTGTTACTTTATACACGTGTGTAAAATATCCATGTAAAATGAATGTAAGTTAGTAAGAACAGAACAGTGATATAAGACGTTAGATCGTAAGAAGATTGCTTTATAACTTTGATCAAAAACATAACGTCTACAATTTTAAAATTGTTTTATTTCATAATACGTGACTGAGAAAACAAAAAATGAAACATCATGTATAATTTATTTTACGTTTAAGCCACCTGTAAAAATGATACAAATTGGATAATGTAACATGTCACTGATAACACAGACCGGCGAAATAAACTTCACAAAATTTGTTTCGGTTTTAATAACAGATCTTCTCTAACTCAGCTACGCAGATTTCAAAAATTCATTTTATCTATCACATAAGGATTCTTTACAAATCGGGAAGAAAAAAAAACACTTATTCATATCAAATTATTATATCGTTTACTAAAATGCACATTTTTTATCATTATGTTTGTTTATAAAAATACAAACTAAGGAAAAGTGAAAAATATGGATGTCAAACGAATGTACATGACATTCATTCTGATATTCGTTTGTGAAATTGACATATTTTAGTGTAATAACTAGGCCATCTGAGCTTTCTTTATATATATATATATATATATATACTGCATTATGATGTGTTCAGAAAAATCTATACGTGATGGAGAAAAAATTGGACACTAATTTCGGATTCAGTGTTTAAAAATTAGAGTAAAACTATGGCAGGTCTGTGTTATTAATTCATAAAATATTATGTAAGAAAGTAGTAAACATCAAAAGCATTACAATTGACACATGTCAAACTCGTGAATATTTTGCGTGAACTAATCTGACACATATAGACCACCTTCTGTTTCATCACTTTTTGACAAACAAAATAATTCAAGGACGTTTACCCATCGATTCAACGTCTCAAGACATACGAATTCTCTCTTACCAGTAAGCCAAAATGAAAAATTCATCTTGTGAATAACATGAAATTTACGCTTCGTATATTCGGGATAATTCACCAGAATAATTTGTATAATGTCACTTCAGTGGCAAGAAAGAGTTCTAACATACAACAAGTTGGAAATTCGAAAATAGTGAACCAGAAAAGGGTGACTGGAACAAGTAAGGAACAAATATACTGTTTTAACTCCGTGAATCGTATTTCTAATATTTCTATATAACTATATCGAAGTTAAAATTAATTTAAGCTTATATTCGCTTGTTGCTAAAGTCGTCCAGTAAATTGTTACCATAGCAAGATAAGTTTTAAAAAATAACTCGTAAGCACAGATTAAGCCTCTCAATATGTTACATCAAAGCTGTTTGATCTGTAAAAAGTGTATGAAAAATAATCTATGATATAACTCGACACTCCTTGATTTCTATTACAAATTTAAAATTTTAATGTTATAGCTTGCAATAACCTTCCGCTCGTGCAGATAGCCGTCAGAATACGTTAATTATCCGATGTAGAAAAAACAACCTACGGTTACGAAAACACGACTCATCGTGACGTATCTAATTAAAACAGCTTACGTCAAGAAACAAACTGGGCATGTTTTAGCGTTTAAATCTTTATATTTGTCCAAAGCAAAAAAAAAATCTTTTTCAACATACTCTAGGGCTATCTGTGCTAGTCGTCCTTAATTTAGCAGTGTAAAACTAAAGGGAAGGCAGTTAGTCATCACCACCCATCGCCAACTGTTAGGCTACTCTTTTACCAACAAATAAGGGGACCGACCGTCACATTATAACGCCCCCACGGCTGAAATGGTGACCATGTGTGGTGCTGCAACTAGGATTCGAACCCGAGACCCTCGGATTACGTGTCGAACGTCTTAACACACTTCGCTATGCTGGGCCCGGCACGAGTGCTCATTAGTGAATATTTTGGATATTCCACACAAACATTCGGTTTTGTCGGACATTTAATTTCTTTTTTCAATGGAACACGTTGTTTTGAACGAGTAAGAAACAAATTATCATTCGGTTTTAGAAATGCTGAATTTCAGTTATATTCGTATTAGGTTGTAAAATCATTAAGAGGTGTTGTCTTAAACAAGTATTGGACGACATACGGTTTCCACGACTGCAGTGATTTTATTTTCCCTATCAGAACTGTTAGACGATTTTAAGCTATTTTTCATTGATTACAATGAAAACCATCTCTACTTTTAACGGTATAAACCTGCACTATTACAAAAAACAAACAGACCGAAAATGTTCTCACACAAAGTACTTGTGCTTTTACAATGTTCTGTTATTGTTTCAGAAGTTTTCATTAATAACCTTTCAAATAATGAAACGGTTTTAAAGATTTTCGAAACAGTCTCATAAGCTGTTCTGTTATTTTAACTGTCTATTCACATATCCCTGTAACCTTCAAGTTTTAAATATGCAATTTTTATTTTTAGACCCAAAACACTAAAAGATTCTCTTGTTCATATGAGTATTACAAGTTACTAGTTCTTTCATTGTTTTTCCTCGAATTATTTTTCAACCAATCATATTGCTGTTTCGTGTGGTGGAAGTGTTTCGGAGTTATTTAAACGAACATTATGTTTTTTTATTGTTTTTTATCGAATTGGCCCGGCATAAGCGTGCGACTCGTAATCTGAGGGTCGCGGGTTCGCATCCCGGTCGCGCCAAACATGCTCGCCCTCCCAGCCGTGGGAGCGTTATAATGTTACGGTCAATCCCACTATTCGTGGGTAAAAAAGTAGCCCAAGAGTTGGCGGTGGGTGGTGATAACTAGCTGCCTAACCTCTAATCTTACACTGCCAAATTAGGGACGGCTAGCACAGATAGCCCTAGAGTAGCTTTGTGGAAAATTCCAAAACAAAAACAAATTTATCGAATTATTTTTCAACCAATCACATTGCTATCTCGAAAAGTTCTATTTTTTATAATCGCACGAACATTAGTTCTGACCGTGTTTTTCTCGAATTATTTATCAGCCAGCCATACTGCTCTTTCTATAGTGTTAATTCAGAAGTTACTGCTCTCACCTATAAACACTAGTAGATTGTCAACCACGATGGCTTCCTTTTTGACTTTGAATGTATCGTAAGGGAAAATAAATTTATTTTGTTTGAGCGTTTTGTCATAAAGCAAGTGCACATTTAGCTACATTATTAAATCATAAAATGCTCTGATCCATAAATTTCTAAGGAGTGTAGAATTATGTATATATATATATATATAAACATAAAGAGTCATGGTTCAGTTACGAATCATTTATACAATTAGATGCAACATATCAGAAACATAAACGACTTGGTTCTAGTGTAAACAGGTAAGGCCTTATTTCTGTTGTAAATTGGAATACACCACCACACAACTGTAATCGTGCCGCACCGTTCATGTAATTACTCTGTCGTAGCTCGGGGGAGGAGTTTCCGCTTTAACATTGGAAGCTCCTATTGGACTGCACACAGTCGCTCGGGGACATCCAAGAGCAGCTTCATACGAAGGGGGATCGTCCCTCGAGCTTACCTGAGCACTAAAATGAGTAGGGGACACGTATGTTGAAAAAAAAAGTGAGCGAAAATGTTCCGGACGAGCAAATGGCGGGGACACTTGGTGGTCCGCTATGAATGCGGGGGACAACGGCGCACGGTAGGGAGAAAATGATCGTGGAAGCTGGCTGGACGACTGAATCCGCGGTGGAGGAGAGCTGGAAGAGTGCCTTCGAAAGGAGCGGCGAGTCCTATAGGGTGAAGGGGACCTAAAACTCAGGCTAATGGGAGATCTCATGGACTGCTGCCTGATGGAAGGACTACGTGAGGACTGTCGCAGAGAAGAGGTGGAATGTTGATGGCACGAAGAATGAATAGAAACTGGAGAGCTGGGTACCTGTGGGGATGGGGAACAACTGTGGTAGTGTGAAGCCAGGTGATAATGCACAGGAGAGTGAGCGAAAGAGCGAATACCGGGAACTTCGTGGCTTACATTAGCTGAACGGCCACTGTTCAAAGGCCGAGGCACAAATCGATTCGTCATGGTCAGGACACGATTCTGAGCGAACTCACGAGTCACTTCATTATTTGGCATAGCGTCTTCCAGGTGGCGCCTATGTGCTCGCAACAATGCCATGAGCACACAGGAGATGATAACTACCAGAAGTAGCACAAACGTGGTGAGAAAAATGCGTCGAGTAGAAGCCACGTCGCGGAGGTAAATCACAACAGGTATAGCAACAGGTAACAACAGTAAAAGACAACGAAGCAAGTTTTTGTTGAGACCACTGCTCGTTGCCTTGACTTCCTCCTGGTCAACAACCCCGACCTCGGGTTGCTGAGCCGTTTCTGTGTTGGTCTGCAGTCTATCTTCCATGATTTTGTCATCTCACCATCACCACAAGAGTACTGTTGCTGTGGATGGATATAAAATAAGAATAAATAACACAGTATAAAATAATCCACCTACCTGATTTAGAGTTAAGAACCAAATACGCAGACCAAGTTTTACGTCTCTTCCATCTTAACGTTTTACAAAATTATTGAGTAAAAGAACTCGTACAGTTAGAACAGGTAAGTGGAACTACAGTTAATTTGTAGTATGTAACGCCACACTGCATGAACCTACTTCTCCCACAAACATCAAACTCCATAGGCCTACTTCTCCCACAAACTTTAAACTTCATGAGCCTACTTCTCCCACAAACATTAAACTTCATAGGCCTACTTACTCCACAAATTTCACACTTCATGGGCCTACTTCTCCCACAAACATCAAACTCCATAGGCCTACTTCTCCCACAAACTTTAAACTTCATGAGCCTACTTCTCCCACAAACATCAAACTCCATAGGCCTACTTCTCCCACAAACATCAAACTCCATAGGCCTACTTATTCCACAAATTTTACACTTCATGGGCCTACTTCTTCCACAAACATCAAACTTCATAGGCCTACTCACCCCACAAACTTCACGGTCTACGTCTTCCACAAACATCACACCTCACAGACACACTATCATTACACAAAAGTCCGAATAAAGATGTTATACAAGTGTTGTATACACAATAAGCCATGTGTTGCAACAGTTGAAGAGTACTAATCGTTGTTTCTAACGTTATTAAAATGACAGTTATTATTTTGTTAGTTCTGGTTTGACAGCTGTTTAAACACAAAGCTTCACAATGGGCTATGTATGCTGTGCCCATTGCGAGGATTTGATCCTCACATTTTAGCGTTGCAAGTCACAAGTAATTGCCAATTCTATACAACGTTCGCACAGCAAAAGCATGCGACGTGTTTCGGATGACTTACTCGTATTTCTTATTAGCTCTTTTAGGGTTGACTTATATCAATGCTCCTAGTTATTGTTATAAATTTTAACTGGTTAAAGCATCTGCAGGGAAAGCGGGAACAGGAGCTCAAATCTCGTAGCTTTTGCTCCGTGACATTATAACACCCCACGGCTGAAAGGGGCGAACACTGTTTAGTGTGACGGAGTACGGAACCCGTGATCCTCAGACTGTGAGTTCAGTATCTCAACCACCGAACCATCCCGGGCCAGAATTGCTTTTGGAATGGAATTTGGAATTTCGCACAAAGCTACTCGAGGGCTATCTGTGCTAGCCGTCCCTAATTTAGTAGTGTAAGACTAGAGGGAAGGCAGCTAGTTATCACCACCCACCGCCAACTCTTGGGCTACTCTTTTACCAACGAAAAGTGGGATTGACCGTCATATTATAATGCCCCCACGGCTAGGAGGGCAAGCATATTTTACGCGACTCCGATGCGAACACGCGACCCTCAGATTACGAGCGCATGCTTAACGTGCTCGGCCATCCCGGGCCAGAATTGCTTTCAGCTACCTGATATGAACTAGTAGTTTTTCATTCTGGTGTAAAATGTCTAAATATCCTTTATTAGTTTTTTTAACTTACAGATAATTATAACAAATCATTATTACAATACTAATTCGGCATTAAAACTGATGATGAACTTTTAATCTCTTTCATAAATATAAAATAATGAGTCTTCTGCTTTGAGAACTGAAAGACTCAGAGGAATTTTACCGTGGATTAAAGAGCCTTGGGAAAAGACAAAAGTAAATAAAATGTTTGTAGTTAAGTAACAAGCTTTTTTCTTGCATGACTTCAGGCCTCAAAATCTAGCCAACGTTTAAAACGTGACCATATAAGAAAAACATTACAGCTAAAACCTCTGGCTCTGATGCTCTGTTTACTTGTGTTGTAACCATGGAAACAAGTCTAGTTCATAATTCTACTGTATTATGGTACATTAGATTTTGTACAGTTTATAAGATTCTAGGTTTTTGTCAGATGAAATATGTTATACACGTTATACAAATGAGATATATTTTTCAGAGGATTACGAAGAACAAAAATGAGATTGTATAAGTGATATTACATTAAAACAAGTCCAAAAAACATTTATAAATATTTCATACAAATTCCATTAGAGAATAATATAAGATATACTTCTTAACCAGGGGAAAAAAATTGAAAATGAAAAACAAGCAATTCTATATTGACGACGAATAACCAAATAACACTTACACATTTTACTTTATGTGTTCTCAGATGAAATAATAGTCTGTACAAAATTTTCACATAATATAACCATGAGAGTAAGAGTCAACATTGTTTTAAGAAAATGCTAGCGTATTTTCAAACACTGTTGAATGTTGGAGAATCTCGCGTAATTCGTATAAAGGCAGCTAGCCAAGAGACAGAATATTATTATTGGTCAGCTAAAGTCAGAAGATTAAAAGCCTTGGAAACTATAATTGCAATTAACGCTTATTAATCGGAAAACTACAAAATTTGACAAAAGACGTCCATAGATTTTGAACATTACAAACCGTTTATTTTCAGTGAATTACTTCGAACGTCATTATTCCTCTGAAGACATTAAATATCTTCGCCAGAAAAAAAGTCAGCTTGTAAATGGTGTGAAACCAGCCATGGGAAGACAGTGTTAGATTAAGCAATGCATAAACATATCATCTCAAAATTAATTTGCTCGTTGTGAACCTGACCCATCGGTAAAATATTCAGCTCTAGACCAGATAGATGAACCTGAACCATCGATAAAATATTCAGCTCTAGACCAAAAATAAGATGTTGTTGTTGTTTGGTATTAAGCACAAAGCCACATCAAGGACTATCTGTGCTCTGCCCACCACGGGTATTGAACCCGGTTTCTAGAGGTACGCAGACATGCCATTGTGCCACTGGAGACTCATTGTAGTTTGTAAGTTTCTGAAACTCTTGTATATAAACCAATATTTGTAATAACTATTAATATAAATTGTATTGTTGTTTGTACATTAAAATATTTGTGTTAAGAAAGAAAATTGTGTGTATTAATCTTGTTTGTAAATATCATTAATTTGATAGACATCAAAATTCAAATAGATTCTAAATCAAAATTAAAATTTCAGGATGATTCAAATCGTAACACATGCCAAAATAAATCGGAGAGTCGTGCGAGATAAATTACAATACGTAGCATCTAGTGGTGGATTTAAGGTTGTGTGGGCCCAGGGGCTAATAAATTTTGTAAATGCTACACTCCATGTAATTTTACACCGAAAATATATATAATGGGCCTACTTCTCCCACAAACGTTAAACTTCATGGGCCTACTTCTCCTTTCTAAACACGCCACGGTTAACATCATAGTGTGTCTTCATAACATTCACGAGAAAATTACTCAAAATGGAACATTTAAGGTATATGGAGAGTTGTTCTGTTTGTTTCTATTATTTCCCAGAAAAGCTAATTACGAGACATATCTCATAAGACAGTGAGTATACCTACCAAAAGTACTGGCCACTGAATGGCAGAAGGTTTCGATTTTTTAATTAACCTCTGGATATTCACCTGAGGCAGGTGGTTCGACTTCAACGTAACTCTATTTCTCAGATCGTGGAAAGTCACAAGCTGGTGTGGCATGGCCGAAAATCGTTGCAGAGAGAGACAAACAAACCAAGCAAACAGGCTAAGGATGCTATAGATAATGTTTCCTTTTACTTATGATGTCTGTTACTTCAACTACATGGTCGAACTCCTTTCATAGCCTGGAGTTTCTTCACATTGGAAGTGTTTTATTGTAAGTCTTTCTTTTTTTCTCAATACAAACAGAACTTGTGTTTTAACTGCTGCTATTAACATCTTTAGATGACGCTGATTGTTGGTTTTTCTTTCCAAACAAAGACTTGTCATATAACTTGTGAGGTCTAAGAGACATGCGGTTTGTGTGCAACTTAAAAGTACTGACTCGTGTTTAAATTAAGAGTGTAATATACAGAGCGACGTCAGTTTTATCCTACTCTAGGACGTAATATTTTGTAATTTTCTTTGTCTTCGTTTTTTTGGTAGTAAATGTTCTTTTTCTCAAACACGAATAAATAGGTTAATACAAACAACATAAACGTCACAGTAAATGGAGAATCTGGTGCACTTTGCTGTTGACAAACAAGTGAAATGTCGTGGAAGAATGAATGTCTTGTAATGTAGACACCGTGTTTCAAAAGTAAATGGATTTACTGGAAAACACTACAGTAAAAACGAAGTACTTTTAGCAATACTTTCACAGTTTATTGCTCTTACTCTATGAAAAATATCGATATTTTTCATTTTACATTGCAGTAAACGAAGTATTTTTGCAATAGTTTGTTTGTTTGTTTTGAATTTCGTACAAAGTTACTCGAGAGCTATCTGCGCTAGCCGTCTCTAATTTAGTAGTGTAAGACTAGAGGGAAGGTAGCTAGTCATCACCAAACACTGCCAACTCTTGGACTACTCTTTTACCAACGAATAATGGAATTGACCGTCACATTATAACGCCCCCACGGCTGGGAGGGCGAGCATGTTTGGCGCAACTCGGGCGCAAACCCGCGACCTCTCAGATTACGAAGCGCACGCCTTAACGCGCTAGGCCATTCCAGACTTATTTTTGCACTAATTTGACAGTTTATTGCTCTTACTCTATGGTAAATATCGATATTTTACATTTGACATGAGAAATTTGCAAGCTACAAATT
Source organism: Carcinoscorpius rotundicauda (assembly GCA_011833715.1). Classification (NCBI taxonomy): domain Eukaryota; kingdom Metazoa; phylum Arthropoda; class Merostomata; order Xiphosura; family Limulidae; genus Carcinoscorpius; species Carcinoscorpius rotundicauda. Next base: position 55,811,025 of record CM022403.1, on the reverse strand, counting down.
AATTTTTAAAGTGGAGCACCAGTTTTTGAAGTAACACAGGGGCGTCGGTAACCCCATTCCAAAACAGTGTTACACAAGCACCAGTAGCTCTTCACCAACTCTTCTGTTTAGTGTATCTGCGAAATCCTATCGACTCATTTTAATAAATACTGTTCTGTTTATCGATTATAGTTTAATCTGTAACCAGTTTCGTTTGAAAGTTATATATATGAAAGCTAAAGAATTAGTACACATGTAAACAACACGCATTATTGTAACCCAATGTTAAACGCATGGTCAGATAAACTCAATTCTGTTCAATCAGAAGGGATCAGAGAAGTCAGGGTGTGGCTATTTGAAGTATGTTAAAAGAAATTTGGCATTAACGTAAACGAAACATATCGCTATTCCTCTCAACAGTTGTAAGGTTTTGTCTTTTGTTTCTGAATTTCGCGCAAAGCTACACGAGGGCTATGCGCGCTAGCCGTCCGTAACTTTGCAGTGTAAGACTAGAAGAAACGCAGCTAGTCATCACTATCCACTGCCGACTCTTGGGCTACTCTTTTACCAAAGAATAGTGGGATCGACCGTCACATTATAATGCCCCCACGGCTGAAAGGACGAGCATGTTTGGTGCGACTGTGATTCGAATACGCGCCCTCAGATTACGAGTCGAACGCCTTAACCCACCTTGGCAGTTGAAAAGTACAAACACTGTTTAATATACTGTTAGTAACCTTAGTTAAATAGTGTAAATATAATGTGAAACAAAACACGAAGTAGAGATGAATTCAAATATTAAACTATGAATGTTACTTCACAAACATGTGAAAATCAAGTTTGTGTAACCAAAAAGAAATAATAGTTATTTTTATGTTTACCTTTCACCGGTGGGTGGTGATGACTAGCTGCCTTCTCTCTAGTCTTGCACTGCTAAATTAGGGACGGCTAGCGCAAATAGCCCTCGAGTAGCTTTGCGCGAAATTCAAAAACAATATTCCTGGTTTACATGTTCAACTTCTTCCGTAATATACTTTCTCTATTTTATTGTTAAAATTTCTCCTAATCCTATTTTTGTTTTAGATTCGATGTTTCGATTGACTGTCTTTTTTTTTTTTCAGATTTGCTCTCTCCTTTTCCAACACCGGAAATTACAGCTGTGCCTACCACATTCCATCACGATACGACTTCCGGGTTGTTAGATAGAGCCGACACAGTAACTCAAAATGTCATTAGAATCATAATTCACATTTTTTTTCTATATCCACGTGGTTTTGCAAATGTCAATAGTTAATGTTTAAACGTTCTGATCTTTCGTCCAATCGTTCTTTATTTTGTTTAATTATTTCTATATTTCGTTTATCACGTAATATTTCCAAAGGTTGTTTAATCTGAACCAGTTAAAGTACCAAACTTTCTGGTGATATATAAGAGTTAGAATCATCTTAAAGCTTGCTTTATATATATGTATATATATCATTTGTAACACTTTATATTTTTTCCAGTTACCACCTATTAAACTACATACTTTCAAAGAGTTATTCTTCCAAAACGAAGGGTTTAAATTAACGTAACAACAGTTCACTCAATATCATACTTGCATATATTTTGGAGATATGGATAATACTGCTTTAAAACTAGAAATTTCAAATTGTTTTTTTCCTCGTTAGTGAAGTGAGCTTGAAATTTGTCTTGTTAAAGAAGTTGTATAATGTTTTATTTCAATTGTTTAAAACTTAATCCTCATAAAATTAAATGCTATTATATTAATTTAATCTATAATCCTGCTGATAAACTTAGAAAACCAGCTCTTGTAGCAATATATTCCGTTAAGTGACTCGCTCTCCTTAGGAATGGGATAATAATTTCGATTGCACTTAATACAGAAAATAGTCAGTAGAAGCGTACACGCAATATTACAGGCTTAACTCCATGCCGTTGCTATAGCTACACTCGTCATTATACAACTTGTATCCACTTGGAAAGGAAATGTTTCAAATGATATCCGATAGGAGCCTCAGGGATTACTTTGCCAATTAAGATTTTAAATGAATCACAAAAGAACGACTAGTTATTATGTTTGCCAAATGTGGTAAGAATTTTAATAACATTAGTTTTAGTTGCCTTGTATTGACGTAAATAAAAAGGTGATATCACAGTGAATTGAAATACGTAAAGCTAACTTGAACATTAAAGACTTTTTATTTACACCTTTAGTATTCGTACATTTAAGTTTAAACAGTGAAATTTGACCTATCTAAATTTATGTTTTTAAAGACCAGACCTAGCTAAAGCTGTTTTGCTAAATGATTTTGAATATTGTGTTGATGGTATTATAATTAAGGATATTACTGATGACAATGACATCGCTTGAAAAGTGCAAGTTAAAAATCTCAAAATATCCCATTCTTATAGAGCCTACTGTGTGTAGGTTTTGTTGTTGTTACTAAGTTGTCTTTTTTTGAAACTGACATCGTTTGCGGTATCGATAAATCGATTCTTTGTTTAGCCTATTCGAATATTATGCTAGTTGTTTGTCGATTTCACAGAAGAATAACTAGTTAATATTTGTTCATATTTGTGTTCTTTATCGTATTTCTCTCCAAACAAAGACATAGGATGCAGCTTGTGGGGTCTATGTTTAAGAGACGCGTGGTTTGTGTGCAACTTAAATGTCGAGTTTTTGTCAGTTACATTATCAGCGACGTACTACTTGTGTATTCATTGCAGTTACTGGTAAGAAACTGGAGTTACCGAAACGTTCATCCAAATAAATCAAAGCTTAGAGTTTCTTTCACAAGTATCATCAGGCTTTATCTATCGAAAAAAAACACGAAGTGCTTGTGAAGAAATGGACACTAAGTCTAATACCATGAACAGCAGAATAACGGGCTTTTAGCGAATATCACAAATAAAAATCATAAAAGTTAACATGGTTTGATTTACATTTTCGCTCTAACTTACAAGATTACCCCTTCTGTGCTAGCGGACCCAAATTTAGCAGTGAAAAACTACATGGAAAATAACAACTCAGCACCACCCACCGCCAACTATTGGGCTACTCTATTACCAAAGAATAGCAGGAGTTATCGTAATATTATAACACTCCCATAAATGAAGGGGCGAGCAAATTTGGTGGGAGGAGAATTTGGACCCGCGACCCTCAGATTGTGAGTTAAGCGCTATAGCTTCCTGGCCGGTCGGGGTCTAAAAATTATATGTATAACAAAACCACTTAAATAATGGCAACAAATGATTTTTTCTTCTTCTTGTAATCGATACTAATGTTTGTGATAAATACTGAAATAACACATACTCGTTATATAAAGACTACATCAAAATAACGAAAAATTGTTATGTTAAGGTAAAACAAAGCCATAAATAAACTAGACACAATATATCAATCTATAAATGGTGTTGGAAGGTTTGTTTAATTAAAACACAGTATCACGATATCACTTCTTCCCAAACCACCTTTTTATGTCACTGATGTGCTACTAATATTACTTGTTCGTGTCACTGATGTGCCACTCATACCACTTGTTTATGTCACTGTGTTACTCATACCACTTGTTTATGTCACTGTGTTACTCATACCACTTTTTCATGTCACTTTGTTACTCATACCACTTGTTTATGTCACTGTGTTACTCATACCACTTGTTCATGTCACTGTGTTACTCATACCACTTGTTCATGTCACTGTGTTACTCATACCACTTGTTCATGTCACTGTGTTACTCATACCACTTGTTTATGTCACTGTGTTACTCATACCACTTTTTCATGTCACTGTGTTACTCATACCACTTGTTCATGTCACTGTGTTACTCATACCACTTGTTTATGTCACTGTGTTACTCATACCACTTGTTCATGTCACTGTGTTACTCATACCACTTGTTCATGTCACTGTGTTACTCATACCACTTTTTCATGTCACTGTGTTACTCATACCACTTGTTTATGTCACTGTGTTACTCATACCACTTTTTCATGTCACTGTGTTACTCATACCACTTGTTCATGTCACTGTGTTACTCATACCACTTGTTTATGTCACTGTGTTACTCATACCACTTGTTCATGTCACTGTGTTACTCATACCACTTGTTCATGTCACTGTGTTACTCATACCACTTGTTCATGTCACTGTGTTACTCATACCACTTGTTTATGTCACTAATGTAGTATTTAAACTTTGTTCCCCTTCCAGACATTCCTTCCCTTTTCCCCTTTACAGTTACTGGAAGATTTATTAGTGGAAAATAAATATATCTTTTAATGAATATTTTTGTAAAATAAAATTTGATAACATTGTTAGAATCCTTATTCTGACATGTCACAAAATGACAATTATAAGATTGTATATCCTCATTTCCTTAAGAGTTGAAATGTAAAAGATATAAATTAATCATAATAGACACATGTACAGATGGCTGACAGAACTAACACATAATGTACTAGAATAATGGTAGTAAGAATAGTTTTATATCAATCAAAAACAAAGAAACTACTTCATTGACATCGCTTCAAATTCCTACATTTACCTCGAGTGGAAGCAGAAAATATATGACAAAACTTTTCATACAGTTATCACATAATATGAGGCTATTTACGATTGCAAGTTTCTGTTTCGTGTGATAATTACTCACTACTTTGATAAAGTTCAAGTGAATTAGTCATACAAAAGACTAAATGAGCAATGTTGGTATGATAGCGTGCGTCATTTATGAAACAAAGAATAGCTTCACTGTCATAACTACCTGCTATGTTAGAAAGCCATCAATACATTACACATGAAGACACCTTACAAAGGTACGTAACTTGAAGGAAGTCCCCTCTTCGTTTTGTCCTTACAAAGGAAACTCTCTCGAAATGACGTTATAAATTTAGTAAGAAAACAACTAACTAGCAACAACAAAACAACATTTAATGACCTGCACATTAATCTCAAACTGAACTGCACAACACTGCATGTGTCAGACAGCACTAAGAACTGTTCACATAACGGGCAAAACAAATATTCTGTAATTGAGTTTTCCTTAAGTTTGTTTCAAGTTACATTACTAAATTCTAGCATAAATGCAAATCTGCCAAGTGATACTTTACATCAGCGATGTTCAAATGTCATTGTGTTGAAATCTGTGCACCCCATCCAAGAATCGTTAACATTTTTTCAAAGGTTAAATAAAATATAATATAGACGTGCATACCTTAACGCGTCGTCTGAACTTCCTTTAGAAATGGAACCCTTCATCGTAGGTCTCTCAGTTTATTTGTGTATCCTCAACAGCTCACGGGGCTCCAGTCGACTCGCTGGAGCCTGTTATCGACCCGAATCAACGGCCACATTGAAAAGGTGGAATGTTCCAGCGAAAGTGAAACGGGTTAATATAATTCTGTTTCCAAAGCCAAAGTTACATATAAATGGTGAAATGATTTAAGCAAAAATAAAGGAGAAATACCGTTTTACTTTCTTTAACGTAAAACGTTATCTGGTTTAAAATTACTCAAAACTGTCAACCATACATTTCAATTATATGTATTTAACTCTCTGTATTTTTGGCTGTGAAAAAGTTAAACAGGAAGTTAATTTATCGATTTTTGTTTCAGGTATCCGCTTTTCAACAAGAAAAACATCAGAATTTTTCAACATTATTGGTTCTAGACTCGAGCCTGCACTTTGTGTTGTGGAAGCATTATAAAAGTGGTAATCAACACAACTATTCAGTTATGAGTGACCATATAAGGTGTAGGTGTTATTTATTGGTTATATTTCTTTTCGTCAACAATTCTAATTTAGAGGTAGCAGAGTTTTCACCTTGAGTCTATAATCTAGACATTTAGGCCAAAATCCAACATCATTACCTCCATTCTACTTACATTGTTGAAAAACCAGTACTGAGAATATTTTATTATTAATTAATTTACAAAAAGTCTGTTATTCCTGTAATTATCCAGAATCATTTTATTTCTACCAATATTTTATGAAATTGTAAATGAAGATAACTATAAGTGAATTTTCAGTTTTATTAAAGCTTAAATATTTAAAAGATGTGTCGTGTCCTTCATTTTGGAATGGCACGTGAAACGAGTCATGCAGTTTTAAAATGTATGGAAACTTTAGCACTGGCAACAATAGCAAGTGTACAATATTAATATAAAAGTTTGTTTTGTTTGTTTGTTTGTTTTTGGAATTTCGCACAAAGCTACTCGAGGGCTATCTGTGCTAGCCGTCCCTAATTTAGCAGTGTAAGACTAGAGGGAAGGCAGCTAGTCATCACCACCCACCGCCAACTCTTGGGCTACTCTTTTACAAACGAATAGTGGGATTGACCGTCACATTATACACCCCCACGGCTGGGAGGGCGAGCATGTTTAGCGCGACTCGGGCGCGAACCCGCGACCCTCGGATTACGAGTGCACGCCTTAACGCGCTCGGCCATGCCAGGCCTAATATAAAAGAAACACGATAATGTAAAAAATTAAAGGCATTTGTTTCGTAGATCCAAATATTGACGAGGAGAATCCCAAATGCAAACAAAACTCGTAATATATATTTGCTACAGAAAGCTAAAGAGTTTTTCAACTTATCTGGTTAAAGGCTTTTCCTTTTTAATACTGCTGTTTACGTTTTAGTTAAGTTCATTTTAAAGTGTTTACTTAAAATATAGTGCCATCATTTATGTTTCATTGTATAAAAAAACGTGTTTCATCATCATTTTTGGGGAAGGAAGAGATCCTCTTCATCAGTTATCACAGAGAACATAGTGTTTGTGATGCATATGTCCATGTTCTTTCACTCAGTTCGAATATGACAGCATATAAGAGATACAACTATGTAATGAGGGAGTGGAGTATTAAGGCCCTAATTTATGTAATGCATATCCTTATTCTTTCACGTGGTCGGAATATGACAGCTATAGGCTGTACAGCTTGTTATGAATAAAATAAACGTATCAGGACCCTGGTTTATATAGTGCATGTTTTATTCAGAATACCACATATATAAGCTGTACAGCCATGTAAGAAAGGGAGTGAGTGTTTCGGGACTTCTTTCAGTAACATGTAGAAATAAAGTTGGAACGAGTGTGGTAAAAAATGAATCAACCAGAGCTACAATGCCAAGAAAAGTTAAATACAAAAATGGAGCTTATTACAACATGTTTTATTAAAGAAAGAAAAAGAAGAAGAGAAAGAACTGAGTTGATAACAGTTTTACTTATAATACCTCATCTTAAAATTATTGTACATGCAAAACATTTTTACAGATAATTTAACTAAATGCCAAAGGCGTCACCAGGTACTCAAAAGATAAGAGGACCATGATCATAGCCTCCCACTCCCACAGTAGAAAGAACAAGTATTTTACATAAGACAAAATACGATGATATACCATACATTTAAAAGTTGTGTCGTGTTCTTCATATAGTTTTGAAATGACAAATGAAACGAGTCATGCAGTTTTAAAATACATAAAACTAGCCCGTAGAACTATGTAATGAAGGGAGTGAACGTGTAAGAACCCTAGTTCGTGTAACGCATGTGTCTCTGGTATTTCAAATGGTAAGAATATGACAGACACAGGGCGTTGAACTATGAAATGAAGGGAGTGAACGTGTTAGAACCCTAGTTCGTGTAACGCATGTGTCTCTGGTATTTCAAATGGTAAGAATATGACACAGGTCGTAGAACTATGTAACGAAGGGAGTGAACGTGTAAGAACCCTAGTTCGTGTAACGCATGTGTCTCTGGTATTTCATGTGGTAAGAATATGACAGACACAGGACGTTGAACTATGAAATGAAGGAAATAAAAGTGTTGGGACTTCTTTCTGTAATGTGCAGAACAAAGTGAAAATAGTGTGATGAAGACTAAAGCAACAGAAAGTACACGAAACGTTAAATATGAAAACTGAGTTTATTAGCAACAAAAAACAAGAAATGGAACAATAAAAGTTTTTCTTACAATACCTTATCGAAAGAGATATAGTGGATAGAAAGCATTTGAAATATATTTCTCTCACATCCTAAGAATGAGAAGCATCTTTGCAAATGTCAGATGTTTCATATCAATGTACATTTAATAATTATAACTATTTTTCTCTTGTAATGTTTCGGATATTCAGTAACATCGAAGCACAATGTAGAATACTGAACATAAATACGACGCAGAAGTCGAAACGTGTAGAGTAGTTACAACTGGAAGACGTTAACATCTTTGTAAATCATCTTTTATGTAGAAATGAAAAATTGGACTTTAATTGTTTTTACTTTAATGTAATATGATAATCTTCCTTTTTTGTTAAAGTATTAATATCTATATAACGTACAGTCTCTGACAAGTTTATAAATATGAAGTGTACAGTAAAATCATGTTATATATATAATACACGACCTCCGTTATGAACGCACTTGAAAGGTCCAATACGATACGGTTCTGTCAAAATCATTTAACTTAACACCTTAGTTAGGAAGGTGCATCAGGTGTTTAATGATGTAACTGGCACCAGTGTACTGAAAAACAAGCAACACCTGAGACTTTTATCCTGTACATATAACAGCTGTTACGAATAACGTAACGCTCAATGATTTAAAGCCATAATATGAAGGACTGTCAGAAGATATGGAATAAGAGAAACAGCTTACACTTTGAGGAGAGGATGGAATTTATGTCGAATGTCACTGATTTAAAACTGCCTCCATCAGACTCTCACAAATCTGTATCTGTAATATTTTCGTTAATTTCCAATAACGTTGTTGGCCAAAATCACATTTCTTGAAAGTTGGACGTGATGAGCCACACTATATATAATTCTTGGTCTTATAAATGACAAGTGGTTTTTTAATCTTGTTGACAGACTCATACTTGTGGACATAATACAAATGGCTGAAACGTGACAACTTGTACACCACAAAAATACGTTAATCCCAGTTATCATTTATATTTAAATAAATTCTTTTCTGAGCATTGGTTTCAGATGACGTAACTTACACCACACATATAAAACTGTCCTTTGTAAAGTAGCCACAGCTAAGGAATTATACCTTTGTTGAATATTATCAGTAAATCAAAAGAAAATTCGTTCGGTTTGAAAACTTTATGCTGGATATTTATGGTTTCTTTGCACAATAAAGTTCAGTTACTCACAAATACATAGGGACAACTGAGTAAAACATTGACTAAATTATCATTAAAACTCATAGAACTATCAAATAACCCTAAAACTCAGGACCTATTGGTCGACAACTGCTGGTAACAGTCGATAAGTCTGAAAAAATACTTCGCAAAGTCATTTAACAAAATTTAGAATTTTGTTGGATAATCAATATGATTTGATTAAGGAAAACTTGCCTTACAAAATTTTTACATGCTTTAAAAAAGTTACTGCATGTGTAGATAACAGTAATGTTGTACATTTGGTACATCTGGATTTTCAGAATGTATTTGACAAAGTGCCACATAAAATGCTTGTAATAATTATCTCTTTAAATGTGGAGGGTAAGTTAACTAATCTGATTAAAAAGCAGGGTTTTTTTATAAATGGAGTTAAGTCAAACTTGATTAATTTTGCAAATATTGTTCCTCAGGACTCAGTCTTAGGATCATTGTTCTTTCTGATTCACATTAATGCTACAAAAGATGTAATGGTCAATATATTACTAAACTTTTCTGATGATATCAAGGTCTTGGGTGTTGCTGGCTGTGGAGAGAATGCTGCTCCTTCACGATAAGATTTGGATCATTAGTGAGTCAGGTAAATAAATGGCAAATGGGTTTCAATGATGAAAAATGCATTTATCATAATTTGTAAAGAGTGGGTTATCGTAATATGAACTATAAGTATAATTTGGAAGGAAATACTCTTAACAATGTCATGACAGAATCTTGGAACAATGGTTGATCAGTTTCTTAAGCCATGTGTTGTTGATAGTGAAAAGGTAAATGTGATTTGGGGCTATATATAAATAAATACTGAATACAAGGCTGAAGGGGTCATAATTTCAGTGTATAGGTCACGGGTTAAGCCACATTTGGAATATTGTGTTTGGTCTTGGGTTCCTTATCTTAGAAAATACATTGAAATGTTGGAAATGGTTAAAAAGAGGGTTACTATAATGGTACCTGGAGTGAATATGTCAGAGAGGTTATGGTCATTTAAATTATTTTCTCTTGACAAAAAGGTTAGAGAGGATCTTACTAGAGTGTTTAAGATTGTAAAAGAAATTAATAATGTTGATGCATAAATATTCTCATACTTGACAGCGAGAATTAGAGGACTAGGGAACCCAAATAGAGATTTAGACAAGGGAGAAGTCGTCTTCAGCTAAGACAATTTTACTTTTCAAATAGAGCGGTGTGCCTATGGAATAAGTTGCTTTCGGATGTTACGAAGACAGTAAATTTGAGCGAGTTTAAAAGAAAGCTTGTTAGCTATATGAATGATAAGGGCTAGTTTCAAACTTTTAAAAATAGTTTCAGTTTAGCTTAGAGAGCGGAACATTTAAATCCCCAAAACATTAAGTATGGAAAGACGATAAACTGCTAACATGTTATACTATGAAACAAACTGGTGATAAAAGAAACGTAAGAAACCATATAAATTATTTCAATAAAGATTGAGAAATAAACAACTAACTGTCAAGTTACAATAGGTTGGGAGGAAAGCAAGAAGTTAAGCCTTTTTTTAAAAAAATAATCGTTAACCTCTTGATGGATCAGAGGCAAGTTTAGGACTTATAACGCTAAAATTTGACGTTCAATTCCTCACTGTGGAGAGATCGTAGATAGTTCGGTGTGTATTTTTGCACTAAAACAAACAGTACTACTAAATTGATACCAATCTAACGTCATGATAACGTTATTATATTTATTTAATAATTATTTATACCGAATGTGATTTAATTTCTTTAGTTTTTGTTGAGTTCACAAGCTACTCTTACTTTGCTGAATCAAATTTTTGAAATAAATAACATCCAAAGAAGAAACGGAATTTTGTGAAGCAATAAATTTGGTAATGAGCTGTCTTCAAATATTCAGATAAATTATATGTACGTTTCATCTAATTTATTAAAAGTACTTTTGTAGTTGTTCGTAAGATCTTTATTGATTATAGTTATTAGCGGAACACTTAAAACGTGTGGAATTCCATGATTTCTAAGTGAAGAAAGTTTTTAACTGCTTACCAAAAGGATGATAAACATTCAGCAACATCTGCCGCCTATATGGCTACTCTTAATAAATGGTATACGGAGATTACAGATCAAGGCTCAAATCTTGGTCTTTGTAATCCGCAGCCAACAAGAACCATTAGACTCCACTCGGCCTTTATATATACCTTTGTAACTCAGTACATTCAGCACGAATCTATGTCAGATGTCGAATATTACAAGAATATAATATTATTTTGGTGTAATTTAAGTAGGATTTTCTTCATGGACATTTGTAAGTTATAGCGTTAAACGCTGAAAGCTGACAAGAAAATGAAGGCAACAGGCATAAGAGTAGTGAACAAATAAATCATCACCAGATCTCAGTTCTTTTTTAGTACATCTTAAATATTCGTATTTCTTGTGTACTATCTGAAATGGCATTTATTGGAACATCAGAACTCTGGGTAATATAGCAGATAATAGTTTATCTAAAATGTTATTTTATATATATTATTATATACGAAACATTTGATAACCCGGTGTTAAATCGCTGAAAATTTACGATGCATTGAAAACGTTAGGCCTGTCATTAATGATAAATGTCACAATATATAGTTTTTTCATATTCCTGTTTGTTTTGTTTGTTTTTGGAATTTCGCACAAAGCTACTCGAGGGCTATCTGTGCTAGCCGTCCCTAATTTAGCAGTGTAAGACTAGAGGGAAGGCAGCTAGTCATCACCACCCACCGCCAACTCTTGGGCTACTCTTTTACTAACGAATAGTGGGATTGACCGTCACATTATACACCCCCACGGCTGGGAGGGCGAGCATGTTTTAGCGCGACCCGGGCGCGAACCCGCGACCCTCGGATTACGAGTGCACGCCTTAACGCGCTCGGCCATGCCAGGCCTTTTTCCTATTCCAATGCGGTGAACAAAAGTAGATTTAACATGCTACTTTTATGTATTTCTTGTTTGTAATATGCAATGTATTAGCTCGAAGGAATGAGGGAAAAAAAATTATTGCTATCACTAATATTAGGCCTAATACTTGTGTTTAAAACAAGCATACTTAAAAATATTTTATTTTGTTTTGAATAGCGTCTTCAATCAGAACATTTAATATTTTATAATTATCATCAATTTTAAGCGAGTCTGAACGAATTAAAATAATTGTTTTTTTATTCAGTACGGGCATAGGAAATTATATTGCAGTAGGGTTACTCCAAAGTTGAAAAAATATTTACTCACAGCAATCATGCTACGGTAATGATGCAACTCAGTGGGATTTATACAAAACTTCTTGAATACTAGTTTCCATAATAAAACAAAATACACAAGAAATTCACAAATGAGAATAAAAACAAAAACTTAGTTTACATATTTCAGAAAAAACAAACTTAAATTGACTTAATAAAACTGCGATTAAACGGCATATTTTTCAATCCAGTCCACGAAATACGAAACACTAGAATAAACACCAGCCTTGTTTGGTCGAGCACAACCGTAACCCCAAGATACAATTCCCGCCAATACAGCCACGTTGTTTTTATACACAACAAGGGGGCCGCCAGAATCATTCTTTAAAAAAAAAAATTTCTCAAATCATTTTACCTTCAACACAAGATGCATATGTAGCTTAGGTGGATAGCAAGTTGAATAGTTGGACATATTTCAAAATGTAGATAAGTTCGATATTCAATATTCATGAGTTCATAATTCAAATGATGTTAATTACTTCTGAGTAAAATTTAAAAAAATATATTATTATTAGAATGAACAATGTAATTGTAAATCTTCGTTCTACATATTCGATATGATGGCTGTTATTCAATATTAATATCTGTAGCAAAGAAAATATTTAATTTAACTTTTTCTTGGTGCTATTTTCATAAAATTAGATTCACCCCAAAAATTTCAAATGTAGAACACATAGTAATAAATATTTATTGAAAGATTCTTTATCTAATATCAAATACAATTCATTTACTTTCTTATAATATTAATTATTTAATAATTTTTGTCCAAAAATAAATTATAATAGAGTAAATGCTTCTATAAATATGGCCAAAAATTGTTTATTTAGTATATGTCATGAGTAAAAATTTACTAATATCAATATGGATGATCTCGTGTTTATAAATAATACGGAATTTTCACCTACCGAGCATTTTTATCATAAGTTTTAAATACTAAAATACACCTGAACACAATATTTAGTGCAATCATCGGAACCTATTTTGCGGATGGAATTTTTTTTTTTTAATTTCGCGCAAAACATCACGAGGGCTATCTGCGCTAGCCATCCCTAATTTAGCAGTGTAAGATAAACAAAAATGCAGCTAGTTATCACTACCCACCGCTAACTCTTGGGCTACTCTTTTACCAACGAATAATGCGATTAATCGTAACTTTATAACGCCCCCACGGCTGATAGAGCGAGCATGTTTGGTGTGACAGGAATTCGAACCAGTGACCCTCATATTACGAGTCGAACACCTTAACCCACCTGACCATGCCGGGTCGGTGAGGGAAAAGTGGAGAATTAAAGAAATTAACATTTTTTGTGAACTGCCTGAGAATTGTAACATTCACATTAAAAGATATTAAATTTTAACAGACTCACATTCAAAGTATGAAAGAGGTAGGTTTTGTTTACTCAGTCACTGGTGGTAATCCTTCAGTTGCTAATTGGCACACGTGAGAGCTTACAACCATAAAAAAGTAATGTTGCGAAACTCGTGGTGGGGAAAGAAGAGTTTGGGTATGTTTTCCTTACATTCCACCGAGAGGAATCAAACCCCTAATTTTAGCGTTGTAAACCCGTAGACTTACCACTGTACCAGCGGTGGACGGAAAGAAGAGATAGCCTATCGTGTATCTTTGCGCTTAACAAGAACAAATGAAAGTTGGTGATAAATAAATTTAATGTGAAAACAAACTGTTTTCATAAAATCTTGTGTCAAGAGAGCGACCACTGTTCTACAAAAACAACAGGTGAAAAGATGTAAATTGTTTATGTATTCTGGTTTCCATACTCACATACTGAATATACTTCTAACTTCAATAACTGAATAATTTTCTTCACATTAATTAAGTGAAAATAAGAAAATATTTGTTTGTTCGGTTAACAAGTGTTATTTGAATTTGGCTGATTTTAGACAGGAAAATATTTACAGATGAAAATAAAACTACCAAATAACGATAAACAGGCGACGTCACGGCACTGACACGCGCTCTTTGTGGGAATAAAATCTAAATAAAGATTCTAAAAATCTCAAATACGAAAGTGCAGAGAAAAACGACCAGTAATATAATATAATATCTAAATAGCCAAATAGGAGTGGCATTTAAAGATGACCCCGTAATAACTGTGGATAGTATATTTATTTATTTTCAGAGCATAGCTACACTATGTTGTCTGCTGGGTCTACGATGGGGGAGTTGGATCTCGGATGTTAATCTTGTAAGTCTCTAACTTATTTCCTTCCCACTGGGTTAACTGTGAATAACAACGTGTTTACCTTGAATCAGACGAAAGTTGTTGTTGTTGTTAAGCACAAAGCTACACAATGGGCTATCTGTGCTCTGCCCACCACGGGTATCGAAACTCGGATTTTAGCGTGTAAGCACGTAGACATACCGCTGAGCCACTGGGAGGCATAGACGAAAGACAAATGAAAAAAAATCATATTCAATCTCGCCTTCGGAGGTTGTTACAATCGATTCTGTATACATGTCTGAGGTTACCATGCGCGTATCTCAATAAAGGAAAGACTGATGAAAACGAACATTTTACACAATGCAGGAAATCGTCAGTCTTCTCAAAATTTAGTTCAGATCCAAATCCAGATTCTGGATCACTGTGGAATATTTTTATAATGGAAGGATGGAACATTTTCGCGTTTTGTGCTTAATAACTCTGTAAAGTGTGTTGAATCTGTACAAAGTTTCGTGGACTCATTATATTTAAGACTCCTCATCACACTACAAAAAACGATTTCGGATGGTTCATTATTCTCGATCTGAGAAGAATTTTCTGAGTTTTCTAAGTCTAAACTTTATGCAACGTAGACGCGTACAATCTCTCTGATTGTGCTTGTTCTTGGTGGATTCGGAAGAAAGTTACATATCACCTATTTCCTATGCACAAGTTTTATGTTCCCATGTGGTATGTTATGAACATTTAGGGATTATTTCAAGGGAATCACACATTGTGTAACGGTCAATTAAATACTGTGTTTCATTGCCATTTATATTTCGTCGATTATCGCAAAAAACACTGAACATTTAAAATACCCAAAGATATTACGATAACTATCTTCATGTTTATTGTAAGTATCAAAATTTATTAAACAAGACGTTTTGTAAATAAGTTATCATAGTTTTTGTTTGGTAAGAGTTTGTTTATTTGTTTTGAATTTCGCGCAAAGCTACTCGCGGGTTATCTGCGCTATTCGTCTCTAATTTAGAAGCGTAAGACTAGAGGAAAGGTAGCTTGTCATCACCACTCACCACCAACTCTTGGGCTATTTTACCAACGAAAAGTGGGATTGACTGTAACATTATGACGCCCTCACGGCTGAAAGGGCGAGCATGTTTGGTATGTGTTTTCTCATAGCAAAGCCACATCGAGCTATCTACTATGTCCACCGAAGGGTAATCAAGCTATTGATGTAAGCATTGTAAATCCTAAGACTTACCACTGTCCTACTGAGGGAACGAACATGTTTAATAAAAGAATTTCAAACGCAGGCCATATAATTATAAAACATATACACGAAAACTAATTTTTATAGCAAGAAAGAAACAAAATTTCATCAGTTAATAACATAATAGTTTACCAATTTTTTCACAATTTAAAATCTTAACTCTCATGCGCTACCTAGAAGATTTTTGAGATTTGAATAATACAAAAATTACAAATAAATCTAAACTTTAGGCTGTAATAAAAGTGTAAGAATTTTAATTCTAGAATCAGATGAGCCGCAGAAACACTTACATCTGAACTGTTTTCAAACACATTAAAACAGATCAACGATAAGTAACCACATAGGCCTAACATGGCTAGGTGGTTAAGACACTTGTCTTTCCTATGTCCTTTGTGGTGTCCTATGTATATAAATTATTGGAGTTTTATTTTGGTTGTACTCTATCTAACTGGGTATGGAAGAGATGCCAATTAGTGGGATCACATCCTTCGTTACCTAGGAGATGCTGCAACATATTCCGTTTGCTTACCAGTTTGGCACGACAGGTTATATGTTCTGCTCGTTCAGTTTATTTGCAAGCCATTGCGAAATTCATTTAATTTCCATGTTTAAACTGCGTGTACGTAAACATATTTATCTCCATTACCATAGGTGTTTGTTACATAACTCATTAGGTGTTTTTTATTATATGTATTCTCATGTTGGTACCTTGGTGCCCAAGGTTATTTCTTGTGTACTTTGTTAAGATAAGTTATTTCTTTATGTGCATTGTCTTTTTATTTTTGTCGCCAATGACAGTTTCTTGTTTTGTTTACGTAAACTGCATTATTTGGTGAAATAACTGCTATTCAAAATTACATCTTTTATATTTTTTTAATCTAATTTATTAACTTTCTGGTAATTTTCAGTATGATAATCTGTAGAGTTATTGATACATGATAAGTTATTAACTTGTGTTTTATTTATTGTATTTCTGTGTATACCCCCTCGTTGAGGTGGGATAAATAAAGAGAAAAGAAAGACACTTGATTCATAATCTGAGAGTCGCGGGTTCAAATCCCCGTCACACCAAACATGCTTGCTCTTTTACCCGTGGGACGATAAAATGTTTCGGTCAATCCAACTTTTTGTTTGTAAAAGAGTAGACCAAGAGTTGGCGGTGGGTGGTGATGACTAGCTGCCTTCCCTCTAGTCTTACTCTGCTAAATTAGGGACGGCTAGCACAGATAGCCCTCGCATAGCTTTGGGCAAAATTCAAAACAAAAAATCCAGTGACCACATAGTTTCCAGAACGAGTGATTTTCTCCTTACCTGACAAGCATCTTTACCTCCCTCGGGAACGCCGGCACACATCATGGTGTCTGTGATTTCATTCTGTCCATGCTGCTTCTTACATAAATCGTTAGAAATTACAGGTACTGTGACTGCTTTGAGAGTATAGGACGGATTTCCACCTAGCGAAAATGTAATAAATCGTTTACTGTTATAATTATAACATTTGTTTAGTTTACCAAACAAAATACATATACTGACGTTTTTCTTGAAACACTGCAATACAATGGACGCAGGACTATCTATGACCTGTTAAAATAAAGACTGCTATTTCATTTTCTGTCACAAATCTTTCGAGAATAAAGGAAGCTATATCAAATATATTTGAACAAATCCAGATTGGCAAAAAGTTTTTTTCCTTGCGTAATACATACCATTAACTTTCAAATAATTGGATTTGAAACCTCCTTCGGAGACAATGATGGTATTTATTTACCAGTCATGTCTCTAAACCATCAATAACTCTACCTAAAGACGAGTTTAACTGAATGGTTCAATGCTTTTTTTTTTAATTCGGTGATTCGAGATGACAAGAAAACCCACTTCTAGAGAAAATATATATATAAAAACGGATGGTATTTGTAGACAAAGTGCTATGAAGAGGAGCGAACAACGTTTCGATCTTCCGTCACCGTCAGGTTCACAAAAAAGAGTTACTGACTGATAAACTGACCACATGTTTGAAGACAGTTGAGTAACTGAGTATAGGAATGTAGAGGGCGTACTTAGATGTTGAATATTATTAATAAATGTAGGTATAAAGGTGTTCCTTTGTATTAGTTTATTTTGGGCTTCAGTTGTTGAAAAAGTAAGGCTTCTTTAATTTTGCGTTTATGTTTGTTTATTTAGTATTTGGGTGTTTTATATGGTTGTGTTGTGTTTATTTGATTTGCAGTGTTCGAAAACGTGTGAAGCTAACTTTTTGTGTTCTTTGAATCTGGTTTCTATTTTTCTACTTGTTTCTCCAATATAAAAGTCGTGGCAATTATCACAATGTATATTAACAATAATGTTAGCGTGGTGTTTATCAGTGTACTTTTTACATTGTATAGATCTCAGTTTTGTGCCTGATTTTTGAATAAAATTGGTATTAATTAGAATGTCATATTTTGTTGCTAGTTTTTTTATTTTTCTGCTGATGTTGGGAATATACGGTATGAAGCAGTATATGGTTTCGTGATCTTTTAAATTGTGGGATGTATTTACTTTTGTTGGTTCATTTTGCTTTCTGTCTAGGTGTGTGCGTATAATGTTTTCTACGATTTATGGAGGAAACTTATTGATGTGGCCTGGCATGGCCAAGCGCGTAAAGCGTGCGACTCATAATCCGAGGGTCGCGGGTTCGCGCCCGCGTCGCGCCAAGCATGCTCGCCCTCCCAGCCGTGAGGGCACTATAATGGTACGGCCAATCCCACTTTTCGTTGGTAAAAGAGTAGCCCAAAAGTTGGCGATGTGTGGTGATGACTAGCTGCCATCCCTCTAGTCTTACACTGCTAAATTAGGGACGGCTAGCACAGATAGCCCTCGAGTAGCTTTGTGCGAAATTAAAAAAACAAACAATCTTATTGGTGTTGACGAAGTGTTGTTTTATTTTCTCTAATTCGTCGTTAATTTATCTGGTGAACATAGTTTTATTGCTGTGTTTATTTGTTTTTTTTTAGTATGTTGAGTTATCTTATTTCATGTGCTGAGTCCCAAAAAATGTATAGTCCAGTGTGGTTGATTTTTCGGTGGATTTCTGTTTTAAATTGTGTATCGGTTCTTGTAATTTTGAGGTCAAAAATTGATACTTGATTGCTTTCTTCCTGTTCACACGTAATGTTTATGTTGAGATAATAATCAGTGATGTCGAGAAAACACACTTGTAGAGAAATATGTATGCAAAAACGGCTCGTTTGGGTTGAGAAAATATGTTACGTAGAAGAGCGAACAACGTTTCGATCTTCTACGTAACATATTTTCTCAACCCAAACGAGCCGTTT
The DNA here is from genome assembly GCA_011833715.1 of Carcinoscorpius rotundicauda. Classification (NCBI taxonomy): domain Eukaryota; kingdom Metazoa; phylum Arthropoda; class Merostomata; order Xiphosura; family Limulidae; genus Carcinoscorpius; species Carcinoscorpius rotundicauda. The sequence continues at coordinate 55,791,864 of CM022403.1, read as the reverse complement.
TTGCATACATATTTCTCATATTGGAATGCTTGTGTTTCAACTTGTGTCATAAAAATATTGGCTAGAACTGGTGATACTGGATTGCCCATGCTTAGGCCATTTGTTTGCATATAGTTGTGTTTGTTGAGCATGAAGTTTGTCTTCATCGTTGTAAATTCGATGAGGGTTCCTAACTGGTTGCTTGGAATGTCTATTGATGGATTAGGGTCTCTGATATAGAGTTCTAAGGCCATCTTGTAAGCTTCAGTGGTTGGAACTTCTGTAAAGAGGAATATGACATCGAAACTGGCCATTAAGGCTTTATGATTACGGTTAGATTTGAAATTAAAGGAGCCTTTGATGAATGAGCTGGCTGATGTAACATATTTGGAGAATGCCCATGCTATGTATTTACCAAGATTGTAATTAAACGATTCATATGTGGACATTATTGGTCGTAGTGAACAATCTGGTTTATGAGGTTTGGAAATGCCGTATATTTGTGGTGTGCGTGAGTCAATCTTGCATAGGTAGGATTAAACAGTGTTTTTGAAATTGTGTTGGCTTTGTTCATTTTTAGTAGCCACAAAACTATACTCGCACGTTTTCGAACACTGAAAATCAAATAAACACAACATAGCCATAGAAAACACCCAAATACTAAATAAAGAAACAAACATAAACAAACGCAAAATAAAAGATGCCTTACTTATACAACAACTCAAGCCCAAAATAAACCAATGCAAAGGAACACCTTTATACCTATATTAATGAGCATAATCAAACATCTAAGCACGCCCTCTACATTCTTTCACTCAATTGCACAACCGCCTTGAAACATGTGGTCAGCTATCAGTCAGTTACCTCTTTCTTTCTTTGTGAACCTGACGATGATCGAAGAAGGTCGAAAATTTGTTCGCTCATCTACATAGTGATTTCTCTATTCATACCAGCCGTTTTTACATATTTATAATAATTCGGCGATTCTTTATATTACTGTTATCAGCCTTCCACAAAGGCTTATATGGTTTACATCGATATTTCTTAAGTTTTTATGGTCAACCCTCCATCATTTATGTTTTTATGGTGGATTTCCATATACATTTGTTTAATTTGACGATTCTTTATGGTTTTGTGTTCAACCCTTTTGAAAACTGGTTTAACGCGCCGATTCTCAAACGATTGTGGTAAAAATCACAATATTTAGTTTGTTCCACGTGACTGAACTAAGAATTATATTAGAAAATATTACTGGTATAGATCATTGAACTGTTTCATTTTCTTATAATCGTAATAATTTTCAAATCACATTTTTCATGTTATTATCGTAAAAATTTCAAATTCCTTGTAACAATGACTTAAATTCCATTTTTATGGAAAGGTACTCCAATGAAGAGACACTTTTAATTTTTGTAAGTAATTTTCAAGCCACTTTCTAAGTATTAGGTGAGTATTTTCATTTGTTTGAGAGCAAACGTACATTGGGATATCTGCTATGTCCAATGCAGGTAATTGAAATCTAGATTTTAACTCCATAAGTTCATAGACCTACTGCTGACCCTCTGGCGGACGAAAATTTTATAAGGTACAGTAAAACATTATATAAAGTTCTGTATGAGGTTATACAATCGTCCGCCATTCCAAATATTCACATCTGCAGTCATAACTCTGATCTCTCGCTGTTCATTTTTAAAATATTTAAATACTAAAATAATCTTTTGTTTTGCACAATTTAAAAATATTATTATCTTCCTACTATGAATAATCTTAAAAAAATATCTTAAAGTATCATTGAACTAGAAATTAAACCTATGTACCTGAGTAACACATTGTTTAAAACTGTGCAAAAACGAAAGGGCAGTGTACTTTAGTAAAAATTTTAAAAAAAATGTATATTGTAACAACTACATTATAAACACTTGAGTATCTGTTTCACGCCATAAAAAAACTGCTTGTTTTTAAAGTCTAGGTTTCATAAGTATGTTTTTCTCTGTTTTCCAGAGACACAGATTACATTTGTCTAGTAAGTTCGACTATTTCAGGACTTATTACTTAGAAATATTCAAGTTACCAAACCTTTGCCCTGAATTTAAATTAACCCCAATTTTAATCATGTTATTTTGTAATTATACAAAGTGACAATAAAAGTGAATTTTTAAGTGTGTTTTTAGTACTTGTTCAGGTTTCAGTTGCTAATAATAATAAATTACATCGCCAAACGTTTAATTTATAAATCACGGATATAAATATAGACACACGAAATCTAAAATGTCGTCGTCTTAAAACAAACAGAAGTGATGAAAAATTTGTTACAAAAATTTCATCAAGTCAAATACATCGCCTTTCCTGTAAGAATAAAATGTCCAGTTCTTTAACATCAATATGGACTCACCTTCTTTAACATTACCCCAACCAGTGACTGTTGCATCTTGACCAACGAAATCTTCATTCTTTGCAGGAAGACATACTGAATTAATGTAATGGTCATCATCAAATGTGATGTCACTACTCAGTTTAAGAAGGGCAATGTCGTAATCAATTGTCCAAGTGTTGTATTTCTCGTGCATTTTGAAACTTTCAACCTGTTAAAAAGATAAAATAAATTAGATTTCCATACCTTCACTGCACGTGCAATTTAAACTAATTTATGTACTTTTACGTATATGCACGGGTAACATAGTTTCAAGAAATGATTAACTGCTTAACAAATTCAAAACGCTATGAAAATTAAAACAGTTATGTCAAGAACTTCATGTTAAAATTTGAGACAATTATTTCAACATTCTCTTAAGTGGTAATATTATAATAGAAGTTATTAAATAATATTGACTTAATGACTTAAACTTGTCTTTCTCTACTTATGGATGAGTGTTTATTTCACGTGACTTAACATGCACTGCAAGTGTAATAAATGTGGATAAAAATATTATAGTTTGGAAGACAGCTGAATAATTTGAGTATTAAACTTATCGGTGTAAGGCAATGCATATTGTAGATAGAATTGGTGTAAAGTAATGTATGATGTAGATACAATTGGTGTAAAGTAATGTATAAAGTAGATACAATCGGTGTAAAGTGATGTATAATGTAGATAAATCGGTGTAAAGTAATGTATAATATAGAAACAGTCAGTGTAAAGTAATGTATAATGTAGATACAATTGGTGTAATGTATGATGTAGATACAATCGATGTACAGTAATGTATAATATAATATATATAAATGACATCTCTCTGATAGATAGATAGTTTTTCGCTGTTATACACTAGTAATTAAAAATCCATATTGTAAATTTGAATTAGTTTATAGGATATATTTGCCAGAATAGAACTACAACTTTATCCATTTACCTTTATTATTCACAAAATGTTTGTGGGTAGTTAGATGTATTTATATTTATGATTAAAGAAAACCAAGTCGTGGACAGAGTAAGACCTGGGGTTTAGAAATGGACTTGTATTGGGTATGTCGCTGGATATGCTTTTTACTTATCGTAATAGAGTTATCACACGTAGTAACACAGTTCTTAATTATCTCAACATGTGAACAATACCTGTCTTCTAAGTTTGATTCATAAGCATTATACTTTTTTTTTAAATGAGTGGAATTTCTAGATGAATTACCGAAGAAATACGAAACAATTGCTGTTAGTTTCAGATTGAAATACTTCACCATTGAAAGAACTAAATAGTCTTAAAATATTGTTGTACCATCCTTCTAGTGTTGTTTGTAACAGCCCTCTCACCCAGTGACGAACTCACACTACTTTAAACCGGGTTTCGATATCTGTGGTGGGCAGAATACAGACAGCCCACTGCGTAGATTTGTGTTTAATTTCGATCAATCAATCGATGTTTGTAACTAAGGACAAAAAGATATACAGTGAGTTATATGTACTCTGACCATCACGGGTATCGAAATCCGGTTTCTAGCATTGTAAGTCGTTTTATAGTTATATATTTCACACATTTATAACACATTAAGTGGTTGATTAATTGAAACACAGACTCGTAATTCGTTTTTTTATCTCTGAACTAATAGTGGATGATAAATAAAAACTAATATAAAATCAATCAATCTTGTAACACAGAAATCCTTGGATGCTAAACTTTTCTGATAGCGTAGTAACTCAGTCAACTCAACTACTCGATCAGAGTTTAGCACTGAAATTCCTACTGCCATATTACTATCTGGTTTACAAACCTTTACGCGTTGTTCTCGTTTGTTTCCTGATATAATGTTGTGACCACCAATAAGAACTTCGAGTCCACGAGCCGAAAATAAACTAAATAAAGAAAATAAACGATTATTATGCTCTTTAATCAGAAACACTTTAGTCACAAATTGGAGTTTTCTCTTCATTGAAGGTATCAGTATTCACAAATAGAATATTTTCTACTCCTCCATTCAGGCTGAACAAAGAAACTACGAAGAAACGACCTTACCGATTGCAGCGTCGTCTGTAAAGAAGCAACATGAAAACGAAGCCAGTGATACTGATTGTTAGCGATTCTTTTCGTGGGGATTATTTAACAGCAGTTATGTTTTTTATTGTTTAACTTTTTAAAGGATTTTGCTAATGTTTAGTTTGTATAGATAATGAATAGGCTAAACTAACACGATAGACACTAGAGTTGGTTCTTCGATATCGGGCGTTACTGTACGTTAGTATACTTTAAAAGATATTTAAAAATTCACGTGAATCGAGCTAGAAGAACAAATGTTTATACTTCACTTATCAGGGTCATTGTTCTTGAATGTAATACATAACATTTTGTGTTTCCGTCACAACTACGCTTCATTTAGTCGATATATAAAATACTTTACAAACAGTTCACTGGCAATTTCAACATTTTTCAAAGTTATCGCATCAAAACTTCATTTTACGTAAAAATCATTTAAATACATAACACTAATGAAGTTAATACTGTAAGTTCTGGTATTGGTTGATTCACAGCTTACATCTAAATAACGAATCTTTACTATTATGATGATACGAGTGTTACTGGTGTAGAGAGTTTCTTGATTATTTGTAGTGGCCTGGCATGGCCAAGCGCGTAACGCGCGCGACTCGTAATCCGAGGCTCGCGGGGTCGCGCTAAACATGCTCGCCCTCCCAGTCGAGGGGGTGTATAATGTGACCCACTATTCGTTGGTAAAAGAGTGGCTCAAGTCTTACACTACTAAATTAGGAACGACTAGCACAGATAGCCCTAGAGTAGCTTTGTGCTGAATTTCAAAACAAACAAACAAAGATTATTTGTAACAATCATGTGACGTTATCTGTTTGTTTCAGTGGATTTCGATATTATTTAATAAATTCTGTAAACGTGATTTTAACTTATAAAATAGAACTATCAATTGTGAGTGGCTGTTGGCCGTTTGTATTTAGTTGTCGTTTTATATTTGATTTCTCATTTTTCTGTTTGGTTTATTTCCTATTTATTTAGTGTATGTACGACGTCATCATTGGTATATGTTTTAATTATTTGCGTGGTTGAGGTTATTGTTGTTGGTGATAATAATATTGTTTTCATGGCTGCCTTTTGGGTTTCATGTGTTTATTTCTGGATGTTGAATATTGGCATTTGTATTATATAATCTTTCTTTGGTGCTCTTGTACTTAGAGTAACCTTTATAGTTTACCGTGAGCTAACAACATGTGAGTGTATCATTATGTTGCAGACAAGTACAGACAACTGTTCCATATCCGTAACGTTGGCAACCATGACACTGGATTACTACTACCACGGGTGTTTTAACATCTTCAGCGTTTGAATTTTGTTTGCTGGAGGTTCGGTTCGGTTTTTTGTTGCTTGTCTTGAGTGAAAAGTCAAAAGTAGATGTTTATCCAGCGATATGCTAAATCGAGGGAATTTAAAAGTGGATTGCTACTCCACAACAGAATAATATATTATAATCTTTTTCATGGAGAAAAACAGCAAGATACGTGTTTACAGATTCGTAGTCAGCACAGAAATGCCCCTAGCCCTACTGATGGTTGGTATGATTTATTTTGAATTTTGCGCGAAGCTACACGAGATATATCTGCGCTAGAAGACTCTTATTTAGTCGTGATATATCAGACCGAAGATAGTTAATCAACATCACCCAACCCCAGCTCTTGAGCTACTCTTTTATCAACGTCTAGTGGGATTAACCGTTACGTTATAACGCTCACATAGCTATAAAGAACTATTTTATGTCCATGTAACTTCTTTGTATGGTGTTGTTGGATCTTAACCAAACACGAGATGGAGGTTCATTAGGTCCATGGGGAGATGCATACAAATTTTTAGTTTTGCATTTTACTATTTTTTACAGGAGTTTTTCGGATTTTTTTGTATTACCACAACTTTGCTCGCTGTTGATGAATTTTCACCAAATTTAGCATGAAGAGTTGTGGTGTCGATGTAGAGATACATGATATTTGTTTTTTTGTTGTTGTTTTTTAATTTCGCGCAAAGTTACTCGAGGGCTATCTGCGCTAGCCGTCCCTAATTTAGCAGTGTAAGACCCGAGGGAAGGAAGCTTGTCATCACCGTCCACCGCCAAATCTTGGGCTGCTCTTTTACCAACGAAGAGTGGGATTGACTGTTACATCATAACGCCCCCACAGCTGAAAGGGTAAGCATGTTTGGAGCGACCGGGATTCGAACCTGCGATCCTCGGATGACGAGTCGAACACCTTAACGCACTTCTCCATGCCGGGCCTAGAGATACATGAAAACTTATGGTTTTAAATTTTGTGTTCTGCTGTTTTATGCGCACTTTTACGGTTTTAAAAAAAATTATATGCAAGGAAAGGAACCTTGATGTCTCGAGGTAGCATGTCATTAATAATGAATTTACATAGCTTCCGTCTAGGAGATGGGTACTTCAGCTGGTTTTTCAATATTATACTTTTTTATCGTGCCAAGAAAAACGTCGGTTTTCCGTGTGTGCATTTTAATCTTAACATTACAGTAAAATATACTTAAAATGAAACTACAAGTAGAGAAGTAGACTACAGTGTTTTAGTTTCTTAAGGAACAGAGACAACTCTTATTAAAAACCAGCACAAACTGATAAGTTTTTACAGACAGTTACGTTGGTCTTATATGATGATCTCAGAAAAGGCTTAAGCTAAGTCAAATATGTTGTTTATAAAATATCAATCACTCCTCACAGTTCCAAACGTGGGGCGTTACTGTACTTACTCTTCTACACAGTGAGCCGCAGTGATGACCCATCTCTTGTTATAGACTGAACCTCCACAAATGTGATAACGATAGTGTTGAAGAGACACCTAGAACAGAATGTGAACAAAACTGTGATTTCAAATCAAGTGTATTTTCCAACTTTTGTTCTAAAATACTGCCTCTTACAACTACTGAACCAAATCACGTAGCTTAATGTATATTTAGATACAATGAACATCACCGTACTCTTAGTCGTATAGAATAGCTGATAGAAAATAGATTATTATGAATTATTTTTGCGTGTATTTGTTTCACAATGTGTTATACATGTAGATTATTTATTATACATGTGTATTCTCAGCTGTTTAAAACTTGTTCATGATTACAGATGACAAACTTGTTTTTGTAAATTGTAAAACCTGGACCTTTGTGGTTGTTCTAATATTTAAAGTTGTACACAGCGCACATTTACGAAACGACCGTATTTGTATTACTTTCTTATTGTATTAAGATTCATCGCGTTCAAGAAATTACTGAAAGATTCCAGTAAAATGTACCATGTATCAGTTAGAGAAAATAGTGTAAAAATAACGTGCTAAAGGTAAAACAAAAACATTTATTTCGTAAGATAAAGACAGGAAGACATTGCCGTGTTCCACAGCACGTATTGCACACTGTTTGTTATTACTGATATTTCAATGTTGTACCTTCCTGCTAGTACGTATTGCACACTGTTTGTTATTACTGATATTTCAATGTTGTATCTACCTACCAGTACGTATTGCACACTGTTTGTTATTACTGATATTTCAATGTTGTACCTTCCTGCCAGTACGTATTGCACACTGTTTGTTATTACTGATATTTCAATGTTGCACCTACCTGCCAAGGAAATTCCCCTTCCAAAGCAAACCGGCCACCCACGATCCTATCAGAAGAGCTTTTGACTTTACTTACACCGCATGTAGGTCGTGACGCTTCAGGAATGGAAGCCCCTTAAGTTAAATAAAGAGGAATCAAATATACTTAAAACCCTGAAGATATTACACATGAGTACATGACTCACTAGTCTTCACATTAATTGTGTCTAACTGGTTAACACGATTCACGATAATAGACAGAACTAAAGATGATCTTTATTGTATTTTCGGTTTATCTGAATTTTGAGAAATTAAGATTTTCTATTTTTTTAAGGAAGAAGTGACACTAAAGAAATAAACACTGCCAATGGAGGGCTTTAAGAATATGTTTGCTTGCTTGTCTTACCACGAAACTGTACATTGTCTATTGCGGAAGTCGAACCCAATATTTTAGATTTGAAGGGTAACGAATTCACAACAAACAACCGTTGGAAAACTTTAAGGTAAAAAAATCATTCACAGAAATACTTGTCGGTGTAAACAATGTATTAATAAATATGTTTGGGCCCGGCATGGCCAGGTAGTTCAAGGCGTTCGACTCGCAATCTAAGGGTCGCGGGTTCAAATCCCGGTCACACTAAACACGGTCGTCCTTTCAGCCGTGGGGGCGTTATAATATTACAGTTAATCTCACTATGAGTTGATAAAAGAGTACCCCAAGACTTGGCGGTGGGTGGTGATGATTAGCTGCCTTCCCTCTAGTCTTACACCGCTAAATTAGGGACGGCTAGCGCAGATAGCCCTCGAGTAGCTTTGCGCGAAATGACAAAAAACAACAAATATGTTTGATCGTTAAAGAGGAATGATCTAAACATGAACTGTGATAATGTAATATTCACGTTTGAAAAGAGTGATAAATATAGTGAACCATGAATACGTAACGTATTTAAATTACCTAAGTTCTCCTTACTAAATTCTGCCACAGTCTTACAACGCTAAAACTCGAGTTCGATCCCTCGTAGTTAACATAACAGATAGCCTAATTTGGCTTTATTCTCAAATAAACCGTCCTAATGGAATCAATTGTTGCTTAGCGCATTGTGTAAACAAAGTATCCTGAATGTATATTGTCCAAGTTGACAAAGCATCGTTTGTTAGATAGTAATATATGTGATACTATATCATAATACAGATTTCAAGTAATAATACTGAACAATGAAATTTGACATACGATTTGTCGGTTATGCTCTTCTACCAACGAGCTCTCTCTAATACTGGAGCTCACCAATTCAGCTGGATTACAGCATACGTAGTGAAAATTGAAACTCTGGTTACATCAAACGATAATGAGACTCCAATTCAGTGGCAGCTCGTGGTGGAATATAACAGGGGAGAGCAGTTTATACATATCGCCTGAAGAAAATAACAAAAAAAAACTTGATTTTTATCATGCACCATCACATGACGTCCATGGATTCCAGTGATATTATTCGAAGAGAAAATTCATGCGACAATTCTTGGATATAGCAAATTCATTCTTTTCCGTGACCATTTAATTTCCAGGTCATATCCTTGCTAAGACGTTCACCATGATATTCCGAAAATATGTTTTAAGTCTCTTCAATGTCCAAAAAGGCAATGGCCAGGTGGTTAGGGCGCCCGACTCTTAATCTGATAGTCACGTGTTCGAATCAATGTCACACCAAAATATGCTACACCTTTCAACCATGGAGGTATTTAAATGTGACGGTCAATTACACTATTCATTGGTAAAAGAGTAGCCCAAGAGTAAGAGGTAGGTGGTAAAAGCCAGCTGCGTTTCCTCTGGTCTTACAAGGCTAAATTAGAGACGGCTAGCGCAGCTCGCCCTCGTTTAGCTTTACGCGAAATTCAAAACGAGTCAATCACTTATAAAAACAAGTGCTTGTGATACTTTGTTGAATAGATAACCTTGGCGTTGACCCTTCCTCAGCTTTGGTTTCAATCTTCCTCTTTAATGTGAGAAGATTTTGTAAACACTTAACTTTATCTTCCATAATTCGGGGTGGAACAAATTCGAATAAACTAATAGACCTATACTTTGATCTGACACTAAGTTCTCACAAGTCAAAACCTCACACGATAATCAGGCCTGGCATGGCCGAGCGCGTTAAGGCGTGCACTCGTAATCCGAGGGTCGCGCTAAATATGCTCGCCCTCCCAGCCGTGGGGGTGTATAATGTGACGGTCAATCCCACTTTTCGTTGGTAAAAGAGTAGCCCAAGAGTTGGCGGTGGGTGGTGATGACTAGCTGCCTTCCCTCTAGTCTTACACTGCAAAATTAGGCACGGCGAGCACAGATAGCCCTCGAGTAGCTTTGTGCGAATTTCCAAAACAAACAAACAAACACACGATAATCAAAATCTTGTGATGGAAGCACTGTCTGTTGATCACGTGATGTAATATCACATTTATTACGAGCTAAAGCACCTCTTCTATCTCTTCAAGGTCTAAGTAAACACATTTGAATGTTGTAAATGTTTGATCTCGTCAACACGTTATGAGGGGTATAACTGGGCCGTTTACGCAAATTTATTTATATTTTCATTTCGCTAATTTAGGAAAACAATGTTTCAGGATGCTTACAACGAAAGCATAAAATATTACATCCAGTTTTTGACGAGATATAAGTTGAAAAAACGTCGTCATTGGATTATATTGAAAGGACGTTTAATTCGTCTTACTGATACCATAATCTGAATGGTTTGGTTTGGTTTAAATTTTGCGCAAAGTTGCACACTAAGTGTCTCTGATTTACACTAGAAGAATAAAGTTAAACAACAATACCCACCGTCACCTCTTGGGTTACTCTTTTACCAACGAATTGTGTGATTGAACATCACAGAACGTCCCAGAGCTAAAAGGGCGAGGATGTTTGGACATGGTAGTTCGAACCCAAGACCCTCAGATTACGATTCAACATCCTTAACCAGCAGACACTGCCAGATGTATTTATAAACGTTTTACTCTAAAATTTATTTCGGAATATAAGTTTATAAAACTTTTGTGTGCTCTTGTCTGAAAGCAAAACTATAAAATAAGCTGTCTAGGCTCCGACCAATATCGGGAATCGAAATCCGGATTTAACGTTTCAATTTACGAAGCAAAATTAAAACGTGTTAAATAAATTCAGACTCTCTAATTCTTCTTAAAAGTTCAAATAAAAACTTTGTATCACTTTGAGCTCTGACGAATGTATCGACTGGAATAGAAGATACTCAACACATTTCGGCATGTTATCAAACATATAAACAGTAAGACTATCACAACATCAGATACTTTTGTAAAACTAAAACACGGGTAACTTAACGATGTTTGTTTTATTTGCTTTTTTGAATTTCGCGCAAAGCTATACAAGGGCTATCTGCGCTAGCCGTCCCTAATTTAGCAGTGTAAAACTAGAGTGAAGACAGCTAGTCATCACCATCCACCGCCAACTCTTGGGTAACTCTTTTACCAAAGAATAGTATGATTGACCGTCACATTATAACGCTCTGTCCCTCCCCCACACACGGTAACTGAAGGACAGGCTAATAGTAAACGTTAGTAAATACTGAGACAAAGAAGCGTATTCAAATATTGGAACAATGAACCGTATTATAATTATTGTTTAACAGACTAGTGACGAACATCAACAAATATTGGAACAATGAACCGTATTATAATTATAGTTAAACAGATCAGTAATGTACACCAACAAACAACAAATATTGGAACAAAGAAAAGTATTATAATTATAGTTAAACAGATCAGTAATGTACACCAACAAACAACAAATATTGGAACAAAGAAAAGTATTATAATTATAGTTAAACAGATCAGTAATGTACACCAACAAACAACAAATATTGGAACAAAGAAAAGTATTATAATTATAGTTAAACAGATCAGTAATGTACATCAACAAACAACAAATATTGGAACAAAGAAAAGTATTATAATTATAGTTAAACAGATCAGTAATGTACACCAACAAACAACAAATATTGGAACAAAGAAAAGTATTATAATTATAGTTAAACAGATCAGTAATGTACATCAACAAACAACAAATATTGGAACAATGAACCGTATTATAATTATAGTTAAACAGATCAGTAATGTACATCAACAAACAACAAATATTGGAACAAAGAAAAGTATTATAATTATAGTTAAACAGATCAGTAATGTACACCAACAAACAACAAATATTGGAACAAAGAAAAGTATTATAATTATAGTTAAACAGATCAGTAATGTACACCAACAAACAACAAATATTGGAACAAAGAAAAGTATAATTATAGTTAAACAGATCAGTAATGTACACCAACAAACAACAAATATTGGAACAAAGAAAAGTATTATAATTATAGTTAAACAGATCAGTAATGTACATCAACAAACAACAAATATTGGAACAAAGAAAAGTATTATAATTATAGTTAAACAGATCAGTAATGTACATCAACAAACAACAAATATTGGAACAAAGAAAAGTATTATAATTATAGTTAAACAGATCAGTAATGTACACCAACAAACAACAAATATTGGAACAAAGAAAAGTATTATAATTATAGTTAAACAGATCAGTAATGTACACCAACAAACAACAAATATTGGAACAAAGAAAAGTATTATAATTATAGTTAAACAGATCAGTAATGTACACCAACAAACAACAAATATTGGAACAAAGAAAAGTATTATAATTATAGTTAAACAGATCAGTAATGTACACCAACAAACAACAAATATTGGAACAAAGAAAAGTATTATAATTATAGTTAAACAGATCAGTAATGTACACCAACAAACAACAAATATTGGAACAAAGAAAAGTATTATAATTATAGTTAAACAGATCAGTAATGTACACCAACAAACAACAAATATTGGAACAAAGAAAAGTATTATAATTATAGTTAAACAGATCAGTAATGTACATCAACAAACAACAAATATTGGAACAATGAACCGTATTATAATTATAGTTTTAAGAGATCAGTAATGTACATCAACAAACAACAAATATTGGAACAAAGAACCGTATTATAATTGTTGTTTTACAGACTACTGGTGAACATCAACAAATATTGGAACAAAGAAGCATATTTTAATTATAGTTTTAACAGACTAGTAGTGTACATCAACAAACAACATATTGGAACAAAGAACCGTATTATTATTATTGTTTTACAGAGTAGTGGTAAACGTCAACAAATACTGAGACGAAATAATCGTATTTTAATTATTTTGAACAGTTGTTGTTGTTGTTTTGAATTAAGCACAAAGCTACACAATGGGCTATCTGTGCTCTGCCCACCACGGGTATCGAAACCCGGATTTTAGCGTGTAAGTCCTCAGACATACCGCTGAGCCACTGGGGGGCTATTTTGAACAGACGAGTGTGTACTATCTAACACACGTCATTTCTATAGACAAACTAATAAATACGTTTATGTGAAAGTGTAATTTAATTATTTTACTTTTTATTTATTTATTGGACCATCTTTGACATACTGATCGTAAGTATTAAAACCCGTTTTGTTTTTTAGTATTTTTTTACGGTTTTAAGTTTTGCGTTAAGCCACAAAGGGACGCACTTGATTCAGACAACTGTTTCTTTAGTGATCGTTAAGCGCTAAGCTACTCGATGTCTATCTAAGCTGTACCAGTTGCATTTATCGAAACCCACTTTTTAGTAATATAATTTATCAATCTTTCTTAAGAAACACCATAAAAGAGAATTACCTTACTCTAAGTATGGGTTGTTTTATTTTTAAAGTTTTTGTTATGTGAATGAACTTACCTAAACTGCCAACGAAAAGTGCAGCAAAGCACAAAGCAATAATAACTTGGAAACCCATGTCTGTATTGTCGCCCCAACAACGTCCTGTAACAAAACCTACGTCGTATCATACGACTTTTATATACTATTTTCATCTGTGAGTATAATCAGATAGTTTAGGCCAAGGTTAAAAATAAAGTCTTATCAGCTCGTACGTATCCAGGTTAATAACATGTAATCCAATATCAAACATTATCTACCTAACCACATCCGTTTATTTATTTTTAAAATTGAAAAAAAACGCCTTATAATAAATAAGAATGTTCTTTTACTTAACCACGTAGTTATCAGGCTAGCTAATTCTGAAAAATATTTCATTTAGCGTATATTAAAAGTAATGCGAAAAATTCTTAAGTTGAAATGACTTAAGATATTAAAAATACTGTGTAAAGCTCTTAAGTTGAAATTATTTAAAATAAGAAAACATAACGACCTCATTATAGTGAGGGAAGAAAAGCTAACGTGATTGATGATAAAAAATTTATATTTTATTTAAAAAAACAACAAGTTGTGAACTAAGAGCGGGAACCGGCATGGCCAGGTGGTTAAGGCACTCGATCGTAATCCGAGAGTCACGGGTTCGAATCCTCGTCACACCAAACATGCTCGCCCTTTCAGCTATGGGGGCGTTATAAAGTTACGGTCAATCCCACTATTCGTTCGTAAAATAGTAGACCAAGAGTTGGCGGTGGGTGGCGATGACTAGTTGCCTTCCCTTTAATTTTACACTGCTAAATTAGGAACGGCTAGCTTAGATAGCCTTCCACAATGCCGTTCCTACTACAAACTTTAGTTACTTTGACATATGTTGTCAAAGCACGTGTTCAAACTAATATATAATTCTATAATATACAATTCTTACTCTCCAAGCTCGAGTAATGCAGGAAAGCCTTTTTTATCGATAATGTGACGTACAGTACCAATAACTTCGATGTGGGTATTCATACAAAATTCTGGCTAACAATACGTATGAACCAGCCTTTATTGTGGATTATAACTAACCATGACCAGGGATACGCTCAAGATCCTATTGTGTCAGTTAATAACTTTGTTTATTACTTGCTATTATCCTGTACGTAGCTTTTGTGTTTACCCTTAATTTTCATAATACTTGTGTTATCTAACACATTATTTTGAATTAGGAAATATAGGTATTTATGTACGACCAACGACTAGTTTTCTTCATTCTCAAACAAAAGGGTCATGTGACACTGTGACACTTCACTTTGTATTTGACAGTTACTGCTCTCTTTGTCCCAAAAGCTTTAACGTCAAGTGAAAATTATGACGTCAGAACGTATGAATAGTTTGTTTTCAATTTCGCGCAAAACTACACGAGGCCTATCTCCGCCAATCGTCCCTAATTTAGCTTTGGTTGTTTTGAATTAAGCACAAAGTTACACAATGGGCTATGTGTCCTCTGCCCACCACGAGTATCGAAACTCAGATGTTAGCGTGTAAGTCCGCAGACATACCGCTGAGTCACTGGGGGGCCCCCTAATTTAGCAGTGTAAGACAAGAGAGAAGACAGCTAGTTATCACTACCCACCGCCAACTCTTGGGCTACTCTTTTACAAACGAATAGTGAAATTAACCGCAAATTATGACGCCTTCAAGGCTGAAGGAAGAAGCATTTATAAATTACTCAGTGCAAGATGAAAAGCAAACAAACATTAAGAAAATGAATTATTCAGATAAGACATCAACAGTGTCAAGGATTGGCAAGCAGAAGGCAAATATTCTAAGGGAACAGTGACTGCCACCTGCCCCTTTTACACACAATACTGATAGCAGTTGTACACAGCCTTGAAAGTACAATACAGCGTGTTATAATTTCATCCAATCAAAAATATAAGTGTAAAATTGCTTGCCACACATTCAGTTAATGCTAATAACGTTAAGATCAGAAAGAGTTCCACAGAAGATAAAATACTTTGAGACAAAACTGTCTGAAATCAGTCTTCAATCTGACTTAGGAAAAGCCAAAGGCATAGTTTATTCGTAGTAATATTATAGATTAATGACTTTATACACAATATTGGAAATATTGATTCTTATTTAAACTTTTTACAATAAAAAGACAGGATCTACAAATGTGAGTTTTAAAAGAAAGTGTGATTTAAGTAATCTGTCTTTTTTTCAACATGATATTACTTTAAGATAAAACTAATAGCAGGTTTCAAAGGAAATTGGAAGAATATTTAACTTACATGAACCGCGCACAGCCTCTTCCAATTCTTTCAAAGTTTATATAACAGGAGAGAGAGGATTTATTGAAATCAGTGCAAAGAATTGTAAGACGAATCATTGCACTTCATCTACTTACGAGTACCACAGTTTAGAACAAAACATGACCTTGACCTGAGGTTATCAAACTTAGTCTTCACGTTTGAGATGAATTTGGTTTGGTTTGTTTTGAATTTCGCGCAAAGCTACACGAGGGCTATCTACGTTGGCCGTCCCTAATTTAGCAGTGCAATACTAGACGGAAGGCAGCTAGTCATCACCACTAACCGCCAACTCATGGGTTATTCTTTTACCAACACGTAGTGGGATTGACCGTCACATTATAATGTCCCCATGGCTGAAAGGCCGAGCATGTTGACTGTTTGGTTCCAGAACATATGTTAGTGTAAAAATATGTATTAAGTAAGATTTATTATTCATCTAAAACATCGTCAATAAATTTACAAAGATGGGTGTTAATGTGTAAGTTGATGTTAAAACACTTTTGATGAGAAAATCATATCAACGTTAACAAGGACGACTTCTATTTAGTTACACTTCAATTACCCAATAAAACAAATTTTTTTTTGCCTTTTCTTGTTCCTGGACAGAAAGTGTTATTTCCCTATTGCTTATGCCTAAGGTGGATGGAAAAGACTTTTTTTTTCTTTTTTTTATTTCAAACTTTACTTTTGTGACTTGGGAGCGGCCCCCCAGTGGCTCAGCGGTATGTCTGCGGACTTACACGCTAAAATCTGGGTTTCGATACCCGTGGTGGGCAGAGCACAGATAGCCCATTGTGTAGCTTTGTGCTTAATTCAAAATAACAAAGACTTGGGAGCGTATAACAAAAACATGATGGGCGACTATATTGCGGAGCTGATACGTGAAAATGATTTACATTACAGTCACAAATCTCGAAAACCTACTCACTACTAAACATTTTTGTATAACTTTAGTATAAATACACGTAAATCTTGATTCATATGTTGTTTTATTCTGACCTTATGTGAATGAAAATGTACAGATTTGATCTTTTTACATATAAAATAGGTTAATTTCTAAATTTCATTAACCAGGTCACAAAAGCAAAGTTTGAAGGGAATAATGGCCATTTTCGGCAGTTTTACAACATAAGCAATTAAGAAATAACACATACTATCCAGGAACAAATTTTGTGTTACATAGTGTTATTAAACTATTAGTACTATTCACAGGTATATCAGACGAATTACACAATAAAACAGTAACAGTATATGTACTTCCTTATCACTAAGACCCGTTATTGCGGAGCAGCTAAGGTACTCGACTCATAATCTGAGGGTCGCGCCAAACATGCTCGCCCTTTCAGCCGTGGGAGCGTTATAAGTGAAAATCAATCTTACTATTCGTTCGTAAAAGAGTAGCCCAAGAGTTGGCGATGGGTGGTTATGACTAGCTGCCTACCCTCTAGTCTTACACTGCTAAATTAGGGACGGTTAGCACAGATAGCCCTCGAGTAGCTTTGTGCGAAATTCAAAAACAAACAAACAAACAGTCAATCCCATGATGCATTGGTAAAAGAGTAGCCCAAGAGTTGGCAGTGGGTGGTGATGACTAGCTGCATTCCTTTTAGTCTTACACTGTTAAGTTAGGGACGGCTAGCGCAGATAGCCTTCGAGTATTTTTGCGTGAAATTCAAACCAAACCTTATCAATGACTTTTAGTCATTCTATAACCATATAAAAGTAATATTTTTATCATGTGTAAAACGTTTTAAATAGACTTTGTCAAGCCCCCTAGTGGCACAGCGGTATATCTGCGGACTCATACTAAGAGAATCAGGTTTCGATAACTGTGGTGGGCAGAGCACAGGTAGCCCATTGTGTAGCCATGTGCTTAATTCCAGATAATCAATCAATCAAAGACTTCGTCGAGTGATAGAATAGAATAATAGACAGATAATTGGAAACTTTTGTTCATAATATTCGCTAATAGCAGATTTTTTTTGCTTTCTACATCTACTAACAGAGCTTTGAAATGTTTCATTATATCAGTTTAAGTTATAAGAACATTTTGTTTTAAAAATTCACGTGTTCCCTTCTCAGCGACTCAGCGGTAAAACTGAAGGCTAATTAACGCTAAAAATAAGGTTTCGATACACATGGAGAGCACAGATAGACCATTGCATAGTTTTGTGTTTAAAAGAAACAAACCAAATCTATTGGTAATTTGCACCTTCTAGTGATTAATATTTTATTAATCCTATGTCCTAATTATGAGCTATCCACACCAATATTACCTCTATTTTTTCAATGCATTAGCGGAAGGAGTTGTTTTTTTTAAATATTATAACATATTATGATTTATTTTGGACGAGTCTCCGACTTATTATGCTATGTTCGTCATGTATTACTATTTCAAATAACCGGAAATTTGAATTTAGAAGTTAATTGTAAAAAGTTAATTAAGTGTAAGTGTGTATTAAATTAATAATATTTGCCAACAAAACTGATTCACACAATTTTCTTTTTAAATATAAATTTATTTTAATATGCAGAGAAAACAAACAATTTATGTATATATATAACTTATATCTGGTCTGGAATTGAATCTTTTATCGACGTTCAAGGAGAGCAAACTAGTTATTTGTTGATAAACCTGTAGACTTGTACACTTCTTTTGACCGATGACTAAGCTTGAAGCACACGTGAGTTTTTATTGACGACAGCATTAAATATCCTCTTAATACCAATAACATCCACAGTAATTTAACGAAATGGAACAGTTTGTAATGCTAAAAATCTATAAATGTTCCTGGTCAAATTCTGTTCTTTTTCCAATTAATTGTTGCTAATTATAATTATTGCTTCTAAGATCTGTAGCACACTAATTGTAGTTGATGGATAGTAATCTTTTGCTGTCTTTTCGTTATCTGCTATTGTACAACTCACGCGAGTTTCTCGAAATTTCAACAATGTTCGAAAACGAGATAGCGTTTTGTGAAACAAACATTGTCGATTCTTACTTTCAAGAATCTTCTACAAATTTGGAGAACAGGCAGGACTTGTGCTGTACACAGCCAACAATATACGTCAAATGCACAAAATAAAACTATAATGAAACAAGTGTAGGTATTAAAATAAACGTATTAAACGGTAAATCCGTTAAAATGTAAACGAGTGTCAAGCTAATGTCGGATGTTCATAACCTCATTATTAATTTTTTTTTTAGGAGAGGGGATGTTTCTATACCATCAACCCTATTGTATCATTAAGCCGCTTTGCAATGTTACCAGATGGCTATTTGGTTTTGGGCCTATCGACTGCCAGAATCAGAAAGGCGGTCAACGTGTTGAGACTCCTTACCATTTCTGTTCACAATAACTATTCTGTTTCTTTCCAAGCGCAAAGCTACATAGTAAACTGCATGCGCTGTGCTCACCACGAACATTTAACACATTTGTATATATATATTTTTTTTTTTTTATAATTTCGCACAAAGCTACTCGAGGGCTAACTGCGCTAGCCGTCCCTAATTGCCCCCCAGTGGCTCAGCGGTATGTCTGCGGACTTACACGCTAAAATCCGGATTTCGATACCCGTGGTGGGCAGAGCACAGATAGCCCATTGTGTAGCTTTGTGCTTAATTCAAAACAACAACCGTCCCTAATTTAGCAGTGGAAGACTAGAGGGAAGGCAGCTAGTCATCACCACCCACAGTTAACTCTTGGGCTGCTCTTTTACTGAAGAATAGTGGGAGTGGCGGTCACATTATAATGACCCCACGGTAAAAGGGGCGAACATGGTTGGTGCGGAAGGAATTTGAACCCGCGACCCTCAAATTACGAGTCCAATGTCTTAACCATCTGTCATTCCGAGACACGAGATTTTTATGGTGTCTTTTTCACTAAGAAATGTCCTCAGTTTCAATATGCAGTATATTTATTTATTTGTGACCACATATCGGTAAACAATAACTATTTTACGATAATTAGATAAAAAAAACCGATAGTAAATAAATTATCTCAGTAATTAATTATAATTCATTATATTTTTTGTATTTGAACAAGTTTTGATAAACAAAACGTTCGAATTAAAAAAAAAAATTCATCAACTCTTAGAATTATTTATGGGCCTGGCATGGCCAAGCGCGTTAAGGCGTGCACTCGTAATCCGAGGGTCGCGGGTTCGTGCCCGCGTCGCGCTAAACATGCTCGCCCTTCCAGCCGTGGGGGTGTATAATGTGACGGTCAATTCCACTATTCGTTGGTAAAAGAGTAGCCCAAGAGTTGGCGGTGGGTAGTGATGACTAGCTGCCTGCCCTCTACTCTTACACTGCAAAATTAGGGACGGCTAGCACAGACAGCCCTCGAGTAGCTTTGTGCGAAATTCCAAAACAAACAAACAGAATTATTTATGAGAAACTAACGTAACTACAATTAATCCATAAATGAAGGTAAAATGAAATCCCGTATGTTATCTACGTTAAAACTTCCCCATCCAATGCTGACAAGACCTTTCATCCAACAACAGAGTTCACCAACCTGGCTGGGACACTAATAGGATAATGGTGTATATATATCTACACATATACGTCATCAATTTTGACGAACAACAACTTTCGTGGTGTGAGCCAGATTGAGCAAGCGAACTGTAACTGATATTCATTTATAAATCATATTATTAGGCTCTACGAATTAATAGTACAACATTATTCACTTTATTTCATAATATTATTATAATGTGTCAATCACATTGTATCTACTATATTCTGTGACTACGAAGCCATTCGTCCATCACTGGCCCCCCAGTGGCTCAGCGGTATGTCTGCGGACTTACATCGGTAAAATCCGGGTTTCGATACCCGTGGTGGGCAGAGCACAGATAGCCCATTGTGTAGCTTTGTGCTTAATTCAAAACAACAACAACAACCGATGATATAGCATAGTACTGAGCAAGCCCTCTAAAGTCTAAATAATGAATATTGTTTCTATATACATTTGTCACAAGAGGGCGCCACGACCAAAGTGATGAAGTAAATTGAAAACAACAACAAAAAACAACGTCCATCACTGTGGAGTTGGTCATCAGCCCGACAGAGTTACGTCAGATATGGAAGTGGTCTAGACACTGTATAAATACATATATATCATCCATTTTTACAAACAACTGTTGTGCTGTGAATCATATTAAACAAATGAGTTGTAACTGTTATTAATTTTGTTTTCTAACTCACAAATCACGTGCTCTTAGGTTTCGTTCCTGGCGAATAATCCAATTTATTATAAGTTTTGTTTAAATTACTTTCGTAGTTTCTATGAACTTAGGTATTAGGTGCATTGGTTGAAGTCTTTGTTCCCTCGTTAAGATATTAATGGATTACTACGCTTCGTCATTAGAAAAGAAATTAAATCAGTGGCCATCTTTCTAAGTTTAATCAGTGTGAATATTACAAGATTATCTGAGGTTATGAAGCGTTAAACTCACATATATGTGAAGCAGATACAAAGTCACAAAGAAATGGCATGGGTCTGAAAAAACACAACAAAAAGAAAGGAGAAGAGACAGGGAGATGTGAGAGAGGAGACAGGGAGATGTGAAAGAGGAGACAGGGAAATGTGAGAGAGAGAACGAAAAAAAACCCAACTAAATGTGCAAAGCAATGAAGTAATACGATCTTTCTTTCCAAATATTGATTTTATTGCTGATTATCAGTAATAAAAAGCAATTTATTATGTTTACACAGGTATGAATCAATTTCTTATAGGATTGAAGATAAACTCAATAAAGTTAATGGACATAGGAAAGGAAAGTGAAGTAAGTGCACAGCACGAAAGTAACAATAATAATAATAAACTTTCACTAAATATTTAATTATTAAAGGTTTATAAAACTCAACAATCTTCTATAAGTCATGTAAAATAACAAAATTATAACACACATAAATACAGTTTGTCATTATAAAATATCAAGGATGAAAATCGAACAAACAAACCAGGAAATATTCCTGTCTCCACATTAACTGCTAAAATTTTCATCTAACAAGATTTTCGTGGTATATATCTCACATTTTTCAAAACTGATCATGCGTAACGACAGTTGTGAGTAGAGTGGTTGTAGGCCCGGCATGGCCAGGTGGTTAAGTCACTGATCCGAATCCTCGCCACACCAAACATACTCATCCTTTCAGCCATGGAGGGTGCCATAACGTAATAGTCAATTCCACTATTCGTTGGCAAGAGAGTAGCCCAAGAGTTGGCGGTGGGTGGTGATGACTAGTTGCCTTCCCTCTAGTCTGACACTTCTAAATCAGGGACGGCTAGCGCAGATAGCTCTTTTGTAGCTTTGCGCGAAATTCCAAAACAAACAAACAAAACAAGACTGTCTGTAACTTGCTACATCCTGGAAGATAAACATGATAATTGACTTCAGTCAGGTGTAAAGGAGATAATTATCAGATTCACGTTCAAAGTGTCGTTTGTTTGTTGCTGCTGATAAACTCAGAAGGCATTTCAGTCTGATCTGATGTGAAACACCTTGTTCTTTTTATATACATCTCGGAGTATACTCATTAGTTTTGATACAGTGTTTTTTTCTTGTATTGTTTTGATACAGTGTTTTTTTCTTGTATTGTTTTGATACAATGTTTTTTTCTTGTATTGTACACAAATCTGCAGTACGTATCTTCATCAGTTGTCTTACAACATTATATATTTTTCCGTCACTTTTCATTAGCTGAGACAACGGGTTTTTTTTTTCGAAAGGTATTAAAATTTATGTTTAAACTACCAAAGTACAACCATTCCTAATAAGATTAATTTAGGGTTGTTGACCACATATGTATGGCATGACAGTCCGGCATGGTCAAATGGCTAAGGTACTCGACCTCGTAATCCGAGGATCGCAGGTTTGCATCCTCGTCGCGCCAAATATGCTCGCCCCTTTTAGCCATGGAGATGTTATAATGTGACGGTCAATCCCACTATTTGTTGGTAAAAGAGTAGCCCAAGAGTTAGCAGTGGGCGGTGATGACTAGCTGCCTTTCTTCTTGTTTTATACACTACAAAATTAGGGACGGCAAACGCAGATAGTCCTATAGTAGCTTTGCGCGAAATTCAAAAAACAAACAAAATAAAATATATGGCATGACCTAAGTGTGCTTAAAATTTCAATTTACATTTGTTGATCCATTGATAGCTAAAATGTCTTACTTAATATCAGCTACGAATGATTTACTTAGTACATTTTGAGCCTAATGATTTAAGGCAAAATAATACCTTAGACAGAAATATACCGAAATTTTCTTAGAGTTTAGGTTTAAAAAATAAACTTCTTAGACTTCTCAGAGACGAATAAAGTTAATAATGTTCCGAAATATTCCTTTTAATTCTGATACTGTTCACAAAATATAGAAAAGGACTTTCTTTCATTTTACACTAACATTATTTCTTGTCAGCTCCAGTGGTGCCGTCACTTTAGTTCGTGATAAGTTATAAACAGCGACAACTGTCGTCTCCTGTGATGAACAGAATATTCCTTTGGGGCTTATCACACACATATTTAAGTGAAATTGATCTCAGTCGCGTGGATTTCGCGTGCGCCTAGAAAAAATAAAAGGAGTTTGTTTCTTTGTATCATCAATTTTTCGTGTTTTTTTTTCAGATTTCGCTACATTTCTTGTGTCCTTAGAAATATTTGTACCTCTGAAGTGTTTAATTAGCATTTTGTTTGAGATGCAGACTTAGTTTAGACGTAAATTAAAATTTATTGTTTTTTCTGAGATTTTTTCAATAACTCCACAAATATTTAAAGACGAACTGGGTTACCCGTTCTTTGTTCAGGTATAAAATTTTAAAAAATATATGTAGGGATGGGTGCTATGATAAAGAAAACAAAAATCCTAGCTTTCCCACAATTTACTTACAACATAACAAGCTGTTATAGTATTAATTATTATGTCCCTCAAAGTTTTGTATAAGCTTTGTTTTTGTTTTTCGCGCAAAGCTACACGAGGGTTATCTGTGCTAGCCGTCCCTAATTAAGCAGTATAAGGCAAGAATGAAGGCAGCTAGTCATCACCACCCTCCTCCAACTCTTGGGCTTCTCTTTTACCAACGAATAGTAGGATTGACCGTCACATTATAACATCCCCACGGCTAAAAGGGTGAGCATGTTCGGTGTGGCAAGGATTCGAACCCACGACCCTCGTATTATGAGTCGAGTGTCTTAATCACATAGCCATGTTTAAGCGTTAAGAACTTAGTTTGTATATACTTCAAACTGTTATGTATAAAGCGTTTGAAATGCCATGTTGCTGTTTATATTGTTTCAAAGTTCAAACCAATAAAATATGTTGTTATTCATTTAAAATAACATTTAGAAATTTCTAGAATTAGGTAGATCCATCATTTGACTGTAAATGGAAATGTATAGCGGCCTAGTGTCCTAGACGACGAGTCTCGTGCAAAAACAGACATGCGCAGATTACTCTGGAACTCTGTAGAAGTTACGCGATTGTTGGAGAACACAAGAGGCATACTAGTATATAAACAGACGGCGACGCGAGGAGAAAAGAAGAGTCAGTCATTACTTTCATTCGAATCAAGAGGTTGTCTACGTCTGAGAAATTTTAAACGTTTGCTGTGCGTTAATTCAACTTGGATTTGTGACTAGAGTTAGATCTACAGAAGCTGTGATTTTATTTCGTCAATCTTTATGATTCATTCGAATTACTAGTTATACTGAAAGTCAACACGTGTAGAACTATTCAGGGAAGACCGGAAAAGTTGGAAGGCGATAAGTTTGAGACGTTCATCGGAAGCATCGTGAAAAGAACTTCGTCGAATTTATTGAACTGTGAATTGTTTCTGGACTTTTCCATTCAAACTTCGGAATTTCTTCGTGGGACCAAATTCACACCCTATACCGGAATTTTGGATTTCTGATCTGAATTTTTGGACTTTCATTCTAGATCAATATATTGGACACAGGCCAGTACCATTTTATATTGTAATTAACTTTGAAGGTTGAAACTAGTACCATTTTGTATTGTAATTAACTTTGAAGGTTGAAACTATTACCATTTTGTATTGTAATTAACTTTGAAGGTTGAAACCAGTACTATTTTGTATTGTAATTAATTTTGAAGGTTGAAACTGAATATTGTCATTGTTATTGTATAATTTATGTTATAACTGTTACATATATAATAGTTTACTGTAATAAATTATACAAGCTGTTATCTGTGTCTTTCTGTTGCGTTCAGTCTACATAAAACATAAAAAAACGTAACATAACATTTTATGCACCGGGAGATAATTTCGGTTATTTTGTACAAAGAGGTAATGGATAAAGTAGTGGCTCTTGGCGTGTTTTCTGTTGCCGGCTTTCAACAGCCAGTTTTTAATATTTCACATATGACCACAAAAGTGTCTTATGGGATAAAGGTTTAAGGTCATGGGTCAAACTAGGAAATGGGTGTAACTCCAGAAACGACCCTCCATATTAGCGTAATGGCGGCTGCTGTGGTATAAACCTGACCTGACTTTATGTATTATTTCAATTTTATTTTACTTCATTACATTCCTATATAGACAATGATAGGGTACTCTTTGAGATGTATAAAATATTTGTGTGCCATTACCTACAATGTACGTATGTTTCGTTACAGAAAATTTAAGCTGTTTTTATGTGATTTAAAACGTGGCGCCATCTATGCAAATGGCTCACGTAGGCTTAGGTCCAATATAAATGCTTAGTAACATCAATATTGATAAGTGTACACCCTTGCGCAAATTAATTGAAACAATGGTCATTTCACAATATTTTCAGCATGGCGACTGGTGTGGGCTCGCTGGACCCGTTGATTTCCTTGAATAGTCAATTTTTTTACACATACGGCGTCATTAGCTGTATTTTGCAGTACGGTCGATCTATTTTTGGGATATGTGACGAAATTTTGAGAAATATTACGTCATATGAAATTGCTTTAGAAGGGCAAGGAGATCAGTCAAAAAACAACTTTTTAACAACTCAATGAAGAAAAAAATGGTATAAATTGGGTCTGAAATACAAGAACATGACGCAAGAACAATGTAGGAAGGTGTTATTCAGTGACGAGACTCATTTTTCGTATAGGGTCAAAGAAGTCTGCATGTTCGCAGATCTTCAGGTGAGAAACTTCGAGAATCTCACATCAGTCAGTTCGTAAAACATCCCTTGAAGAAGATGTTTTGGGACCTTTTTAGCTACTATGCCGTCGATGGCTTACATATAATAGAAGGTACGATGCGAGAACTACAGTACATCGAAGTTTTGCAGAAAAGAGTTGTTCCAGAATTGAAAAAGAGATTTCCAGATGGATCTGGCTCCGTGCCACACATCGAAACTTATGAAGAATTTTATGACAACAACGCGAATAAAGGTGCTGGACTGACCTGGAAACTCTTAGGACTTAAATGCTATTGAAAATCTTTGGGCAATTTGTAAAGAAAGACTTTAGGGAAAAGACTGAACTACGAAAGATAAACTAATTGAGGCTATAATTGAGGTGTGGTACCAGGATCCAAAAATTAGTAAAGTTTGCAGTCAATTCGTGGACTCGATGCCAAAGCGGATTAATGATCTTCCGAAAAATAAAGGCGGTCATATCATGTATTAATTTGTGAATAATTTTTGGATTCTCAGAAATAAAACGCACAAAGTTCAACAAATCGTAATTTTACGTCTTGTTTCAATTAATTTGAACAAGGGTGTAAAAGATTATTTACCCCTATTAACATTTTCAACACTATCATCCTACAAAGCTGGTTGAGACTGGTCCATCGGCCTAGATCTAGTTAGATAACAGACAACACAGATTGTTATTAAACTTCTTTAACTTGGAATAATTTTTTAAACTTATAATTTATCTCTCTACCCAGTTAAAGAAGCACTATAAACATTTTTTCCTTCTTAATATTTATTGCTGTTTGATCAATACATGGTTAGTTTGTTTTTGAATTTTGCGCGAAACTATTCGAGGGCTTTTATGTGTTAGCCGTTCCTAATTTAGTTCTGTAAGACTGGAGGGAAGTTAGCTGGTCCTCACTGCCCACCGCCAACTCTTGGGCTACTTTTTTACCAACGAATAGTAGGATTGTTCATTAAATTGTAACAATCTCACTACTGAAGAGGGGAGCATGTATGGTGTGAAGGGAATTCGAACCCAAGACCCTCGGATTACGAATCGAACGCCTTAACCATTCTGGCCATATCGGGCCGAAAGTAACTGATTATAATTTTCACAAGTTAGTATTCTGTCTCATTCCGGATTCGTCAAAGTTGGAGAAAGTCAAACTTTTACTATGTGTATAGTATCCCTCGGAGCTTTTGTTTCAGGGGATCTATCAATTTATTTTACAGGAAATCAATAAATCCGAAGATACTGCAACTGCATAAAGAAAATACATATACCAGACAGAGAAATGCTTCAACGGAATGTTGCTGCCTTACTTGATTTGGATGACTGCATTTCTGCATATCTCCATAAAAAAAGAAAACTAAACAAGTAGGCGAATTTAATCTAGCTCTCGAAAGAACCATGCTTACCTTCATTAAAGAGAAAGATAGTATCATGGACGAGAGTGATTTTATTGGTGATAAAATTGTGTTAAATGTTACCTATCACCGTATGTAAAACCGAATTAATAATATGTGACGTAGAGGCCTAATATTTCTTTTGATTGGCTAAACCCTCTGCTGCAGACTGCAGTTTCGACTGTTGAAGGTTCATCAATATAGTTTGGGCTGGCAAATCAAAGAAATGCAGTTAGGCCTTTTATAACGGTGATTATGTAACATTGAACAGAAGTTTGTAACATATGTGTGTAATCATTAATTAATTAATTAGTTAATTTTAATCTTTAAATTAATGTATATTTCTTGTTCGAATGAAGGAGATCCATTATTTATGGCCACATTAGAAATCACTTCAAACACACGAACACAGTTGAACTAAAATTAATTGTATAGTTCTCAATGTACCAATAGTATTTCAGATTGCTAGTGGATCTACGAGTCTTGGATGCAGAACCCTAATTACAAACGAGGCACGCACACACAAAAATACCAAAATTTAACAGAAGTATTATCAATACTGCAGTTAATCCCACTAATTTTAACGTTGAGGTTTGCTATGTATTTTATATGGAAAGTTACTAGATTTACATTTTTATTTGTAAGCTTTTTACAATGATTGTGGTAACAAGAAAGAACATAAATTACCTGGTGTTATGAAAAACCATTATCTTGCTGGTAGTGACAGGTATAAGAACAAGCCGGCAATATAGAGTATTATACAAACACAGATATATATATATTAATTTGTTGTGAAGTACAGAGCTACATTTACCGTTGAACTACTAGGGAGCATATCTAAATGTATATGGAGGAGGATGCGTGTGCGAGTGTTTATATATGTATGTATGGCTGCCAGAAAAATTTCGAAAGTCAAGAACGATAACAAACAACGACTTTCCTGGTGGGTCAAGCGCTAAGTTTACTAATGCATAACGATAAAATTTGAAACTTGATTTTCGTATTGCACGGCGTGAAGTAAATTTATCATGTAACTTTGCGCAAAAAAACAACATAGAAAAATATTATTCCTGTTAATTTTTAAAAACACGTTTATAGTGCAATATTATTTGCTATCAAAAAAAGGAGTGTTTTTTTCATAGCTGAAAAGAGATTAAATTGTAATAAATATAATATTTCTCTTGAATACTCTACAGAGGGCCTCACGTACATATTGGTTTATAGTATTTCGTGGAATTAGAAAACGTAGGCTTAAAAAATAAATTATAAGTCGATATGTTTTGCGTTTAGTGGATTAAAAGGTGTTAACGTGTATGTGATAGAATTAGATTCTTCTTGTTTTATACGTATATTCTAGGATTACCAAACCTCCAGATTTTAAATATTTACAGTTTTAAAAAGTAAAGATAGCAAGGGACCTATTTTGGCCCAAACAGGCTGTCTATGTCACGAAACTAATATTAAAGAAACACGTACCCTTAAAAGTACACCTCATACTTAAAATATGTATGAACTTGAAATATGCCCTTAAATTCTTTCATATGTACTGGATCCACCACATCTGGTATTGAAAACAATCCATTCCAAAAGTTTTGGCAAAAGCCAACAATCCTGTTCGGAGAATGGTCTTGAAACTACCGTAGATGTCTTCTACCTTTCTCAACATTATGTCCATTTACCCTAATGTTCTCTATAAAGTACATGGAAAAATTATGAGACAATAGTGTCATTCTAACCAACGTATTCCCCATACCTACATAAAACAAATTTTAACATGCCATTACCGTGAAACGTAAGTTCTAACCAGTTCAGATAATTACACAGTTGAAAAATATACGTAACAAAAATTTTCGAAATATGCAACTATGAAGTATAAATATTAATACTATAACAGAGACTCATTAAGTACGATACGAGAACTGGAGAATTACACGTCTAAAAAAAAAGAAATAACTTGGACATTTTAATACCTAATACTCTTAGTGGGATGTATAAATTAAAAAAAAATTCGGAACATATTTAAAATACATATAAAATATTATAATGGGTATAATATATATAATGAAATAAATTAAACTGATAATGTAGTCGGGCTAAACATAAATAGGTAATCATACAATAGATGAATTTAAACTGATAGTGATAATACAGTAAGCCTAGATGTATACAGTTTAATATGCTAAGATATCATGAGATTTTAGTCCTAGTTATATACGTGTTTTTTTGTTATGCTTATGCATACATGGAACAATATTTATTGTAATTATTGTTTCGTTTTATTATAAAATAGTGTGTAAACATCTTGCTTCTTCATTTTTTTTTAGGTATATAGTTGTTTTGGATTTGTACCACACTGTTATTTTCTATAGATTTCCTATATTACTGATTTGTTTCTTTTTGTAGTTTGAAAAACACCTAAACATTTTCAACAGGATATATTTGTATAACTTTCTATTTCTGCAGGAAAATAACTATTTTCAAATTAAATACTATTTATATTAACAATTATTTTTTTTTCTAGATGCCTGATTTACCTGTTTTTGATAAAAGACAACATTGTTCCATGACATGATTTCTGTTTTGAAGTATGGCCTATTCACACTATTTCAAATCTACACTGGATATGTTTAACTTTGTTCCTGAGAGTCATGAAAAAGCTGTGAAACAAGCATTTTATAACACAGCTGCAGTACTCTTTGTTGTATTTGCTTTTTCAGCAGCTTTTGCTCTATATTTTGTTTTCAAGCCTTTCTTAGAACCACTACTATGGGCCGTACTGTTTGGATCTGTGCTTCATCCTTTCAAGCAGACATTGACTTTGCTCATTCATGGATGGCTTAAAGGACTTCGAGATGATAAAACTCCTCTTGCCTTTGGTTTGGTTGCATGTCCATTTAAATTAATTGACAATATATCTGAGAACATAGGCTATTTCTTCTTGTGCAATATGAAGGTATTTCTGGGACTTTGTATTGGCTTGCCAGTGGTATATCTTATATATAATGTGTTACCAGAAATTTCTCCTGCTCATTTATGGAATGGAATAGTAATATGTTTCCAGAGTGCTTCACATACCTTGGAATTCTTCAGTAAAGCTGGCTTATTGGTGATTATATATATATTTTATACATGAAATGTTTATATACACGCGGTGGCCTGTAAGTCCCTACCCATCCATATATTCTATGTATCCAGTGTATCTGTGTGCTGTCCTTCATTCTCACTGTGCTCATGTAAATGGGCTTACATCAACCATGCTTCTCTGAAAAAAGAGAAACATAGTTATAATACATGCATAATTGAATATAACATTATAACATATGGATCGGTAGGGACTTACAGGCCACCCTGAATATATAAGCTGAAATTTCTTTTAAAGTTTTGTACATTATGTGTGATTTCAGAAACATTTCCTCCATGTTGGTTTTAGTTTTAAATAAATTGAACATCTACAAAAATGTTATTGTTGGGATGGGTGACACGTATTTCATTAGTTCCAATGATGTTATTGTTGGGATGGGTGACATGTATTTCATTAGTTCCAATGATGTTATTGTTGGGATGGGTGACAGGTATTTCATTAGTTCCAATGATGTTATTGTTGGGATGGGTGACACGTATTTCATTAGTTCCAATGATGTTATTGTTGGGATGGGTGACATGTATTTCATTAGTTCCAATGATGTTATTGTTGGGATGGGTGACAGGTATTTCATTAGTTCCAATGATGTTATTGTTGGGATGGGTGACACGTATTTCATTAGTTCCAATGATGTTATTGTTGGGATGGGTGACATGTATTTCATTAGTTCCAATGATGTTATTGTTGGGATGGGTGACATGTATTTCATTAGTTCCAATGATGTTATTGTTGGGATGGGTGACATGTATTTCATTAGTTCCAATGATGTTATTGTTGGGATGGGTGACATGTATTTCATTAGTTTCAATGATGTTATTGTTGGGATGGGTGACACGTATTTCATTAGTTCCAATGATGTTATTGTTGGGATGGGTGACATGTATTTCATTAGTTCCAATGATGTTATTGTTGGGATGGGTGACACGTATTTCATTAGTTCCAATGATGTTATTGTTGGGATGAGTGACATGTATTTCATTAGTTCGAATGATGTTATTGTTGGGATGGGTGACATGTATTTCATTAGTTCGAATGATGTTATTGTTGGGATGGGTGACACGTATTTCATTAGTTCCAATGATGTATTGTTGGGATGGGTGACATGGGTGACATGTATTCATTAGTTCCAATGTTATTGTTGGGATGGGTGACATGTATTTCATTAGTTCCAATGATGTTATTGTTGGGATGGGTGACAGGTATTTCATTAGTTCCAATGATGTTATTGTTGGGATGGGTGACACGTATTTCATTAGTTCCAATGATGTTATTGTTGGGATGGGTGACATGTATTCATTAGTTCCAATGATGTTATTGTTGGGATGGGTGACACGTATTTCATTAGTTCCAATGATGTTATTGTTGGGATGGTGACATGTATTTCATTAGTTCCAATGATGTTATTGTTGGGATGGGTGACATGTATTTCATTAGTTCCAATGATGTTATTGTGGGATGGGTGACATGTATTTCATTAGTTTCAATGATGTATTGTTGGGATGGGTGACACGTATTTCATTAGTTCCAATGATGTTATTGTTGGGATGGGTGACATGTATTTCATTAGTTCCAATGATGTTATTGTTGGGATGGGTGACACGTATTTCATTAGTTCCAATGATGTTATTGTTGGGATGAGTGACATGTATTTCATTAGTTCGAATGATGTTATTGTTGGGATGGGTGACATGTATTTCATTAGTTCGAATGATGTTATTGTTGGGATGGGTGACACGTATTTCATTAGTTCCAATGATGTTATTGTTGGGATGGGTGACATGTATTTCATTAGTTCCAATGATGTTATTGTTGGGATGGGTGACATGTATTTCATTAGTTCCAATGATGTATTGTTGGGATGGGTGACATGTATTTCATTAGTTCCATATGATGTTATTGTTGGATGGGTGACATGTATTTCATTAGTTCCAATGATGTTATTGTTGGGATGGGTGACATGTATTTCATTAGTTCCAATGATGTTATTGTTGGGATGGGTGACATGTATTTCATTAGTTCCAATGATGTTATTGTTGGGATGGGTGACATGTATTTCATTAGTTCCAATGATGTTATTGTTGGGGATGGGTGACATGTATTTCATTAGTTCCCATGATGTTATTGTTGGGATGGTGACATGTATTTCATTAGTTCCAATGTGTATTGTTGGGAGGGGTGACACGTATTTCATTAGTTCCAATGATGTTATTGTTGGGATGGGTGACATGTATTTCATTAGTTCCAATGATGTTATTGTTGGGATGGGTGACACGTATTTCATTAGTGTCCAATAGTTATTGTTGGATGAGTGACATGTATTTCATTAGTTCGAATGATGTTATTGTTGGGATGGGTGACATGTATTTCATTAGTTCCAATGATGTTATTGTTGGGATGGGTGACATGTATTTCATTAGTTCCAATGATGTTATTGTTGGGATGGGTGACATGTATTTCATTAGTTCCAATGATGTTATTGTTGGGATGGGTGACACGTATTTCATTAGTTCTAATGATGTTATTGTTGGGATGGGTGACACGTATTTCATTAGTTCCAATGATGTTATTGTTGGGATGGGTGACACGTATTTCATTAGTTCCAATGATGTTATTGTTGGGATGGGTGACATGTATTTCATTAGTTCCAATGATGTTATTGTTGGGATGGGTGACATGTATTTCATTAGTTCCAATGATGTTATTGTTGGGATCATCAATTGCTTCTTTGTCACTATTAATTGAGCTACTCGAGTTTCAAACCCCAAGTAGACCATTTTCTACTTTTTCTGTATATTGGAAAGAGCATTTTATAGAAATGAAATAAAACTTTTTTTTTCTTACAGATGAAATTTCTAAAATTAGATGACATTATTTTCGATATGTTTAATCAAATTTAAATTGTCAATGTAACAGTATTTTTATTTTGTTATATTTAACTGTATTAGTACAGTATATTCAATCATTTTTCCCCATTATATTCAAAGTAATATGTGTCCTAAAAGCTTTTGTTTTTATACATATTTTATTTTTTTCCAGGATCAGTGCAATAAAATAACTTCTGCAAGCTGATAATTTTTTTACATTGTTAAAAGTTATTCTCTTAATTTTCAATTTCCATTCAAAATTTCACTATGATACATATATGAAGTGTTCTTTGTAAATTGTTACATTTTGTTTGTTTCAATTTGTTTCTGGTTTTATTCATCACACATATTTTTACCTTCTTTTTATGAGTATATTTTACTAATTTCAGGTATGGACTGTGGTAATTGGTTATATACTTTTGATATTCTTATGGTGGACACCTCAAACTCAACGTGCATTCCCATTTATCTCTGTAGCTATTTGGGTAATGGTTATATCTCAGTTTGCAACACTTGCTGGACCTGTACGAGTTGCTATTCTGTTTATATTCTTAGTTCTTCTAGTAATTGGTTTTATCACTGAAGTTAAAGAAAATTGGAAGCAAAAGAAGTCAAAAGGTACATGTTATTTTTGTTTATTAGTAACATATATACTTTTGATCCTTTGAGATTAATAACAATTTGTTGACGTGTTTTGAAATTGTACATTGCTAAAAATAATGTCAGTGAATGTACACATATATCTAAGAATCTCAAATCATTACACTGGCTACCAGATAGAAAAATCCTTTTAAGAAGCATGTTTGTACATATAACATGTACAAACAAAAAGAGGACATTAAGTTTTTCAAGGCTACTCCTGAACACCCAACACTCATCTTATGAGGAAAATAAATTATTAAACCCTCCTTTTATTTTTAAGGAAATTGACTCCCCTTCTAAGTTTGTGTAAGGTGTCAGCCTCCACCAGTTCCGGTGCTAACAAAGAAACCTCTTGAAGAGAATAAAACAGAAATTAATTGTAATCTAACCTGTCTTTTACAAATATTGTGTCTCCTTATTGTATCATCTCTTGGGAACAAAACAAACAAATAAATCACGTGCCTCTTTGTTCTGATCCTCTAAATCATTGTGTAAGATCAACATTTTCAAGATCTCAACCTGTCCCCGTAAAATAATTTGACCAACATTAAGATTTTCCTGTAACTCTCCTATGAAACATTTCCAATAACCCAATATTGTTTCTTCCATAAGGAGACTAATACTGTACAAAGTATTCACAGTGAGTCTAAACTAATCTTTTGTGTAAAGAAAGAATTCCATATTGTGGCTTTTAATCAATATGTTTATAAATACACCTAAAATTCTGTTAAATTTATTACTTGCAACAGAGAATTGCTTTAATGTCTTGACACACTACTGTTGTGGCAAAATTCTTTCCTTTAGTTATTAAACACGTGAGCAAAATTGTGATAACCCAAATGCAGGACTGCATCAAGGGTAATGCAAGCAGTGCACACACACAGAGCACCAACCCATAAGGGTCAATGATAGATTTGTACTGATTAGGTTGTTTGTAGGAGTGATGCAGATTTCATATCTCATACAAGGTACCATCAACAATCAGCACAGCCCAACGGAAACATATTAATTTGCATTTACTGTTTTTAAAGCTAATTTTCCAGTTATTTGTCCAACTTATCAATTGATTCAAGTCATTTTGTAGTGCCTAGTCATGCTGGATACACTTATAATACCAAATAATTTAATTTCATCACCACACTAACAAGAAAAAGTCTGGTACTGAACCTAGAAGCACAGCATGAGTAATGAAGATCCAGTTTTAACTGAATTCAGAAACAAGGTTATGGTTTCCCTCACCCAACCAAACCACCTCACAATTCAGTTAACTAGTTTTTCCTCACTGTTGTGATTTTCTTAGCTAATCTTTTTTGTGGTACCTTTTTAAATATCTTTTGAAAATATAAATGCACCAAGCTCATAAACTCACTGTCACTAGATGATATCCTTCAAAAATATAACAGGAAAGACTTTCCTTTGGTGAATCCATGTTGGTTTCTATTAGGCATGCTACACAAGACTATATTCCTTGAAGAAATGTACTTCTGTAACAGTTTTTTTGTAAGATTGAATTTTTCTTTTGTGGTAGCATCTAGTGATATCTGAAGTGGTGGCTACTTATGTACATATGATAACTGATGGAGCTTCATACTACAGTGATTTTTGTATCGATAGGCACTGAGGATATAGAAGAGAGTGATTCATCAAATGTGGTTACCAGTACACTGAAAATTGCAACTGAATCACTGGCTGGTATAGTTCCACCAACTGAAGAAAATGAACCATCATCCATGGTAAGATGGTTTAATATTAGCATAGAACCATCATCCATGGTAAGATTGTTTAATATTAGCATAGAACCATCATCCATGGTAAGATGGTTTAATATTAGCATAGAACCATCATCCATGGTAAGATTGTTTAATATTAGCATAGAACCATCATCCATGGTAAGATGGTTTAATATTAGCATAGAACCATCATCCATGGTAAGATGGTTTAATATTAGCATAGAACCATCATCCATGGTAAGATGGTTTAATATTAGTATATTTTTGTTAAAGAAACACAGTGAAAAATTATGTTAGGTAATATGTAATATGATATTTTGTATATGTTTTACTTATTAATTTATATAATAGCCTCGTTTTACGTAAAAACTTTATATTTTGTGTTGCATGATGGATCAAAAATAAAAATAAACAAACATAGATACTTTATAGAATAATGTTGTATCCATGATTTTTACTCCAGTGATATCATCTGGACAACCATATGTTATGGAATATTTGTAATTCTTCAGCTGAGATGTTTTACTTGAATTCATGGTTATGGTGTATTTAGGTGAACTGAATATTTATTAAAGCTTTCAGACAGGTTTTCTTGACAAGAAAATAGGTATTTATGATACTGATTGTAAAATGTTAAAGCCCTTACCTACCTGAATCCATTGTAAATGGAATATGATAGATTGAACACATATGTAGAACAAGTACCTTATATCTATTAAACACAATGCAATATATGCATGTACTCGATCATTACTCTAGGTGACCCTTTTCGGACTATTTTGGTCAAGATAAAGTTCTAAGGCTATCTATGTCCATTGAGATATTGTACCAAGCATCATAAAGTGTTAGACTCTTTAATTCCAAAGAATCTTTTTTGTCACCAAGTGTGACATGCACTACCCACAGGACTGTTAATTCTCATTACAACATAGGTTGCACTGTAACCACCTGAATAGCCACTGAAGGACAACTCTGTTCATAACATGCTCAGGCCATGTTTGCTGAGTCACATGTGATGACCCAGTGGGATTTCTTGTACAAATCAATGCCACTGTTTTACTCATCTCTTCGTGAATATACTGAATTTTTTTTCTTTTTTTCTGAAATAAGAACAGACTAATTTTCTAATCCTTTGTTTGGCACCACTTCTGTTGATGTTTCTATTAAACTTGTACTGCACGGTAAAATATTTATTTTTGTTTTTGTTTTTTCATTTGCACTGCCTGAGCTATTTGATGTTACATATACATAGCACATATAGGTTCCTTTAGAAGGTGTAATCATAGCTTATTTGTATCTTGCGATAAATTCTTTTTGGACTTAGCTCCTGTTAAGTTGAT
This sequence comes from Carcinoscorpius rotundicauda, assembly GCA_011833715.1. NCBI lineage: Eukaryota > Metazoa > Arthropoda > Merostomata > Xiphosura > Limulidae > Carcinoscorpius > Carcinoscorpius rotundicauda. The sequence goes on along the minus strand of CM022403.1, from coordinate 55,754,467 downwards.
AAATTGGACCTCACAATTTATCTTGTTAACTGGGATGAATCCAATAACCTAAAAATCATTGAATTGAAAGCTTATTTGGGTCAATGGTTAATTAGTAATATCTATCTTCTGATTTAAAGTAAGGAACCTACTAAAATTATGCACTTAGTAATAAGCAAAGTTAATTAATATAATGTTCAAACTGTTACTTATAATAGTTAGAACATGTATTGTATCGTTAGTTTGATACTTTCAATGTTTAAAATGTTTTCAGCTATGAACCAAATAATAACTCATGAGGGTTGTTTGTTCCATGACACTCATGTTGGTTTTAAGACTACATATTAAGCTAACATTGCAAAATAATCATCATGATAAAATAATAAATATAAAATTAAATTAGAAATAATAAAATTTAAAGTAGATATTTTAAGTTTTATAACCAACACTGTGGTAAAAGTTTTAACTAGTTAGGCTGATGTCCAGATATAAACTAACGTGCCTGTAAAGATATATGTGGTTTGGTTTGCTTAATAGATTTAGTTTAGTCCTAAATATATGCATTAATCATGTAAAATAATCTTTATGTTGTGAATTTTCTGTAATGTACCTATCTTTATTCAATTAATTTCAGACTTAAACGTTATAACATTTTTCACACAATAGAGAAAATAATGTAAGGTTAATGACTTTAGATGGTTTATTTCTGTATCTTACAAAGTAAGTAGAACTTAACATTCACTGTTATTAATGTCATGTTCATGAAAGCTTCTGGTTTAATGTGTATTTTGAACTTTACATATAACATTTTGTTTTGAAAGAGTAGTTGTAAGGCTATTGTTAATATGTTAAAATTCAAGATAAAACAGGCATGTTTTTGTATATGATTATTTCTTTTAAAAAAAATGTCAACTTTGAAAAATTGTTGAGCACGTTGAAAAAGACTTGTTATAAGAATTTTTCAGATCAGCAATGATTTAAGGACTTTGTAAACATATTCCATTACTAAATAGGAAAATGGAAACAGATTACACCCCAAATATTTCCATTATACCACTGTATAAGTTAATTTCATACACCATGTTTTTCATTTTATCATATTCTGTAAAAGCTTGAAATAAAGGACAATTAAAAATGTTTGATTTCAGTTCTCTTTATATAAAAAAACCCAAAATATACATTTAAAGCTCAGTATCAAATTAAAAAAACACGTTTTTTACACATTCCAGTCATTCTTTATGCCACTGATATTATCCTTTTTTATCTACCCTCACATGGATGTTGGTTCCTTGTAGCATCGGTTTTGGATTTTAGTTGACTTGTTAGTGGCATGATCTTCTTTCTAACCCCAACATGGATGTTTGTTGGTACCCAACTGCCAGGTTTTGAACTGTAGTTGACTGTAGTTGATTATCATTATTTCTTGTCATGGGTGTCAGTTCCAAGTAGTATAGATTTTGGATGTAGTTAACTTGACATATACGAGTCTTTGCCCTCTAGCTACTTTATACCTAAAGGCATATCTTTTACATTTAACCCACTTTTATAATTTGTGGGATTGGGTTCAATAAATATTGCATGCTTTGGATAATTTTCTAGCCATAGATCTCTCCCAATTGGATGTATTCCTATGTTTCCTACCCAACATCTTTCAACAATGGGCAAAGAGTGTACCTGGTTCAGAAGTAGTGCATCGCAGTGAGATATTAGAATCTCACTGTCTCATCTTAGGGAGTGTCCTTTGAACACTTTTGAAGTATGCTTCTTTCTTTCTCCCATGCTGGTCTTCCCATCTATTTGGTGTGGGATTCTAGCTATTTTAGTGAGTGGAAATAATGTATCATTATGGAAATTATAGTTTTCTTACACTGAAAATGTATGTCCATTAGGTACTTACATTTGCTTACACTTTCCATCTTTCCTTTTCACTACAAATCAGTGTTTCCATCTGCCAAAACTTGAAGTGTTATTTCACTAGAACTGAATAGAGGGAGTCATATTTATCAAGAGAGTATGTTGCACTGCATTGGTTGAGAGGTTAATGTGGATTATTTGTATAAGAGGTACACTGGAATCAGTTAATTTCAATGGATAGGAAAAAGAAAACTTAAGACATGCAAAAAAAATTATTGCATATAGAGAGCAGCACTGAATAAGAATAGCTATTGGAGTTGTGATGTTCCACTAAACATCATTCATACTTTTAGCCCATTGGGGAAGTTATCACTGTGCCAATCTTCTAATTGATTAATTACTCGGTACTATTGATCACTTTCCCTTCCTTTAATCTACAATTTGAAGTTAGGGACAGTTATGTCTGAGTTTAAAATGACTCTGACTTGGATATTTAAAGTGTAAGTCTCTTAAGTTGTTATTTGAATTAAAAATACCAACTTCTAAAAGTGATGTGTTTTCAGTTTTTGATTTCTCAGTTGAAATATTTTTGCATACCTTTAACACCACTGAGAATTAATAAAAAATAAATTGCTTTAATGTTAATAAAATCATATACCTGAAAATTGTTGTTTTTTTTTATAATTTGATGTAAAGCTACTTGAGGGCTATTTGCGCTTGCCATCCCCAATTTAGCAGTGTAAGACTAGAGGGAAGACAGCTAATCATCATCACCCATTGCCAACTCTTGGGCTACTCTTTTACCAATTCATAGTGGGACTGACTGTCACATTATAATGCCTCCATGGCTGAAAAGGGAAGCATATTTGGTGTGACAGTGATGAGAATCCGCGACCCTCAGATTACGACTTGCATGCCTTAACCCACGTGGCCGTGCTGGACCATACCTAAAAATAAAGCTTTCAGATTATAATAGTAATTTAATATAGAAATTATTGATAGCAGCAAGTCAGCCTTGTAAATTTCTGTATTTGTAATGGATTAAATTTCAAAAAGCCTCATGCTTCTAGTCACCATCTTTTGTTGAATGCTCTCTTTTGATATTCATGTTTATTTTACTTCATTCCAGAGTGATGATTTAGGAACTTCTAATAAAAGAAAAGTTCAGTCAGAGACTCCTAACCTAGATCAAGTGGCACAAGATTTTACCAAACCCCCTTTCCTTCGAACATCTACACCAAAAAGAAATGAAGGAAGTAAATCTATGCAGAAAGCAACATCAAAGATGAGCGACTTATGCTTGTATGCAGTTTTATGGGGCTGTGTTCTGACTCAGATATGGTTAAATTTGTGGCTTTTAAACCTCCTTCCATTGCCAGTGATTTATATTGTTGGAAAAAAGTTAGGTGAGTTGAGTGTTAAGTTACTGAACATGTGTATGTGTTAAAATATATGACATTATTTATTGGTGTGTGTGTGAGAGAGAAAGAGAGTTATGGTTATAAGGCACATGCAAATTATATGTTAACTCAAGCTAAATATTGATTTGTGTATTATGTTTCATCACATAAATCATTTTAACTTTTACAAAGGTGATAACAGTCATTACCTCCAAGTAATGAACTTGTAAAATGCATTTACATTAACCTTTGAAAGAAGAGTGTCTGAGATATTTGTATGAAGTCGTTTTATACTTTCTTAACTGTACCTGCATGGTGACAGTTTTTCTACTTTTCAACCATATCTGTAATGACAGTTCATGCTACTTTTCAATCATATCTGTAGTGACAGTTCATGCTACTTTTCAATCATATCTGTAGTGACAGTTCATGCTACTTTTCAACCATATCTGTAGTGACAGTTCATGCTACTTTTCAACCATATCTGTAGTGACAGTTCATGCTACTTTTCAACCATATCTGTAGTGACAGTTCATGCTACTTTTCAACCATATCTGTAGTGACAGTTCATGCTACTTTTCAATCATATCTGTAGTGACAGTTCATGCTACTTTTCAATCATATCTGTAGTGACAGTTCATGCTACTTTTCAACCATATCTGTAGTGACAGTTCATGCTACTTTTCAACCACATCTGTAGTGACAGTTCATGCTACTTTCAATCATATCTGTAGTGACAGTTCATGCTACTTTTCAATCATATCTGTAGTGACAGTTCATGCTACTTTTCAATCATATCTGTAGTGACAGTTCATGCTACTTTTCAGTCATATCTGTAGTCACAGTTCATGCTACTTTTCAATCATATTTGTAGTGAGAGTTCATGCTACTTTTCAATCATATCTGTAGTGACAGCTTATGCTATTTTTCAACCATATCTCTAGTGACAGTTCATGCCATTTTTCAACCATATCTGTTGTGACAGTTCTTGTTATTTCTCAGTTGTGTCTATTGTGACAGTTATTGTTATTTCTCAGTTGTATCTATTGTGACAGTTCTTGTTATTTCTCAGTTGTATGTATTGTGACAATTCTTGCTATTTTCAACTGTATCTATTGTGACAGTTTTGCTGTTCTTCAACTGTATCTGTAGTGATAGTTCTTGCTGGTTTTCAACTGTATCTGTAGTGACAGTTCTTGCTGGTTTTCAACTGTATCTGTAGTGACAGTTCTTATTGTTTTTTAATTGTAACTTTTGTGACAGTTCTTGCTATTTTTGATGTAAACTGAATGAGTGCACAAGTTGACTTTACAGCCTAGTATACTCTGTGTTAGAATTTGACATGAGGTCTGAAAAATGGTGACTTGCACCCAAACATTAAGTAGGAAAGTGACAGATATTTATTAGTAGTAGTGATGAATTTGTGAATTTGTAGTCATGTAATAATGTACGAGGCTACGACAATTCTCTAACAGTAATTCGAATAAATGAGAAGTAATCTTAAATATGAGTAACAAACAAAGTACAAAAAAGTTTCTTTTACCCTCTCTTGTCTAGGTTCTCTCTGTGGCTCAGTGGTGAGCTTAAAGTTTTATAATGGTAAACTCTGGGTCGTAATACCTATGGTATGTACAGCACAGATAACCCAGTGTGTAGTGTCGTGCTTAATAACAAACAAGACTGCTATAAATCGTCAGTTTGATAATATTTTTGGTCATTCTGTAAAATCGTTTAACTATATATTATGTGATACTAATTTTCAAATACATAAACACACTGAAGGAAGTACATGCACTTCTAGATTTAATGCATAAAATTTATTCATACATAATGGACTTGTATGCTAATATGCTAATAATCTATGTATTTACAATGAATCAGAATGTCTACCTATTAATTTGTAATAAAAATGTGATACACTTGTAGTCTTTGAATATTTTATTAAACCCTCCATCCCAGAGGGTTCTTTCCTTTTTACTATTTTGTCTTTTATTACACAATGTTGGGCCATTTCTTCTATTTCATTCCATGTCACCATTCTGCTTTTTGTGATTTTTCCTTCCTTGTTTCCCATAATAAATTCATTGATCACCATCATTTACTCTTCAGTGGAATTGTGACTGGGTAATTTACCTTTTTGAATATGTATCTTAATTTTCAGACACTTTTTTTTTTCTTTATGAATCCTACTCTGTGGCAAATTGTGTCTGTCTAAGTGTATTTAAACTAATCAAATGCACACTGTTTGGCCTTAATAACTTAACACTTATAATATTCATAACCATGAATGCACACATCAGTAGTGGTCAGCTTTTTAAAATAGAGTTTTCATGGTTATCTGTAGCACTGTCTCTGGTGTTTAGGTTTCTTCAGACTCTCCACTGCATTTTCTCCTTTCCTTTTTTTTTTCCATTTTTACTGACCTTAACACTTTGTAGTTCCAAGCTGCAGAGGTGGTGGACCATGGAGGTATCCTTCTAAATGTGATAGTGATATAAAAAATGCATAAACTAATGAATACATTTAGTTTAGAGTGGTAGTGTTCTGATGGAGTAAATTTAGGTAACAAATTGTCAACCACACTGATGCTTTATATTTGAACAGGTCTTTCCAAGGGTAGGTTGTAGCTTTGGAGTGAGATTTGACATTGCAGTTCACCCCTTCATATGGGATCCTTCATTCTGTTCCCACATAGATTTTGATTCCCAGTGGCTGGGTTTTAGATTCAGAGAAGAACTAGTCAACATAAGTTCTCACACATGTATTACTGGTGATTGCTCCATCAGTCAGTTAGTATCATGCTCATTGCTAATGTTTTCTTAGTCATAGTTGATGAACATGTGGTCTTGTGTTGTTTTCTCCCCTTTGGTCTACCTCTCAAAGAATTTCGTTTGCTAAGACTCACACTGCTTTTGGGGATGTTCTGATATGGTACTTCCCTCCACTCAAAAGATTAGCTATTCTTCTTTATTGCTGCCCTTTATGTACAAACATTTCTAATACGTATGCCACAAGCCTTTTGATTCCAGTGTGTCTCTTATCAAAATCTTTATGCATCACATAGAAATGCCATATTTCAAAATATCAAATTTGAATTGCTGGACCAGTAATTCAAAGCCATGTGGGTTCAACACCTTCTTATTCTTTCCCACAGGAATTTGAACTCCCTTAGGGCTGTGTCTTGAGTGTCACACTTTTCATTATAAAGATTAATGCCATTACTTGACAGCTCACCCCAACATTTGCAAACGAACTTTGACTCAATGTTGATCACTTCCATGTCTTATGTCAATTTTTGAGCATGAGGTTTATTGAACAGACTGCCCTCAATCATTTGCTGAAGTGGACCACAGTAAATGATTTTACTTTTCCTCTCTCTATAACTGTTTGCATGTGCTTTTACCACTAACAGAGAATTCATCCTGATCTTGAGCTCTGTTTCAGTAAACTTGTTCTTTTTGTGGTCCCTGAGGCAAAGTTCTTGGGACTTATGTTTGACCATAAGCTGACTTTCATTCCACACATCAAGCAGCTTCATGTCAAGTGTACATCCTCTGCATTCTCTCTTCCATTTTTTAGGGAGCAGATCAATGTTCTATGCTTAAGATCTATTGTGCCCTCATTTGATTGAAACTGGACTATGGGGCTTTGATTTATGGCTCTGCCAGATCTTCAGACTTAAAAATGTTGGACTCATTTCACTATCTGTGGCTTTGACTCCAGTCCAGAGTTTATACACTGGATCTCATGAACATTCACTACACCTTTGCCATTTGCAACTGTCTTTACTGTACACTTCAAAACTTTGATTCTTACCACAGAATCCCACTTGGGGTTGTGTTTTCTTTTCTCAGTGGGCCATGCCTTTTCAGTTACTGTTAACTGAATTGGATCTGTCTTTGGATGATGTTGCTGTTTCTACAGGTCAGCCTATCCCACCATGGCTGATTACCATCACCAAGTGTGACCTTTCTCAGAGGGATCTAAAGAAGTTGTATATTCAATTTGTAAGTACTTTTTCTATTTACCAAACTTCTTCTGAACCATCCTTCCTTTTCAATGTATGCAGATTGTTTGAAATCAGTTGATTCTATGCACCCTGCCATGGGTTTTTGTGATTCTGTGGTTGCACACAGTTTCCCCTCTACATATTCTATCTTTACTGCTGAATTTTATGTCTTTTTCTCATCTTGGATCACATAAAAGCTATGCAGTACATTAACTGTACTATTTTACTGACTTGCTTAGCTCTTTACTGGCCCTGGAATTGCTTCTTGCTAGTTCTTACCCCATTCTTGTCAATATTCATAACCATCTGGCCCATTTCTCTTTATTGTCTGCTTCTGTCTGGTTTTTCTGGATACCAGGCCATGTTGATATTCATGAGGACAATCTTGCTGGCACTACAGCTAAGTCCATCTATTCTGGTGCTGTCATTGCTGTGCCTATTTTTTACATGGGCTACTGCCCTGTATTCATGGCTTGACTCCATGCCAGTTTGAACCTGCAACAATCTACCATCTGTTTACCCATTTATCTCAGTACAAGCCTAATTATAGCACCAATTTCAATTTACTATTTATCTTTTCCCTTGCCTGTCCATCCTTCCTGCTGTATTATAGTTTTCTGTTGTTTTTTTATGATGCAAGAAGTTCTACCAAAAGTTCCAGTTTTATTCTGATGGGCGAAGCCCAGTGGGAACTTGCTTTGTGTCTTTTGTTCATTAGTGGCACTCTTTCATCTTAGACATTTGGTTTTTTCAGGTTTTTTTTGAGGGATTTGGAATTCCATTTTTTGTCCCAAGTAGCTGTTTCTATTCCTCTTAGAAGTTGGTAAATTGTCAGCATATATCAGAGGTAGTACAGGACCTCCTCATCCAACTGGCAATAATACTTGTTCCACATCATTCACTGGGGTTTTACTCCCATCTGTTTTTCATTCTCAAAAAGATCAGAATGGAAGAATGTAACTGATCTGTTTCACCTCAATCATTTTGTTGACCTCCAATATTTTTCTCCCTATCCTTCAGGCTGACTTCAGTTCTGGATATTTTCTGGTTAGTGGTACAAGTTCTTGCTTTTTTGGTTTGGATTTCTGGACATGGTGAGGGGACCTCCCAGGAAAGGTTCTGTTCTTTCAGTTTACCTCATCTGGGATCCAAACATCCATTCAAGTGTTTGCCATGTGTGGTAACCAATGAATGGGAGGAGAGGAACTCTGGTGGTTGAGGGTTTCAACCCTAACACACCACTTTGGCCTTGAATTCCTGTAGATGGGTGGCTATGAGGTGGCCCTTAGGTCAATTGGCTGGTTAACTTGGGCTTGGATCAACCAAGTACCCATGTTGGATGTTCTCAACAGGTGTTGTGGATGTTGTATCTGATGCTGGTGTTTGGGTATAGTGCGCACAAAACCCTGGCATTATTGCAGTGTTCTTGCTTGACACTGTAGTGCATCTCCTCATAGCACTCCATAGTGTGTGGGGTCATTGGACACCAAAATTTCCTTTTTTTATTGTGGATCCCCCAAATAAAAACTTAAATAAAGTAGTGAAAAAACAGTCTGTAGGTGAACGTTTACATTTAGAAGATTTTGAGCAGTAATCTTCAACATCTGTAACACTTGTACCTCATGTTCTGATACTACAGTTTCTTTCAGACACACCTTTAGGGCAGATGTCTCCCTTTTTCATTCAGAAGGGGCTAGAGGGACTTGCTGGCTCTTCAAAGTCAGTAAAGAAGCTTCGATCTGGTGACATATTGGTTGTAACATCCACATCTCAACATAGTGAACTCCTCATGCATTCAAAGGCAATTGGGGATATACCTATTGAGGTTACACCTCATGCTACTTTGAATTCATCATGAGGAGTTATTGTTGAGAGGAATTTGAAGAACATCCCTGAGTCAGAGATTTTCGCTGGTTTCTTCACTCAAGGAGTTTCTGCCGTGAGGCGTATCTTTACTCACAAAGATGGAATTATGATGCCGACCAACATCTTCGTTCTGACATTCACATCACCACGTTCACCTGCCACCATTAAGGCAGGTTATCTTTATTGCAGGGTATGGTCATACATTCCAAACCCTCTTCGATGTTTCCAGTGTCAGCGGTTCAGTCACTCAAAGATGTCATGTTGTGGTTTTGTGGTTCTTTGACGTGTGCTCATTGCAGTGGCAAGAACCATGACTGTTGTGAGTGTGAAATGGACCCTCATTGCATCTATTGCAATAGCTCTTACCCATCCTACTTTTCTTCTTGCCCTAAACAATTGGAGAAAAGAGGTACAGCATTTGAAAATGATTCATAACATTACTTATCCCGAGGCTTGAAAGTTGCTGTCCACCACTTCATCTTTGATGTATGCTGCTGCACTTCATTCCACTGCTACAGTGGAAGTGCAGACTGATATATCTGTGCCTCTAACAGAATTGTTCTCAAAACAAATGAAAAGTCTTTTGACCTCCGTGGTTAAAATAGTTGATGAATCAACTTTAACACCGATCTCTTTCCCTTATATACATTTCAACAAATCCCACAATTTACTTTTTTCAGTTCTGGGTACAGTCATTTCCTTGGATACATCTTCTTCTTCCACCCAAGATGCAAAATGATCATTCGTTCACTTCCTCATTCACTGGAATCCTTTTCCAACAGCAAAGACCTGCCCAATCGACCCAGGGCAGGATCCATGGAGGTCAATAGACCTCCTTTGAATAAAGACAGTGAAGAAAAAAGACATGGTTGTAAACAGAAGGGTTCTCCACCCAGTTTGCCTACACATAAATAAAAATGGTTCCCTTAATTCAGTGAAACTGTCGAGGTTTACTGCCATCACTGAATAACTCTCTTTCACTGTTGCAAATTGGCTCTTTGTCAGTAACTTTCACATCTCATGTCAGTTGTCAAATATGAGGTATATTGAATGACAGCTACAGATTGCTTTCAGTCGTTTGCTGAAGTGAACTACAGCAAACAGCTTTAACTTCTCTCTCTAAAACTCTTTGCATGCACTTTTGCTACCAACAGGGTATTCATCCTGATCCTGAACTCCTACATTGGTGAAGTTGTGCTGCCTATGGTCCCTTAGATAAAGTTCTTGGGGCTTACCTTTGACAATAAGCTGACCTTTATACCACACATCAAGCAGCTATGAGTCAAATGTACAAAAGCACTGAACATCCTCCATGCCCTCTCTCCCACCATTTGGGTAGCAGATCGATGTTCTGTGCTAAAGATATATCATGCTCTTATGTGATCAAAACTCCACTATAAATCACTGTTCTATGGCTCTGCCAGAACTTTGACCTTAAAGATGCTGAACTCTATTCATCATCAAGGAATTCAGCTGTGCACTGGGTCATTCTGCATTTCCCCAGTTCAGAGCTTATACGTAGAATCTCATGAACCTTCTCTGCACCTTGGCCATTTGCAACTGTCTTTATTATATACTTCGAAACTTTGTTTCTTACCAAAGCATCCTACCTGGTGTTGTGTTTTCCTTCCTTGGTAGGCCATATTTTTCAGAACAGACGATCTGCTATTGCTCCTTTTGGTCTTTGTATCAAGGTGCTGTTGGATAAATTGGATCTGTTTTTGGATAACATTGCTGTATCCACTGGTTATCCCATCCCACCATAGTTTCTTATAGTTCCCATATGTGACCTATCTTTAAGTCATCTGAGAAAAGCAGACATTCCTGATTTGGAAAGGACGAACAAAATGTTTTTGAAAACACTTTAATGATAAATGTTGCTCAAATTTCTTCCTTACAGAATTAAAATCCTAATCCAGAATTATTGTCCTTCTATAATTTTAGCAAATAAATATATTTTTTAAGAGTTGTCACCTTTTTGGCTCTGGTTAAGTTTGGAATTTAGTGTTAAACAACAAAACAAAGAAACTATGAGATGATACACAACCATTACACTGAAAGCTAGCTTTTCCTTCCATCTGATTTAGAAACTTGCATGCCACTAATCCTTTAGAGAACTCCCACCTAACCTCATGAGACTTCTCATTACTTGTGTTTCTGCACAATGATGTTATACCCTCCACAAGTAGGATGGTGACCCAATCTCCGTGTGCACTCCTGATCTTCATTCAACTCCACAGTGCCAAATACATCAGCCATGTTTTTTCTTTGTTGGTTCAAGGAGAGTTGTAGTTGTTAAGGAACTTTTCCTTTTTTTTATTCAAATTATAACATGTAACATCTGCTGTTTGTGTGAATGCCTGATTTCCTTTTCCAGATTGTGTAACACTTACAGGTTATTAAGGCTTAAACTTTTGAGATGACGTAGTGGTCATCGTGAATATGGTAGAAGTTACTTTATGCTCTCAGGGGCTTCAATTTCAGTATTTTCTGCAGAATTTCCTTCCACTCATTAGTAGGTTGAATAAGGAGGAAAAATTTAATAGTTACTTCACCTGATTAGACTTTGAAAATTTTTTCCCTCCTGAAAAAAAAATCATGTATTTTTAGGCCTTCTTTTTATTTTCCTGTTTTATATTCTTTTTAATCCTCATCATAACTCACTTCCTTTACCATTCCTGACCACAACATTTCTGCAGTGTCAATACTCACTTTCTTACTTCTAATTTTATTTCCTCATTTTTCATCCTTGTGCATCCCATTTTTTTGTGATTATTACATTTGTGATTGACTTTGATAGTTCATCTTGCTTCCAAATACCCAAACTTGTGTCTTTGCTTGATCCTTTTTGCCATATATCTTTATCTTTCCTCTATGCCTCAAGTCTGAAGCACTCAGAGAATTTTGTGGGTGATTCTCATTTCCTTACTTCCCCACTGTGGCCATTCCACATCTATTATTCTCTGATCACTAGCATCTTTGTTGTTGAGGAGTGTTGGATAGGGATACTCTCCTATCCCAAGTTTGACTTCTATCTTTTCTTCTACAAGCCTTTTGTCTAGCCCCTTTCTTTTCTCTGAATTAGGAGGTACTCCTGATTAGATTGATTCATGGGCTGCTGCTACTCATCATCAATCTTAACTTTCATACTTTGTTTTTGCACTGTCCCAAATCTTATCTTTCACCATTTTACTTCCTCATTATTTGTCTTTTAATTCCTCTCTACCCAATGTAAGACTCATTGAGCTCATCAATGTCATTTCTCTCATGTCATGGTTTGAACTTCTGTGGTCACACAGGGTTTTTCTACTTTTTACTCTGGACCTTCTATCCAATTCTCTTCCACTCTTCCTTTCAACACATGCCTTTTTCCTTTTTTCATTCTATTCCCATCTGTGTCCAATATCTCTTCAAGAGTTTGGTCATCTCCACTTCCAGTCATTCCTTGCTTCTGTTCATTCCCAGTGGGATTGGCCTTCTCCTATCTACCTATGGGATATGGAACTTATAGCAACTAAAATTCAAACCTATCCTGATCATCTTACCTGTATTTAATGTTTGGTGACCATGGAACACAGATAGTGATATTGGATCAGTCCATCCCTCAGTTTTTGTATGAGTGGATGGGACTGATCCAATATTACTGTCTGTGTTCCATCATCTCAACTCAAATTGGACCCACGCTTCTTCACCTATGCTTTCACATTTTGTTGGGGAGCATTCCTGAACAACAACCTTACATCTGGAAAATGGACCCAGGGTGACTTATCTACCTTTTTCCATGTACTCAAACTTCCAGTGGACTTTCAGCCATCATATCATTATTATCACTTTTAGTGAATCATTTGGCTCTATTCTATTCCAAAAACTCCTTAAATTTTTCTAAATTTAACTGCCATGGGATATATGATTCAGCATCCTTTGCTTTAATTCTTCTTAGACTTTTCTTATTGGGCCATTTATCAACAGGTTATCTTATTTTTGCCTGCTGTGAACTGGTTTGTAGACCATCTTCCTTGGCCAGGCAATGTTGTGCATGTTGATGGGTTTTTTTTCCCTCAATTTCCCATTAGGATGATCTTTTGAGGATACCAGTCATTTTTGCTTGGCCAACCCTTTGAATGTCATGCTTCCTCTCTTTTAGTAATCTTTCTCCATCCCTTAGCCCTTGATCTCACTGCCTATTGCATGGTTTTCTCTTATCATAATGTTCACTTATTTTTATGGTCTTTACCTTGTACCCTGGCCTTAACTAGAGACACTCTTGTCCTTGGATCCCTCTTTTATGCCACTTGACAACTCAACTCTTTCCCATCTCCTTTCCCTCACAGGATCTCGTTTTTGTTTCATCACATCTACATTTCTCCACTTAATATTAACTAATATTTATAACATGAATATTACTGCCATCTTTGTACACCCGGTGTCTGTTCAAGAGTGTGATGGTAGAATTGAGGTGAGCATGCACCAGAATTACGCCCACTATGACATGAATTCTGTACGCTTCTCTTCCTGTAACAGTAGTTAGTTCAAGACTTTATCAGTAGAGTTGAGACAAGCACACAATTTCTGTGCCCTTGTCCTACAACTTGTTTCAGTCAACTAAGTGTGATGGTTAAGTTGAAGTATGCATTTGATATGCTCTGAACTTGCCCCAACCACATTACAAATATAGGCCATCTGACATCTTCTGTGCTTGTACTTGGATGACTAGGTTTTTAGTCTGCCCATACTCATGACACATAGGGCTCATTTTAGGATGAAATAAGATGTAGTCTTTCACAAATATGCCATTATGAAGCCCCTTTATTCATGGGCCACATTTCAGATGCTTTCTGAAGGGAGCTCATTTAAGAAAAATTTTCACAAGTCCCTCCATCACATTAACATTGGATTCTGGTTTTCTGTGGAGAGATGTTAATCCTCTTGGATGTTAACATTTTCCTTATCTGAAAATGTATTTCCAATAGATGCTTACTTCTTCACAGATTTTCCACCCTTTTTTCCTACTTTCACTGCAAATTATTATTTTTTGCTACTTCACAGGATAGTAAGATCATAAATACTAAATCACAGTGGGAGGTAATGTGATTGGAGGCAGTGTTGCCCTCCTATTGATGGAGGGTTTTTGCTACATAGTAACACAGTAGAGGAATTCACAATAAACCTTGTTTGTTGAGGTGAGAGTTGCCTGTAGGCTAAAGGTAGGCAAATGTCTAAGACAGATGCATGGGGAAAATAGCTTTCTAAGTGAAAAAGTGAATATCTATCAGAAATACATTTTGAGGTGAGGAAAATGTTAACTTCAGCTAAACTGTATCAGTAGACAGACAGCAAGACTTTTAGACATCATAAAATGTAGAACAAGAAAGACAGATTTACTGTATTCCTTAATAGATTTTTAGGCAGCATATTCATGATGAAACTTTGTAGAATGGATAGCAACTGTCTCTTGTGGAGACACGAGCATAGAGGGCGACATTTTGAAAGTCTTCCGCCTTTCATCTTCAAATCTGAAGGACAAGAAAAATCAAAGAATCATTTTATATTAACACTATTAAACTTTCACGAAACAGAGATTATGGATAAGAGGTGAGAAACCTGTGGCTGCCATTGGTTGAATCTACAGGAAATCTCTCCTCCAATCAGAAACAGTGATAATTTACCCAATCATAACACACTCTCCACAATCCTCCAGGACACTATAAAAGACCAAGACATACACTGACTCAAAGATACAAGGTGGAAGGACTTTTAAAACGTTGTCCTCTATGCTTGTGTCTCCACAACAGGCAGTAAATATTATTTGAGGGTTTAAGAGTCAAGCTCATATTACAGAATATTAATGCATGTATTGATTGCACGAGTAATATAGTACTCAAATTTGTTTATTTATCCAAACTTTTATAGGATCTCACTCGGGATTGTTCAGTTTCATCAGGAGAAAAGTTGCTATTGGTTTAGAAGTTGGAAAGAAGTGGTATCAGACTAGGAAGGACGTACTCGTGCCTACACCAATTCAAGGCTTAGGAAAGATACTTGTACAGGGTGACCAAAAGGTACATTTCATACTTTGTGTTATAAGTTTTTGACTACGTACATTTCAACTCATAAATGCTGCTCCTTTCATTCAGATTTTTTTTATAAATTGAAAAAAAGATTCTTATCTATAATTTAGTTATTTCATACAACAGTTTATAAAGTTTAGGAAAGCTATGATATATAATCCTAATAATTTTTATGAGAATAATCAAATTCTTGAATAATGCATTAGTTATGAAAAACAGCAAGATGAGAGAGATACATTACTTGAAGTATTTTGAACTGCTTTATACAGGTAAGTGAGAGAGATACACCACATGAGGTAGTATGGACTACTTGATATAGCAGTGTGAGAAAGATACACTACTCATTGTTCTGGGCTCTTATAGAGCAAAGTGAAAATAATATCAAACTTGAAGTATTTGTACTGCATGATAGAGAAAAGTGAGATAGCTATACAACTCATAGTGTATCGGACTATAGAAGCAACCAGCTCAGAGAGATACAATACTTAAAGTATACTTAACTACTTTATAGAGTGAAGTGAGTCATAGACACTACTTGAGGTATTCTGGATTGGTTTATTCAACAAACATCAACACCTTTTGCTGTGGATCTTTGTTTTCATAGAATCTCAACTGTTACAAAATGCCTCATTCATTTGGCATGCATTTTGGGTATGAGTTGTTGCAAGTATTTATGTTGGCCTGGTACAACAAGCTGCTCCACATTCTTTTGTTTTCCAATGCAATTAAGTGCAAGGAATTCTTTACGTTGGAAATTCTAAATGTCTCGCATAAACACGTCTTTATCACCTGAGTATATGAAAATTTTACATTTAAAATGGCTGTTGCACACCCTTTCAGGAGTAATCAGTTTTAGGTGATATCACATTATCTATTTTATTGTAAACGTCAAGTTGTAATTCTGATACATTCTGTTCCACCATGACTTTATATTGCCTGTGGTTGACAATTTGCATGCTATTGATTTTAACCTAATGTACTTTACCTTCTGTCTAGAATCTTATCTTTTAAATAACACTATCAAACTCAAAACCAAAATAATGAAAATTAGTATACAGAATTACATTGAATTAATTAATATGTATATTTGTTCAGTGTGATGGAAGTATCATTCTATAATTAAGACAGGCAATACTTAACCAGTAAGAATTAGGTTTGTATCATGGTCTCATAATTACTTCAACAGATTAAAATATTATCTTTGTTTAATTTTTTTGTGCACATTAGAATGTAAAAGGTAATTTCAAATGAGTAAATAAACTTATCACACCAAATTTGTTATTTTTGTTATTTAATTAGATGCAAAGTACTTTGCTCTACAGGTTTGTTAAGAGCATTCCAATAAAAACACAAATCGTAACCAATAGTGCAAATCTTTAGCTGCTTTAAATAGTAACTTCTCGTAGAATCTATAACATAAATTCCTCCAGCTTATTTTTATCATGTTAAGCAGTAGATGCTTGTTGCAGTAATAAATTGCTACCTTTAGTAAACAAAAGTTTTTTTGAAATCACACTTGAAATAACAAAATTTAAGATGGAAAATAATAATTATAGATACCTTCTTGTAGTCCTGATCTTGTCAAACAGCTGTGATTACAGATGAATAGGAACAAAATATGGTGTCTATAATTATTGGTGTTATTTTATTTTTCTTCTTAACTTTTGTTTTCTCAATCTGAAATTTTGATGGAATTTGTGTTTATTACAGGTAGCATTTCAGGAATACTTTCAGTAATAAGCTTTACTATTTAACATGTCAAATGCATGCTGGAGAAACGTGTATAAAAATAAGAAATTCATTACTTATTCATAAAGTTTTTACTGTTTGGTATGGTAGGCTTGTAAAAATAATTTACTCAATATTCAGTTATTTCAAACATGCAATTTAATTTAGAATATTAACATACACAAAAAAATCTATGATAACTACCATTAAAATAAACCAATCCTATCTTATATTTCTGTTGTTTATGAATAATCCAATATCAAATGCTAGTGATAACTATTGACATTTTTTGATAAAAGGTGATAGAAGCTTGTGAGCTATTGCTCTCTGGCATTAGGTTCAGTAAATCAAGATTTCAGGCTTAAAGCTTAAACCGTCTCTAAGTAGTATTTTTTGTATTTTAGGCTTAAAGCTTAAACCATCTCTTAATAGTATTTATACTATAAGTTGTATTTTTTGTATTTCAGGCTTAAAGCTTAAACCATCTCTTAGTAGTATTTATACTATAAGTTGTATTTTTTTTCAATTTTGTATGATATTGTAGCAGCAGAAAGAAAATTCAAATTTGGCAATAGAGAACAGAGACATAGCTGCAAAATATAGAGTATTAATGAGAAAGAATTTATTTAAACATTTCAATTGAAATTAAAATATGAAGCTTATATGATATAATTTTAAATGTAAACTTTGTTTTGATGTTATGTTTATTTATATACATTGATGATATAATTAATTTTTGAAAGCAACACTAAATGAATTGTGATTTGCTCACTTCAGTTTCATTGTACACAAAGGGTAAATGAATAATTTCTCAAATATCTTTTCATATCTCACTGTATTGTTGTAGTAAGAGTGTTGTAAAAATTAATTATTTTTATGTATATTTTTAAAAATAAGACATAGAAATAAAGAAGTGATCTTCAAGCTTTTGATTGTTAGTACTAGCTACAGTATGGTAAGTAAAGTATGTCAGTGTTCACACAATTTTGATAGCTACTTGTAATCACAGTGTAGTCATTAAAGTATAGTTTGTGTTTACAAGGTCTTGATGGGTATTAGTAGTTACATTACAGTGAATAAAGTATTATTAGTGTTTAGAAGGTGTTGATGGCTCTGAGTAGTTACATTACAGTGGATAAAGTATTGTTCGTGTTTGCAAGGTGTTGATGGCTCAGAGTAGTTACATTACAGTGAATAAAGTATTATTAGTGTTTACAAGGTCGTGATAGCTGGTAGTAGTTACAGTAGTGTGAGTAAGATATTGTTAAAGTTTGTGTTGTGAAAGTTGGGATTACAGTGACAAAAAGGAAACACCTTAAAACCTGATTTGAATAAAGGAAAGGTTAATGTTCTCTCTTGCAGGTTCTTGCTGTGTTAGAAGGATCCATTGATACTTTCACTAGTATTGGTGTCATGTTATTAGTTTTGATACTGGCAGTTGTTGGAACAGTTTTCCTCTCTGTTCAGGTAATGAAATTAATAGTGATAAAAAACAGCAACATAAATTTTGAAAATATTGTGTGATAATTTACATTTTAATTTGTACTTCTTTGTATCTCAGTGGTTATTAAAATGTATTTTAACTACACTCCAAAAGCTAAAAGTCTAAATTCAAAGAAATTTAACTCATCTACTTCCTGTTCCTCAAACCATATAATGTTAACTTTTATGTAATTTTGAGATCATAATGTTTTTATGTTGAGTTTTTACAGATTGGCAAAGAGACTGGGTCATCTTATACTTTAACACTGAGGCTGAAAACTTATAAGTTTCTTATTTCTGTATTGATGTACTGAAACATTTACAGTATATGAATGTGATCGATATAGAAGTGTAGATTGGTTGAAGTTAAAAACTGCTGTAAGTGAATAAATACCAGACAGTAGGGGTTTAATAAGAAGTGAATTTATATATATAGATGGTAAATGTCCAGAAAATTAAAATAGCTAGATGACATGCTGTTAAGGAGAGTTATGTAAGTTGCAATTCATATTGTTGTCTAACACATTTAATCAACAAAACAATTTAGGGATAAGTAATGTATTCAACGCATGCTTTCAATTGTAAAGTTCAGAGTATTGTGTATTGTGACTATAATTAAACACTGCTATTTTGTATTTAATGTCTGCTATCAAATTTTGTGAGAAATATTCTGAAAAACAACCTTTCACTTAACAGGTTTATGGTGAAAGTGTACATCTTGTTGAAGTGACTAGTAACCTCATCAACAGAGTTGTTGTTCACAATCCAGAACTGCAACAGTTGTTACCAGAGAAACTGCAAGATGTTCAGGGAACATTGGACTCTGTGGTAGGAAATGCTTATCTTTATGGAAGGGAGTGGATTACCACCACGGTAAGAATAAGTGTGGAGTATTTTAATGTATCCTGTAATTTTAGTTTCCATGAGTTGTATATATATTTTAACTCAGAACTTTAGAAGCATGTTCATTAACATGTTCTAACATTCATAGTTTTGCAGTCACCTACATTGTAAAGGAAGTGAGAGGCTTACAATTGTGCACAGAGAAATAAACATTTCCTGGAAAACCAGATGACCTTCACAATGGCACCAAACTCCCTTTATGGATATATCACTCGTTCAATTATACCCCCACTCCCAGTTTGCCCCTCAAGAGAAAAAGTACGCCTTTCATGAGTGATCGGGTTATAGGGTTTTATTTAATTTCTATCAAGACTTCTTGAATGTACACTGATTTTCTAACATTGTAAACATAGTAGTTTTGCAAAATAGCTGTACCGGAAAACATTGGCCTGTTGAGATAGTTGTAGCATCATAGTAATAATATACATAGAGAAAATACTTACACGTGTATCATAGTATTTTATTTTTAATCAATGATTGTAATGTAGGCTGGAGACATATGAAAGTTATTTTAATTATTATTTCTAGTATTTCTCCATGTTAGTTTCAGAAAAATTGTGAATAACTGCAGTTTAAAGTGGGATTTTTGGGTTTAATGTGTAACCTATGTCAAATTTTTGTGAAGTGCATAATATTGTAAGTCTTGAGAACAGATGTATATTTAAAAAGGTTTAAACCTATTAACTAGGCATTTTAAAAGATAACTAACATATATTTAACAAAAATATAACAGCAAAACCTAAATACAATAACATTCAAGATATTATATTTGAAATCATGTAGACTTACTTCTAAGATACATATGGGGTTTCTTTGTCGAGTTTTAACCCATGACGTTGACAAAGTATTGACTAAATATATCCAAATGTTAATTATGCATTACACATAGCATATGTCACCCATAATTTTCTCTGCTCTCCCACTTCAACGTGACTTATTAGAGCAAGCATCATGGGATTTTACGAACATAAACTGTAATTTCCAGCCATATAATATTTACATTTTCTTTTTAACAGTTGTGTTATTCACTCTTTTGTCAGGTTCTTTCTGACACATCTATTTGTATCACTGTAAGAGTTTTATAACTTTATAGTTTGCTGGTAATTTTCAGAACAGATTGTAGATGCAATGTTAGCTGTGATGTTTCAACGTAATTTAGCCATTATATATTGATATTTTTAATAGGTGTCATGATTGTGTGAACACAATATTTATGTAACAGTTTTTCTTTATATGAAGTTTTATATTTTACTCAGACCTAATGTCTTTAGAGGATGCAGAACTGAATTGGATTCTTTTATTTTTCTCACTTTCTCCTGGTATTGGAGTTGAAGATGCATGTTGTAACTTATTCTGTATTCATAAACTTTGTATTGATTTTCTATTCTTTCTTCTCAAGTTTTTGACCATTAGTTGTTTTTTTTTAATGGGATTTACTTCATGTAGTGTTTTTCCTTGGACTCATCATCAATTTTGGGACATTCTTTCTTCTGCATTATTAATAGTTTTCTTCTTCTCATGATTAATCAGGAAAATTCACCTACTTTGATGTCTTCCAAACCTATGTATCTCAGTTACTTTTATTTCTGTTGCCACGTAGGTCTTACATTCTGACACTTTCGCCTTTCAGATTACCTTGGTCTCTTTTCATCTCATTTCCTATTGGTATATTCTTTCTTTTTAGTAGGTGAAACCTAGGAGCATCTTATAAAAGCTCTTTATTCAGGATTTCTACATGGCAGTAAGGATTTAAAATGATGCTTATGTATACTTATGTTAGTTTCAGTGGGATTTTTACTCCTTCGTGGAGTCTACCTTTACACTTTTGTCTGTTGTTGTCTTTTATCTTCTAGTGTGAATCATTGTAGCGTTTGGCTTTGTAGATTCCCCTACCTTCTTCTGGAGTTTTTCACAGAAATTCCTCCTCATAACATTACGTGCAGTAGGGTAGGATGGTGTATAGAGGAGATGTTATCTTTAGTGTCTATCTCAATATCCCATTCATCTTTAGGATCTGTAGCTTTAATACACAATTACAACCCACAAAGCTGAGGGACTGTTATCTTTAGGGTCTATATAGGGTGTTCTCAAATATCCCATTAATCTTTTGACTGTCTTGTTTTAATACATAATACCATCTATAAAGCTAAGCCTTTTGCTTGAATTAAAGGCTTTGTGGGTGAAGAGTTGTATTACTGAGGTAGATCAAAACGAAGTATGGACTTATAATGCAAAAATTAAGGATTTGACTATCTATAGTGGACATATTACACATGAACTCATTCTGTAGCTTTGCATTAAGAAAACAGTCTTTATACTGGTCTGCTTCATTTATTTTTTCTTCCTGGATTTCAATCCTACAAATTATTTTCTTCTTCTGGATTCTGCTTAGACTCTAGCTATTGTAATCTAGATATTTATTTTCCTGTTCTTTAGCTTGTATTTTTATGTCTATGGTTTTATTCTCTATTAATCAGTTTCCACCTCCTTTGCAGTGTGGGTATTTTAACTTTCAGTATTTGAATTTTACATTTGTAATATTAAAATGTATTTCAAACTGGTACTTGTTTCTAAAATACTTTCTCTCTTCACAATTTTCAATATTATCTAAGTTATGGAAGGAAAACAGAGCTAACGTAATATCCACTGATGGTTGTGAAACAAGTCACTTGGAAGGAGAAGATATATATGTAAGTGCTCTGCAATGGGTAAAGGACATTGGAAGTTTTTAATCACATATTTTGTTAACAACATCAGGTTTCTCGTAAGAGCCCTGTTCAGTTTTCATTCACTGTGAATAAATTTTGCTTTCTAATGAAAAGGTGAAAGAGTTTATCAATGAAAAAGATGAATCCAGAGCAAACATTGTTGAGGAGCAGATTTTGAAAGTCTGGGACCGAATCTACCACATGTGGAAAACTAAAAATTCTACCATTGCTCTGACTTCACAACATGGAGTATCTTGGAATGACCTAGTAGATGGAATGAAAACATTAAATCTTACTCTTTTAATCAGTTATATTCAACAAAATATTGGCACTTTGATATCGGTGAGTCATAATTTAATAACTATAATTTGGACAGTGCCTCTTTTCAAGTAGTGTATTGCTGTGCAGTTACAACTGAATTATACAACACTACACAAGAAAGAGAACTGCCCAAAATCTTAGATTTAAAGTGATAAAACCCAAATTACCTCGTAATATTTTTGTTGCATGTCTTTTAAAGTGGTTCGTTTTCACATTCAACTTACAACCAAGATGGTTAAAGGTAAAGTTAATCAGTGATTTGAAAGAACAATGAATGTTGATTTGGGTTCTTGTTACATCTTGTAAAGATGTAATATATATTTACACATTTTTTTATCAGTTATCAAAACCTGCTGTGTGACACTCTACAATGTGTTTTTCATTTAGTAAAGGAACATTAAAGTTTTTCAAGATTTCATCCATTACTTTATACAAAAGCTGTCATGCAAAATTTATTCAGCTGTTCAAATGTATACTTAATTTTGTAAATTACAAAAAAGAAACTTTTTTTTGAAGATTTAATAACTTCAGAAAATAATAAATCAATTGTTTATCAAAGAATATTTAGTTTCATATTAATGTTGAAGCAGAAATTTTTAAAGGAAATTCACTATTGATTGTGTTTCCGTTCCAGATATTAGAATCTGTATGGACAGTTATTATCAATAACTTCAGTCTAGCACTTAGCAGCCTAACTGCAATCTTCTCCTTACTGTTTGGAGGGGGAACAGCTCTTCTGAATTTTCTTCTGGATTTTGTAAGTGTTGAGCTCTAAAGGTTTTAGGTATTTAGTAATTTTTGTACAACTTGTAAATGACGTTATTTCTTTTACGAATTGGGATGACTAACATGAAGTGAATGTATTGTAGATTATAATGGCAAACATCATTTGGGACATCATACTCAGTTCCTTCCCTTAATGACCTTCCCAAAAATCTGCTTTATTTCACTATTTAAAATTCTTTATCTTTGTGCAAGTTTATGTATGTAGCTTATTTAATTTGTTGCTCATTATTAGAATCATCCATTAATAATAATTACATCTTACACTGTACTATGTCCATTGTTAGAATTATTTTTGAATAGCAATTTCATGTAACATTGTAATATATCCATTGTTAGAATCAACCTTCACGACTAATTACATGTAACATTGTACTACATTCATTGTTAGAATCATTCTTGATTAGTAATTCTATGTAACATTGTAACACATCCATTGTTAGAATCATACTTGATTGGAAATTGTATGTAACATTGTACTACATCCATTATTAGACTTAAGCTTAGCTATTAATTGCATGTAACATTGTACTATGTCCATTATTAGACTTAAGCTAATTGCATGTAACATTGTACTATGTCCATTGCTAGAATCAACCTTGACTACTAATTTCATGAAACATGATACTACATCCATTGTGAGAATCATTCTTGACTAGTAATTACATGTAACATACTTTATCCATTGTTAGAATTATCCTTTACTGGTAATTACATGTAACATTGTACTATGTCCGTATTTAGAGTCATTCTTGACTACGATTTACTTGTAACATAGTACTACATCCATTGTTGGAATATTTCTTGACTAGGAATTATATGTAAGATTGTTCTATATCCATTGTTAAAATGATTCTTGAATAGTACTTTATGTTATATCGTACTACATCCATTATTAGAATCATTTTTTATTAGTAATTTCTTATAATATTGTACTATATCCATTGTTAGAATTATCTTTTAATGGTAATTACGTGTAACATTGTGCTATATCCATGTTTAGAACCATTATTGACTGCGAATAACTTGTAACATAGTACTACATCTATTGTTGGAATAATTCTTGACCATAATTTATATGTAAAATTGTTATTAGGATCACTTGTGAATGTTAATTACATGCAGTATTGTACTGCATCCATTGTTAGAATTATTCTTGATTAGTAATTGTTTGTAACATTGCATTAAGTCTATTGTTAGAATCACACCTGTCTTGTAATTACATGTAACATTGCACTCAGTTAGAATTATCATTGTTTGTAATTACATGTAATATTGTACTAAGCTAGAATTATTTCTGCATTGTAATTATTTGCAACACTGTTGTAAGTTAGAATCATCCTCCAGTTCTTATTACGTATAACATTGCCTGAGTTAGAATCATCCTTGACTTGTAGTTATATGTAACATTGTACTAAATGAGAATCATGTTTGAGTAATAATTGCATGTACCATTTATTACATCCGTTGTTGGAATCATTTTGATGAGTAATTAGATATCACACGTTTCTATCCTCACAATCATATTAACCAATAATTACATGTTACATTGCACCACTATCACTCAACTTCCATATTCACTAATAATTTCCTGTTACAGTACTTTGCATTCACTTGACTTCCATATTCACCGGTAATAATGAATTAGTTATTTGTTTTAGTGCTATTATTTATTTAAACACTGCAGTCTAACTCTAGTTCATTAGACATTTTCAAACATTAGAAGGGGATATGATAATAACATTCTAACCACACTAAGTTTTGTACATCCATTGGCAATGATGTGTTTGGGTCAGTTCTAAGATTGTTTAAATTAATAGAGTGTGTATCTAAGGATAACATTTATGGCACCTTTAATACAATAAACTAAAATTAATATGATATATATGCTTAATGTAAATATTATATACAGATACTTACAATAACATAGACTTAATGCTCAAAGACCATTTATTTAAAGTTAGTTTTATTTTTCCCAATAGTTTTTATATTTTGAAAATTGTTATTTATGTTATTAAAACGCAGGAACAAAATATTTTTTAATCAGTTGGCTCAGTTGTAAGCATATAAACACTAAAATTTAGAGTTCAGTCTCAGTGGTGGCTGCAGTGCAGATGACCCTTTTTATGCAGCTTTGTGTTTAAGCAAATCAAATTAACTACTATTAGAAATAAAACACTGCATGAAGAAGCTTCATGAAAAAAATTAACTGCTCTTACTTGGATTTCTAATGAAACATACTTGGCTAATATGGGACCAAAATATCGTGAAATGTCAAAACTTATGATGTATCGGTAATTCATAATCATATGAATCTTTTCTGTTTGAAAGAAACTTGACTCACATAAGGTTTATTCATATTAATGTTATTTTTTAGGTTGTATTTTCAACAGCTTTATTTTACTTGCTCTGTGCTAGTAGTACTTGTTACAAGCCTGTAGAACTTGTGAGCAAACTGCTACCATCTGGTGGAGCAGGTAACAAAGTAGGAGAGATAGTGGAACAGTCCATAAATGGAGTGTTTGCTGCTTCTTTCAAGCTGGCTTTGTTCTACGGTCTGTACACCTGGCTGATACACACTCTTTTCGATGTGAATATCGTTTATATACCATCTGGTAAGTGAAGGAATTGTCAACTGTTTTGTGCACTTTTCAGCAATATTTGATATAATATGTAGATTTTTTTCTTCAATAACTACAGACACACACTAACCACCAAAGTAAAAATAAATGAGCACCTTTGTATTCCTTTACAGCATTTATCTCCACTCACAGGATTAGCTAATCTTGTTTGGTGCTGCCAAGCTTCTTTGAAGCTCTCCACAGGAATCCTGTTGGGTTTTCTGGAAACACCCTTGTCTTTCTGTCCTGCACTTGTCTGCATCTTGTCTTTGGCTCCAGCAGCATATACATAGTTTCTTTGTTGTTGAAAGCCTATAGATTGTTATGCGATATAAGCTAGGGTCCATTTACACTCGACTTCTCTTAGGGATTGCACACGCATCCATTTCTAAAATGTTATGTGTTTGATCCAGTCTCAGATGTTATCGAGCCTCAGGTGACATTGGTCCACCAACATTTCACCCATACACCCTCTTTGTCTCTGTTGGAACCTCATATGTCTCTGATTCCTATTTCATTTTCCACCTCTGGTTTCTTCTTTTCTTGTTTCCTTCCATCCTGTGATCACCACCAGTGTTGGTCAGAAGTGGTTCAGGAGTTGCTCTTGCAGTGGGCAGTTGATCCTGTTCCCCATACTTCTAGGGGTTTTGGTTCCTTCTTTTCTTTGCTCCTTAGATGAGTAGTGTTGGCTGGATATTGACTTTTCTTATCTCAACTGCTTCATGTTACTATCCAAGTTGACTATGGAGTTTTTTTTTCACCCTGTGATGGCATTTTATCTAGGGTTGTCGATGATATAAATGGAAGCCTCAAATGCTTACCTTCATACATAGATATCACCTTAATTTGTCCATCTCAGGATGCTTTAACAATGTTGAGCTCTTCCCTTCAGACTGGCCTTAACTCCTTATGTGTATTTTCAAACTTTCCAGACTATTGTATACCATTTTCATGTGCAGGGATTGAGATTTAATTTATACATTGATGGCTGGCTTCTTTTGGCTCATCCTGAACAGGAATCAGCCACTTATGCTTGGCAGCTAGTTCTGTGCAGCTTATGTGGGCTTGTTGGTCAAATTGGAAACATTCTTCCTCACCCACTCAGTATCTTGTCCCTTTGGGGATCTTTTTTTGACCCAACTATCAGTTGAACACTGCTTTTTCCTTTACTGCTTATTTCAATGGAACATCTGATTTACCATGCCCTCAGCTCAGTTATTTACTGTTTGCAAGGTTCTATCTCTTTAAGGGATTTGGTCTTCCTTTATATCACTAGCCCCTTTTTGCTGTACCTATATGAGGTCCCTTCAGTGAGTGCTTCGTGAACAATGGAACCTTGTTCAGGATCGTCTTTTTCCCTAAATATTATTTCTCCTTCCCTGCAAGATGACCTGCATTGGTGGCTGGACAAAGCCCTCACACCAGTGGATGTGCTCCTTTCTTCCTCACATCCAATTCTACATCTTTTGATGGATGAAGTCCTTTAGGAATGGAAAATATGGGTCAATTACCAAGGAACTTTAGGCTAGTGGCCTGCAGACAAAATTTTTTTGAATATTACTGTTCTTGAACTTCTGTTAGTATGTTGAAACGTTATATCATTTCCTCCTTTTTGCCCAGTATTGTTTTGGGATAATTTCTTCAGACAGTTCTGAGGTGGTGGCACATATCACCCACCCAGGGTGTACCTGGTCCAGAAATCTGTATTTTTAGACATTAGATGTCTTATACTGGTGTCTTACGCATCACATTCACCTTATTGCATGTCTTGTGCCTGCCAGGTGCTTTCAGTCTGGTTGTGGATTATTTTTCAAGCCCTGATATGATATATCCCATAGTGTAGGCATTAGATTTCTTTGTTTTCAGGTATCTTTCCTTTTGGTAGAAATACTCCCATGTGGATATCTTTTCTGTGGACCTCACCACAAAGTTACTTTTCTTTTGATCATCTGTACTTCATTCACAGGCTCTGGCAGTCAGTACCTTCAGCCTGGATTGGTCACCTAACTATCTTTATGGGTATCCATCCATCTGATCACTTCATTGGGTTATTTTTCTTGTCAACTCCATTCCATGTTGGGTCTTCTACTAGCTTTCTATTGGCCATACCAGTCTTGGTTTCCATAGTTATTCATCCAGTTGTCCTCCTTTTCTTTGTCAACCTCAGTCACATGTCTTACATCCCAGCCTTTACAGTCTGCATTATCATGCCTGGCTTTTGCCAAGTTTTCATGAAACAAACCAGTTTTACATGTTGAGGTGCTTGCTTGTTAGCAGAGAACCATATAGTGTTTATGATATATCACTATGATTATTATAGTGTAAAGAACTTTTATGTTTGTTAAACTAGTTTTAAATATATATGTATATATTATTTTGAAAACAAATAGAGAGCATGCAATTCATTTGTCTTTGAATTTGCCACCTACTGTAGAAAAATCCTAAGCCAAACAGTAACATAGTGGCAGAAATTTTGCCCTGGATCTTTGGTTTCCTTGCTTTCTAGATATCGGGCAGCCTTTATTCTATATCGTTTGTTTTTCAAATACCATAGAGTGTGTATTTTTCCTGTTCTTACCATGCTCATGCATTTCTTTGAGAGATATTGTCCTACAAGTTATCCAGACTAGGACATTAAAGTGATTTGGCTTTTCCTTAATTTTCTTCATGTTTTGTGTTTCATCTGTTCTTAAAGAAATAATTCCTTTTCTCAACCTGTGGATATCAAAGGTCAGATTTATTTACCATTTATGTTTAATATATTTTTATTACCCTACCTTTTCCTATCTTCTCCTTTATCCAGTTCATTCCTTTTTTTTTCCTGAAGACCTTATCATCTTGAAGAGGGCTATTCATCATTTTCTTTTCTTTTTTTTTTTCTATTTCCCATTTTTACCCTTAACTAGAATAGGATAGGCTTCTGTGTTTGGTCAGAGCTCTTTGTTTTTGACATATCCCTTACTGCTATTTTCTGGAACATGCATTTCCAACTCTTTATCACCTTCATGATCTTTGACCTCCTAGCTTTACCAAGTGGGTCTATTTTTGGTTAGATTGGCCTCTTCTTCCCTACTTTCTTCTTTCTGGACTTTGTTGCAGTTGTCCTCCCATCAAATCTGACACCTTACTTCTTCCATTTCTTCTTTTCTTTATCATTCAATGAAGGAAATTTTGCAATCCAACATGTGGACCATTTCCAGTACATTCGTCTCCCACTATCTCCATTGTATCACAGCTTTTGTTCATCAGGGTTTTGACTACCACCTATAATCATTATTTCAGTGTTTTCTGAGACTATAACTGGTTTTTATTCATACTTTCTTTTTCACTTTGGTCTGTTTCATGATATAAAAGACTGTACTGTGTAGATATTATTGTTTAATTTATTTTGTGAATAAATCTTGTATGATTATTTAGTTGTTTTTTTATTATAAGAGAGTTAAAAGCAGATGATTATTGGAAGTTGTGTTTGTAACTCATTGATGTCAAGAATACAGCAGGCAGGCAGATACTTTAGTAATAAACCTATACATAAAGTGAGATGTGCAGACAGACAGACACAGATAAATGGAGACGAGAGTAAAGTCACAGCCAAGAAAAAGTTTGGCATGAAGTTAACTGCTGTTGAACTGTTAAGCCTAACTTTTAATATGTGTGAATAAATGTAACAAAGACAAGGAGGAAGAGAATTAGAATTGATTCTGTCACAGGAAGGTTCCAAAGAAACTGAATCAGCCTGAGTTGAAGTCTGACAAAAGGAACAGAGGATATTTTGAAAAAAAGGAAACTAAATAATTGCTAGAAGAGTAATATACAACTGCAATAACACTTCCCACATTGCAAATGAATTATACACAGAATACTGGTGTGATAGGATACTTTGGCTTGTTAGTTGTAGTTCTAAAGTAATTGAATAGGCTTAAGTGGATGTTTGACAAGAAGAAGAGAACCATATAGTGTTTATGATACATCACTATGATTATTATAGTGTAAAGATCAAGTATTTTGGTCCACCATGCTCTACCCACTTTACATTCATGGACATATCCTTGTTTACATACTTTTTTCATTGTGGGATTGAGTTAAAATATCATTCACTGGTTAGGATCATTTTCCTGTAACATTGTCTCCAATTCAGATTTGATCTTTTTTTTCTAGCATTATACCTTACACGTTTTATTCATACCTGGTTTAGAAGTAGTGTGGTTCCCCTCTTCTGATTGTTTGTCTGATCTGAATCTCTCATTTTCCGGGGTATATTTTGGATGCTTTAGGGTAGAACTTTTGTTGTTTCATCGCACTGTTCCCTTCTTCTCCTCAGTGCAAGGTACTATCTAATCTTGTGAGATGATGTAAATACTATTTTGGAAGTTATAATATTACTGTATTGAAAATGTGTTTACGAAAGGTTCTTACCTCCTCTAACACTTTCCAGCTTTCCTCCCCAAATTTCTCAAGTGCTGAAATCTTCTGCCAATCTCCAAAGTGATAGTTCATGAGAGGAGTATGGAAGGAGTCAATTGCATAATGCGAGTATTATCATGCTCATGTTTGTGAAAAGGTAACACTTACTGTTCCAATGGGGGTGTGCATCTTGTTAATTATTTTAGACGTAGTTTGGGAGGTGATTTAACTTCTCTAAATTACTGTAGTATGGATCAAAAGTGACAGGTATTTTAATGTAAGGTGAAAATAAAGTGAAACAAATGCTTGAGATTTCAGGCTTGTTGTTCATTAGTAGCTAACAAAGCCAGCAACATGACAAATTTTATTTTTAAATTACTCTTAGACATATTTTAATGCCTTAATTGGCTTGGATTGATGTTTGTGAGATGAAAACTTTGTGCGTATTTTCTAGTTTTAGCTGCCATATTTGGTGCTGTCCCATTTCTTGGTGCCTATTGGGCTTGTCTACCTGCAGTTTTGGAGCTGTGGTTGGTGAATGGACAACCATTATGTGCATGTCTCATGTTTATTGGGCAACTTGCTCCTTCTTCTTTTGTTGACAGTGCAATCCACAGTGAAATTAAAGGGTGTGTATGTTATTGATGTATTTGTAGACAAAACACTGCAAAATTCTATCATAATTATTCCAGTATATAATAACTCTATAAATATTTATCCACCTTCAAATTAGTTTTTCTATTAATTTCATTTTTTTTTTCTGCACCAGTAGTTCTATGCTATACGCAGATATCCCACAGTTTGTGGCCTACAAAACTGAATTTCACATGTTTCTTTAATAATAAACATTCAAATTCATTAAGGTATTGTTAATTACCTTCAATTTCAAACTTCTTTTACTGTTCTTCAACAAGAAGATTATATGGTTTTCTGTGTATTTTTGATAGCTAATAAGTTTAAAAAATCACTTTGATTAGTTTCTTTAGGAAGTAAAGCTGTCATTTACATGACATTGTCCTATGGTCCTCATTCTATTATGTCAAGCCAACCACACAAGTAACTTGAGAAAAATATTAATATAACTTTATATGAGGTAAATATTCTACATGGTGACTTTAAAATTACTTTTGAAAACAAAAATTCTGAAATTTTTAAGATAAGGGCGGTATTCTTCTTCTTAAATGAGTACACATTATTTAAAAAACCTTTTCCTAAAATTAATGAGACAATTAGTTTGTTATTTCAACAGTTTATGAAATGTTTTCTGGTTGTGGTGTTATCACAGAATTAATCATGTCTGTTTTTATTACTAATTAGGTTAAGAAATCTAATTGATGATTGTAAATACATGATTATAGTATATATAACGGTTTAGTTTGTATTAAAAGACACAATATTATTACTGTAAAAATGAAACTTAGTGCTTGCAGTATTTCAGGGGAAAAGTTTAAATGAGCTCTTAACCCTTTAGGCATGGTTGGCGACCACAGTCAACTTGTAGGCTTAGCGCAGCAGGCGACCTTCCTTTATTCCTGTTATTCTTATGTATTGAATTTAACATACATAGTATTGGGTACAACCACTGAATATTTCAGGGACTTTTGTTGAGTTATTTCCTAGATATCATGTTTTTAGTACTGATACCATAATTAGTTGAAGTATGAAACATGTATATTCAGTGCCATGTCAAACATTAAAATATTTTATTCAGTGCCGAAAGGGTTAAACATGAAATCTATGCATAATTTCTGTTTATTTCATTGTTAATATCTGTTATCAACTGTTTTTGTTTTTTTCACACAATATAAGAGTGTGTCGTTATTCAAAGATTTGTCTTTCCTTTCAACATTTGTTGTTCCTGTACTGATACATTATTATTACGTGCCAAAGAGTTAAGAATTAAATTTTCTCAAAACAAAACATGAATACTTTGATACATACTATTAGAAAATAAAACTTGTTCCAGTTCATAACATTTTCTTTATGGTTGGATTTTGTCACAAAAACCCAAAATGTTTTTGTTAAAAGCAATAAAAACTGTTCTACCATAGTAACATGTATAATTTTAGTCACACTCGTGCATATATCAGTGTTCCTTCCAGCTAATATTTACCAATGAGTCAGTTATTAGTCATCTAGATAGCATCTTTGGCTTCTCATTTAGCATTATTATATGTGTTGTTGTTTTTATCATGTTAGGGGTGGTCACCCATATCTCACAGGATTGGCTATAGCTGGTGGAGTGTTTTGTTTAGGGTTTCGAGGGGCTTTGTTTGGACCAATGCTCTTATGTTTACTGATGGTTGCCATCAATATGTACAGTTCAGGAATGCAGGGATCTTCTGGTGCAGAATTGGGTCAAGGTGTATACAAAAGGTAAATAACTTAATGTAGTTTTGTCCTCCTGACTGTAATGAAATGTGTTTATGTAATGGTGCTTTGTATTCATGATGTAATGAAGTCCTGCATCTCAGATGGGTTTTAGTCATATTTGTTAGCAATGTTATAAAAGGTGTACACTGTGTGGGGTTATATTCCTCCTCAATGGGGCTTATAACGCATATATATGAATTTGAGATTTTTTTTTTTTTGTTCTTGATGTAAAGATAAAAACCTGAGGAAAATATCGTTCATTTCAAGATGCATTATGGGAAGAGATTTTTGTGTTTTATTGCTGTATGAAGGATCATTTTGGAGTAATTATTTATTACATGAATTGTTAATTCATCTTAATAGATTTGCACCTCTATATGTAAATTGTAAGAAATTGTAATTTAGTTTGAAAGTTTTTTACAAATATGGAAAGCATTTAATGCCAAGTTCTCATTGTAACTTAGTTTTATAAAATTGGCTCTTTACTCAACATGATACAGTCTTTTATCAGAATGTTTGATTTTGGTGTGATCCTTGAAACATTTTTATGTGGCATTCTTATCCATGCATAAATAGCATTCTGTATTCTCAAGACAGCTGATATGGGTATTAAAACTTCGGCTCTTTATCAGTCTGAAGATGACCTAAGAAGGTCAAAACGTTGTTCTGTACTTTAATTAAAATTTTAAAACCCACACCAGCCATCTTGAGAATACATTTTTACTTCAGTTGGGTTTCTTGTCATCACAAATAAATAGTGTTCTCTTTAGTGGGAGAAATGTTATTTTTCTTCTGATTTTATTTTAATTGCTTTTCATGTTTTTATAACACAAAGAAATACGCATTTAACCACACCAAATTATAAATTTGTGAAATTACATACTTCTATTTCCCACAAGTATTTGTATCAAAAAATGATCTTTCTTGCTCAGTGGTAAGTATCTAGACTTGAAAAACCAAAAACTGAAGTTTGATACCCGTATCGGGCAAGGTTGTAAAGTGCAGTCAGTGATTTCCTCGCTGGTATTTATCAGGGAAATTTCAGAAGTGTAACATTCTCTTTGATTGTTTTCAAGTAAGAATAACTTTCATTGTTAAATCATGGTATTGCTACATGTTTTGATTCATTATTTGTAGCATAAAGAGAAAAAAAGATATGTCATGAATTTATTACACAAATGTGTATACTTTCACATATGATTGAAGTTGTATTATTTTAGCAGAACAAGCAGTCAGTGATTCCACTGGTGTTTCTCTGATGAAGAAGAAAAACAGATTAATACAATTATTTCCTTGAGGTTTTTCAGAGTATGTGTGTATGTTGTTAGCATTTTTTGTTTGCATACGTGTAGTTGACAATACTGTTATCATTTGATTTTAGTTCCACAATCTAATTGCCTGTTTCTAGTTTTAGATAAACTAAGAAACTCCCAGTCAGTTTACTAGACAGGTACAACTGTACTTTTTCTTCATGTCCTTTCTTTTTAAGCATAGAAATGATTGTGGATAAATAAGTGGCCATTATTTTAGTTTTTCTGAGGCAACATCGTAGTCATAAGTTTTTAAGGATGTCATTTTTGACAATTTTCAGTTGTGCAATTATTTTATATGTTAATTATGTGTGCATTTATTATGCAAAATTTTCATTGCCCAATAACATGCTTGTTATTTAGTACTGATAATAATTATGTTTATCCATGCTATGATTATTGGTTCTAGTGTAATTATATGTCACATTTTATATTCCTTGGTACTTTATAACAATGTTGTTACCAAAAATGTTTGTATTTTGTTAATTTTAATTGTAAACTGTAATGTTTTATATTATTGTGACAATGCTGTGCTGAGGACATCAGTTTGATTTATGTTCTCAGTGATTATTCTTGTTCTTATTTTTAGTGTATTTTCAAACATTTAAATTTGTATGTTATAAATATAAAATTGTATTTGTATGAATTTAAAGATTTTTTAACTTTAAATAACAAGTTACTACAGCTACAAGTGTTTCTCTGATTTCTTTTTTAGATTATAACCATTAGCTTGGTTACTGTTGGGTAATGAAAAGTAAAAATATAAACAGTAACTTTGGTAGAATATTAAAAAATATACATTTTGAAGTGAAGTACTAATTAATTTCAAGCTATTTCAAAGTAAGATAAAGATATTTTTGTATTGTTATTTTTTATATAAAATAATTGATTGCGTGTATTTTGAAGTCATGATTCTTCATGGTTATCATGAATGTTTATAATATTCTATGGTTAATGAGTATAAAACTGAATAAAACGTTATTTTTGACAATGAAGTTCAAACAGTGAGAGATATCCCAATGTTTTTGTTTAAATCTATCAATCACTGAATAATTTTTTACAAAATAAAATGCTAAGGTGAAAGTTAAATGCAAAAACACTTTTTTGTATTTAAACTTGTTGATATTTACAGGATTTTTTAAAATTCATGTTCTAATCTTATAGAAACCAACTTTCATTATGTTGTATAATTTTTAATTATTCAACCTCATTGTCAATACTAATAAAGAAACATTCAGTAATAAAATGCATATATATAAGGATTGCATTGTTCTTCAACTAGGTTTTAACTTTCATTGTTTTTGTGACTTAATATTTTATTCTAAGCATAATAATATTGTAATGTTATCGTGTAATTATTCATAACTTTATTTTTGTTTTGTTTTTGATCATGTATATAAAATGTTTGGTTTAGCACCCTAGCTACTATTGCTTCTTTACACGAGAGACTACTGTATAGAATGATTCCCTGGATATAATATATACAGATATTAGTTTCACTATAACTTTGACCTCTTATTTTTCTTATCTTGCCTTTTTTCACTGGACGTCTTTTTTTTTCTGTGTAAAAACTGTTTTTTATTTACAACATTGTTACTGTGCAGAAATATTCATTATAAGTTTTACAATATATTGCTTTCATCTACATGACCAAACAGTTCAGAACAGATGAGAATGTTGCTTATAAAATAATGATTTATCTTTTCAAAGTTATGAAAAAAGAAACAACAAATATTAGGCTTTAGTGACAAGTCACCAGTTTGGTTATTCAGTGCTACAGAGTAATTTATTAAATTATCTCATTTAATTCATAAAATTGTTACAAATTTGAGTTCCATGATAACTTTCAGTAAATAATATCATTCTTCATAAGCCTAACCATGATCTATGACAAGGGTGTAAGTTTAGTGATGATCTATGGCAGGGGTATAAGTTTGATGATGACCTATGGCAGGGGTATAAGTTTGATGATGACCTATGATAAGGGTGTAAATTTGGTAATGATCTATGACAAGGGTGTAAATTTGGTAATGATCTATGACAAGGGTGTAAATTTGGTAATAATCTATGACAAGGGTATAAATTTGGTAGTGATCTATGGCAAGGGTGTATGTTTAAGGATGACCTATAACAAGGGTGTAAGTTTAGTGATGATCTGTGAGAAGGGTGTGAGTTTAATGATAATCTATGGAAAGGTGTAAGTTTCAGATTTTCCGTCCTCTTTCAATGATCTACAAAAAATTCATGATTATATATCTATTCACAAATAGAATTAAAATAATCATTGTATTGAAAGTCCTGATTAAAGGCACTGTGAATATTTTTGTAATGAATTATTTTTATTAAAATAGCATTTGAACAAAGAACAAAATGGTGTTTGATTTATTTGTTTTTAAACTTAATGTTTATTGTTGCCTTTTTAATAATAGACCAACTTATTTTTGAATTTGTTTTATACCAAAGAATTGAAAAAAAGTACTTTAAATAGTGTACATCCAGCAAAGTAATTTTAATGTACTAGCTGTGATCTTGTAATAATTAAAAACCTGAGTTTTATCTGTACCACACTAATTATTTCATTTAAATGTCTTTGCAAAGATTTTCAGTAATATGCTAAAGATTGCTTTTGTTAGTGGGTTTTCTTATTTAATATCAAGTATCAATGCTTTCAAATTATTGTGTGTTAGTAGAATTAATATAAAATCAATTTATTAATTTTTTTCATTATTGAAGACAAAGGGAAAGAAATTAAAAAGTAATAATCTCAGAATGCTTCCAGTAGAAAGACAATATACTATGTTAAGAAAACTGTTATAAATAATATCTTTGTTATCTCACTATGTATTTCCTTCTCTTAGTGAAATGTTTCACAAATATTTTAGAGCATATGATTAAAAAATTTCACTTCAGTTCTGTTGTTGTACAAGAACTTTTACGTTCCTCCAAATTTAAAGTTTTTCTATTAATGGTGTATCGTCTGACTGTGAAAGGTAGTACAATACTTGAGTGTTACTATTAATGGTGTATCGTCTGACTGTGAAAGGTAGTACAATACTTGAGTGTTACTATTAATGGTGTATCGTTTGACTGTGAAAGGTAGTACAATACTTGAGTGTTACTATTAATGGTGTATCGTCTGACTGTGAAAGGTAGTACAATACTTGAGTGTTACTATTAATGGTGTATCGTCTGACTGTGAAAGGTAGTACAATACTTGAGTGTTACTATTAATGGTGTATCGTCTGACTGTGAAAGGTAGTACAATACTTGAGTGTTACTATTAATGGTGTATCGTCTGACTGTGAAAGGTAGTACAATACTTGAGTGTTACTATTAATGGTGTATCATCTGACTGTGAAAGGTAGTACAATACTTGAGTGTTACTATTAATGGTGTATCATCTGACTGTGAAAGGTAGTACAATACTTGAGTGTTACTATTAATGGTGTATCATCTGACTGTGAAAGGTAGTACAATACTTGAGTATTTATTCTTCAAAATGTTGAACTTTTGCTTTTAAGTTTATTTGTTCATAAAGTCGTGTTTTCAAATGGTCTGTAATCATATTTGTCCTGATATCTTGTGTAAGAAATAAAAATATTAACTTTTATATACAGTTCCATTTGTTTATTTAAAGAATTTTCTGACAATAATATATATATATTACTTATATATGAGCCATCCGATTACAAATAATGCCTGTTTTATTAATTATTTATAATAACACATTAACTGTTAATGTATTTTTAAAACAAACGTGTTGATCCATTATGTATACATATCTGATGTATTTTGCATATTGTGTAAATGTATTTAAGAAAAATACAATTCAGATTATCTACATTACCTTTATTTATTATAGATGTTCTCACACCTCATAATTACAAAATTCATCACTGAAGGCACTACATGTGGTCGATGAAAAATTAAAATATTGCACAGCATGTTCTAATAATGTTTTAACTCAATTAAGATCATTCTAGAACATAGGTCAGTTTAAAGAATTAAAAAAATAAGTATTTAATTAGAACCCAACCATCTTTACAATAGAACTATAATATTGTTAAACTTTTCAGAATAATAAGCCATTAGTATTGTATTAATATCATATATAACGGTTTTCATACTACTCCAAAGTAAAGCCTGGAAGGCCTGTTGCTTTTTTGTTTGGTCTTATTGCTGGTAATATTTACGACAAAGACACACAGTATATGTAAATAACAATGCAAATTGAATAATTGCATTTGATTTTCTTTGTTGAATAA
The DNA here is from genome assembly GCA_011833715.1 of Carcinoscorpius rotundicauda. NCBI lineage: Eukaryota > Metazoa > Arthropoda > Merostomata > Xiphosura > Limulidae > Carcinoscorpius > Carcinoscorpius rotundicauda. The sequence continues at coordinate 55,716,393 of CM022403.1, read as the reverse complement.
ATTAACTTTAATAAAAGCATCATGGTATCAATACATTTAAAGTAACCTTAGTTTTATAACAATCTGGTGAAAAGAAAACTATAATTGTGTTACCATTGACATCATTTGAATCAGGAAATGAATGTTAACTATACAGACCACATCAGCTTACAAGGGCAAAAACTATCTTAATTGTATATGTAACTTCATCTTAAATGAACAAGAACAATCTAAACTGTTTCGGTCAATTCGTTTAACAAATAGAAAACCATCTTAACAGTATATGTCACTTCATCTAAGAAGGTTGTAATCTATGATAACAGTTTTGGTCATTTCAGCTTGCAAGGGCAAAAAATTCTTAACTGTATCAGAAACCAGTTTACAAGGGCAAAAATATTCTTTTTCTGTATAAGTCAGGTTAGCTTACAGGGGAATGAACTATCATAACTGCATTTGTCACTTCAGTTTACAGATACAAAAACCAACTTAACCATGAAGGTCACTTTGTCTCAGTCACACCAAACATGCTCGCCCTTTCAGCTGTGGGGCCATTATAATGTGATAGTCAATTACACTATTCATTGGTAAAGAGTAGCCCAAGTGTTAACGGTGGGTGGTGATGACTAGCTGCCTTCCCTCTGGCCTTTCACTGCTAAATTAGGGGCGGCTAGTGCAGACAGCCCACATATAGCTTTGTGCAAAATTCAAAACAAACCAAACCACTTCGTCTCACGTGGACAAAACTATCTTAATTATGCCAGTCTCTGCAGTTAACAGGTGTGAAAATTATCTTACCTGTATGGGTCACTTCGTCTTACAGGGAGCAAGCTATCTTAACTCTGTTGGTCACTCCAAGCTTAATAATTCCGGTATTTCCTGTAATCTCCTGTATTTTGGCCCAGACTCATTTATAAATTAGCTCAAATTCCTATATTTTTGTTTCTTTTTTCTGATTATTTCCAGGAGGATTTTTAATAAAACTACAGTATCTCTGCTGCGAAGAACATTAGAAAATGTATACGAATTGTGGCGAGTGTGAGCATCTCAGATGTTAACTAGCATATCGGTGGTTTTTATTCATTATGTAGAAAATAGCACAGATGAAACGGGTGAACACACAGTGTCAAGTAACATACAGAACAGAACGTGTGTGAATTTGTTTGTGTGTAAGGCTATTTGCCAGTCTTCTTTTAGCCAGATATGTAAATTAAACGCTCTATAAAGATTATTATACTGACTCGGACTAAAGCACAAAGAAAGATATTTTATCCACAAAGCCGTGCACGAGACCTAATTTTCAAAGAAATAAAAGTTCTTGTGTTCTAAAAGATGGTTGATTCGACAGTCTAAATGACAAAATATCTGAAATCACGAAGTAGAATATTAACTCAATTAGCTTTCACTGGGACACTCGGGAGCTTTACCCAAACATCAGAAGCTACTGTGGGACACTCGGGAGCTTTACCCAAACATCAGAAGCTACTGCTATTTTTCTCGGTGAACGGCTAAACCAATCTGCTGCATGATACACTGTGTATTATCAACAGGATTGTTAGTTTAGCAATGTTCCATCTTTATTATCTCAGACGGTTGTACTTGAAACCACAATATATTTCAAGCTGTTGTGCTCCACTAGTCTCTTACTTCAAGACAATCCACGAAGAAATATTTGAGATATTGAGTTTCTTTCTTCTTTCGAAAAATTTGTGTGAAAGAAAAACGCTTATGGATTTGTGACCATCTAATGAATAAATATTTGCTGTAAAATACTTACCAATGTTTTAAATGTAAATACGACTTTTGCTGCCAAATTAGATACATTTCTTTTCATGTTGCAAACTCAATGTGTGTCTTTTGGCTGCACCTTTTTTGTTATCACAATCGGTGCTTTTCATTACAGATACGATCTAGACATTACAGGCTTGGAAGAGAATGGTCATCTTCGTCGTTGTCGTTGTAACAGTCACAGAAGGTTAATCGATATGTGGCAATGTATGTTGCTGTTGCTTTAGTTTCCGAGAGGTTGACCAGGGTGGTGACTTGATCAGTGAGAGAAACATTCATTCTTCTTTGGGTAATTTGGTTGGTAAAGGGCAAAGTGGGGCGTGTTGGAAATTGGGTTTGTGGCTTGAAGTATTTACGAAAATTTGATGACGACAGAGATGGTAAAGATTGTCTTTATAAACGCATTGCAAATGTATTACCAGAATTGACCCTTACCTGTATTCTGCGACGTGTTTATATCATTTGTGTCATATTTATTTCCCTTGTATATTTTGTTATTTGGGACGGATCTTCTGTCTGCTAAATTATGCGCTTTAAAATAACGAACCTTTATTATCGTTTTTAATAGTTTCCACTTTGAACAAAGAATAGACCGTGAAAGACTCCTGACACATATTGAATTTATTTCAATATTATATTATGTTGTTGACAACGTTGACCCTCACTATACTTCCCAAACGAACTCGAAGAAAACACACACATCGACTTCATCAAACACAGAACAGGTGCCACAAAAGAATAAATATGTTTTCCAAACCGTAAATAGAAAATAAAAAGACGGCTAGTATAGATAGCTTTCAAGTAGCTTTGTGCTAAATTAAAAACAAACAAACAATTGAGTACCAGTACTATAACAAAGCAGAAAGAGAAACAAACTTACAGCTACATAGCATAAAACCACAAACGTTCTTGTCGAACACGTATCACTTTACAAAGAGAAAAACAAAAAGTAACCGATCACCCACACTAACTTAGGTTTGAAGGTTATATTATGTTTTATCTAACTGTCTATGGTTTTCTTATAGCAAAGCCACATCGGGCTATCTACTGAGCCCATCAAAGAGAATTGAATCGCTGATTGTTAATCCATGGACTTCCCGCTGTACTAGCGGGGAGCACAAGATGAAGGAAAAATGAAATTTGGTATTTGGAATAGGAACCCTTTTCACCGTTCATACGGAAAATGAGGAAGAATTACAACTCAGTAAATCAGAAATTGGTTCTAGTATCGAACTGTCCTGTGACACTGTACTGAAAGACCGTTTTAGTCAAGTTTCTTTAATAATGTTTTTAGCTAAGCTATCGTGCTCAGTATCCAAATTTATCAGAAAAATTTGTGAGGTTTCTTTCGCCTTCTGTCACGATTTATAAATCAGAACCAGGCTTCTCAACGTTGGTTTTCTTTTTTTAAAAGGAATTACACGAATAGATTAGATGTCGTGCAAGATTTGAAGATCAAATTGACTTCTTTCCCTCCTGATTTTTCTCGTAAGGTAAATTACTTCTTGTATTAATTGTTTGTTTTTTTAATCTCACACAAAGCTACTCGGGGGATATCTGTCTCTAATTTAGCAGTGTAAGACTCGAGGGAAGGCAGCTAGTCATCACCACCCACCGCCAACTCTTGGGCTACTATTGACCGAAACATTATAATGCCCCCACGGCTGAAGGAGCGAGCATGTTTGGCGCGACGGGGATGTAAACCCGCGACCCTCAGATTGCAACACGCACGCCTTAACACACTTGGCCATGATGTCAGTTAATGTTGTGAATGGACCAAAACATGTAACCGTATCATACAGTTCGAACGCACTCTACAAATATTTCTATTAAGTGTTGATTGAATTTCAGGGTTAAGTTGCCAATTGGTATTATAATTATTTAAATGTCAGAAAATACGACGAAAAATCAATGTGCCCTGTGCCATAGTTGTAAATTTTTAGGTATTTGAAAACATTTATTTTATTAGAATATATTTATGTGAACTGCTTTAATCATAATTTTCTTTAATGTACAACAAGGACTTGGAGAACGTTTAAAAATGGCGGTTAGTAGTGAACGTGTTGATAGCAATAAAAAAACACAACAGGGCAGATATTTAGTTTTTTCAAGGAAAGATACGTTTTCTTAAACTGGGTTGCTCAGTTATATTAATATCTCTTTTCACCATGTTTGCGGAAACGAAAATTTCTCCAGGGATTTGTAGTCATAAAAGTAATTTCAAAGATTTCTGGTGAGACTAATGACTTACCAAAAAACAGGAATTATTTTTCCTGCTTTCAAATTTATGTTTCCGTTGATGCTATAATTGGATTGGTTAATTAATTGATGAGAAAAACTTGTGATAATGTAGGACTTTTAATTGGAACAATTAATTACGAACATTTCAAGTGGAGCTCACTAATGCGAAAGGGAAAGTATTCTACCTAGACTCCGCCTATTCATTGGATCATTAATTAATAGCATTATAACATAGTCATACATTAATGTCATTCGTTGATGTAAATCTAATAGCACTGAAGAAAAAATTGTTTGCCTCGCTGTCTAAGGAAATGAAAACAAAACTGGAAGATAATATTATTTATTTCCAGAAAAACTTTCAAATGAGTGTTTTAAAATCTTATATGATGTACTTGCATTATAGTTTACGCTTAGTATTTTGAAGAGAATAAATAACAAGTTCATTTTAAAATAATGTTAAAATTATAAATTTTTCACACGTTATGATTGTTATTGGAAACATAAAAGATTCAAGAAAGAAATTAGCTTCTTCCTAAGTACCATATTTTACAACGCTAAAATCAGGGGTTTGATTCCCCTCGATGGGCTGAGCAGATAGCCCGATGTGGCTTTGCTATAAGAAAAAACACACACAAGTACCATATTTGGAGTGGAGGGAGTTGTGGATCAGAGGCGCCCTCTATTTATTAATTTATATGTTTTAAGTGCTGAAGTTCTTCGAATTACGTGGATGAAGACATTTTAAAAAGTACTTATAATTAAATGTGAATGACATAAGGTACTTCTTATGATTCAGTGCACTACCTTGTTATGTAAATGTTTTGTAAACGACAACATGTCGTGTTGTGTTTGGATTTTCATATCTATTATTTATATTTCCATATATTACTGTTTCAAAGTTTAAACCAATAAAATATGTTGTTATTCATTTAAAATTTCTAGAATTAGGTGGATCAATCAATTGGCTATAAATGGAATGTTGGCGGCCTAGTGTCTAGATTACTCTGGAACTCTGTGGCAGTTACGCGATGGTTCAAGAAATGTAGGCCTACTAATATATAAACAGACGAAAATGTAAGAGAAGGAGAGAAGAGTCAGTCATTAGTAATTATTTCGATTCAAGAGATACTGTCTTTGTTCGAGAACTTTACAATGTTTGCTGTGTGTTTATTCAACTTGAATTTGTGACTAGAGCTAGACCTACAGAAGCTGTGATTTTGTTTCGTCAATCTTTGCGATTCATTCGAATTACTGGTTATACTAAAAATCAACACGTACAGGACTGTTTAGGGGAGACCGAAGCGGAAAACGACAAGTTGAAACATTCATCAAAAACACCGTAAAAAGAACTTCGTCATTCTCCATTCAAACTTCGAAATTTCTTTGTGGGACCAAATTCACACCCTAGACTGGAATTTTGGATTTCTAATCTGGACTTTTGGACTTTCATTCTAGATCATATCATTAGATACAGGCCAGTAGCATTTTGTATCGTAATTAATTTTGAAGGTTTAAACTTAATATCTGTCATTGTTGTTATGTAATTTGTGTTATATCTGTCACATATATAATAGTTTATTGTAATAAATTATACAAGCTGTTATCTGTGTCCTTCTGTTGCGTTTAGTCTACGAAAAACATAAAACATAAAAAAACGTAACATATCTCAACTAGTTTTAAAATTGCGTTGCAATCTCTTTCATACCTATCATGAATACAGCCTAGATGTTGTGGACAACATTCTCGTATTGCTGTACGAGTCCTACCTCCTTCACTATAATACATTTTGGTATTTCAAAGTCTATTGTTTATTATAGTTTTATATATTTTTCTGAGTAAAACAAACAATATAGGGTAATGTTGCTGAATAATGTTTTTCTTTAAGTATTGAAATTAATACAGTTATCATATCAGAAATGTATACATATATATAAAAATTAAGATTTTCTCCAATATTTTTATTAAAGTTTTAAATGAAAGCGTAGTTTATTGAATTGCCTTTCTTTCTCAATGGCCAGTCGACCTAAGGGCTTATAATGTTAAAGCTTAAGTGGTTGATCTTTACTTTAAGTGCAGCACAAGTGAGAAACTTCGCCATTAAAAGAAAATCAAAAGATAAAATTATAAACTATCTTTACATGAAACTAGCTTAAAAGTGTTTTATATAAGCAATGAAGTAATTTAGGGTGCAGAGTTTTAAAAAATAAATTATTGATTTATTATTTTCTGTATGTAAATGAAAGTTGAACAAGGGAAAGATTTTTTTAACCTATCACGGGCTGTTGTTAAAACGCTCGACGAACTTTCTGTGGATCTCGGGTTCGAACTTGGTCGTCAAACATGCTCATCTTCTTGGTCATGAGGTTATTATAATCTGACGCACAATTTCACTTTTCAATTAGAGTGGCTCAAGTGTTGGTTGTGGGTGGTGTTGACTATCTGCCTTCCCTCTAATCTGTCATTTCAATTTTAAAGACGACCAACAACTAGTAATTAATGAGTAGTTTTGGGCAAAATTAAACGAAATGAACAACATCTGGGCTATGAAAAAATACAGGAAAAAACGTGTAAAATTGTGATGTATTTTTATATAGTTTAACCTCACAAACGATTTGTTTTGACATTATTTTCATTGCGTAATATAAATAATCTCAGAAAGATATGTTAATTTAATAAAATATTAAAACATTGTAGTTATAAAATAGTAAAATAAACGGATGTTTAATTTAAAAATAGGTATTTATTTGTTTTTAAAAGTGACTACTCAGTAGCATTGAGCGTATATTCAAGAATCGTGCTGGTATTCAGTTTGCTGGTATTTCAATTTGCACCTCAAACGAGTCACTCGAGGTTCTGTTATTTTTTATCCCTTAATTAACATTATGTTACAAACAAATCGCAAAATAAATATTAAATGATATTTCCATCGCGATGTCCAAATTTGGTTACAAATTATTATAATTGTTCTAAGAAAAGAAAACAATGTAATACAAGACACAATTTAACATAAGTCAACAGACATCATAAACATGCTCACCCTTTAGCCGTAGGATGTTTATAATATGATGGTCAGTCCAGCTATTCATTCGCAAAATAGTAGCCCAAGAGGTGACAGAAGTTGGTGATGACTATCTTTCTCTTTAGTCTTTCCCTGCTAAATTAAGGACGGCTAGCGCAGACAGCCATCGTGTAGCTTTACACGAAATTTAAAACACAAACATTTTTGTACAATATTTTAATACAGAAGCTTTCGGTTTAATTACGTAATCCTTGCACAAGAGTGAAATGTTTATTAAACAACAGGATCAAACAGAATTTTTAACAGACGTTTCTATTTATATAATCATTCTTTCCATCCCTTTGAGCACAAGTACACTGCTCCTAAGATACAATTTATACGATTGACACGTCCTTTGCTCCCATAACGCTGACTTCAGGTGAAAAGCAAACGACATGACTCGTTATCTTAGAAATCAGAACTATTAACCCATACAAAGGTGTGCGTTATCCATTGTACTCACTGTACTGGATTTAAACAACTATTTACTAGTGAAATTATACGCAAATTAGGTATCCGATTTCGTGAACATCTCCGGACTGGACACCACGGCACCGTCCACCACCCAGTCCCTAACTGCTTCATCTCCCTAGATCACAACAGAATTGATGACACGAGAATATATTTTATTACATGACTCCACAACAAGTACGATCGCAAAACTCTAGAACATAAATTTATATTTAAACTGAGTTATATTGTACTATGCTGCCTCCCCCCAGTGGCACGGCGGTATGTTTGTGGACTTGCACCATAAGAACCCGAGTTTCGATACTCGTGGTGAGCTGACCACAGATGCACTTTGTGCTTAATAAGAGAACAAACTCTTCCTGCACACGGAATTAATAAACGTTTTTCTTTCAACTGGTTACCAGCTTCTGTCTATATATGGCCGAGCGCGTTAAGGCGTTGGCTCGTAATCCGAGGGTCGCGGGTTCGCGCTCGCGTCGCGCTAAACATGCTCGCCCTCCCAGCCGTGGGGGTGTATAATGTGACGGTCAATCCCACTATTCGTTGGTAAAAGAGTAGCCCAAGAATTGGCAGTGGGTGGTGATGACTAGCTGCCTTCCCTCTAGTCTTACACTGCTAAATTAGGGACGGCTAGCACAGATAGCCCTCGAGTAGCTTTGTGCGAAATTCCAAAACAAACAAACAAAGCTTTGTGCGATACTCATAGCTAACAAACTTGATATAAAAACATACTTAACTTTTATGGACAGCTTTTAGTTTGTTACACTGTTAGATCTTTGCAACCTACAATTAGGAGCCTTATTTGATGTAGATTTAGACAACATATGTGAAATTATTCAACAGAAATCGCTCATATTTGACGTTTAGTGTCACGTGATATCAGCGTAAGCACTTAGCATAGATAATTATGCGTGACACAGGAGGCTATGACAAGAAACTGTTAATCTAGATTCCATAGCGTTACAATAATGAAAATTATTAACACTCTTCTGAAGAGAAACACTACCTTTATATATTTTAAATAATTTGGTTGATTTTGTAAAATATAGGTCTACTACAAATAATATGGTTGCGATCCTTTTGTTTGTTTGTTTGTTTTGAAATTTCGCACAAAGTAACTCGAGGGCAATCTGTGCTAGCCGTCCCTAATTTAGCAGTGTAAGACTAGAGGGAAGGCAGCTAGTCATCACCACCCACCGCCGACTCTTGGGCTACTCTTTTACCAACGAATAGTAGGACTGACCGTCACATTATACACTCCCACGGCTGGGAGGGCGAGCGTGTTTAGCGCGACGCGGGCGCGAACTCGCGACCCTCGGATTACGAGCGCACGCCTTAACGCGCTCGGCCATGCCAGGCCCAGTTGCGATCCTAAATCTAGTACTGGTTATTATGGAGTGTCATATTTTTAACTAATATGGAGAGTTGGTGAGTATTGATAAAAATTCATATTATCTAATCGAAGATATTTTAGGTGTGGAAAAGTGTTCATTCAATAAGTATTGAATGTGACTGAGATTTAAAGGAATGAAATCACAACTAGCGGCCAAACTGGTAACTAAACTTATAGCATTGATTAAAATGTAAAAGCAAATGTTCGTTCATTGGTAAGCTAACTAATGCAACGTTTTCGTTGTACATAGGGAATGATAGGGAATAGAACAAAATGCACGGCTGAGTTAATTAATGAATGAATTTTTGCTGTAAATTCATATCAGTATTATACATGTAGTTATCAGTTTGACCACTAGTTGTAATTTTTTTTCTTTCAGTCGAACATTCGGTTATTTTTGGCCGATCTCCTTTTTGCACAACCGAGGCGTTTTTGCTTAGATTATTGACAACTATCGCTCATTTATAATTTTTTTATTTTTTTATTATTATTATTTCATTACCCATTCATTATATCAAGAACAATAAATCACTTTTACTTACCCACCAGAGTGCGTTTCCAACAAAAAAAATTGTAACAGATTACGCTATAGGCGAATATTTTGATTAAAATGTCGGACTATGTACATGGATGTTACATGCAAAAATAACTAAACTATAAAATAAAGCGACTATTTTCAGTAAAAAGATATACTGTATTCAAATAAATTACTCATAGTTTTTTCGTTGACAAACAGTGATTTTGAGCTCGTGTAAAATCTTCCACTGAGAGACGCTTTTATTAATACAACAGAGACTCTTCGATTAAGAAAATAGTATTTAATCAAATAACAGACTGAAAACAATATCTAGAAACTAATTGTTTTTGGTTGTTTTTGTCTTCTGTTTTTTACTTTGTGTAATAAAGAAGACAATGATTTTGAAAATAATAATTTTCAATTAAGTAAATATAACTCAGAGAACGAAGACATAATAGTTTTAATAACAGTTGAAACAACTGTTAAATATTTTACTAACTTTATAGTTCCAAACATCTAATGATGGTGAGATATGGTACAATTACTGAACTTTTTCCTTGTATTTATTGTAACAAAATCCAACAAATGATGCACTTATAAGTTTCAGTTAGTTACTTCTGTGTGAGGCCTGGTATGGCCGAGCGCGTTAAGGCGTGCACTCATAATCCGAGGGTCGCGGGTTCGTGCCCAGCGTCGCGCTAAACATGCTCGCCCTCCCAGCCGTGGGGGTGTATAATGTGACGGTCAATCCCACTATTCGTTGATAAAAGAGTAGACCAAGAGTTAGCGATGGGTGGTGATGACTAGCTGCCTTCCCTCTAGTCTTACACTGCTAAATTAGGGACGGCTAGCAAAGATAGCCTTCGAGTATCTTTGAGCGAAAATCCAAAAAAAAACAAAAAACTTCTGTGTGATCTTTGTTTTGAGTAGCTCTCCGAGCAGTAATTCTTGACAATGCTTAATGTTTGTTTATTCGGAAATGTGTTTATCTTAAATTCAATACGTCATTTTCAAAAGTCTTGAATATAATATTGCTTTTAAACTATACGTGACAAAATTCTACTTGTTACAAGTTTTCCCCTACGGAAGTAAAATGGTTCTAGAATAAATGGGTTTTAAAATGGTAAAATGAACCATTTCTCCAAGAAACCTTTGTTTTCAAAACATTCGGATGCAGTGTGATATTTCACAATCTGGTTCATTTCATGGCACGTGAGATCCAACAGAATCCTGTCAAGAACAGATGTAAGTCCTGGGGCGACATCTCAAGTGAATGTATTTAAGAAAACAAACAAGTATTATAATCCTGTGGTCTCGAGATAATTCCTCGTGGTGAAACAAAATTACTATATTGAAGCTAAACGATTAACATACATATCAGTGTTAGAGTCTGAACTACACGAATCAATGGAAGCCAATCACATAAGAAATGTATAAATATACTTTATATAAAGTTCACTTAGCTGTTACACACACTTAACCGTTACTTATAAACACAATTACACTTCCTCAGATATAATTTTCTATATAACAGAATATACTATGACAATAGAATTAGATATAGCAGTGAATTGTGTCTACTTTTACCAATAATTATTTACGATACAATCTTGTGATTGGCCAGATTCATAAGTAGCTTTGTGTGAATGAAAAACAAACAAACTAAAGTGCGTCTCCTTTAATTTGACTCACGTTTAGATGTAGTACCAGCGTATAGACTGTCACAAATGACAGTATAAGTACCACCATTCACAACCCCCCCATGGCATACCCTAACCTCACATTTCATAGCTGACTGAAATAAAAAAAAGTAAACTTAACCGATAAAGAGGCAGAAAAGTACAGTCGAGGCACCAAAACGCAGCAAAATTCCTTTGTCCAGCCAATCAAAACTAACATAGTTCATGGTACGTGAATTTATGGCGAGTTCAAAGAATAATTATTGTAAAAATCAATTAGATTACTAACGTCTGTGATACAAAAAAGCCATTACGTTTCAGAAACATTAAGACCTCCCATTATGTCATATTGCTTAGCAACGACAGTGTTGCCTAATATTGTTATTAGTTTATGTATTGAAATTAGAAAATGAAATGAATTTACCACAAAACTGGAAAAATATTCTTAATTTAGTCTACCTGATTAAAAAAGTTCGTTTTTTATCAGAAACTTGAGAAAATACTTAACACAAAATAGCCTAAGTCACAAACTATTTAAATTGAATCAATATCTTTACTATGATGATACATTTTATGTACTTGCCTCTAGGCTCTGTCTTTACTTTAGACTTATTATACCTACACTCACTATATTTATAATGTTTCACGGCACCTTTCCACTCTCACGGCTTCCTTGCATCCCAGTTACTGAAATCTTAATGAACAGAGAGTAACTGAACTATTTTATTTGGATAAATATGTCAGGTCATCCCTTGAGTAATGTCCGATTTTAGGTTCAGGAAGAGAGAAATGATTTCAAAGCTTTTAATGTTATTTAATCAATAACATGTGCTCCATTATTATTAAATACTTCCTGCCAACGATTCACAAGCTTCTGAATGCCATTTCTGTAAAATTCTTGGGGTTTTGAGGAAAAGAATGTCGAGAGGGTAGTTTTGACCTTTTCATGTGTTCCAAGCTCTTTTTCACCAAAATAGTTTTGGAAAGTTCGGAATAGATGATAATCAGATGAGACAAGGTCTGAATAATACGGAGGATGTGGAAGTGTTTTCCAAGTCTAGCTCTTCAGTCTTTACAGATGTGATCCTTGCTGTATGAGGCCATGCATTATTCTGGTGTAACACAACACCTTTTTGATTGATCAAAGCAAGCCTTTTTTTTTCAGTGCGACATTCAAGCGCTCTAACTGTTGACAAAAAAGTGTAATGTTATCGTTATATTGAATGGCAGCAACTCAAAGTAGATCACACCAACAATATTTCACCAAACACTTGACAAGACTTTCCTAGGATGAAGGTCCATTTTGGGCTGTTCTTCAGCCAGCGTACCAGCACTGAGCCATTGTTTACAGCGCTTAACATTTTTATGAAATATCGATTTTTCATCTCCAGTCACTAATCTGTTCATAAAAGGTGGATTACGTTCACGAGAGTTCAGAGAAGTGGAAATGTCCTCTTTTGCTCTTCGGTTCGCTTCTGTTAAATCATGGGAAACCTATTTTGCAACTTTTGGCACCTTTTCAAGCTGTTGCAGATGACGGCGAGCTGTTGAATAGGTTGAATTAAACTTCTGTATTAGTTCGTGAACTGTTACACAATCTTCACCAAGTGTATTCAGCAGCAAATCTTCGTTAAACACAACGGGACGACCTGAACGTAGCGCATCATTTAAGTTGTAGTCACCTAATCTGAACTTTTCAATCTAGCTTCGACATTTACTTTCGTTCATAGACTCTGAATTATAAACACCTTGAATATTTCTTGTAGTTTCTGCTGCACTATTGCCTTTTTAAAGCTCGTAAAGCATTATATGCCAAATGTGCTCCTCAGATATATCCATCTTCATAAGGGTGTATTTGATTAATGACCTTAAAAAGTGGAGTTGGGTTAGTTTCTTTTATACGTCTGAACATTTTTACACACGTCCTGCTACATATTTTAGTAATTAAAGCCTTCTATAAAGATAGAATGATGATACACTTTCTATGTTAAATTTTCAGACATTACTTGAGGGATAACCTCATATTTTGCCTTTTGGATTTCGAGAAATCAATCGTGACCTGGCACATACTCGTTTTCACATAAGTCAGGTAGCAGTTTATGACCATTCTGGTCCCTTTGATTTCATTCGACTCGTAATTTGACGATCGCGGATTCGAATCTTCGTCACACTAAAATGCTTGCACTGTCAGCAGTGGGGGCGATATTGTGTAACGATCAATCCCACTTTTTGTTGGTAAAAGAGTAGCCCAAGAGTTGGCAGTGTGTGGTGATGATCAGCTGCCTTCTCTCTAATCTTACACTGCTAAATTAGGGACAGCTAGCACAGATAGTCCTCGTACAGTTTTATGCGAAATTTAAACCAAACCATTAGGCTTAATCACAGCGTTCTCTCATAATTAAAAACTACTCTTCCTCGTTTCTGTTTATCATAGATAATGCGATAAATATTTATGTAACTGATATGAACATGTTATTTTTACGTCGTTGCGTAATTTTTGATATTTTGAAACGAAATTGACTACATACATAAATTTTGTATTTATAAGCTAAGCGGAAGAAATACACATCTTATAAATACTGGTAAAACTAAAAATTAAATATAAAGTATTGACGTTTCTTCACGATAATTATGAGGTGAGTTACTTCCTGGAAGAAATGTGGTTTTTCTTTAGCAAGCTGTTCGTTTAAAGTAACACCAAATAGAAGGATGTACGCCGATCATTACTTTACTTCAGCAACCTGTTATTGATTGCTTTGTTACACCTTAAAATATTTTTATTCACTCCGAAGTGTACTAGTGGCTCTTAGCACTTTTGTTGGCTTATTTTACGTGAAGGAGGCAGATTTCACATTGAATAAAATATTACTGTTAGAAGAATAAATTATTTTAAGTTTTTTCTTTTTTTGGTCAATTGAATATATGTTCTGAAGTAAAACGTTATTGACATTTTAATACAATTTCCATATTTTAATGAAATTTCAACTGTGAAATGTGCTTTCCAAGACGTGAGTGTATATTACTCGGTGGACATAAACCGTGACATTCAAGGAATTTTCATAGAAAAAATAAGCTCTTTTCATATAATATTTTGATTGGTTGCGATTATTTTTATTCACTACATAATTCTTATTTAAACATCCACTGATTTGTCATTCAAAATTAGTGGGTTAATTTCATATTCTTCTTCATTACTCACATTATAGACGGCTCATAGTCCTTGTCAGACCAATCTTAAAATCATTCTGACATTTTCTCTCATCAACAATGATTGGCAACTCCTTTCTTTATTACAATCAGAACGTTAAACACTCCGCCTGTTCATATGAACAATGTGTGGTGTGTCCGCGGATCATTTCTCAGGTGAATTTTTATACTCTCTAGTTGTTTTCAAGATCATTTTTTACCGTTTGAATTTTGGAAACGTTTCAACAGTTAATGGAGATTGTCCCCAAAATGTTTCACATTTCATACATGTTGTCACTTAAATACACTTAGGAACTTTCCTATAATTGTCTCTCTGGCATCTTGGAGCGAACTCGCGATATCACACAATTTAATGAATAAAAACGGATGTTCGAGCACTATTGTTAACGACGTGAATTATTTTTTACAGAAGTTACCATACATTTCAAACCAAAGTCAGACCACTTATACTATTTGTGTATATATACTCAGGACTATTTCACCATGTGTTTCTTATCTTTTCCAAGTAAACATGAACTTTTATCCTAAAAATCCGTTAATTAATTAAAAATAAATGAAATAAATTCAACAAGACACGGTATCCTTAACTTTGTCAATATCCTGGTAATTAATAACAGAAAAGCCGAACTAGTAGAAGACCGAAAACCACAAAGTTCAGAAACTGTATTATAAAAGTAATATATTTAAGTAATTTCCTGGAGAAAATCGATCTTTCCTTATGAACACATTTTACAACTATCTCACCAGTACTATGGTAACGCCGTATCGAAACAGTGTAAATATTGAGATATTTCCGTTTCTTGGCTAGCAACCTGTATACAGAGAAATTGATGATGTTCTGTCACGTGAAAACCTTTCTACTTCAACCGAAGTTCTACTCTCGTTTCTAAACAATTGCAACTCAGTTACTTAGTTGAGGAAAAGTAAAAGCACGGTTTCACCATATTTTTTTTAATATTTAAAATCCATAAAAGGAAATTATTTTAAAAATAACATGCAATAACTTAAAATGAAGAAAACGCTAAATTATTTACTTGCTTTTCAAATAATATATTCTGTCACAGAAAAACTACAGCAAATGGTTTGAAAACAGACCAATGGCAGATAAGCAGAGAAACCTATACCTGGTTAAGTCACCTATTTGTTCATATTACATTTGTTGTTCCTTTTAAAAATTGCAAAAACCTTATCAATAATAAATAATTACATTAGAAACAATAACATTATTAAAATTTTATTTATTGTTTCCTTAGTTTTTTTTTAATTTCGCGCAAAGCTACTCGAGGGCTATTTGCAGTGTAAGACTAGAGGGAAGGCAGCTAGTCATCACCACCCACCGCCGACTCATGGGCTACTCTTTTACCAACGAATGGTGGGATTGACCGTCACATTATAACGCTCCCCATGGTTGACAGGGCGAGCATGTTCGGTGTGACAGGGATTCCAACCCGCGACCATCGGATTACTTGTCGAGCGCTTTAACCACCAAGCTATGCCGGGCCTATCTCAACGGTATGTAGTCTGATACATTAGAGTATCCGGTTTAGCAGAAATGTTTGACATGTAAAGTAACTCTGGTATCTGACATGACGAGCAGTTACAGAGATCGACTACCAGTGGCGGGCTCAAAACAGCTCAGGCAAACACGATCGTTCTTTCAGCCGTGAGGGTATTATAATGTATAGTCAATTCTACTAAACGCTCGTAAAGAAAAAAAGTAACACAAGAGTTGACGAAGGGTGGAGCTAGTTAGGTGTCTTCCCTTTACTTTTTTACTGATAAATTAGGGACCAATATTATCAAGTAAAACATGCACGAGAATTAAGCATTTTTAGACGAGCAAAAAACAACAACGAGCAGTTGTTTAGTATTAAGAACAAAGGACTATCTGTGCTCTGGTCACCACGGGTATCGAAATCCGGTTTCTAATGCCCATAAACATATCACTATGCTAGTGAGGGCAGAAGAAAAATTGTTTATGAATTTCTTTAGCAATAACGTCATTGAACGACAAATTATAACAGCAGTTAATTCCTTTTAACTGGATAAAGTGGCAAGATGAGTTTCCAGGAAGATACATGGAAAGAGCAGATTGTAGTCCAAATTCCAGCAAAAGTGAAAGGGGACTTGGACATTAAACTTGACCTTTTTTTGTCTGAATCTGTTCTATTAATGAGTTTGATTTAGTCATGCAAAATAGGCCAGGCATGGCCAGGAGATTAAGGCACTCGATTCGTAAACAGAGGGTCGCAGGTTCGAGTCCCCGTTGCACGAAATATGCTTGCCCTTTCAGCCGTGGGGCCTTTATAATGTGACGGTTAATCCCACTATTCGTTGGTAAAAGAGTAGCTCAAGAGTTGGATGTGTATGGAGATGACTAGCTGCCTCACCTTTAGTCTTATACTGCTAAATTAGGGAAGGCTAGCGAGGACTGCCCTCGAGGAGCTCTGCGCGAAATTCAAAACAAACCAAATCAAATCATACAAAATAACCCCGGTAAAATAAGCCCTCCAGTGGCACAGCGGGTACGTCTGCGGAATTGCAACACAAGAATCCAGGTTTTGATACCGGTGGTTGGCCGAGCACAGATCGCCCCTTGTGTAATTTCGTGCTTAGTTACAAAACAAACAAACAAAAGTGCTAAAATAATTTATCAGAATTACAGAAATTATCTGTTAGTATCTGGAAATTTTCTAGTAGTGAAACAACGTGGTGTTCATACGATTGACAACACACAATAAAGTAACAAAAGATGTAAAGAACGAAATACTGCAGCAACACGAATATCACCTGCGCATAGCAGTCTTAATTTTGAGACGAGTTAAATCATTTGTGAAACGATTTTATTCTCTTCAATGTATAACGTAAAACAAAGATTTCCACGGTCTGTTGGATCGGAGAACGAGTGTTCTTTAAAGAAATACAAAAGTAGAAAAGTCTGTGTGTAATAAAAACAAATATCAAACCAACGGTGAAACCAGACCTGTTGTTACAGCTGGTTTTATTGTGACTAAAATAATCGAAAATTGATACAATTTTACGTTTCACGATAAATATAACTTTACTGTGTTCATTAGATAGTTAAGAAACAGGAAGGTTTGTTAAGTTGAACATAAACACGTTTTCGCTCATAATTCGTGAAATGAGGTGAAGTGTCCGAACTTTAGAACAGTCGTTTAATGTTTTGTATTTTATGAACGGAAGTAATCGTTTTGGAAAGCCGGAAACAGTTTGAGTTTTATTGCTATTAATGTAAACAGTTTGTGCTCTTTCATTTCTCCCTCATTAAAGATATTTTCATCAAATATATCATAAAACATCTTATTCTAATTCCATTTATCACTCGCTTTATAAAAACCTAGTTTTGAAAGTAATGAGTCATTATTTTCGGAGGCCCGAAACGTCCAGGTGGCTATGGTACTCGACTCGTAATCTCATGGTAGGGGTTCGAATCTCTCTTACACCAAATATACTCACCTTTCAGCCGTGAGAGTGTTATAAAGTGACGGTCAATTCTACGGTTCGGTTGGTGAAAGAGTAACTCATGCCAGCTGTATTCTGCTAAATTAGGAAAATTTGGCGTTGCGCGAAATTCCGAAAACAAACAAACACATTGCTTTCGGAAGGAGCCGAGTAAAGCATTGCATGATTTTAACTTATATCCGAGTACATATATTAAAACAGTTACTTAAAAGCTACGGTGAAAATTTAACCTTGTAAATGTTACAAACATTTTAAGTTAAAAAACAAGAAGGAGCACAAGATACGCGTAAATAATTACAAGTCGTGTGTACAGAGAAAGATAATGTATCCTCAATTAGAACTTTAGCTTCTGAACCAAATTGTGTAAGCATAACTATTTATTAGACCAAATGCATCTTTGTTGTTGCTGTTGTTTTTACTTTCCTTGGTTAATATAACTTCACTTACTTGGGATGACATTTTTCGTAGTTAATCTTGTTATTATGACGTTAAACTGTTCTTTCAGTAATCACCCACAGTGGGAGACCAAGTGCGTCTTTACTCCATCAAGGATGTCCTGATTCCCCGTCTCTTTCAACAAACAGAAAACTAAACACTAAATCCAACTCTGATCCCTCAGATATTCATCAACCCTTTCTATAGAACTCCTCTGATGTTGCAGCCTGTACCATACCACTCCAGATATCAATCTATTCTAGAAATTTACCATGAAATTAGAGAAACAAAAAGCCTCAACTGAAGATGTTCTAAACCATAAATGTGTGCAATCTTGTCCAACTGCTCTCAAAATCCCTCAGTCTCATAAAATACCTTACCAACTTTGAATACGCCAGTTTAATCTCCCTAACCCTAAAAATGAAGAGAAAGAGTAAGACAAGACACTTAAAGCTATCCATTCTGGAATCTTTCTAAAAGCGTCCCCTTTCTCTAACAACTCAATGTTCGTCTTAATAAAACAGAAACAGCACACAATATTACAAATGTGGCCAAATCAACGACTTTATAAGAAATCCAAGGTCTCTTTAGAATTGTAATAAATATTCTTATATGTAGCACGCAATTCTATCGGAAATGCAATGTACCAACCACCACAAGTATAAAACAAGATGCAAAGAAAGAAATTGGTAATTTGACCCATCAAAGCTATTTCATTTCATACAACTTCTATCTCTTTGAATTATGTAAATATTAAACCGTTTTTGGTTGATAAGTAGGCATATTCAGAGAACAAGAGACAAACCACCAGCGACAGTTATCCACTTTTCTTCTCCAAGGACCTGTGGTTAATTTAATGAACGTCATTTAAATGTTAAGTATCCCAGTATTGGTTTAATTTATCTCTTTAAAGGTGTTAAGTAGCTCAAGATTAGTTTAATGTATCTCATTAAAATTCTAAATGTGACTGTTGTCATGGAAGGCAACATTGTGAAATAAGCACATGTCATTAAGTTCACACAAGGGAAAATGGTGTGCAATATCAGTGTGATTAAATCCATTTCAATGCCCATCAAAGCAAGACCTCAGTATATTTACATGTTCATGTCCGAGAAACATTTCTATTCCCATACATGGGACCAACAAAGGTCACCAAGGAAATTTACACCTAGTCTTTTACGAAATTATAATCCTCATTGATTTCCTACACAAATATGAAAATAATTGAAAACCATTTACCTTCTAAGTTTTTCAAGCTATTGTTTTAATTAATAACGATTTCTTAGCCTGATAGCTGTTTCTGTTGACACTTCCTTGATAGGCTTTTAATGTTGCATCTGTAAATTGAGATGATCAATCCCTTGTGCAATCAATATGATACAATATAAATCAAGGATAAGACACTTTTACTTACAAGTAAGTTTGGAACATAACGTCATAGAAACTCTGTCAAGATGTTTTATACGGTCAGGTTTTTTTAAAAGTGGGATAAACACATTAAAATCCAATATCTACGACACGTACAATTAAACGTGATAGTAGAATATGAAGTAATATAATCTTGAAACAAACAAACATTCCTCTTACAATGACCAAACACCTAATAGAATCTTAAGACAATCAGACATCCCTCTAACAATGAAGAAACACCTAATAGTTGCGACTTGTGTAATTATTAATACTTTGCAGTATTGCATTATTGAAGCCTGTGCTATTTGCTTCGTACGACTGTACTATCTCCAACACTGAAATAAACAGTGAAATAAAGATGGTCATTGGCGTCAGTTTCCTTGTAAACATGGCGGCACTTTATAGAAATATTACCACAAGTCTATCGTCTTCAGATGAGAATAATAACCAGTTATCCTCTATATAACGCGTTTGGTATAATACATATTATTCCAATATAATATGGTATATTATATACCAGTTTTCGATTTATTATGTTATCTACGTTATGTATAACGATTTCAAATAGTCGGAAATTTTAATGTAAAAGTTAATTGAAGTTCGACGTAACACATTTATGATACTTTTCAACAAGATTGAAGACAGAATTTTCTTTCTTAACACATGTATATCTTAATATACAAACACACACATAACAAGACAGTGCATATTATAGTAACGATTCTTACAAAAGTTTTACCACTCACAATATTCAGTTCTCTGTCGGTCCTAAAACTGAATATTTTATCAAAGTTATAAGTCCACGAGGCGCAAATTACTTTTATGTTGATACAGAGACACAATACGCTTTACGGGAATGCTAACTAGTTCTATTCTACACACATACTTTTTTCTGCTTATGTTATACGATAGCTTCTAGAAATACTAACGTCCGAAGTTGAACGGTTCCTTATGTTTAAAGTCCTGCTAAAACTCTGTAATTTTACGATTAATAAGCAATAATCACAATGGCGAGTCAATTCATTTTCTTTTGGCAAGATTCTCGAAGCTTAACAATATTCAAAAACACACTAACGTTTTTCAAACATGTATTGTTGATTCTTACTCTCGAGAATCTTCTACGAATTTAGAAAACAGGCAAGACTTGCGCAATGTACATCCAACAGTATATGTCGCATGTATAGAACTGAAACAAATGCAGATATTAAAAGAAATGTACAACAGTAACTCCATTACACATCTCATTATCGGTTAACATATTTCTGAATGTTGGATGGTCATTGATATAGGGTTTTTTTTGTTCGAGTTCCAGATGTGTAAGTTTTCTTGTGTATTTCAGTGATAACCACAAACAGCTAATCTTCAAACCTTGATCCTACTAAAATATTGTCTCGTGTTTCCAATACAGGTCTTTTTGCAGAAACAAGGAATTTTATATATGATGTTTAAGCGCACGTTTTCAATCGTATTCTGTTTTTTTTAAACAAAAATACATGCGTTTTTTCTGACGATTTTCATCGAATATCTACGTTCGAATAACACCTCAATCACATACTGTACAAAAGAAACGAAGATAACTGTAGCAATTTCTAATTCTTACCGATAGTAGGCTATTCTTCCTGAAGACTGAAAACTTATGAAACGTTGTTAACTTCGTTTTCTTTGAGAAAATCTTTCATTAGAAATCCTGGTATCCCTCTAAGAGTGTTGATATTCATTGTAACAATCGTTTCGTCGTGAATGCGTTGCTTGAATCACTGAAGAATGAAAGAAATACATTCCAAAAGAACAGATGAGAGATACGTAAATATTTACTATTTTAGAGCACTGTATTTTAGAATCGCAGTCTACGTGCTTCATATAGATTCTTCTAATTGTACGAAAAAAAACACTCCACATTTAGGAGACTATGGAACATTGGTGATAGTTCACAACAGTAACATTCTTTAAGTATTTTATACATACAGTAGACATTCATGGAAGATATGCATGTTTAAGTAACATTGTACATTCTGTAAGTGTTAGTTTTTAAAATAATTCTATAGTATTTCAATGTTCCCTCAACAATCGTTTCAACTCCCTTAATGAACTAACTTAACGGTCCGTTATAGACCGGGTGGTTAAGGCACTGGATTCCTAATCCACGTGTCGCGAGTTCGAATCCCAGTTGCACCAAACATGCTCGCTCTTTCAACCGTGTGTGGGCGTTATAATGTGACGTTCAATCCCACTATGTGTTGATTAAAGAGTAGCCCAAGAGTTGGCGATGACTAGCCACCTTCCCTCTAGTCTTACACTACTAAATTAGAGACGGCTAGCGCAGATAGCTCTCGTGTAGCTTTGCGCGAAATTAAAAACAAACTAACAAACTTAATATTGCTGCATATTGTCCAATATCGTTAGAAATTATATAATACGTCATAGCGGTCAATTTTACCCTATCTCTGTTGCTTAGATACACAGTTGTATGCTTCCTTGTGCTCTGACTAGTGGGATCAAGACTCGATTTGTAGCATCGTATGTCCTTGTAAGTGTTACTGAACTTCTGTGAGCAACAACTGAGTGAAATCACTTTCTTCCCCTGTCCTTTGTGAAGTACATAGGTGGTGACATCTTTAAATAGAACTGTGATCTTTTTTTACTTTTTACTAGTTCAGAATGACTCACGAGTTACTAAGGAATCTGGAGCTGAGGAAGTCATGCGTGTACTCAATTTAACGAGTAAGATGCTTATAGGAAGAATGTTGTTTTTTTTTAAAAGTCAAAGGGATGGTAACTTATCAGTAACTTTGATATTAATAATTCACTTTGGTTCGTTAAACTCAATCATAAATTCATGTATCACAAATAATTAAATTTGTCTCCACGTAACTTCAATATCTCACAGTTTACACTTCAGAAACATATTACACATCAAAACCTGATGCGGAATATATTTTATTAACAGGAATGACAGTTTAGCCAATGTTGCTATGGTAATCCAAAATAAAGAGACTCATTTTCAGTAAAAAGATATACTGTATTCAAATATAGTACTTAAAGATTTCTTCGTTGCCAAACAGTGATTTTGAGCTCGTGTAAAATCTTCCACTGACAGACGATATTATTATACAACAGAGACTCTTCGATTAAAAAAAATAGTATTTAATCAAATAACAGACGAAAACAATATCTAGAAACTAATTGTTTTTGGTTGTTTTTGTCTTCTGTTCTTTACTTTGTGTAATAAAGAAGATAATGATTTTGAAAAAAATAATTTTCAATTAAGTAAATATAACTCAGAGAACGAAGACATATTAAATATTTTACTAACTTTATAGTCCCAAACATCTAATGATGGTGAGATATGGTACAATTACTGAACTTTTTCCTTGTATTTATTGTAACAAAATTCAACAAATGGTGCACATAATAAGGTAGTGCACGAAAAAGTTTCAATTAATTACTTCTGTTTGATCTTGTTTTGAGTAGCTCTCCGAACAGTAATTCTTGACAATGCTTAATGTTTGTTTATTCGAAAATGTGTTTATCTTAAATTCAATACGTCATTTACAAAAGTCTTGAATATAATATTGCTTTCAAACTATAAGTGACAAAATTCTACTTGTTACAAGTTTTCCCCTACGGAAGTAGAATGGTTCCAGAATAAATGGGTTTTAAAATGGTAAAATGAACCATTTCTCCAAGAAACCTTTGTTTTCAAAACATTCAGATGCAGTGTGATATTTCACAGTCTGGTTCATTTCATGGCACGTGAGATCCAACAGAATCCTGTCAAGAACAGATGTAAGTCCTGGGGCGACATCTCAAGTGAATGTATTTAAGAAAACAAACAAGTATTATAATCCTGTGGTCTCGAGATAATTCCTCGTGGTGAAACAAAATTACTATATTGAAGCTAAACGATTAACATACATATCAGTGTTAGAGTCTGAACTACACGAATCAATGGAAGCCAATCACATAAGAAATGTATAAATATACTTTAGTATAAAGTTCACTTAGCTGTTACACCCACTTAACCGTTACTTATAAACACAATTACACTTCCTCAGATATAATTTTCCATATAACATAATATACTATGACAATAGAATTAGATATAGCAGTGAATTGTGTCTACTTTTACCAATAATTATTTACGATACAATCTTGTGATTGGCCAGATTCATAAGTAGCTTTGTGTGAATGAAAAACAAACAAACTAAAGTGCGTCTCCTTTAATTTGACTCACGTTTAGATGTAGTACCAGCGTATAGACTGTCACAAATGACAGTATAAGTACCACCATTCACAACCCCCCCATGGCATACCCTAACCTCACATTTCATAGCTAACTGAAATAAAAAAAAGTAAACTTAACCACTAAAGAGGCAGAAAAGTGCAGTCGAGGCACCAAAACTCAGCAAAATTCCTTTGTCAGCCAATTAAAACTAACATAGTTCATGACGTGAATTTATGGCGAGTTCAAAGAATAATTATTGCAGATTTCTTTCAATATGATATGGAACCTCTAACTTGCCCAAATTTCTTTGTTTTCAATATCATTAAGCAAAAGAAATATATGCTTCTTGGACATCTTCAATTCCTAATTTGAACAGATCTTTAAGGTCTGAGGGCACGTGTGTTTTCGGGCTATCTGCTGATTCCACCGAGGCAAATTGAGCCCCTGATTCTAGCGTTGTAAATCCCACACTTACCGCTGTAACAGCAGGAGACGATATTGAAAAAATAGGAATCTTTCCCCAAAACGACCAACTTTTGGTGACATCAGACTAAATACTATGCACTAAAGTTTATGCATTCAGTTCTACCACCACATTTTGTCGGCTGTGTTTTTCACCTGTCTTGCTGATTTAAACTCCTTTTAATATAACATGTTAACATGTTAATATAAAATAAACGTTTCAGATAAAAATACGTTTTAAACTATTTGTTTCTTCTTGTGCATTGGTTAATGCATTTTATTAAATCATGTTTACATTTCCTGGTTTTATCAATTTGAGATTATAGGGGTCCCGCATGGCCAAGCGTTTTAAGGCGTTCGACTCGTAATCCGAGGATCGCAGGTTCGAATCCCGGTCGCAACAAACATGCCAGCCCTTTCAGGCGTAGGAGCGTTATAATGTGACGGTCAATCCCACTATTCGCCACTATTCGTTGGTGAAAGAGTAACCCAAGAGTTGTGGTGGGTGGTGATAACTAGCTGCCTTTTCTCTAGTCTTACACTGCTAAATTAGGGACTAGCGCAGATAGCCCTCAAATAGCTTTGCGCGAAATTCAAAACAAACAAACAATCGAGATTATAGCTCTGGGCCTTAAGCACAGTTGCACAAAAACCTTTGTAATTCACGTTAACTGGGGGTATTGTTCATCTTAGGCCTTTGTAGAAACGAAAAACATTTGACGTTAAGAAATAAACGTGGAACGTGAGACATATGCATCGAAATTAAAGTGTCACTTTAGGTTCTTTTTATTAACTTTGATTACTTCTATAAACGATGAAATCCATAAACCTAAAAAGAATACTTTGGCGACCTGTATCAAAAATGTTTATTATTTATTATGTGATTTTATGATCTATTTACCACCATTATCTTACAAGTAATGTACGTAGTGTCATCGTTCCTTACAACTTACTTATTAAATATTAAATTATAACTGTCTGTAATTAGTGTGATGTAATACATTATTCTGAAATAAGGGAAGTTTGTTGGAATAATCAAATAACAAAGCTAGCTTGTTATGCTTCTCTGTCAATTACAGATGAACACAATCTACTTATCAATTTGTTTGTCTGTGTATTTAATGCCAAAGAACAGTTGTCTGAAACACATGTGTTAATTACATGTGTTATGTAAATGTCGTGTAAATATTTTGTAAACGTAATAACATGCCACAACAGTCATCATTATTATTCAATAAATGGTTCGAAACAAAGAGGTTTTCTTGATAACACGTGCATACGTCTTGATAAAACGTTACTATTATAATCCTTTACATTCAGTTAACTGTTCAGAACAAAGAGATCTTCCAGATGTACACGTGCGCTATCATCACTGATCAGTAAAATATAAACATTTCAATGTTTGATCGCTTAGTAATAAATCAATGTCTAACACAATCGAATACTTGGTTTAAGTAGATTCAATGAAACTGTTCGTTACAGTATTGTTTAATACTTAAACATCGTTTTTCTGCATACAATTTTATTTCATTTCTCTACACTAAAAAATCAGAGTCATCAAAACGTTTGGTTTGTTCTGAATTTTGTGTAAAGCTACTCGGGGGCTATCTTCGCTAGCTGTCTCTAATTTAGCAGAGTAAGACAAGAGGGAAAGTAGCAAGTCATCACCACCCACCGTCAACTCTTGAGCTACACTTTTACCAACGAATAGTGGGATTGAACGTAACTTTATAACACCCCCACGGGTGAAAGGGAGAGCACGTTTGGTGTTACGAGGTTTCGAACCCGCGACCCTTATATTACAAGTGGAGAACCTTAACTACCTGGCCATGCTGAGCCAGTCGTCAAAGCGATACTTTAGTGTTTGAAAGTCATTCAGGTGTAACCGTTGGCATAAAGTCTGTCAAAATGTGTCTCAAAACGGCTGGTATGGGTATTTACACTTTCACAGATAAGCAGAGAACAACGTTTCGACCTTCTTAGGTCATTTTCAAGTAAACAAAGAGAGAGTTTGCAACTAACCGGGCCCGTCATGGCAAGGTTGGTTAAGGCTCTCGACTTAAAATATGAGGATCGTGAGTTCGAATCCAGGTCGCACCAAACATGCTCGCCCTTTCAGCCGTGGGGGCGTTATAATGTTCGGTCAATTCCATTATTCGTTGCTAAAAGAATACCCCAAAAGTGTTGGCGGTGGGTTGTGATAACTAGCTGTCTTCCCTCTAGTCTTACACTGCAAAATTAGGGACGACTAGCTCAGATAGCCCTCGCGTAGCTTTGTGCGAAATTCAATACTAACAAACAGAGTAACTGAAGAAAGTATAAACGAGTACGGATCGTAAGGGGGCGTTGCAATGAGACGTTAGGTTATAAAGTGATAAAGGAACACTTTTATACATTTTTTTTTCAAGTGGGTTTCTCGTCAACCAAGAATAAAGCCTATCAAACGGTACTTTTCCCTGAGCGATTTCTGTACTTATACAAACTGCACTCGCAAAGTGAAATACAATTAATCTTACGATAAATTATAATTAAATTCATACATTTTGAACGATCTGTTCGGCTCAGTTTGATCCTAAATAGTTAAAGAAGAAATGTTAGGAACGTAATTTTGATTTGATAAAACGATTATATTACAATTTATAGAGTTATTTTTCTTTGTCAAAAATATAAAATATTGTCATTAATTACGGTATTCTTCACCCAATAGAGCATATGAGTATTGGTTTGAATTTTGCGCAAACCTACACGAGGGCTATCTGCGCAAGCCGTCCCTAATTATGTACTATAAGACAAGAGGGAAGGCAGCTAGTCAACTCTTGGGCTACTCTTGTACTTTCTAATAGTGGAATTGTCCGTCATATTACAACGCCCCCACGGCTGACAGGGCAAGCATGTTTGGTGTGACGGGGATCTGAACCTGCGACCATCGAATTACGAGTCGAGTGCCTCAACCACCCGGCCATGACGGGGCCGCATATGATTAATCCATTTGAAAACAAAACCAAAACCTTTGATGAATTTCAAATATTTCAAACCTTTAAAAAATAAAACATACATTTGATAGTATTAACTTTTACAAACAGAAACAATATTTTACAATAAATTCAAGGATTAATATCCGAGTCCAATACAGCCAAATAATAGCTTTAACATAAACAGGTACGATAAATAATAAATACTTATGAACTATAGTAGGGTTCCATTTAAGTAGTCATAAATTAGTTTAAAATGAATTAAACATTACCATAAAAACAACAAAAACATTTATTACATTTCATGCTTTTCTAAAAGAAACACAAAAAAACAGTAGTTTATGCAAGAAACTCGGTTTCTGATTATCACCCACTATTTTGATGATAAAAATCGAATATTTTAATGCTTTTTTAAGGATAACAGCAAGAAACATTCGTCTCCCCAGTCATATCATTAGCTGAATTTAAGTTACAGACAGAAAGAAAATACTTGTATAAAATTCATGTATTTTATTAGTTATGATCAAACAATAATTTAGCAGTTAAATAGATGCTGTAATGTTTAAAAAAAGATTTTTACAAGATAATTATTCTTATCTATACTGTATAGATAACATAACGATTTACTAGAAGTATTTTAATATATATTGTATAAAAAACATAACGATTTGCTAAAAGTATTTAATATATATTGTATAAATAACATAACGATTTGCTAAAAGTATTTTAATATATATTGTATAAATAACATAACGATTTACTAGAAGTATTTTTAATATATATTATATAAATAACATAACGATTTGCTAAAGGTATTTTTAATATATATAGCATAAATAACATAACGATTTTCTAGAAGTATTTTTAATACATATTGTATAAACGAATTTTTTCTAAATAAAACGTTTAATCGATTTATCCTTTAACGAGGCCGGCATGGCCAGGAAGATAAGGCACTCGAATAGTAATCTGAGGGTCGCAAGCTCGAATCCCCGTCACACTTAACATGCTCCCGTTATAACGTGACGGTCAGTCCCACTATTCGCTAGTAAAAGAGTAGCCTAAGAGTTGGCGGTGGGTGGTAATGACTACCTTCCCTCTGGTCTTACACTGCTAAATTAGGGACGGTTAGCGCAGGTAGTCCTCGTGTAATTCTGCAAGAAATTCAAAAACGAAATATTCAATGAAATAGTGATATAATATAGCATTATTTATTTTAATCTACAAAAGTCTCTTGTTTAAAAATAACGTCTTTTTTTTTCTTTTTAATATAGCTTAATCTATAAAATACGAATATTGTGAACAGCGTTCAATATGTTAGTTTTGCGAGTTATTTTTGTTTCACGTCATTGGAAAGCGGCTCATACAACAGGTGGTCAAACCCTTTCGATTTATGTATTCAACCACGCCCAAGGTATAATAGACTAGTGTATTTGAATCCAATCTAAAAGAAAAAATTCAATAACAATTGGCTGAGAGAGATCTTGAGGAGTTTTAAAATCTAATCGATTGACCACGCGCCCAATGCTTGAAATTGCTGGTTGAACAGTAGAATATCTACTAAAAATGGAAACAAGGAACGGGGCCTGGGCATGGCCAGGTGGTTTAATACACTCATTCGATTCGTAATTCAAGGGTCGTGGTTTCGAATCCCCGTCTCACCAAACATGTTCGTCCTTTTAGCCGTGGGGGCGTTATACAGTGACGTTCAATCCCACTATTCGTTGGTAAAAGAGTAGCCCAAGGGTTGGCGGTGAGTGGTGATGACAAGCTGCCTTCCCTCTAGTCTTACATTGCTAAATTAGGGACGGCTAGTGCAGATAGCCCTCGTGTTGCTTTGTGCGAAATTCAAAATAAAACAAGAAACTGATAGATTAATTTACTGAAATCTAATCTAAAATAATTTCAAGTGCCGAGGCTATTGAAAATTCCTTCTTAATTCTTTTTATATTGTTTTCGTTCATTATTTTGAGTAAGGAAGAAAACTTTATTATAAATGTACGAACAAGACGTCATCTGATCGAGATATTGTACATTTATAATAAAGATTTTATTTTTACCCATTCAAAATTATTTATGTCTAAACAGTGAATTCAGAACACTTTATCCATTGGAGCTTTCCACAATACCAAACATGTTTATATTTTAATTTGTTGAATGGATTCGAATATTCTGTGTTTGTATAAAACAAAAATGTTTACAATTGCGGTTTAACTTATGAAAAACCTTGCATGTTTTCTTCAAAACAAAGTATTTTATTTACTGTTATATGATATAGATCTAAATTAATTGGCTACTACAAATGTTTTATGAAACGACTTTAATCCAAACTAGCTTGGGGTCCACCGATATATTTGTGTTTCAAAAAAAGTTTCACCAGGTAGAACGAGCATTTTTGGTAACGGAGAATTAAACTCTCGGCCTTTATGATAGCTTTGTGGGAAAAGGCTGATACATTCAAACAAAACAGCAGAAAACATGATAATACAATCTTTAGCACAATGTTTTATATATATTTAATGCTATTACAAATGAGCGAGCACCAACTGATATCCAAGTTTGAAAGAATATGGATTAGTTTAAGGTAATATTTCAGTTCCTCTAAAATTTTCAAAAACGTGTCATGTGTATTGTTTTACCATATATTTTGTATACTACAGTAACCTTCCACAAAAATCTACAAGTGGATCATATAAAAAATGATTTAAAAATTCAAACAGCATATAAAAGCAATAGTTTATCTAAAACAACTGTTATTCATATCTATACTTATCAAATCTAGTACACAAGGTCAGTTTGTTTCTTATATTAAATAATTCAGTGCATTCTACAAGTTGTAGAATGTAAAACTATGCAAAACAATTTTTTTCCTGGAGAGTATGTTGTATTTTTTAATTGTTTATGTTGTAAAAGTACAGAAAATGACCATTATTCCTTTCAAACTTTGATTTTGTGACCTGGATAATGAAATTTACAAATTAACATTTTTCTATGTAACAACGAGCAAATTTGCACATTTTCATTTACATAAGGTCTGAGTAAAACAACATATGAATCAAGATTTATATGTATTTGTACTAAACTTATTCAAAAATGTTTAGAAGTAAGTAGTTTTTTGAGATTTGCGACTATAAGGTAAATCACTTTCACGTATCAGCCCCCCATGTTTTCGTTTTACCCTCCCAGGTCACAAAAGCATAGTTTGAAGAGATGTATGTGTTTTCTTATAGCAAAGCCACATCGGGCTATCTGCTGAGTCCACTGAGGTGAATCGAACCCCTGAATTTAGCGTTGTAAATCCAAAGACATACTGCTGTACTAGCAGAGGGCAAATTGAAGAGAAAAATAGGACTTTTCCATTTATTTCAGGCATAAGCAATTGGGAAATAACACTTTCTGCCCAGGAACAAGAAAAAACAAACATTTTGTTACATAGTGTTATTTTAAAAGCAGCTGATTCTTCATCCATCATTGTGAATTCTTTCATCTTATCGTTTCACATAAATATGATCTTCCTTCTAAAGTGTATTCCAGCAACAGCCGAGTACAAATAAACTAGAGCCTTTCGGTTGTTTTGAAAGTGATTTCACATAAATCATTTCAATCACATAGATTGAATAATTTATATATTAAATAATAAACTGTTTTCATTCTTGAAACTTTCAATTACACTTAAAACTAGAACAACAAGATATTATTTTGTTACAATTCTAGAAGCTTATTAATTAATTTGTTAAATGTGTAGGTAAGAGAAAAACAATCTGAGAGAATCTGAAGAAACGTTGTTCGCTCCTCTACATACAAAAAATTTTCTCAACTCATAGCAGCCGTTTATATATATATATTAATCTTAGGTAACGTGTTTTTTGTTTCGAGCTAGGCATATACAATGAGATTGGATATATGTGTTTAATGTTATTGTATATTCGCATCATATAAAGAAATGCATAATTTATAAAGCTACATGGATAATCCAACAAAATAAACCATTAATAATGATAACCTACATAATGTAGTATTTTACTGTAAAATGAACAAAATGTTATGATAAGCCCTCTCTTTCTCGACGAATTAACGTAAACCTCAAAAACTATCGAGCTTATCTCAAAGTTTACCTTTAAATACACTTCAAAGGTTTTTATTACGGGCTTAACATAACAAGCCATTTTTAATGACGAAACTAAAATTTAGTATTTGATTACAAATTCTACTAAATAATGTATTTTCATTACAAACCTCTTTTTTGACCGGCGTTTCGTTCAGTTTATTTGTTCATTTCTCCTTCAATCAACCAGACTTTAGCTACAAACATCTGAACATATCTTATATTCTGTATTCTCAAGACGGCTGAAACGGATATTAAAACTTAAAATAAAGTACAGAGAAGCGTTTCGACCTTATTAGGTCATCCTATTATATTAATTATGCTTATTATAAGAGAAACAGCGATTAACTTAAATCAGAATACTTATTAGGATTGAAGCTTACTAAATTTCGCTAATAGTTTCCATAGACGTTTTCATTCCAACGTTCGAACACTGACTTCTCAGTCGATTTCACGATGATTTATTTCAGAATATACATCAGTTAAATGATAAAATATTCACGGTCTCAGTTTTTAGCACGAAACTATTACAACTCGTGTAATATTTGGTTTCGTGTAGTTCGTTAATCGTGACCAAAGTTCATATACAAGATAATCCAAGTTTTCTTTTTTTTCATCAATAGATCTCAGTTTGAGAACAAATGAAAAATCACCACGCTTCGTTTTAATCGCCCCTCCTGATCGATTCGTCAAGAAACTGATTACTCCCCAAACATGAGTCATTCCCTGGCACTCTCGATGTCATTAGATGATTAGATCTAATCATTTATTGCCCCTTTTCGTCTTAATGACTCCTTCATAGAAACAGCATGCTGCTAATGAGTCTCCAAAGACCAATACAACTCTCGTAAAAGAGCACTTCATTCTTCGATAATACCTGATAGAGTCATTAGAGTTAATATTTTTGTTTGGTGGATCATGATTCAGAAGTTACTTTTCAAATAGTAATTATATTTTGAAGTATCGACACAAAGTTTACATGGTTCTAGTACTTTGTGTGAAAATTATGTTTGCACATTTTCTCAGAGGTACACTTGTGTTTAACAAACCATTTCCAAAATCGTCTTTTAGTCAATCAACACGCCAAGGAAATAACTTCTAGAAGATGTTAATTGGATCCATACTGTGGTTTGAAACCCAGAGCCTCCTGGTAGTTTAGAGTAGAAAGTTTATCGGGTGATTGTCGTGTTTCTGGAGGTTCATCTTCTAACTGACGCTAAACGTACTACAGAGACACTGTTGTGCTCCGATAATTTCCTTATTTTCCTATGGAGTAGGAAATGGTTCAAATCAAATATTGTGTTAAAGGAAAGAAAATGTTCTCAAGGAAACGACATGATATCAACATATTATTCGAAGCCATTCTCGTGGATGAGTAAAATTCACATAAAAACATAATGCAAGAGACTGAGAAATAGATGTTATAACGAAATATACTGTACTCATACATACAGGACTTCCATAATCAGTGACGAGTGTAATGTAAACTGTAAGCATAATTCCAGAATATATTAAACTTTTTTCATGTAAAACTGCTTGACTCCATTTTTATTGGCTACGTAAGAAAATTATTAAATACTATTCTTAAAAACTACAACTTATACTACAATAACCAAAAACATTAAAATAAAACATTAAAATTATTACCAAAAGCACCTATAACTAATCAATACTAGACATACAGGGAAAAAAAAACATTATGAATGTCACAGCGTGAAGTTAGCCAAGCTCAACAAATAGGCTGCTTACACTTGTCGACACCAGTTTATAGATATCGCATACTGAATAATACAAAAACAAAACACACGTAATTCGAAGCACGTGGGAACTTCTAACGAAGTTGGTAGAAATAATGAGAGTAAGACGTTAAGTATCATCTGCTGAGCAGTCACTGTGAATAAAAAGTACAAACAATGAGCGTCAACACTTCAAAACAACCGAAAGGCTCGAGTTTATTTGTACTCGGCTGTTGCTGGGATACACTTTAGAAGGAAGATCATCTTGTTTATTTGTACTCGGCTGTTGCTGGGATACACTTTAGAAGGAAGATCATCTAGTTTGTTTGTATTAGACTGTTGCTGGGATACACTTTAGAAGGAAGATCATCTTGTTTATTTGTACTCGGCTGTTGCTGGGATACACTTTAGAAGGAAGATCATCTTGTTTATTTGTATTAGACTGTTGCTGGGATACACTTTAGAAGGAAGATCATCTTGTTTATTTGTATTAGACTGTTGCTGGGATACACTTTAGAAGGAAGATCATCTTGTTTATTTGTATTAGACTGTTGCTGGGATACACTTTAGAAGGAAGATCATCTTGTTTATTTGTACTCGGCTGTTGCTGGGATACACTTTAGAAGGAAGATCATCTTGTTTATTTGTATTAGACTGTTGCTGGGATACACTTTAGAAGGAAGATCATCTTGTTTATTTGTACTCGGCTGTTGCTGGGATACACTTTAGAAGGAAGATCATCTAGTTTATTTGTATTAGACTGTTGCTGGGATACACTTTAGAAGGAAGATCATCTTGTTTATTTGTACTCGGCTGTTGCTGGGATACACTTTAGAAGGAAGATCATCTTGTTTATTTGTATTAGACTGTTGCTGGGATACACTTTAGAAGGAAGATCATCTTGTTTATTTGTACTCGGCTGTTGCTGGGATACACTTTAGAAGGAAGAACCTCTAGTTTATTCGTATCAGACTGTTGCTGGGATACACTTTAGAAGGATCTCCTCGTGAATTAGTTTTTTCAATACAAAATGTTTAAAGTTAAGTCCCATTTTTAGATACATATTGAAAACAGATTTGTCTTACACCATGAATAAAGTCAATTCTAATTACATTGCTATTGTTATAATTGTTGTTATATAAAGTATATTACTTTATATCACGTTCTAAAGACATGTAAACACTATAAATAACAGGAAACTCTTGTTAACACCGTCGTAAGTACCATTAAAACAGGTTCAAATTCAATTTTTTGCCTGCTAACTTTCTTCATATTCTAAAGGCACCCATAGCAATTACTAAATGGCAGTAGTAGTAGCAGTGTAACAGTAACTATAAACTGATAACCACAATCATGTAACAGAAACAATTACTAGAAACTAATAGCCAGAAAAGAAAAAAAGCAATTACAAGTGTAACAGTAACAGTCATTAGAAACTAATAGTCATAATCATGTAACAGTAACAGTCACCAGAAACTAATAGTCATAATCATGTAACAGAAATAGTCACTAGAAACTAATAGTCATAATCATGTAACAGAAATAGTCACCAGAAACTAATAGTCATAATCATGTAACAGTAACAGTCACCAGAAACTAATAGTCATAATCATGTAACAGAAATAGTCACTAGAAACTAATAGTCATAATCATGTAACAGAAATAGTTACTAGAAACTAATAGTCACAATCATGTAACAGGAATAGTCACTAGGAATTAATATAAAAAATAATAGCAGTCACAAACGTGTAACAGGGACTACAAGGTGAAGTCATTAACAGGAGCAGTCACTGTAATTTAACAACCAGAACAATAAAAATGACTAAAAACTAACAGCCATTAATAGTTTTAGTTACAAGCATGTAACTGTGACATTTACTAGAATCTAGAAGCCAGGAAAAGTAGCAGTCACAAACAAGTAACAGTCACTGGAAACTAACGCCCAGCAATGCATGGAAAAGATAAAAGCGAATGAAGACATTCAGATACATAAGGATCTGTATTACCTTAAACCGAAATGAGGAATCAGAGATAAAAAGAAATATAGCATTGCCCAAGGAAGCTATTCATGAAATAGGAAATTATTTGAGAACAAAAATTTAGCGTGTGTTCCGAAATATGGGTAATAAAATGTTTTGTCTGTTTCACTCTTTTCTCTATGTATAAAAGTTGGACAACTGGTAAAGCTATTCAAAGCAGTTTAGAAGTAGTTGAAATATGGCACTTTAGGAGGATGGTCAGAATCTCTTGAACACAAAAAAATGACAATGAAGAAATGTTACAAAGGTCAAGAGTTCAAAAATACCTTGTAACAGCAGCAAAATCTAACAAACAACCATTTAGTAAATGGTACTTAATAACCATCAATAACAACAGTACCTAAGAATCAGTAAGAATAACAGTGTTACGTATTTTGTTTACGTTTTATGTTTTTCGTAGACTAAACGCAACAGAAAGACACAGATAACAGCTTATATAATTTATTACACTAAACTATTAACAAATATAACATAAATTATATAATAATAATGACAGCTATTAAGTTTAAACATTCAAAATTAATTACAAAACAAAATGGTACTAGTTTCAACCTTCAAAATTAATCACAATACAAAATGGTACTGGCCTGTATCTAATATAATGATCTAAAATGAAAGTCTCAAATTCCAGTCTAGAGTGTGAATTTGGTCCCACGAAGAAATTCCGAAGTTTAAATGAAGAAGTTCAGAAACAGTTCACAGTTCAATAAATTCGACGAAGTTCTTTTCACGATGCCTCCGATGAACGTCACAAATTTGTCGCCTTCAATTTTTCCGATCTGCCCGGACGTGTCGACCTTCAGCACAACCAGTAATTCGAAAGAATCGTAGAGATTGACGAAATAAAATCACAGCTTCCGTAGATCTAACTTCAGTCACAAATCCAAGTTGAATAATCACAGCAAACACTTAATCTTTCTCAAATAACTGACTCTCTTCTTTTGAAATAAAACTAATGTCTGACTCTTCTCTCTTCCTCGCATCTTCGTCTGTTTATATATTGTAGGCCTAGACTCCTCAAAACACCCCGAAACTTCTACAGATCTCCAGAGCAATCCGCGCATGTCCGTTATTGCACGAGACTAAACGTCTAGACACGAAGTCGCCAGCATTTCATTTACAAACATATGATTGGTCTACTTAATTCAAGAAAATTCTAAATGTTACCCTAAATGAATAACAACATATTTTATTAGTTTTAACTTCGAAACAATAATACAAATATTGAAATGAAAATTTAAACACAACACGACATGTTGTCGCTTACAAAATATTTACACGACATTTACATAACAAACAGTAAATGCTACTCAACAACCAATAGTAGCAGCAGTAAATGCAACCTAACAACTAGTAGTAGCAGCAGTAAATAATATCTAACAACCAGTACTAGCAGCAGTAAATAATATCTAACAACCAGTACTAGCAGCAGTAAATACTATCTAACAACCAGTACTAGCAGCAGTAAATACTACCTAACAACCAGTAATAGCAGCAGTAAATAACATTTAACAACCAGTAATAGCAGCAGTAAATAACATTTAACAACCAGTAATAACAGCAGTAAATAACATCTAACAACCAGTAACAGAACAATAAAGAGTACGAAACAATTAGTACATGTAACAGTAAATAGTACCTAATGCCTATTAGTAGCGACAGTTAATTAATAGAACTTAACACCAGTAATAGCAACAAAAAATTGTGTCTAACATCCAGTAATAGTAAAAAAAAATAGCACCTAATAACCATTAACAAAAGCAGTAAATTGTACCTAACAGCCTGTAATATTGATAGAAACTGAATATTCAGTAACTGTAGATGCCGGATACTTTGTAATATTAGCATTTCAAGGAATTTAAAGAAAAACTATTGGAATGTTTATAAGGCAGATCCATTTACATCTCTAGCTGTGGATACATTCAAAATGTCATCGAGAAGTTTCACAATATAAAATATCAGTTAGTGTCTCCAAGAGGCTCTTTTGTTAGATTTTTTGGAGTTTCTTTTCTCAGTAGACAAACATTTGAATGGCGTCCAGCAATATTACAGTTCTAGTGGTTACAGAAAAGAGATCTCTGTCAAAGCAGGCAGTTTTGTTTGATATTGCGGTATCCATATATCACTTGTTCTAGTGTATGTTCTAGTTATTCTAGTGTCGTAAACAAAAAATATAGATTTATTAGATTATATCTTACAACGAAATATCGCGACTGTAAAAATAAAAATATTCAGCACTTTAAGGCAAGCTGCTCTAATGCTACAAACTCTATATAAGTTTCCTTTAAAAAAGTAATTTCGTTGGAAAGATATGGAATTTGGTTTATTTTGAAGTTAATTTTCTTTCTAAAAATTCCGAAGTTGTGGACATCGATAAGACAAAACCTCTTGCTCTTCGAGATGCAAACGATTTGTTTATATCCACCTGACTTACCCCGCAAAGGGAATTATGTCAACTTCAGTTGAGCTGCATTCGAAATACCCATCTAGCAGAAAGAATTTGTAAAGCCTTCCGTTAACTTATTGGATTATAGTGTTTTAATACTTCAAATTACTTCTACTAAGTAACGTTCTCCTTTTTATAAGGATATTTTCTTTTGGGGACAACTTCTCCCGTAGCTGTCATAAACCTTCACATTTAACCAATTCTGAGATATATAATTAAGTGGAGCTGGTTCTGGTGATGAAGTAATCAAAAAACTTTTTTCACCATTTTTCCTGCAGTTCTATTCTTTCATCGTCAAGGTCTTGATTTAACTTGTAAACATATTAACAAATATTTCAAACACCCGAAACCCCGGAAACCGTATTATGCGTATATCCAATTAGGATTCTGTTTGCCACAATTTAAAAACAACAACAATTAATTCGATAAGAAATGTGAAATCCAATTATAATACCATGCTTCGCAGGTGTCCCTTCCTTTCATTTTACGGGATCTTATACATTCCAGAAATAATCCGTTTTTAAGTCAATTACATATCCAGACTACTAGACTTTTCCTACACTCTTAGTACTATGTTGTCTTCCTCCGCTTGACTAAATAGTCAACGTTTACAAGGCACTAATTGTGGGCCTTTCACAATACTGAGTATAATATAATAAATTCTCGTGGCGAATGAATGCACAAGTAAAAAAGAACCCTTAAACTCTTGCTGCAAGAGTAAACGACGTATAAAATCGACCCCTTCTAGACGAGCTTACAAAACTTTCCGACGTAATTTTTTTCTACATTGTGATTACAAATTCTTGCAAAAAATCACATTTTAAGGCATAAAGCGAAAGGACAGATTTAGTCTGGAACAATAGTGATAAAGCTGTAGCAGACGTAATTTCAGCAGAGGTAAAATGGTTGTTCCACAAGTGACACGGCCTGGCATGGCCGAGCGCGTTAAGGCGTGCACTCGTAGTCCGAGGGTCACGGGTTCGCGCCCGCGTCGCGCTAAACGTGCTCGCCCTCCTAGCCGTGGGGGTGTATAATGTGACGGTCAATCCCACTATTCGTTGGTAAAATAGTAGCCCAAGAGTTGGCAGTGGGTGGTGATGACTAGCTGCCTTCCCTCTAGTCTTACACTGCAAAATTAGGGACGGCTAGCACAGATAGCCCTCGAGTAGCTTTGTGCGAAATTCCAAAACAAACAAACAATCCACAAGTGACTTCCACTGTCACACTGAAAGCTAAACATCTTACTTCTGGAAGTAAGTCAAGGACAAAATTGCCGTTTTCATCTAACGTAGCTACCTCCCCTAAACCTGTAACCAAAACAATTGAAATGAAACACCAACAGTTGGCAATTGTACAAGTAGCATACATCATACAACAAACGTATGTCGTCACACTACACATAGTAGTTGTATACATCATACAACAAACGTACGTCGTCACATTACACATAGTAGTTGTATACATCATACAATAAACGTACGTCGTCACATTACACATAGTAGTTGTATACATCATACAACAAAGGTATGTCGTCACACTACACATAGTAGTTGTATACATCATACAACAAAGGTATGTCGTCACACTACACATAGTAGTTGTATACATCATACAACAAAGGTATGTCGTCACACTACACATAGTAGTTGTATACATCATACAACAAAGGTATGTCGTCACACTACACATAGTAGTTGTATACATCATACAACAAAGGTATGTCGTCACACTACACATAGTAGTTGTATACTTATATATTTGCAATAGGAGCTTATCGATTTATTATTGTGTTACCAATAACATTTTAAACATAATATACAGATTTCTGGTGGATTTCTTATTGTTGTTTTTAAAGCTGTTTTTAAGGTTAAACATCCACGAAGTCGATAAAGATAAACAGGAAAGTTTTTAGTATTATTTCGCTAACCTGTTCAAACCACTATCCCGCAAGAAAATATTATACGCTAACATTTTCATACCAATACACAACAAGAATATATCATCCCTTACTCACACCACTATACCCTAAGAATATATTATACACTAACGTTCTCAAATGACTATAACATAAGAATATATTATCCTCTAAGCTGCTCACACTACGATACCCTGAGAATATATTATCCGCTAAGCTGCTCATACAACTATACTCTAAGAATATATTAAACGCTAACGTTCTCATACTATTATACTACGAAAACATATTATCCTCGACGTTGCTCACACCAATATCTTTGAAAAATTGCCATTTCTTGCTAAATGGATAACAATTAATTATGCTTTTATCAAGACAACGTATTCAACGATTCGTCCACGCCCACATGACAGTTCTTCTCCAAGATGCAATTACAAATGAGATTCTGTGATATACCATTTACAGATATCTTCCACTGACCTCTGTGTCTTTACGTTCAAACGTAAAACATCGTCCAGGCATGACTAGTGCATTCTTAGAAAATACATAAAGACAAAGAATATCATTGGTATCAGAGTATTATTGGTATTATAGATTATATCTTACAGACCTATAAAGTTTACTTTAGTTTTAGATCAACATTATTATTTTCTGTTTTATTCCTTGGTATTTTATAATAGGACCCGGCATGGTCAACTGGTTCTATTTCCATCCTTTCTGGTATATTCACAGCTTAATAAATTAGTGGAAGTAAGCTGTAGCATCGTAACTTTAGTTACTTCGTTTAAATTTGGGTAACTTTAATAAGAAGGTAAAACTAATATACATTGACTACATGTTGTTGTTGCTGTTTTGAATTAAGCACAAAGCTACACAATGGGCTGTCTGTGCTCTGCCCACCATTGGTATCGAAACCCGATTTTTAGCGTTGTAAGTCCGCAGACACACCGCTGAGCCATTGGGGGGCAACTACGTGCTACACAGCTTTTACACAAACACCTGGGAAAACCAGTTTTATTATATTTACTCCATTCTGATAAACTTTACACATTTCAATAATTATTCTAGTAAGAAATTGGTGAATTTGTTTATGTATTCTGGCACAATGCTACGCTGTTCTGTGACTGTTACAAGAATCAAACCACAATTCTTAGCGAGATAGGAGAAAGAATGTATTTATGTTTAAAAATTATTTTTCGTCACAAAGCACCGATAACGAAACTGAGTTGATTGTTCTGTCAGAGAATTGTGAAATCTCTCGCAACAGGGGATCAATTATTGATCACAAAATGTTTCTCTGATGTTTAATTATATAAAACTTATGCATTCGTGTTTCTGTGCAAACTGACATTCAGCTAAGCATTCACAACACAAGACTAAACGAAAGTGAACTCGACAGAATAGCTTCTCTAAAGATTTATTAGAAGACTACAGAGAACCTATTAAAGCACATGCAATGATTATTACTGAATGTCAGCGACGTCAAAT
The DNA here is from genome assembly GCA_011833715.1 of Carcinoscorpius rotundicauda. NCBI lineage: Eukaryota > Metazoa > Arthropoda > Merostomata > Xiphosura > Limulidae > Carcinoscorpius > Carcinoscorpius rotundicauda. Next base: position 55,675,347 of record CM022403.1, on the reverse strand, counting down.
TTATTGACATCAGAAAGTTAATCTTAAAATTCCAAATGGATCAGTCGTCTAGCATGCGTTCCTATGAAGGCAATAACCATAACGAAAGTATGAAGAGCAAGTTAAAATGTTATCTACCAGCCTTCTGTTAAATCAATATATACAACCACTTGAGATGACCAAATATTTCAAGCTTCGAGTGACTGGATGTTTCTGAACGCTACTGCACGAAACTGAAGCACGTTCTAACGGAACTACAGATCGCAGCACGTGGCGCACGAGTACTTCATTGCTCTGAACTATAATTACTGTAGAGAACTTACGCATCGCAAAAAAGAAGAGACCTCCTCGTTGTCATGGAAACTTAAAAAACGAAACAGCTATTAAAATCGTGGTCTTACGCCAGCAAAAGCTGGAAAGTAACTTCACATATCAGCTTTACACTCCACGCGACATTTCCAAACTATTCATTTCAGAAAACGTTATTTTATAAGACCTCACAGAACAAAATCAAAATTAATATTTGTGTTATAAAACTATTTAACCGTAATTTGTTGGAATTATTAACTATAAGTTAACTCTTCAAAACAGTATTTATACCATATCAGCCGACAGTTTGTTTGAATTTCGCACAAAGCTACTCGAGGGCTATCTGCGCTACCCGTCCCTAATTTAGTAATGTAAGACTAGAGGGAAGGCAGGTAGTCATCACCACCCACCACCAACTCTTGGGCTACTCTTTTATCAACGAATAGTGGGATTGATAGTAACATTATAACGCGCCCACGACTGAAAGGGCGAGAATGTTTGACGCGACAGGGATGCGAACCCGCGACCCTCAGATTACGAGTCGCACTCTTTAACACGCTTGGCCATGTCGGGCCGCCGACAGTTTGTACTTCAAGGCAAGAAACTTGAACATAAAATAATAGAATAGTTAGAATACGTTTACTTTCGAACATTCGTCGTCCACTTTCGTGAAACATTAGTTCATCAGAATAATCTATATGTTTACAAATTTAAATTCGTTCTACTCTATAAGATATAGCAAGTTAAACTTAAAGGTTAAAAGTACATAAAATATACATGCAATCTTCCTTCGAAAACTATTTCATTTGGAATTCAAAACCTCGAAGTATAAAGTTAAAAAAATTATTCGGGAAGCCAACTTTTACATTGAGTTTTAATTTGCACGCAATTTGATTTATTTCGGGGCATGAATAGGAAATTTAAATTGCAGGGTATGAGAGCGAATATGGGCGTGTGCAGCAAAGAGGCTAGAACCACTACATATGTCTTCTTTACTGTTATTACGTAACGATTACCACAGAAGTTTATTTTAAAGAGCTGTTTGCTCGCTAAACTTAGGATATTTCTAAATTCAGCCTTTAAGCACGATATCAGTTAGATATTAGATAGATTAACAGATAGATATCAGTTATATGGTATATAGATTAACAGATAGATATCAGACAGTAGATAGATCGACAGATAGGTAACAATTGGACAGTAGCTAGATTAACAGATAGATATCAGTTATATGGTACATAGTTTAACAAATAGATATCAGTTATATATTATATAGATTTACAGATAGATATCAGTTATATGGTACATAGTTTAACAGATAGATATCAGTTAGACAGTAGATAGATTAACAGATAGATATCAGTTATATAGTATATAGATTTACAGATAGATATCAATTAGACATTAGATAGATTAACAGATAGATATCAGTTAGACAGTAGCTAGGTTAACAGATAGATATCAGTTAGATAGTAGCTAGGTTAACAGATAGATATCAGTTAGATAGTGGATAGATTAACAGATAGATATCAATTAGACAGTAGATAGATTAACAGATAGATATCAATTAGACAGTAGATAGATTAACAGATAGATATAAATTACACAGTAGATAGATTAACAGAAAGATATCAATTAGACAGTAGCTAGGTTAACAGATAGATATCAGTTAGATAGTGGATAGATTGACAGATAGATATCAATTAGACAGTAGATAAATTGACAGATAGATATCAATTAGACAGTAGATAGATTAACAGATAGATATCAATTAGACAGTAGATAGATTAACAGATAGATATCAATTAGACAGTAGATAGATTAACAGATAGATATCAATTAGACAGTAGATAGATTAACAGATAGATATCAATTACACAGTAGATAGATTAACAGAAAGATATCAGTTAGACAGTAGCTAGGTTAACAGGTAGATATCAGTTAGATAGTGGATAGATTAACAGATAGATAGACAGTAAGATACTGTAAGTACAAAAATATATATCTCACGCCACTTCATCTACTAAATTGTCAGACCACAAATTATGATGACTCAAAAATCTGGAAAATATTAGAGTTAGAATTTACTGAAATATATAAAATTGGAAGTAAAATTATGGTATTACTGATATAAGTTTATCAAACGAAAGCATTTATTTAGGAGTAATTTGTGATTATTACATTTCTGTTGAAGTAAAACAACAACAAATAATTCATATAAGAAGCAAAATCTTGAAGAATATTTTATCTTTCCTGATACATCAGGATTCCCCTCGCTGAACAAAGCAGATAGCCTGGCTTTGATATAAGATAAAACAGACACACACCCTGACGCATCACTCAACAGAAACTGAAAAGTGTATGTGCTGTAAAAGAAAAGTTATTGAGTGATTCACCTAGCGGGTTTTACATGTACTAAATTTGTATCAAACGTTTCTATATACTGGCATAAAAAAGCATCAGAAGGTATGTAAACATTACTGTGAGCAAAGGTTGAATTATCAAAGCAAGCAATTCAAAGAAAGAACAGAGTTAAAAGAGACCGATGGATGGAATATTTAAAACAATAACAAAAACACACATTTATAGGCTAAGGAAACGGATAATATCATGTATACTGTTTTAGAACATAATAGATAAGACAAACTAATGGACCAAATGTATATGCGGAGAAGAGAAAAATTATTTGTTTTAAATAACTTCAACGCGAGATAATAAATAATTTATATACATAATAATGCAGTCTATGAATCATAGATATTACTAGTCACAATACTGAATTATGTTAACGTAATATTTGCTTAAACTACTTCAGTTTAATGTTGTTACTCTGAAACTAAACATTTTGTTTACTTTTACGGTTGTTTATAGTTGTTTTTTGGGGTTTTTTTGCAAAACCACACAGAGCTGTACCCCTTTATAGCCTACCCTCATTTTGGATTGACAAAGAGAGAGACAACAGCTAGTTGCCAGAACCACTGACCAACTCTGACTATAGAGACAGCAACTAATCAAGAGAACCACAGACAAACTATTGACTAAAGACATCAGCTTGTAGACAGATCCACTGACCAAATCTTGACTATAGATACAGCAGCTAATCGAGAGAACTACAAACAAACTATTGACCAAAGACATCAGGTTGTAGACAGAGTCACTGACCAACTCTTGACTATAGATACATCAGCTAATCGAGAGAACCACAGACAAACTATTGACTAAAGAGACATCAGCTGTTCGGCAGAAACACAGACCAACTCTTGACTCAAGATACATCAGCTAGTCGACAGAACCACAGACCAACTCTTCCTTATAGAGACAGCAGCTAATCGAAAGAACCGCAGACTACCTTATGAGTTACTCTTTGTCGTCTAATCGAAGATAAAAAATTTTGCCTTAGCTGCAAAGTGTTGAGCGCGTTTTTATTTTATTTTTTGCGGGAAAAGGATACAAACCAGAAATCCACGGATTTACAGAATTGACGTATTGATCTCTAGTCTAGACTCCACAACTGGGACACAAAGGGTGTACTTTTAAGACGTGAATTGTAAATTATCCTGTTCAAGTTGCCTTCAACAAAATCCTAAGTTTTAAAGCTTTCTTTGCGTGTAAAGAAACGTTTATACTACTATCACCAATTTTTTTACTGTGTTGCAACAGTGAAGTATGTTTATGAGTAAGGCACCTGTTACCACATAACTGCTCGCGATACTAAAAAAAATATGTTGTTTTTATTTGCATGCATATCTTGTATTTGAAAACGTATTTCTTTGATTATTTTAAACAAACAAAAACTGACAAGCACTGTCACCTCTCATTTGGATTGGTTTGTTTTGAATTTCACGAAAAGCTACACGATGGCTATCTCTACTAGCTGTCCCTAATTTATCAGTGTAAAACTAGAGGAAAGGCAGCTATTCATCACCATCTACCGCCAACTCCTGGGCTACTCTTTTACTAACGAATAGTGGGATTGACCTCCACATTATAGTGTTCCCACGGCTGAAAGGGCGAGCATGTCTGGTGTTACGGAGATTTAAACCCTCAACCCTTATATCACAAATTGAGTACGTTAACCACCTGGCTATGCTAGGCTGATCACATCTGAAGCTTTTTAAGATAAAAAAATAAGAAGTGTAGTGAAATGCACTATAATTAATTTCCCGTGTCATGTTGGTACGAACAGTAATATAATGACAGTAAAATATTGAAATAGTTTTTATCAAACATTTTTAAAATGAAGTAATATAAGATTGATGAAAGCGTTTATGAAAACTAATAACATGTTGTAACGTAAGAGGACGAATGAAACGCTTATACGCTCTTTGAAGAAAAAAACAGTTTAATCATACAAACCACATCCGTGTCGTAATACAAGCACACACGGAGTCAGAAAATCACCTCATTAACAGAGACGAAGTCATTTTTCGCATTTTTTTTTACTTACTGTTAAACAAGAGGTGTAGAAATTGAAAGAAGCTGTGATGAGCTTATATTCAAAAGAATCGTTCATATTTAATTACAGTGTAATGATAACATGAAGCGAACCGTTACTGGCCGCTGTTATTTCTCCTGTTGTAAGGTCATGCGAACTACATGAGAAACATTCAGTTTCTACTATGAAGTATCAGACAGTTTTGTATGGAAACCATATTTCAAAATGCAGCATCAATTCGAAACCAATTACAGAGTAATCAAACGTGTAATGTATATTTAAATTACTGTTTGGTGCGTGCTTAAGATGTTATCTTTACAAATATCTATTTTGTAAAACCCTAATCAATATTCTAGATCAGAAAAAGAAACTGCCGATATTTGATAAATACATTTTTAAAGAGTTTGTTACTGACTTAGATCTGCATCATTATAAGAAAAGAAACATTGAAGATACCTTGTCACCAGCTGGTGGCTGACTATTCAGGTGATCTTAGTTTCTAATTGAAACATCTTCTACTGACTAAAGTCAGTGGAAGCGACACGAGAAAAATAATTAGAATAAATTTAGTTAATTTTCTTGCTAGAAACGGTTCATTGAAAGCTTTTCTCCATTAGTTGTGGAGTGAGATTAGGTCAATAGAAGCAGAGAGCTAAGAAGTAAAGTAGGCTTAGCTAACTCTCCCACTACGGACTGGTTAGTTAAGCGATTTTACACGTTAGTTAGGAATTAAGATTAGGACAGTGAAAACATAGAGACAAGAAAGAGGTAAATCAGGCCAATTTTCTACCTACGGACTGGTTTACTGAAATGGTTTACCTGTAGTTGAAAAGCGAGTTTATTCACTTGGCATAGTGGACGCGAAGGAAAGGGGGAAAAATAGCAATAGAGCTTTTATTTAACACAATCACTACAGTTGTCATGAATTTTTCTCATTGGAAAATGTCTCTGGCTGCTAAAGAATAGAACAAGACTATTCTATTATTTTCCCAAAGTAATGGGATTAAAGGAATCCATCAGGAAACGTTCATTGTTTGCTGAAAATTACTTATTTATAGATATAAATATTAATCCACACATATTTTGGTTTAGTGTCCATTCTGAATTAATACGTCCTCCATTGACCCGATGATTTGTCTATGGACTCGCACTGCTAAAATCCGGGTTTCGAAATCTGTGGCGGGCAAAGCACAGATAGTCCACTTTGCAGCTTTGGGCTTAACTCAAAACAAACCAAACTAAATTAATTCACAGAACTATATGCTTGTCATATTATGTGTCAGAATGTATATTACATATATTGTATATATTATATTTTGTTTGTCTGAGCGTTCGTCTGTGTTCCATTTAAAAAGCTGCGCACGCATCCACAGCTCAACATTTACAGGAGAACAGATATGAATAATGTTGATGTCCAATTTTATTTCGTAAACAGGAAATTCTATACTAAACTGTTAGGAATTAACCAAACTATCATTCACATTTCAAACTGTGACATACCTTAATATAGATTAACTTAATGTTAATGTTGCGTGACTCTTAACACGACTAAAATTACTTTTCACGACGGTCTAAGTAACTCAGAGATTTGACTCTGACAAAAGCCAAGAGTGCAACACAAATAACCTTTTTAAAGTCCGTGAAATAATTTAAATTAATATGTTAACTTAAATTTTTCCCGTTAAGTAAACCACGGGTATGTTTCTCATATGCACATGCGCACAGAAGGTTAACTGAACGATATAAAAAGGTGTGTGTTTTCTTATAGTCACATCGAGCTATCTGCTGAGTTCACGTAGGGGAATCAAACCTCTGATTTTAGCCCATGTAAATCCGTAGACTTACCGCTGTAGCAGCGGGGAACATATGAAAATGATTTTAGAAACTCACCTCTAGACCCAGCATGACCAGGTGGTTAAGGTTCTCGACTCGTAATCTTAGGGTCGCGGGTTCGAAATTCAGTAACACCAAACGTGTTTGCCCTTTCACCTGTGGGAGCGTTATAATGTGACGGTCAATCCCACTATTACTTGGTAAAAGAGTCGCCTAAGAATTGGCGGTGGGTTGTGATGACTAGTTAACTTCCCTCTCGTCTTACACTGCTAAATTAAGGATTGCTAGCGTAGTTAACCCTACTGTAGCTTTGCGCAAAATTAAAAAAGACAAACAAACAAACCTCATCTCATCAGTAACGCCCCATAAATTCATGCTCTATTACACATCTTTAAATAACCCTGCAGTGTAGTTTCCGTTGAAGAAATGTCTTTCTAAAGTTTTTTTTATCGAAAACACGCCGTTTATCTTTACTTACTTCCAATACCACCAGGTAACAGAAATTTTGTTCCTGGATAGTATGTGTTATTTTTTAATTGCTTATGTTGTAAAAGTGCTTAAAATGGCCATTATTCCTTTCACACTTTGCTTTTGTGACCTTTATAATGAAATTTAAAATTAATATATTTTCTATGTAAAAACGGGCACATTTGCACATTTTCATTTACATAAGGTCTGAATAAAACAACATATGAATCAAGATCTACATGTATTTACACTAAAGTTACACAAAAATGTTTAGAAGTGAGTAGTTTTTCAAGATTTGCGACTGTGATGTAAATCACTTTCACGTGTCAGCAGCCCCCAAATATAGTCTCCCGTGTTTTCGTATACGCTCCCAGGTCTCAAAAGTAAAGTGTGAAGAGCAAAATAGGTCTTTTCCATTTACTTTAGGCATAAGCAATTGGGAAATAACACTTTCTGCCCAGGAACAAGAAAAAGTAAATTTTTTTTTACATATTGTTAGCCACCTAGTGTACGTGGACATCAGTTTTCCAGTCCTCATTTCAACTTTCCTACTATACAGAAATTCAAAAACATTGTTACATGCCATTTACAAAAGCTGTTAGTTTTAAGTGTCATCACGCAACCTATGCAACGCCAAGAAATGTCCGAGTGCATCTCTTATATTGCTAATTCTTACTTTTGCGTACTGACAAATAAAAGCTGTAAATTAAATATTCAAAGACCAAACTGAAAGAATATCACAAATTAAAATTATTTATATGAACCGATTTCGAAAAGAAAATCTTAATGATATATATGGTGTGGCTGTAAGTACAAAAACAATGATAAAATATCGGTGTATAACGGTAATGCAATTCTTTTAACCGTTCAAAACACAATTAAAATAACAAAGGTTTATAACGTACTGAATAAACTTCATCTATTCATAGAAACAACACATCAGAAACATCTCTTTATTTGAAAATAGCTTTAATTAAGACCCCAGTGGCTCAGCGGTATGTCTGCGGACTTACACGCTAAAATCCGAGTTTCGATACCCGTGGTGGGCAGAGCACAGATAGCCCATTGTGTAGCTTTGTGCTTAATTCTAAACAACAACAACAAAAGCTTTAATTAAGGGCCCGGCATGGCCAAGCGTGTTAAGGCGCGCGACTCGTAATCTGAGGGTCGCGGGTTCGCATCCTCTTCGCGCCAACATGCTCGCCATTTCAGCCGTGGGGGCGTTATAATGTGACTGTTAATCCCACTATTCGTTGGTAAAAGAGTAGCCCAAGAGTTGGCGATGGGTGATGATGACTAGCTGCCTTCCCTCTAGTCTTACACTGCTAAATTAGGGACGGATGGCACAGATAGCCCTCGAGTAGCTTTGTGCAAAATTCAAAAAACAAACAAACAACTTTAATTAATAATGACAAAACTGTCTGCGAATTCATATGAATACAAATGTACAAGAAATTAATTTTTTTTTTACATTTTTGACGTGGTAACATAAGTCTAGTTTTGTTAACTGTAAATAGTATAGATATTCCTATCTGGTTGAGATTGATTTTTCCATTAGAAGGTCTTGTGACAATGTCATCAAGAGAATTGCATGTCCACAACTCAAACGACTAGCCTTTGACGTACTTATGACCTGTCATTTTCATGACAGGACAATACATTAAAACTTTATAACCTCTATCTTTAACAATTTTCTGCCAAAGAGTTATCATAAAGCAATTCCAGCTGCGTCTGAAAGGTATGAAATATGTTTAGTCATTGTTTCACTTTACCTACTCCTAATAAGTAACTTTACCTACATTTATCGTACCAAAAAATTACCAATACATTTCTAGTACTGACTGTTTAAACTGACAATCTGTTTGTATGCTAATACCCTTCTATAATAAAGAACAGTGTCAAATCATTTAATATTTCAAAGCTTTCTGAATCAATGGTTACTAAAAATGTCTAATTTCTTTGCTTAAAATGTAACCAAATCCTATGTTAGCAAGACCTTAATAAGTCAGTCTCATGTAAGCAAGTCTTAAAGGAAACTGGTTCTATGTAATCAGCTCTTTAGTAAACTGATTATATGTGAGCAAATTCTAAGCAAATTTGTCTTATCTAGGTAACTAGGTAACTAATCTATGTCAACAAGTACTAATATAGTCTTATGTCATTAAGTACTAAATAAATTACTTTTATGAAAGCAAGTCCTAAAATAAACTGGTTCTGTGAAAGCAAACAAACAATGACTATTTATTGTGTCGTTCGTTTTACACAATACTGAAACTAATGGCATCATGTATATATATCATTCCAGTAATCCCTTTTGAATTTAGTCTTACTATTATTCTCGTTTTTTATCATTTGGTGTCATTGTAGTAACCAACTGACAAAGCTATGACACATCAAGCTTATTGGGGCGTCTTCCAATAAGTTTATCCCCCATCTGACTTGGTTCCACGGTTTAACTTTATCGTCACAATTAAACCGTCACGTGCACAATGCATCTAGCACATTTCAACCATGTTTCTTTGATACATTGTTTTACTTTGCAAATTAACTTTCTTATTTTGGTTTTCATGGTCTCGAGTAAGGTCACAGGTCCAGTCCAGGTACCTAGGCCTCAAAAATGGTGGCAAAAGTCTTCATTTTGCTTTATCACACAACCCAAACCTTTCCGGAATGGCTAAATGTTTTTTTTTGTTTTTTTTTATCCACATCAAGAGAGCCGGCCGACTGCTGTAGCAGACGTTAAAATTTTATAATCAGTAAGTATTATAAACAATATAACGTTATCACAAAGACAACTCCAAAATATTCGTTTGTTTCTTTTTAATATCGTGCAAAGCTGCTCGAGGGTTATATGTGCTAACCGTTCTTAATTTAGCAGTTTAAGACTCCAGGGAAAGCAGCTAGTCATCACCATCCACCGCCAACTCTTGGGCTGCTCTTTTACCAACGAATAGTGGGATTGACCCCCACATTATAAAGTCCTTTCAAAATATTAGCACTAGACTACGTGCCATATTATGTCTTATAAAATCAAGAACGACTCAGCTACTATGTAGACTTGCTACCGTATTTGGTGTATTAGAAATAACTTATCCAATCTGAAAGAAAACTTTGATGTCCCCGAAAAGATAACAATTTTTTTTAAATTAATATCTAGATCCAATTTTATTTTATATCTTGTCAACTGAAACTTATTGTTTATTAACTGGATACCCTTGAAGCAAAGCTAAAAACCGAACTAACTGAATAGTGTTCTTATGTTTCCAAGTACAGCTAAAAGGAATTTACTTTCTTTCATTGTAAGCTCTTCTAATCTTATTGAAACATATATACAGTATTTTAAAAGTTTGTTTGTTTTGTTTTTGAATTTTTGCATAAAGCTACTCGAGGGCTATCTGTGCTAGCCGTCCCTAATTTAGTAGTGTAAGACTAAAGTGAAGGCAGCTAGTCATCATCACCCACCGCCAACTCTTGGGCTACTCTTTTACCAAAGAATGTGAGACTGACCGTCCCATTATACGCCCCCACGGCTGAAAGGGCGAGCACGTTTGGCGCGACGGGGATGCAAACCCTCGACCCTCGGATTACGAATAGCACGCTTGGCCATGCCGGGCCCATTTTTAAAGAAACAGCATTATGAGCTAGCATGGCTTGAAATTAGTTAAACCCATGAAAGTTTTCTCAGAAATACTTAATTCTTTAAGAGACATTTTAATTTATGTATTCTTTCAAATTTATGTTTAATTTGTTACTAATCTTTCTAAACATTTGTCGCGATGTCTTCGTCATTTGTCTCATGTCCTTATAGAGGATGACTGTAATGTGACGTTAGGGGAGAGACGTACAATTAGTGAACGGACTGCACGCTTCTCTTCGACAAATATTATCTATTTATTTGCATCTGTCTGTTTATTTATCTATCTGACGTTTCTTGGGTCAAATTCAATTACTTCCTCTTGTGTCCACTTTTATAAATAGACTGTGTATCTGAGATCACGGGCAGCACACTTTAGAAGGAATTTTCGGAACTTATAATTAAATTTATTCCAAAGCCTTTAATAAGATTTTACTCTATTATAAAATTGTCAAGTTCTCTATGGTACCATTGTTATTACGTTTTTAGCCTTCTCGTTTTACCTTATAAAACACAAACTTTTTCGTCAGCTGTATGAAATTATTTTCTTAGAAACACTTCGACAACACTCTTCAGTTTTGTTAAATTTAACATACATAAGTAAGTGAAACGACCAAACACAGCAAACGTTTCGGCTTTCTTAAGAGCTGTACAGTTGAGTAAGTAATGTCACCAGAAGCTATAAGTAAAAAAATTAACTTGTTTCTAGAACACACATTTTGGAGATTGGGTTAAGTTAGCGCCAACTAGTGTTCAGTTACGATCTGACGAATGAACAACAAGCGCTGTTTCTGAGAGAAATCACGTGGCAAGTGTTCGTGAAGCTAGGCGTCAACTCTACCCAGTAACTCGCCACGCACTAAGTGGTTGAAGGACAGAGCGGGTAGATGATACCTCGTAACTGCTGGATATCACCAATTCTTTATCTGTACACAGTAAACTCGTAAGTTCACGATTGTTTTGTTTTTTTTACCTTATAAAAGTAAACTGAATACATTAAAGCTCGAAAAACATTAGAAAGACCGAAGATAAAAATATATTAATTTTACTTTTAGACCATATAAAGAGGTTACAACGTGACTCTTTTCAGCCAGGTGTAAGTACGTATTTTCTTTACAATAAAATTATGTGGTACCACATAAGGTTTGTACAGCACTATCAGTTATAAATCTGTTTTTACATATATTTGCAACAAGTTTTATCTGAAATAGTCGAGGGATATTAACATGCTAACATTGAAAGCCTTTATTTGGCTTTATTATATTAAAAAATAAAGTTGTACAATAATACAATAAAAAAGCATAAAAGCGTCATAAAAAGTATATTTTAATTACGCTATTTAATTACAATTGTTGTAATATTTTATTTATTATTTTAAAATATCGTTGATAAATAGTAAAGCATACACTAGAGTAAAAACACAGTGTGTTAACTGTATAATTTTGTAAGTTTACTGAACATATTTTACTGAAATTGATCAGTTTCATGTGATTATTTTTACGAAATTATTTTAAAAGTTTCAGCGTAAGACCTTAAAGATCGAACTACTAAATAAAAAAGACGTACTTTAAATAAAACGTATCTTTTTCAAAGCACTGAAATATTTCTATCATACGTCTTAACGTAGTGAAGTTCATTAGAATTTCGTATTGTTGTAAACAACTAATTACCCATGAATGCTGCTCTTAGGTAAAATCGATAACACAGTTAGTTATCTAACAGTTTAAAATCATAATTCGTATCACTCGTCTTATTTTCATTCTTTATAAAAATAAAAACATTCAAATGAATTGTTAGCGAACCTGGAGTCAGAAGGAAATAAACATTTCTTTTACGATTTAAAATCTGAATTTATCTTTATTTGTCTAATTGTGTCCAAATTAGTTTAGTAATGTAATATCTTATATTTTCAAATATCCATTTTAAAATGTTATAAATTCTAAAAACAATTATTTCTGAGGTCTCGTCCTTCCTGGGCGACCCCGTTAGTACAGCGGTATGTCTACGGATTTTCAACACTAAAATAAGGGGTTCGATTCCCCTCGGTGGGCTCAGCAGATAGCCTCATGTGGCTTTGCAATAAAAAAACACACCCCTCCTTGGCTTATATCTGTATAGAAACTATTTTCAGTAATCAAATTCCATCTTTACCAGGGTTAGTGTACATTCTAAGTAAACAAAATGCAGTATGTTCGAAAAGTCACTGTGCACTTATATATTTATAAACAGACATGTTTCATTACAGAATACAGGAGATAAATATGAATGACAATTATAAAAAATGTTGAGAGTGACCCCGTTGACATCAATACAGGCCTGGATCCTTCTTACTTTGTTTCTAAACACCGCTATCAGTTGCTGGCTTGAAATAGACTGAATAAAATATGATTACAAAACTGCACAGCGACTTTCCGAACACCCTGTAGAACAAAAAGATACCACTGAATAAATACGCCCAGTTATCTTAAGAATCGATAAATTACCATATCGCCTCTGTGCTAATTAATTCGTGATGTTTTAAGACAAATATATATTATGGAAAAATTCTAAATTCCATTTTATAACATTCTATACAATGAAACAATACAATTTCCATATGTAATACAAGAAGAAAAATGCGAAAGTCTTTTCAGGAACCTTTTAAGCATCACTTGTTTGTGATCAGATTTCAGAAAGTAAAATAAAACTTGAAATTCATCAGATATATTTGTCCCGAAAGCAAGTTCTACTAATTTCCTTGTCTGAACTTCATTTTCAGAAAAGATTTCTTTTCACGTTCGTTTTCCTTCGAGATTATTAAAATTCGTTTTCAAAATTAATGATGCTATTTACTCCGAAATTGAAAATAAGTTTTGCTGTTTTTAGATATATTCGTTTAGAAGACCTTACTTATAATTGGAGTAAAAACAAAATCAATTCTTTGTTGTTTTTGTGTTTGAAAGAAGACTCACCTGGCCCTACATGGCCAAGTGTGTTAAGACGCTCGACTTGTAACCTGAGGGTCGCGGGTTCGAATCCCCGTCGCACCAAACATGCTCGTCCTTTAACCCGTGGGAGCGTTATAATGTGGAGGTCAATCCCACTATTCGTTGGTAAAAAATTAGCCGAAGAGTTGGCGGTGGGTGGTGAAAACTAGTTGCCTTCCCGCTAGCCTTACCCTGTTAAACTAGGGACGACTAGCGGCAAATAGCCCTTGCGTAACTTTGCACGAAATTCAAAAACAAACAAACAAAAAGGCTCACTTAGAAAATTGTATTGTTTGTTTGTTTGTGTTGGAATTTCGCACAAAGCTACTCGAGGGCTATCTGTGCTAGCCGTCCCTAATTTAGCAGTGTAAGACTAGAGGGAAGGCAGCTAGGCATCACCACCCACCGCCATCTCTTGGGCTACTCTTTTACCAACGAATAGTGGGATTGACCGTCACATTATACACCCCCATGGCTGGAAGGGCGAGCATGTTTAGCGCGACGCGGGCGCGAACCCACGACCCTCGGATTACGAGTCGCACGCCTTACGCGCTTGGCCATAGGAAAATTGTACACACGCCAAACATCTATTATTTGGTTTCAAACGAGCTCGCTCTGATTATAATATACATATAAACACATGTAGTAAATAAAATCATTTACAGGATTTGTAAGCATCAATAACATTTGTAGAATATGTTTTAACAGATTCATTACAAAGTTGTGGCATCACCACCAACCGCCAACTCATGGGCTACTCTTTTTACCTAAGAATAATGGGATTGACCGTAACATTATAACGCCCCCACAGCTGAAAGGGCGATCACGTTTGGTGCGACCGTGATTCGAACCCGCGACCCCCAGGTTACGAGTTGAGTACCTCAACCATCTGGCCATGCCGGACCATACTGATTTGGTAGTTTCTCTGAAATTAGATGGAGTCGTCCCACCTCGACTTTCTTCCTGACATCCTGTTCTGCTGTACCAAGTCTGATACTCATTGATCAAACATTTATTTATATAGATTACATTTTTGTAGTTGTAAAGAGATCTGTACCTTTTGAGAACTATTTAATTTTTACACAATGAGTAAGTTTGCGCCCTCGCTAGTACAGCGGTATTTCTTCGGATTTACAACGCAAAATCAGGGGTTCGATTCCCCTCAGTGGGCTCAGCAGATAGTCCGACGTGGCTTTGCTATAAAAAAACACACACATACACACACAGTAAGTTTATGAGAAAACACACACACATTAGTAAGCCCGGCGTAGCTTTGCTATAAGAAATCACATACACACATAGTAAGTTTATGAGAAAACACAAATACTAAACTATCAAGGCTCGGAAAACTAAAACTCGCTGTCTTTTTAATCCTGGTTTACATGTGAACTTTTCTCGTGCGTCTTACACGTAAACAGTTTTTCCAACACGCTTCTGATTATGAAAGCATTTTAAGTGAAATATAGACAGTTGTGACGTAAACAGGTTGCTCGGAGTTAAGACTAAGGGCGTATCAGGTTTCAATATTCGCGGCTGGCAGAAGACGACCAGCTCATTATGCAATTAAGAAATTACTTAATTGGGTTTTTGATTGTTTGTCTTTTAGGAAAAAACAACACATTAGACTATTAGACCAAATAAATGTCACAGATCAGTCGATTTCTTGCTCATCATTTGAAAAAGCTTGTGAACGGGTGATAATTTGAGAAAACGTATGATTTGTCTTTTTAAACATGAATATGGGTAGAAACAAAATAATTACTTTAACGTTACACGAATATATTAAAAACTATAGTATTGTAAGTTATTGTACGTTGAAAGGATGATTGATTTATGAATACAACAGTTTGACGTGTTTTTAAGTTTTTTTTAAATATTGTATAGTTTTAACTTTTACTTCAGAAATAATGAATACGATATTGTTAGATATGCACGAGTATTTCCGTTTAAGTAATTGTCCATATTTGTGTTTACATTTTGACACAGAATCGTCTTGTGCTGAAGAACAATGGTGTTATCCAACATAATCTCTAACTGGTCCAGCAGATAATGAAATATCCGCGCTGGGATCTTTACTCAACCCTTTTACCATTTCTGTTTTGCAGAGTGTAGATGAGTATTTTGACTCGAAGTCTCTCTCAACAGTAAATACTTTTTATATTTTAATTTACCTTCCACCACCGTAAGTTTGCTAATCTGTGTAAAATACTTTTCAGGGTAAGGATGCTGCGCGAATCACTGAACTCTTTCCAGAACAAATTATGCCCATGGCAAGAATCAGTGAACACTGTCTAGATCAGATGAAGTCCGGCGCAAAAATCAATGTAGACAGTCTAGAACAGATTAGGTCTGGGACAGGCTAATAACAGCTTTTCTTAACACTGGGTGGGACTGGGGGGTTGGAGGGTCAATAAAACAAATACATAAGTAAAAGATGAAACACATTTAAGGTTAGATTAACGGACGGCATTAGCTTAGAGCGCCGACTGCACTGCAGAGAGGAGCCCCTCTGTCAACTACAATAGCTCCGACTCGATATGCTGCTTGAAAATAATAAATATTAACACTCCTACGAAAATTGGGGCCTAATAGGCCCCAGAGTAACTTGAAAGGTTATTAATATTAGGCTAATAATTTTGTATTTAAATGAAATTGCCATTAACTGACCCTATCCCTTTATATTTTAAGGAGCAATAATATTGACTTTTCAGACATTTGCGAAATAATATTTAAAAAGATTTTTAAAACATCCACTAAGGGTATCACTTCAGTGGATGTAAATATTTTTTTTCGTAGGAGTGTTAAACACCTTGTTTCATGTACATCGTGTACAACATTCAAGCTTTCCTAACTATAGCTTATGATTCTCATTGTAAGTTTTGAATTTCGCGCAAAGCTACACGAGGGCTATCTGCGCTAGTCGTCCCTAATTTTGTAGTGTAAAACTAGAGAAAAGACAACTAGTAATCACTACGCACCGCCAACTTTTGGGCTACTCTTTCACCAACAAATAATGGGATTAACCATCACATTATAACGCCTCCATAGCTGAAATGGTGAGCATGTTTGGTGTTGTAGGGATTCGAACCCACGACCCTCGGATTACGAGTAGAGTGGCTTAAACCACATGGCCATGCCGAGCTTTCATTATAACAGTTAGTTTCTCTGATTTTTAAGATACGCTAGTTTTAAATATTGGTTGTTCTTTTATAATCACCCTGCTCATTCACTTTTTCGAACTTATCATCTACACTAAAGTTAGAATAAATTGCAACACATACAGATTTGTAGAGCGCGTGTATTGACTACTGCCACGTCTTTTGCTTCACGCGTAACTGGCTTTTTCTTTACAAATCTCTAAGAGAAAGAGTATTTATGAATTTAACGCCAAAAGCTCTATAACAACATAGATCGCGAGTTTCTTCAAAATGGCGTATAACGTGCTTAATTTGTTTCCGTTCCAATAGGTTGGTAGAAAGAAAATCCCAGAGCTTCAAGCCATCTTCACACTAAGGATTCACTTCGCATCACTAAATCTTACTTCTCTTGTAATCTCCAGCTGCACACTTATTTATGTTTGGTAAAAGAGCATGGCTCGTGCTACGCCACCTATAAGCGACTTCTTTTTTTCTATTTTTTTTTAACACGCGACTTTACTGGAATATAATAAGTATTTTATCTCGGAGCGAGTTACTTAAAGTTTTGTGAAATATTGCTGGCATTTCAGCCAAAGCATTAAAACAAGTAAATATCCAACTTCATTATCTATTATAATACACTGCAGTTTCGTTGAATAAAACACAAGTTATACTATCTGCGATGTTAACACTAGTAATAAACAAAACGACTTATCCGCGTCTATTGTAACGTTCAAGTTGTCACGTTGTTATCAAAATCCGTGAATTAAAATATTATAACGTTAGAAGCTACTTTTTTAAGGTGCTCACTTACATTCGTAATAGTCGTCCCTAATTTAGTAGTGTAAGACTAGAGGGTGAGCAACCAGTCATCACCACCCAACGCCAACTCTTGGGCTACTCTTTTACCAAAGAGTAGTGGGATTGATCGTAACACTATAACGCCCCCATGGCGAGCATGCTTGGTGTGACGAAGAATACGAGTCGATCGTCCTAACTACCTGGTCATGCCGGATTACCATGAACAGGAATTGTTAAGAAAGGTATGTAAACATTTTTTACCTTTTTTTTTATTATTGGACCTCATTTGTATTGATAGCTTCTTTCGCCGTGTCAAAAATATATAGCTATCTTTTAAATTATTGAAAACTTATCTGTGGAGAATTAGAGTTTGAAACTAAACTAACTTTTCATTCTTTTAAAGCTCTCCGCCCCCCCCCGCTAGTACAGCGGTGAGTCTGGGGGTTTACAACGTCAAAATCAGTGGTTCGATTCCCCTCGGTGGGCTCAGCAGATTCCCCGATGTGGTTTTGTTATAAGAAAACACAAATAATTTAAAGCTTTCCGAATTTGTTTCGACGTCTTGATTGTATGTGAGTGTAAGAAAAACACTAACAAATACGCTTTAATGATTTGTTTACTTCTTTGTTGTTAAGCACAAGACAACAAAATGAGCTATCTGTGCTTTTCCATCTCGAGTATTGAAAGCCGCTTTTTAGCGTTAAAAACCTTTAGACTTCCCGCTGAGCCATTGAGCGGCCTCACTTCAAGGAAAGAAATTTTATTTACAAACTCTATTTATAAAATTTTATTTTAATATACAAGTTATATTGTTGTGATAGGCACTATTTCTCCACTAATATATTGTCTATCTTGTGATAGACAGTTGTTGCGCATTATGGTTTATCTCGGACCAGCCTCTTAATTATGCTACCTATTACGATTCTGAACAGTTTAAACTAAGTTATATTGTAATTTTTATTTAGAAGTTAAATAAATATTGATATGTATCAAGTTTATGACATTTTGAAACAAGTTTGATACACAAAAGTTTCTTTTATTACTCTAATATATTTTAATATACAAGCAATAATACAGCTTGTAGTAATGTGTATTACAAAAAAAATGATTTATATACATATGTTTTACAAACAATACTGAGCCTTCTGTCTGGTCTGGAACTGAATATTGCATCGACGGTTCGCGATTAGCGAATTAATTTTGTGTTAAGGCACGGGTACGTTTCACTTAAGAGAAAGCTAACTTCTTCATTGATTTTTTTCACCGATAAAGCGGTGTAATATTCTCGTAAAAATGCTAACGTTGAAATTAATTTACTGAAGTTTGTAATGTTTGAAATCTATAAACCATACTGGTCAAATATATGTAGTTTCGCGATTAATTACTGTTATAGCTTCCGAGGTTTATAGTAAACCAACTGTAGCAAACCAACAACAACATACTGTCTCTCCGCTAGTAACGATGGCTACGTTTTGTAATAATTAGGCGAGGTTCTCGAGATCTGGGTTGACAGCAATATTGGTGTTTATATATATATATATATGCATATATATTATTGATTCTTACGCTCGAGAACCTTCTATAAATTTAGGGAAAAAGTGAAAATTTCGCAATACGTGTTTAAACAGTATAGATTACATTTTTAAATATATATTTAACTGAAACAAACATCAACATTAATATAAATATACAATAGTAGATCCATATCACATTACTTTGTTATAAATATACAGTCTACATTATTCTTATAGATACTACTTCGACACTGATATATTGTACATTGTTCCGGTAGACATTACTTTGGCACTAATATACATATATTGTACATTGTTCCGGTAGACATTACTTTGGCACTAATATACATATATTGTACATTGTTCCGGTAGACATTACTTTGGCACTAATATACATATATTGTACATTGTTCGGGTAGACATTACTTTGGCACTAATATACATATATTTTACATTGTTCCGGTAGACGTTACTTTGGCACTAATATACATATATTTTACATTGTTCAGGTAGACATTACTTTGGCACTAATATACATATATTTTACATTGTTCAGGTAGACATTACTTTGGCACTAATATACATATATTGTACATTGTTCCGGTAGACGTTACTTTGGCACTAATATACATATATTGTACATTGTTCCGGTAGACGTTACTTTGGCACTAATATACATATATTGTACATTGTTCAGGTAGACGTTACTTTGGCACTAATATACATATATTTTACATTGTTCAGGTAGACATTACTTTGGCACTAATATACATATATTTTACATTGTTCAGGTAGACATTACTTTGGCACAAATATACATATATTGTACATTGTTCCGGTAGACATTACTTTGGCACTAATATACATATATTGTACATTGTTCCGGTAGACATTACTTTGGCACTAATATACATATATTGTACATTGTTCCGGTAGACATTACTGTGGCACTAATATACATATATTGTACATTGTTCCGGTAGACATTACTTTGGCACTAATATACATATATTGTACATTGTTCGGGTAGACATTACTTTGGCACTAATATACATATATTTTACATTGTTCCGGTAGACATTACTTTGGCACTAATATACATATATTGTACATTGTTCCGGTAGACATTACTTTGGCACTAAAATACATATATTGTACATTGTTCCGGTAGACATTACTTTGGCACTAATATACATATATTTTACATTGTTCCGGTAGACATTTCTTTGGCAGTAATATACATATATTGTACATTGTTCCGGTAGACATTACTTTGGCACTAATATACATATATTGTACATTGTTCGGGTAGACATTACTGTGGCACTAATATACATATATTTTACATTGTTCCGGTAGACATTACTTTGGCACTAATATACATATATTGTACATTGTTCCGGTAGACATTACTTTGGCACTAATATACATATATTGTACATTGTTCGGGTAGACATTACTGTGGCACTAATATACATATATTGTACATTGTTCCGGTAGACATTACTTTGGCACTAATATACATATATTTTACATTGTTCAGGTAGACATTTCTTTGGCAGTAATATACATATATTGTACATTGTTCCGGTAGACATTACTTTGGCACTAATATACATATATTGTACATTGTTCGGGTAGACATTACTTTGGCACTAATAAACATATATTTTACATTGTTTAGGTAGACATTACTTTGGCACTAATATACATATATTGTACATTGTTCCGGTAGACATTACTTTGGCACTAATATACATATATTTTACATTGTTCCGGTAGACATTACTTTGGCACTAATATACATATATTTTACATTGTTCCGTTAGACATTACTTTGGCACTAATATACATATATTGTACATTGTTCCGGTAGACATTACTTTGGCACTAATATACATATATTTTACATTGTTCAGGTAGACATTTCTTTGGCAGTAATATACATATATTGTACATTGTTCCGGTAGACATTACTTTGGCACTAATATACATATATTGTACATTGTTCGGGTAGACATTACTTTGGCACTAATATACATATATTGTACATTGTTCGGGTAGACATTACTTTGGCACTAATAAACATATATTTTACATTGTTTAGGTAGACATTACTTTGGCACTAATATACATATATTGTACATTGTTCCGGTAGACATTACTTTGGCACTAATATACATATATTGTACATTGTTCCGGTAGACATTACTTTGGCACTAATATACATATATTGTACATTGTTCCGGTAGACATTACTTTGGCACTAATAGACATATATTGTACATTGTTCAGGTAGACATTACTTTGGCACTAATATACATATATTGTACATTGTTCAGGCAGATGTTACGCCAGTTCTTATACTTACTCTGCTTACATCTGGTAAACATGTTTTTGTATTGTTCTCAAAGACAGAATATCTTCTCTCTTTGTCGTCCACATTGTTTTCACTTGTGATATACGCTATTGATTTATGCAGACACTACATAAAATCTCTATTCTGTACATGTATTTCTTACCCACAAGTTGCGTGCCAGTTTATGTCTATAGTTTAAATATATCGTGAACAAAGTTACCAGTCGAAGTGATAGCAGTTGTGATCACTGTCAGCATTTGTGAGAACAGATGTAGTGGATATTAGAATAAGAAATGTGAAAGTGTCAGAACTGATGTGTTTAAACTAATCTAGTGTGATTATGAACAGAAGTAATGTGTACTAACCATTGTAATGTGTAACTGAACCATGATTATATCATCATAATCATTGTTAGAACCGTCTCTGTGCCCCCTTCGAAAATGAGAATTAATTCTTGACCTTAAATTTCTATACGCATCAAGTGTCTGACGTTTGTTTTAAATAAAGTCAAGTGCTTGCATTTAAAGGCGACTTGATAAAATGTGAAATCGTTTTAAACAGGCAAAAATATTCAATTTCGGTGATACAGTTGAATAAAAACAAATGGATGAGACTCGGAATGGCCAGATGGTTAAGGCACTCGACTCGTAGTCTGAGGGTCGCGGGTTCGAATCATCGTCACACCAAACATGCTTGCCCTTTCAGCCATGTGGGCGTTTTAAAGTGACGGTCAATTTCACTATTAGTTGGTGAAAAAGTAGCCGAAGAGTTAGCGGTGGGTGATGACGATCAGCTGCCTTCCCTCTAGTCTCACACTGCTAAATTAGGGACGGCTAGCACAGATAGTCCTCGTGTAGCTTTGTGCGAAACTAAAAACAAACAAACAAACAAACAAATGAATGTATGAAGCTCAGTGGACGTTACGTCCAGTCGCTGATAGGTATTACGTGATATCGATGTTTCTTAAGGGTGGCAAGAAGTGTGTGTTTTTCTTCTAGCAAAGTCACAACAGGCTATCTGCTGAGCCCACCGAGGGGAATCGAACCCCTGATTTTAGCGTTGTAAATCCGTAGACTTACCGCTGTAATAGCGGGGGGCAGGGTGGCCAGGAAGGTTTGTTCATGAGGTCCGAATTTAATTTTTTTTTTCGTATTGAAGTTGAAATAATTATTTTTAATTGTTTTAATGAAATACTGCTATTTATCTTTATACAAACATTGCTTTATAGAAAAACAGAATATACAATTAACTTCATATTCAATACTGCTTTAAATGTAATTTTATTCTTGACGACTCACTTTAAAAGCAAATAATCAAAACTAACAACTTGCACTAATTTCCTTGTCAAAGAGATAGTGCTCATGCGACTTCTTTTTTAACAGAAACGAAACGGAAAATATGCACGCAATGCTCCTGTTTTCTTGCCCTTAAGTTGTAGACGTTTCATATTCGACCGCCGTCTACTGGTACAGTGGAATGTATGTAGACATTCAACACTAGAAACCGGTTTCGATAACTATGGTGGTCAGAGCACAGATAACCCATGCGTGTAGTTGTTTGTTTTAATTTAAGCACACGACTAATATAAGTCCACTTAGCCAAGTATACAGCTTGTATGTTTATGAAATACCTTTTTTTTTTTTTATAAATAGCTATATTATTTGTTTGTTTGTTTTTACTTTCGCGCCAATTTACTCCAGGGCTATATGTGCTAACCGTCCCTAATTTAGCAGTGTAAGACTAGAAGGAAGGCAGCTAGTCATCACCACTCACCGCCAACTCTTGGGCTACTCTTTTACCAACGAATAGTGGGATTGATCGTCACATTATAACGCCCCCACGGCTGAAATGCCGAGCATGTTTGGTGCGACGGGGATGCGAACCCGCGACCCTCAAATTACGAGTCGCACGCCTTAACACGCTTGGTCATGCCGGGCCAAATAGCTGTATCGAACTGAAAATTAAAAAAAAATTATACTGTTGAACGTACAGCGCACTCTGATGATAAATCAACAACTAAATTACGTCATTGTATCTCTTGGGTAGAGGTGTCGCTAAGTAATTCGGGGCTCGGGCCCGTAGGTGCGAGAATTTTTGGCGTTTCGGTAAGACATCGACTATGATTTTCTATTATGATTTTGAAAACATCGACTGGAGATTCGGAGCACTGTCAAATATATAATCGAAGCACGAGCCCGCGTGCCAGACGCCTATTATCTCGATCATCACTCTTTAAACTGATATTTTTAGCTGTTATTCTAGTAACTCCTGGTAAGGCAAAGCCCACTTGGGTCATTCCAGTTTGAGTCTAAACACCAATGTAAAATTAAAGTACGTGAGCCTCGAGCTCAGTCTTGCTGGGAAAAGTTGTGAAATTTCATGTTTCAAAAAAAAAAAAATTGTTTGCGACTATCGAATACCGATCGCCGGTGTACGGCATCAAACGCAACGTCGCGGAAAGACTCGGTATCGACTTCTTTCCGACCGCCAACCTCGATACCTACAAAATTGTCCGCGGCGTGTCAAGTTACTATCGGTAGGCGGAGCGCTCAGTATTCACGCCAGCATTAGTTAAATGTGTGAGGATATATCTCGATTCGTGGTAACCATAGCATCAAAAACTAATGTAAAACGTCACTACTTCATGTTCCAGCATGCTCACTACACCTTCGCGAGCCTTATTTCATGCCGTCCTAATAACATATTGATTGTTTTCTAGGCGCAGATAGTCAAGCTGCTTTGTGCCGTAAAACACCTTGTTTTCTAGAGAACACAGGTGTTACAAAAGTCCTGTTTTCTAGATAACACAGATGTTACAACAGTCTTGTTTTCCAGAGAACACAGGTGTTACAACAGTCTTGTTTTCCAGAGAACACAGGTGTTACAACAGTCTTGTTTTCTAGAGAACACAGGTGTTACAACAGTCTTGCTTACACACTTTTATTGAGCATGCTACACAGACAAGATTATTGTGGTGCACCTGTAATAGTGTGGTGCAAATGTTCTCAAAGGGAATATCACATTCCCATCTTGCTTAAAGTCTTAAACTTCAAACCTCTATGGGGTCTAGAAGGCCGTTTTAACCAATGTGCAAAAAGAGCAGCTGTCTGCGGCCTCTTGTGCATTGAAAGCAAAATAATAAATAATAAGATATGACCTTTCTGATACAATAATGATAATAGACAAGTTTTTAAAAGTACCTTTTCATTTTATATTTCTCTGCATTTTCACTGCTAATAAATACAATTTAGCAAACTGTATGGTGTTTTATTAAAAGTTTGTATTTCTCCATTGCTTCTACGCGGCCTAGTTCACATTCTATGACCCCATTTGTAGTTCCACCTGGTTTATAATGACTATTTAACTCGTCAAATCAATCCATAAATACAAATATCTTAAAATAACTTAAGATAATGTTTTCTAATGGATTAAAATCCTTAGGTAGAACCAATAACGTTTTCACTCCTGCTTCCAGTTTATAACGATACCTTGAACGTTATTTTAATATCCGTATCATTTTAGCCAAAATCACTTTCCCTAACCCGACGATAAGCTTTTAATAGCTTATAGCGCTCGAAATGGGAGGTTCGATACTCTCTGTGAGCACAACAGAGATAGTCCATCACAGAGCTTTTACGTTGTTGTTTTTTTGCATTGGTGTTGATGACGTAAGAAACATGGCAATGGACCATAAACCCCAGTTTGCCATATCCCGGCTGGCCCAACAATAGCACAGCGGTGTGTCTGCGAACTTACAAACCTAAAAACTGGTGGTCAGAGTACATACAGCCCTTTGTGTAGTTTTGTGCTCCACAAAATTTCTCATCTGTATGAAGAGATGGTAGCTAACGAAGGTGTGAAATTTGAGTTTTAAATCGAATTCAATGGATGCTTATGAATATATGTCGTATAGTTTTTATTTTCCTCATTATTGAAGGACTTAAATGTGTCGATATAGGTAGAATATGTGCTTATATTGTGAGAAAGGTGTTGGTTTTGGTTTAGAAATGATTTTTATTACTTTTCATGACTAAATTGCATTGTAATTTCACAAGACCCTCCCCCAGTGGCTCAGCGGGAAGTCTGCGGACTTGCAACGCTCAAAACCGGGTTTCAATACCAGTGGTGGGCAGAGTACAGATAGCCCATTGTGTAGCTTTGTGCTCAATTCAAAACGAACAAAACAAAACATTTCACAAGCCTCCATGAAAAGTAATTCTGTTGATATGGTAACGAAATCTACCGAAGTTCAAATCGCCTTCTGATCAAGTAGCCTGTTGAGAAAATATTCTAGCAGCAAGTTTTACTGAAGTTACAGTAGCTGCTTAAAATAATATTAGAAGCTTTCTTTAAAATAATCTTTATTTGTTTTGAATTTCGCACAAAGCTACACGGGGACTCTCTGCGCCAGCCGTCCCTAATTTAACAATGTAAGACTAGAGAGAAGACCCAATGCACCAAACATATTCGCCCTTTCAGCCGTGAGGACGTTATAATGTGACGGTCAATCCCACTATTCCTTGGTAAAAGAGTAGCCCAAGCGTTGGCAGTGAGTGATGATTAGTAACTGCTTTCCCTCTAGTGTTACACTTCTAAATTAGGGACGGCTAGCGCAGATAGCCCTTGTGTAGCCTTGCGCGAAATTCAAAAACAAAGAAAAAAAAACAAATTTATTGGAGTAAAAGAAATAAAGAAGGGTTCGTTTGCTGGAACAACCATTGTTTATCAAACTAAATTACTTTCTGTACCTGAGACTGTGAACGCATGAAATACGCTCTCTCCTTAACTTAAACGAGAACTTACATCTTTTAATTATGATTTCAAGATTTTGACGTCTGGAAGGAAAGACTTAACCCTCTAATTACATCCTTCCTTTTAGTGAGTACACCATTTCATGATCTCTTTTGATCTTCCCACAAGAAATGTTGATGTATTGATGGATGCCTAATATTTACTTCAGGATTTTCAATTCTTCAATGGTCCTTCTGGAACAGTGGCTGAATCTCATTTCGTTGTCAAAAGAATATCACAAGATGTAAGGCTTGTGAAACTGTGTTATAATTATGTTCCATAAAAGAAAATAAAAAAAAGTTTCACTGAATTCTTTGATTGTTTGTTTGTAGTAAAACAGAAACCTACACACTCTGTCTGCAAATTTAGACTGTTTCATTTAATTCTACAGATCACAATGCCGTCCAAAGTGGGAGCTAAAGATCTATTAAGCTTGTATCACTTTACATGTTTGTGTTTATTTCATGAATTATATTGTTTTGGAAACTTTTTACAGCAATTTTAACAATAACCAATGGTTGGTCCTTACGTTCCAGGCCCCCAGAGACATAGCGGTATTTTTGCTGACTCACACTACTAGAAACCGGGATTCGATATCTGTGGCGAGCAGAGCACAGATTTCCCATTGTGTAGGCCCGGCATGGCTAGGTAATTAAGGCACTCGACTCATTATCTAAGAGTCGTGGGTTCGAATCTGCGTCACACCAAACATACTCGCCTTTTCACCCGTGGTGGCGTTATAATGTAATGGTCAATCCCACTATTCCTTGGTAAAAGAGTAACCCAAGAATTAGCGGTGGGTGGCGATGAATAGCTGCCTTCCCTCTAGTCCTACACTGCTAAATTAGGGACGGCTAGCGCAGATAGCCCTCGTGTAGCTTTGTGAAAAATTCAAAACACAAAAACAATCTTCTGTGACATTTTCATCTTTACATTTTAGGGTTTTCTGTTTAATCCTTATATCTCCACTTCTAATATTTCAGTTAATTATATTCGGTGAACTACCTTCATCTTTTAATCCAGAGTCTGAAAATTTTCTGAAATACGTATATTAATATATATAAATACACGCATCTTTAAGCACAAAGCTTAGCTGTTTTATTAGGAAACTTGCCTTTACTTATAAGTGTAATTATTATTCTGAAGTTTAAGATTAATTATTTTCGTTAATTTGTAAAAGTGTAAACACGGACGACAAATCTTCTTAAGTTTTAATTGTAGTTTTTAATTTTACTTTATTTGAACACAGTTAATAAGAAGATCATGTAGATAAAGATTTGTGTTCGTTGTTTGTCCTCCTACTTCATCCGACACCTTTATTTCTTTAAATTTAAAAATGTGTTTTAATTATTTTATAAATCATGACAAAACCGCGTCAGCGATGTCTTTATAAAGTAGCTTACAATGTCTCGAAACTTCTAACTCATTCTTCCGAGTGAAAGAAAATCGACATATTATTTAGTCACACTTCCGTATCTTAAAGACTGCTTTATACCTCAACGATTATCCATCTTTTATAAAAATAAAACAGGTTTTTGGTATAGTTTTTGCTCATTAAAATATTTCGTTAGAACACACATTTGTACAGAAGAAGGAAATGTGTTAGACATAAAGCTTGTAGTGAAGAATTAAAATTGCTAGAACAGAAGAATGAACAGTGT
The DNA here is from genome assembly GCA_011833715.1 of Carcinoscorpius rotundicauda. Classification (NCBI taxonomy): domain Eukaryota; kingdom Metazoa; phylum Arthropoda; class Merostomata; order Xiphosura; family Limulidae; genus Carcinoscorpius; species Carcinoscorpius rotundicauda. Next base: position 55,647,460 of record CM022403.1, on the reverse strand, counting down.
CAGAACCTGTCCTTGTATAAAGGAATGAACAGTGCTAGAAAATGATATTTTATTTAAAAAAAATGAACTGTGTTGGAACATTCACTGTACAAAAGAATAAATAGTGTTAGAACATATTCTTGTACAGAAGAATGAACAGTGTTAGGACATATTATTTTACAAAAGAATGAACAGTGTTAGGACATGTTCTTGTACAGAAGAATTAATAGTGTTAGAACATGTTCTTGTACAGAATTAATAGTGTTAGAACATGTTCTTGTACAGAATTAAAAGTGTTAGAACATGTTCTTGTACAGAATTAATAGTGTTAGAACATACTCTTGTAGAGAAAAATGAGCAGTGCTAGAACATGTTGTTTTATAGAAAAATGAGCAGTGTTAGAACATGTTGTTTTATAGAAAAATGAGCAGTGTTAGAACATGTTGTTTTATAGAAGAATGAACGGTGTTAGAACATGTTCTTGTACAAAAGAATAAACAGTGTTAGAGCATGTGTTTGTACAGTAACATAAATATCCATTGCTGTAGTAACAAATGGACAAAAGAAATAATAAATGAAAGCAGAAATCCCTGAGTTCATTTATTTAGATGTGGACGAGATTAAGTTAACTGTTTCATTATCACCTGGTACAAGACTTTTGCTTACTATTTTTTCAGGTCTTTTCCTTTATGGTCCTAATATCCCAGGTTGATCCATATCCCTGAGTTTTACAATGTTATTAAATTCAAGTGATATACCTATTTTGGAAATTCTAAATCACTGATCTAAACGTATATTTATGATATGATTGTACGAATATGTTATGTTGTAAAGTGTTGTTAAGTACCCTTCTTAAAAGCGATCTTACTTGAAAGTATCACCCTACCCTATAATGCTAAATATTGACAATTATAGTTCTGCTACATTCTTTTCCACCGTGATTGTATGTCACCATATCACTTGCTGATTTTCGTACTCAGAATTGTTTTAGTGTAACGAACAGAACCTTTCTTGATTGGTGCTTGTTGATTTTATAAAAGCGAACATAAAAACTGTTGAATGTCCGAGAACGTAAATAACGTTTCTGAAATGATCTTGTTTATTTTTATGTTGTTAAAGTTTATATTCTTCTTAAGAACCATTTTGTGTCAATAGATTTTCTTTATTATAAAGATCATATTAGATAACAGATCAGTACATTTTCCTAATAAATGTAATTCACCTTTTCTATCAAATTAAATGATAATATAATCAGGTACGATTTGTTTGTGTTTGAATTTCACACAAAGCTACTCGAGGGCTATCTGTGCAAGCCATCCCTAATTTAGCAGTGTAAGACTAGAGGGAAGGCAGCTAGTCGTCACCACTCACCGCCAACTCTTGGGCTACTCTTTTACCAACGAATAGTGGGATTGACCGTCACATTATACACCCCCACGACTGAAAAGGCGAGCATGTTTGGTGCGACGAGGATGAGAACCAGCGACCCTCAGATTACGAGTCGCACGCCTTAACCACCTGGCCATGCCGGGGCCAAATCAGGTACGAGCCAAAAAACAGAAGAGTGAACACTTTAGAAAGTTATAGAAAAAAAACACACAATAAGATTGCTATACTAACAATCGAAGTTCTTATATATTAGAGCACTTCTTCAGATTTTTCAAAACTTTGACGTCAGCACTAAATCACGCTATGTCGTTTGATTTGTTTTGAATTTCGTCCAAAGCTACGCAAGGTTTACCTGCGCTAGCCGTCCCTAATTTAGCAATGTAAGGCTAGAGGGAAGGCAGCTAGTCATCACCACCCACCGCCAACTATTAGGTTACTCTTTTGCCAACGAATAGTGGAATTTACCGTCACATTATAATTCCCCCACGGCTGAAAGGGCAAGCATGTTTGGTGCGATTGGGATTCAAACTCGCGACCCTTGGATTACGAGTCGAGTGCCTTAACGACCTGGCCATGCCGGGCCTACACTAGGTGTACTTCTGCAAGGTCGCAGAAAGTATTCTGTTTCAAGAGTAAATAATTCCAACGTTAAGGGTAACAAATATTTTTATTTCTTGTGTTTGAAATGCATGTGTTTACAGGGTACATAATTATTCTCGTGATTCCTGGCATACGCACGTTTTATTGACGTCACGACAGTACGAATGGCAACGTTGAGCGTCCCTCAAGTGACATATTGCCGTATGTTGGTGGAAATGGTTGACACAGACGGCCTTTGGCACCATTTTGGAGAAACAAACACTGAGAAAACCGCATTTTCTGAACAACATTTTGCTTTTCTTTACTGCACAGTATCAAACGTGAACCATATGTTTTAATTTAATTTTTTGGGCTCAAATACCAAAGTTTGATTGAAATGCGGAAAAATATTTTATAGTTCATTTGCGTTCATAAAGGTTTTGGTGCTGAGATTAATAGTTAAGTGTTTTTTTTAATATCATAAAAGTTTGAGGTGAATTATTTACATGTGCTTTACAAATGAGTCCTGGCATGGCCAGATGGTTAGGGCTATCGACTCGCAATCCGAGGGTTGCGGGTTCTAATCCCCTCGCACGAAAGATGCTTGCCCTTTCTGTTGTGGCGGCATTATAATGTGATAGTCAATTCCACTATTCGTTGGCAAAAGAATAGCCCAAGAGTTGGGGGTAGGTGGTGATGACTAGCTGCCTTCTTTCTAGTCTTACACTGGGCCCATTACTAAATAGAAATATTTTTCTCTTTGTGAACTGAATTGGTTTTCAAAACTAAAGTTCTAGAGGAATAAGATAAATAAAACTATCTTTTATGTTGTATTAAAAACGACAAAAAGTTTTCAAAATAAGTAGCTAAGTAGACTCTACTTGCAAACCTGAATGTTTAACATCTTGAATAGGTGGGTCATATATTTCCAATAAAATAGTTTTTACTAGAAACATATCGCCTTTTTCTTCTTGTTGGAAAGTTCTACGTGTGTCTACAGCTAAGCAGACGTTTAAGAATTCATTGGCAGACGAAAAAGCTTATTTGTAGCTTAAGTGAATCTTTTATCTGGGAATACTTTTGTATGAACATATAGGAATTTTTGTTGTACTCAATTTCCAAAATTGCAAAAAGTAATTTTTTCGGTTCACTGCCACGGATGTACCCTTATTGGGTGATTTTGTCCATCCAATAACACTCCTACAAACATATATATATATATATATACATCCTAATCCATTTGATGTTCTTTATATTTTCTCAGGATCCCAATTTCATCTTAAATTGTAAAAGACCACCAGGAAAACATTTCTTCGCATAGACTTTCGAAAATCGATGTGGCACATTTTTTGAGGGCCCCAGTGGTAGACGTCATCCACAGGTTATCCCTTTTCAACTAAAACGGGGTTTAACTTTGCACTCGTGTTATTTTATGAATATCCAATAAGCGTCTTGTACATCAAAAGATTTACAAAACAAAATTTATTATAAATGTCCAATTAAATGGAAAGAGGCAAGACAAAAGGAAAACACTTTGCACTAAAAATAAAAATTTGTAAATAAGTAAAACAATATTTCTTTTAAAATTGAGTTATTTTTTACTTATTTATTTATTATGCCAAATTAATTTTACTCACATTTTTTATCAGCTCTGTTTATGGTGTTTATCGTCGTGGCTATGAGGATGGATTACTTCCCGATCTATTTATATTACAATAAAATACACCATTCAAATTACTTTTACCTCTCTGGTACAACGGTAAGTCTTCGGATTGACAACGCTTAGATCAACGGTTAAATTACTGTGGGTGGATTCCTTACATAGCCCGATGTAGTTTTGCTGTAAGTTATTTAGAGTTTATGTTAAAGTTATAAAAATAATAACATTCAACATTATTGAAACATAAGTGCAATAAATACACACATTCAAATTTAAGTTCTAGTTACAAATAAATTATACTCATTATTTTACTCTAACTGGCGCCTTCTGATAGATACAACGACTCGACATGGCTGAAATAGAAATTTCCTTGAAATATTCAGATAACACATACTGATAAGATGTCTTAAAGATTGTTTGGGAATATCGTTTGTTCTATCAGTAAAAATTTTCATTTTAAAAGCTCACTTGGCTGAAAGTTAAGAGGAATACATATAACAACATTCATTTCTCTTTTCTATGACATCGAATGTTCAAATTACATGAGAGAGTACAAGTTAGGTTAGTGAAGTGTAAAATAGATATGTCAGTTTTTTAATACATTATTTATGAAAGATAGAGAAAGAAGCACTTGTTGCTTTGTTTGTTCAGCCTTAAGTTAAACTGTAATTTCAATAAATAAAGAAATAGGGTGGAACATTCAGTTAATACCTGTGTTACGCCACTCAACAAACAAGTCAAGTTATTGGTTTGAAATAAAGAACACGGAAGCAACATTCGTGCTAACGTTTCTGCTGACTGAGCATCGTGAAAAGGTGTCGCTGTTACACTAATTCTGACGTTTATTTTACGTATTATTCTGCACAAAGGTGAAGAACTGTGTTTGGTAGCATAATTAATGCAACAAGCAAACATTTCTCTTTCACACTTACTTGGAAATACAGTATTAAATGTTCCTAAACGTGCCATAAATAAGTGGTTCTTGTGTGTAAGCGCTGAAGATCTGCACGTGAGCACTCATGAGAACTTAAACTACATCTGAATAAACATCAGTTTCGGTTCACATATCATGTTTAAGTTAGTTTTAATGTAACTATATTATTTTCACAATAAATAATGATTTTTAAGAAACATTAATTTATAAATGTATACCATTTTATGCATAATATGTCTAGACATAAAAGTAGCCCCCAGTGGCACAGTAGTGTGTCTGCGGGCTCACGCCGCTAAAAACCAGGTTTTGATGCCCACGATGGACAGAACGCAACTAGCCCACTGTGTAGCCTTGTGCTTACTTCTAAACAAACAAAGAAACGTAATAGTATTGGGTAGATAAAGACATCATCCCATGGCACAACGATATGTCTATGGACTTGCAACGCTAGAGACCAGCTTTCGATACGCATGGTGGGCATACCACAGATAGCCCATGTGTAGCCTTGTGCTTACTTCTAAACAAACAAAGAAACGTAATAGTATTGGGTAGATCATTCCATGGCACAGCGGCATGTCTATGGACTTGCAACGCTAGAGACCAGCTTTCGATACGCGTGGTGGGCATACCACAGATAGCCCATGTGTAGCCGTGTGCTTAGCTTCAAATATCAAACAGTAGACTAAGTCATTTCCACAACAAAAACAAGACAGAAGTTTTTAAAGTATATTAAAAATGAACACCTATAAGCTACAATAATTCAAGGTTATTTCATTTTAGGGACCAATTATTTTTAAGTTAGCTACGTATACGATTTTGTTAATCAATGCAAATAAACTAACAGTGTTGTCTTTAAGATTGGTTTGTTTAAAAAAACACCTCCAAAAACATTTAGCAAGAACCTTTTTTTAAAAAAAAGTTATTTTATGATTTAAAAATGGAAATGAAAGATCGGTTATTAAAATAAACATTAAACATTTCTTCGATTCACAAGCATCACAACCGAAACAAACCAAACTGTCTTCTTATTCAATGTGAGTAACGTTTGATATATTGAAATACATTTGTTTACGTTTCAGCAGTACTGATCTCCCAATAGTGTGGCGACGTTTTTAAAGTTAAAAATTAGGTTCCAGTTTAATTTGTGGGAACGATATAGACAGTCTAACTTATAGCTTTGTGGTTAATAACAAATAACAAATGTAGAAGCAGAACAAAGGTGGCTCATTGCATAGCTTGTGAATCAGGATAAAAAAAAGTTATAAAGTCTATTTCACTGTACCAAAGACGCTTAATCGTACCACTAATTAGGGGAAATTTATGTATTTGTTGTTAATTTATTAAAATATTTGCTTTTTTTCAATAAAACGAGTTAGTATATGCGATGTGATGCTGATAGTCTCATGAAACCTGATTCAGGATTAGAATCCAATCAGATATTGGATGTTATCCACAAATATCGCTGGTGATTATTATGACCTTAACTGAGGTTACACCGCATTTATTTTCTGGTTTGTATAGCACAGTAGTTGTTCATAATTTGCTGTTACGGCACATAACTCCATATCACATTTGTAGTAAATAATAATTTATAAGCAATATTAAATTATAAATGCAAACGATTTTCTTTTCAGCATAATGTGTTTAGACGTAATAATGTGCGATAGATGAAGACAACTGACAGTACCACATCTTTACAACGGCCTTATGGAATTCAGCATCAGTAATTATTTTATTATTGTAATATTTATTGTCTATAAAACAGTAAATGCTTTCATTACGCAAAAAAACAATGTATATACCTTCACAAAAAATTATGTGATTTAAATTTCATTACTAATTAGTTATGAATTGTCTGAATAATTGAACCAAAAGTAATGGAAGCGATAGGGTCCCAAGACAGCTAAATCCGACACTGACAAGCAACCAACCCGAATTCATTAATAATTAATCCTAGTATCAAAAAATGTTTTCGTTTATGTCCAAGGTACTATGCAACAAACTATCAACTACAAACTTAGTACAACAATTCATTAACTTGGGTATCAGAAGTGAAGAACTCTTCTATTAAGTCTCGTCAGTAAAAACTCTTCTATTACGAGTCTACACCTATGCAGTCTCTGATGTTTTTTTACACTTACACACTCGGTTTTATTGACCCGCACAGCTTTATGGAATTCAATATCAACACATTTGTTCTTTTTTTTTTCTCAGTTATTTTCCAGTGATTCTATTTCTGGCCACAACGTTTATCTATTTTCTGATTGTGTATTTCTCGTAATTCAGGTTCAGTGGAAAAAAACAACACTTGAACGAACTTAATTGCTTTTACAATTTTAAGCGCTAATGATGCTCATTCTCCTTTGTCTTCAGGTACATGAAGGATTTTGGTGACATTAACAGCCCTTCACTTATTCTGATATCACGTGTCTGTGGGATCTGTTGCGGTGCTTAACTTCACTCTCTAAATGAGGCATCATTTTCCCTTTTTTTATCTTCGTGAAGACGTTTCCTAACGTTTCATCCACATGACAATTCGTGCAAAGTTTCTAGTTAAATAGTAAAGGTTCAGCATCTGATATGAATGATACTCTTGCTAAAGATGCTTCTTAGTTCTTTCCTGGACATTACTTTGTGAGTTGTATTTCAGTAGCAACTTCAGTGCCATGTTGTCCCTAACGAGATAAGTGTCCCTGTGTTTTCATTACGAAAGTTACATTAATGTTTCTAGAAAAGCGTTTTCACCATATGCGACACATTCTACGACACGCTTCAAAACCTTTTATAAGAGGACAGGCATTCTCTTGAGTCATCTGTTGTAGATGTCTGGTAGATTATACATAAATTCTTCTTCTTTAAATGAAATATTTGGCTGGATAACCAAACTGCTTGATTTCAGTTATGATAATCATTATTTTGTCCTGATAAGAATGATGAGATGATTGGCCCCTGTTAGCTGTTTGTTTATTAATGATTCTCCCACTTTTGGCTTGCGGATCTCTAATGGAAACTTTCACACCAAACATCTATGGTATTAAATCAACATTACGCTTATATATGCCCCCAGTGGCTCAGCGGTATGTCTGCGGACTTACACGCTAAAATCCGGGTTTCGATACCCGTGGTGGGCAGAGCACAGATAGCCATTGTGTAGATTTGTGCTTAATTCAAAAAACAACAATATTAGGGTGAAAGGTTGTGTTTCAGGACGCCTAAACATACCTGGTTCGGCGCTCGACTCGCAATCTCCTTCTACCAAACATGCTCGCCTTTTCAGCCGTGGAGGCGTTATGTGACGGTCAATCCCACTATTCGTTGGTAAAAGAGTAGCCCAAACGTTGGCGGTGGATGGTGATGACTAGCTGCCTTTCCTATAGTCTTACACAGCTAAATTAGGGACGGCCAGCACAGATAGCCCTCGAGTAGCTTTGTGCGAAATTCAAAACAAACAATCATTGTTCACGTTCGGAAAAAATTACCAGCATCATGACGTAATTCATGACGTAATCTCTATACAAACACGTCCCCACTGAAAACTGTGGTGATCTATTGATAATTCTGATAGAAATAAAGAAGTGAAGTTATACTTAAAATATTGTCTAGACGTATAGAAGTCTGGAAGGCGTCATTTCTGAAACTTTAATAGTTTCTGATGCTCAGAACACGGATTGATAAAAAGGGACCATTAATTAATTCAAAATAATGGTTATTTCTTCTAAAAGCGTTGTTGACTTCCCCTCTTATTTCTTTCCGTCTTAAAACTCTTTTATTCTTATTAATCTATCTTTTTCATTCTGGCTCCAGTTGGCCAAAAATACGTTTACAGACATACAACGTAAAAATCCGGAGTTAGATTTCCACGGTGGATAGATATCCCATTGTATGGCTTTGGGAAGAAACAATTACACAAAAAACGTTTCTATTAATTCGGCAAAATTTACTTTTATCCCAAATTTACTGTTTACGTCATTACGACACACGTCAGAGTTCACTGACACATACAAGAAGCGACGTCGTTTTGTTACACATTGCAAAGAAATGTGAAAAATAGTTCGTTCTTTATTATTAAACATCCTGCCCCCCAGTGGCTCAGCGGTATGTCTGCGGACTTACACGCTAAAATCCGGGTTTCGATACCCGTGGTGGGCAGAGCACAGATAGCCCATTGTGTAGCTTTGTGCTTAATTCAAAACAACAACAACAATTAAACATCCGCTGTCGTATAAACCCGAAACTCTTATAAAGTTTAAGAGTGTCCGATATTAGGCAGCTCAGTCCTTCATTTATTTATTTTAACAGAGAAAACCAAAGCTCAGAATTAACTTTTTATTGCGCTTACTTTGAAATTTAATTGTATTTAGCCCTAAATTTCTCAGGGTCTTGATGAAACACATAAGTTACTTATACTGGCCGATTACCAGTGGCGTCAGTGGATTAGACCCGTATGACGTATCAACGACGTGTGTTTGTAAACAAATAGCACTGCTTAGAGAACATTTTTACAAGTTTTTCTTAATTTCTAGCTACAAATGACAGTTGTTTGTTTGAATACTCGGTAGATACTTGAAGAAAACTGATAATACAGAAGTGTCCCTGACACCAATCATCGAGTTATAACGTCTTCGTTTTCCTTTTGCCCACATTTTCGAATGGATAAAAATAAAGTTCTCCGTGACGGGAAACAGAGGCAAAATGGAAAAATCGTGACCCCTGTTACAAATATAATTGGATAAAAATTTCACGAAGTTGGGGAGTTGCACATTTTTCCACTAACATACATACAAGCAAGAGTTTCCATCATAGCATGATGAAGGACAATTTTGGAAAAGTGGAGCTAAGCCTTGTGATCTTTGAATTTTAAAGTTAATACTTTATTGTAGAACGAAATGTGGAAATGTGTCATGTCAATCTGGTAACTCATCCTTACTAAACATACAAGAGTCTTTATTATAGGAAAATTTTGCAACACTACTTTGTCAACAAATTAGTCATGATTCAAACTGTAAAAGCCGCGCGTGACTTAGTCTTTAACAGGTCTGAGCTGCAATCAAAAGAAACCACACTTCGAGAAAAGTGTGAAATCTCAGAGTGTGAATCGTTGAGACAGGAACTAAACCCAAAAAAAGTGTGAATTCAGGCCCTTCTTTTAGGGAAAGTAATTTCACACCCACGATAGATTTATAACTTATTAAATACTGATTTTCTTAAAGTAGTCAGAAAATAACGTGCTCGTAAAGTTTATGCACTCACAAAACTACTTTCATTAATTAATTAATTTATTAATTGTAGTTTTTCATATAGTTTCATATATCTCGTACAGGATTTTGTTTAATAATTCGTGCCTTTGATCCATTATTTGATCTTAATTTTAATTCTTCCGACAACAGGGAGTATCTTTGTATCTCAGAGCGTGGTTAAAGTTTCGTTAGCGCAAAATTTACGTTTGAATTCTGAAGCTACAGGAACATGGTGTCAGAAGAGTGGCGCTCAAATCCAGTTTTTCTGAGTACAGCAGCCGAATATAAAGTGTTTGGTTTTGCTGATTTTACTTAGTTTATCAATTTAGAAATCATAGACGATTAGCGCAGACGGCCTGACTTCTAAGATGACTTCTAAAAAATATCCAAACAGAAATACATGCAATTCTCGATTGTTATGTTTGCAGAAATCTAATTACGTTACCAAAGCAAAAAACATATTACAAATGTGAAACTGGAAGTTGCTCTAGGAGTAGAAGTCCCCCAGTAGCTCAGCGGTATGTCTGCGGATTTACAGGCTAAAATCCGGTTTTCGATACCCGTGGTGGGCAGAGCACAGATAGCCCATCGTGTAGCTTTGTGCTTAATTCAAAACAACAACAATAGGAGTAGAAAAAACCGTATACGTGTGTACACGGAGGGAAAGTAGCGGTTTATGTTTCTTTCACACGTATACGTTTTAAATAAATAAAATAAAAATAATGTTTTTGTTGAATTAAGCACAAAGCTACACAATGGGCTATCCGTGCTTTGCCTATCATGGGAATCGAAATTCTGTTTGTAGCGCAGACATACCACTGAGGTACTGGGGATCAAAATAAAAATAAACCATTTTAGAATTAATTTTGAGTGATGCAACTCTTGCCCGCTATTTTCCTCCTTATATAATCGACAAACCATATTGATAATCGAACTCACGAGCGATTCGTTAATATTTTTTTTACAGGCCGAAATTCACGTCCTTTGCGCGAGGAAAACGCGTTAGAAAGCCAAAAAGGAAAAAACAAACAAAAAAACTTTTCGCTTTACCTCATATAAGAGAATTGCTGAGTCACTCAATAAACAATTGTGTAAAGTTTAATATGTGCTACAAAAAGTGATCAGCGAAGTTTATTTTAAGTATGATTTACAAGTGACACTTTATCTGATTTATGATGATGAACATTCTTTCATAGCTAAAAATTTGTTTGTCGAGTGAACACATTTTATTTATATATCTGAATTACAATACGATCGACACAATATGATGCATCTTTTAGGGTATTTTAAACCGTTGAGAATAATGGCATGATTTAGATTTCAACAAGATACAATTGGTATTAATGGTCACTCGGTTTCAAGAGAACACTACACGCCCTCTACATTCCTACACTCAATTACACAACCACCTTCAAACATGTGGTCAACTACCGGTCAGTAACCCTTTCTTTCTTTGTAAACCTGACGATGGCCGAAGAAGGTCGAAACGTTGTTCGCTTCTCTACTAGTGCTTTCTTATCCATACCAGCCGTTTTTAAATATATAACTACACTTTTGATATTTCTCAAGTACCCACTAACGTTATAACTATATTTTTCAAGATGGTGTGTGGTAAATAACGTAATGTAAATAATCTTTATTCGTACCTTAATCTTTCATTGAATAGTAGACTATATAATAGGTGATTTAGTATCTTATCTACATTATAACGGTTCATAATAGAAGTAGAAATGTTACTACCATTCTCTTTAATAAAGGAAAGACTTTTATATGCAAAAACGGCTGTTCTGGGCCCAGAACAGCCGTTTTTGCATATAAAAGTTCTCAACAAGTGGGTTTCTCGACATCACTGAAAGGAAAGACTTGGAAGTCGATTTTTGTCAGCATCTTCCATTTTTAGTTTCTAAAGAAATAAAACACTTAATGGCTTCTTATTTATGTAGAGTTAGCCCTAAAGCTATTGATTTGAAACATTTCTTATGAAAGTTTGCTAATAGTTTTTACTGAAAGTTGTTCGCCTTAAAGAAATCCATGTTATTTTAGAAGATATGATGGTTTAGTCCCCAGAGTTTGAATTCCGAAGCAGATATAATTGCTTCATAAAGATATAGTGGGACGTTTTTGCTTCACTTACACTTAACCGTAAATACAATCAGCAGAACAGAGAATTATTTTCTTGCTATGCTGAACCATAGGAGAAAATAAAGTGGAAATATTTGATGATCTGGTATTCGCTTTCCTCGAATTTTACTCGGATCAATCACGAGGTCCTTCTGTCGACCAACTATTTTGTTTCTGTTTAACTGAACCGCCAATGGGCTTTTCAATCCCAAAAGAGTATGAACTGTAAACAGAAAACGTTAAGTCCAACAAAATAAAATTATTTTAAGCTGTGTATGTTACATTATTTTAGATGGTAGATCGTGGATATTAAAACTCAGAACGGAAAGTTGTTTTTGTTTTTAAATTAAGCACAAAGCTACACAATGGGCTATCTGTGCTCTGCCCACCACGGGTAACGAAACCCGGATTTTAGCGTGTAAGTCCACGGACATACAGCTGAGCCACTGGGGGGCCAGAACGGAAAGTGTAGCTAATTTTAAGATAAACATTTTATCTTTATTTCAGGCGTTAAAATATTGGAAATGAAATTGTTGTTTTGAATTAAGCACAAAGCTACACAATGGGCTATCTGTGCTCTGCCCACCACGGGTATCGAAACCCGGATTTTAGCGTGTAAGTCCGCAGACATACCGCTGAGCCACTGGGGGGCATTGGAAATGAAACTTGTAAGAGGAGCAGCTGATTTGGAGTAAAAGATGCACTGAGCAGTAAACTGTGTTGATTTCCTATTAGAATCAATTTAAATATATCGAGAATTTACAGCAGCTAAATGTTGTAACAAACGTCTGTAAACGCGTTTTAGCAATGTAATAATCCTATTTTAAGTCTCTTGTTTGTTTTTTGTTTCTGAATGTTGCGCAAAGCTACACAAGAGCTATCTGCGCTAGCCTTCACTAATTCACCGGTGTAAGACTAGAAAAAAGGCAGCTAATAATCACCACCCACCGCTAACACTTGGTGTACAAGAAACAAAACAAAATGTCTAATAAAAAACACCTTATGTGTGAAAACATGTGTTGCGGTGAGAAAAGGAGTAACTGTGGAATTTGAAGGAAAGAATCTCAAAACGTCAGATCTAATGAAGCAATTCAGTTATATTGAAACAAAAATAAGTAAATAACAAATGGTAAAAATTAAAATAACACAATTTTAAATAGAACTGGTTCATGGATTTTCACATTTATGTACAGGTCTTAGCTGGAACGTTACAATAAAACGGTTAAAATTTTAAATTTAATTAACAATTAATTCACCAATGTCTCTATTTTTCAATGGATGTGTCATGAAAATCCACCCAAAGTTCAGGTCTTTCTGAGTGATTGTTACAATATCGTTTACTACGCATGACAATATATCTGATCTAAATGACTAAATACAATTATTAGGTGTTAAACAGCGTTAACACTGTCATCGTGATATTTTGTCATCACTTTATATGGAAAAACACATACACACACAAAACTAATTATCCACATTCGTGTATGTGGTGCTCCAAACGTCGCTCGCGGGTCGCGCTATCGAATACTTCTTACCGAATATGTTCGGCCGAAAAGGCGTTGTAAAGCTGGCGTCAATCCAACTATTATTTAGCAAAAGAGTAGCCCAAGAGTTGATGGTAAGTGAAATGGAATGTCAGCCTTACATCTAGCTTCTCAAAGCTCAGTTCGGGACAACTAGTGCAGATAGCTCTCTAGCTGTTTTGCAGGAAATTCCAAACCAATTTTTATATCACATATGTAAAGAAATGTAGAGTAACGGCCACTGGCATAAGAAAAAAACAACAATAACTTTTAATGTATTTTTCGTTTTATGTTAAATGTTATTTTGTCCTTCAACCGGTTTGGTTCGTTTTAAAATTTCGCGCAAAGCTACTAGAGGGCTATCTGCGCTAGCCATCCCTAATTTAGCAGTGTAAGACTAGAAGAAATGCAACTAGTTATCACCACCCACCACAACTCTTGGGTTACTATTTTACCAACGAATAGTGGGATTGACTATCGCATTATAACGACCTCACAGCTGAAAGAGTAAGCGTGGTTAGCCAAACACCCTTACCAACTGGCAATGCCGGGCCTGTGGTTATGAAAATCAATGGTTGAACTATGTTTCGATCAAAAATATTCCTTTAAGAGAGTAAAATTTTTTCATACGCCTCGCATAAACGTCATATTAAATTAGACAACAGTAACTTAACTTAACATTTTGCATTTAATTTTAACTTGAAACTGAATGTTTAAAACTGATAGTTACAATAGTTCGTTTGACTCATTAATTTTGAGCAATTCTACATTTTTTCTGAAAGCCCAAAACTGTGGGATTAAGTACTAATTTATTAAATTAGATTTGTAACATAACATTAACTTGTAACACAACACTGACAACTATCTTTTATAACCAGGTTTTTAATTCGTTCGCAGTTATTAATTTTTATAAAAGCATAAAACAGATTGGTCTCATTTTTTGTTTGTTTGTCTAAAGTTAAGCACAAATGCACACAATGAATTATCTGTGTCATGCCCACCACGTGTTTCGAAACCTGTTTTTTCGCGTTGTAATTCTGAACACCTACCATTGTGTCCTATTGAAGGGCCTCTGCATGGCCAGGTGGTTAAGACACGCGACTCGTAAACCGATGGTCGCGGGTTCGAATCCCCGTCGTAGCAAACATGCACGCCCTTTCAGCCATGATGATGTTATAATGTGACGGTTAATCCCACTATTCGTTGGTACATGAGTAGCCCAAGAGTTAGCGGTGGGTGGTGATGACTAGCTGTCTTACGCTGATAAATTAGGGACGGCTAGCGCAGATAGCCCTCGAGTAGCTTTGCGCGAAATTCAAAACAAACAAATATTTGTAAAAATTAAAAAATACTTTATCTTTTGAATGAATACCTTTTAGATGAAGATCTATTTTAAAAATCACTATTACGTAACATAAAATGTTTTAAAGTTTACGTGTAAATCCATCAAGTCCTGATCTGGTACTTTTCATTTTATTTTAGGAAAAGTCTTGTGACTTATAATAATAATAATAATAATAATGATAATAATAATCGGATTTTCCTACCCAAGGTAGACAGAGCACAAATGGTCCGTTGTGCAACTTTGTGCTTATAAACAAGTAATTTAAGGTGATTGCCTTTTCGTACTTTTCTGTATTTCATGTTGAGTTTTCTTGTTAAGCATTAGCAATTAATGTTCAAATCAAGAATCTTCAGCAACGTTTTATAGATTTTTATTTTTTTGATTTACCTTAATATTAAAAAAACTCGCTTATAACCTGATCTAATTTTGACTTTAAAGTCTTGCTTCTAATGACAAAAACACACGAGAGCCATCTGCGCTAGCCATCCCCAATTTATCAGTGTAAGACCAGAAGGAAGGCAGCTAGTCATCACTACCCACCGCCAACTCTTGGACTACTCTTCTACCAACAAGTGGTGGGATTGACCATCACATTATAACGCCCCACAGCTGAAAGGGCGAGCATGTTTAGTGTGACAGGGATTCGAACCCGCGACCCTCGGATTACGAACCGATTGTCGTAACCACCTGGCCATGCCGGACCCAAAATCATGCACCAGCTTTCTTATTCATTGTTTGGTTGTTTTATACTAAAGCACTCTCATATTTCTGTGTAACAAACCTCCTTTTAACTGATAGATATAACATACAGACAAATATCTATCACACGAGATTGTGAAAAATAATTCTGCTGATAAATGCTTTCTTTTCGTTTATTTTCAGGTTTCAGTGGATGAAAAACTGTATCCAAGCCCATTAATGAAATACACTACGTTAGAAGCCAAGTTACTAATCTTGTGGCTGAATAAATAAATCGTAGCGCAAGTTCCAGTTTGGCTTTTCGTTATATGAATATAGGCCATAAATAAATATCGTTTATTGCTTAGTAGTATAAACTGATTTATTTTAGTTGTCATATTTTATTTAGAGACATATAAAACTGATGGCACTGCCATAGACATCTAGAAGTATGAAACACAATATAGAGAAATATTCTATTTCTGGAATTTTTACTTTACAATTTCTAACCGGCCGAGAAAAAGATTTCCAAATGTTTTGCCTAGAAATAATTTCTACAATATCTTTAACTACTTAGATGAAGTGCATTTTACTGGAACAAATACAAATGCTACATTTAAAACCTAATAATCGATTCCCACTGGCTCTGGATAATTGACTTTACAAAGTTTATCAGTGTGAAATATGTTATGATCCAATGCACATTTTGAGTACAAGTGCATTTCTGCTATAATTTCAAATAAATAAATAAAATACTGATTTCACGAGGAAATACGCAATACATGTACATCAATAAAAAAGTTCGTTAAATTGAGGTAAATAAAACTTACCTCAAATGAAACTTGTGTTGTATTAAATTCATAACCAATCAACCAGTTTGTGTTTCGGCATCGATCTTGGTTATAAAGTTGGTTATGTATTAAAATAACTCGGATATGGCAGCCTACATATTTGATCAAGTTCGAAGAAATCTTGTTTCTGAAATTCTATGTTTCATGTTGATTTATCTTATGATTGCTCTAACAGTCTCTTTATTCGAATGTCCAGACTCTTGTGTTTGCGATGACAATGGCCAATTTGTGAGTTGTATCGGAGATGGCTTATGGCGCATTCCTTCGGATATACCTCACGCAGTCAAAAGACTTGAACTTCGAAACTATATCATACTAACTTTGTCTGCCAAAGCCATAGAAAACCTAACGGAACTACGAGAACTTAAGATTCAACAATCTGAAATAGAACTTATCGAAAATGGAACATTTGCCAATTTTAAAAAACTCCATCGACTAGATGTAAGTCTAAATATTTTGCAGAACATAGAATATGCCACATTTTATGGATTGGAAGATCTAACATATTTAGACCTATCTTCCAATAGATTAACCAGTACTGAAGGGGCTTTTCAACGTTTGAGGCTCGTGGAACAGTTGAATCTTAGGGCTAACAAACTAACTACAATTACATCAGAAACTCTTACTGGGCTTCAAAGTGTTCAGTACCTCAACATGGATTCAAATAACATCTCTGTGATTGAGGTAGGAGCCTTCCAACTTCTTAATGGTCTTGCCCATTTGATACTCAGCAACAATCCTATAACCAGCTTATCACGTCTAGATATTTTTGGTTCCAGACTCCAATACATTGACATCTCAAACACTGGACTCGAGCGTGTACCAACAAGTCTAACCAGATTTGTACGAGATCTCAGAATGGGGAAGAATAATCTCACACAGATTGGCACTGGAGACTTTGACAGTTATTCTTACCTTAGTCTACTAATTCTTGACGACAATAATATCTCAAAGATAGAAAATGATGCCTTCGGACGACTAGAATACTTGGCACGTCTTTGGCTAAATGGAAATGCACTGAATGGAATACCTAGTAACTTGCCTTCGAGTCTGCGTGCTTTGTACATTGAAGAGAATTACGTAAAGATGATCTCTGGTTATAGCTTCCGTGGACTTGGCCTCCTGGAACGACTTTTTCTCCAAAGAAACGTTATTGAGAAACTTGAAGAATGCGCTTTCTGTGATCTGATCCAACTGAAAATTCTGGACATAAAAGCTAACAATATTCAAAAGCTGTCTGCGGGAATTTTCTCAAATTTAACAAATCTAGAAAGCTTAGACATTTCGCAGAATAAATTGAAATATTTGGGCTCTCACTGTTTTGATGAGTTGGTCAACTTGAAAATTCTCCAAATTTCTCGTATTTCTACTTTTGTTGTTTTCGGTGAATCAATCTTTGACACACTGAATAGACTCGAAGTCCTTGAAATGTATGACAGTTCTCAGTTTGCGACCAGAATTTTAAACTCCACTCGAGGGTTACATGGTCTGCGGAACCTGAAGGAACTCAATATCATGTATAATGGGATAATTAGTCTTCGTCAAGATTTACCTTCTTTTTTGCCTATGATTAAAGTTATCAAGATGAGTGGAAACAGATTGCACTGTAACCAAAATATCCTGTGGCTAACCAGATGGATGGAAACAATGACCATTCAGTTTTACCACAGATATGATATCAGATGCGCCTCCCCCAACAAGTTTGAAAACAAGCCAATCATGATGCTAAGTGAAAAGGACTTTATTATCCCTAGCTACTCTCCCAAAATAATAACAGTGAGTGAATTCGTAAATCAGAAAACAACAGAAAGCACAGCTACCGCAAATCCTTCTGCGAATAAAATATATTCAAAAGGGCTTTTAACTCTGATCAATTTTTATTCTACTTTGTCCAATTCAACAGAGTCGCCAGAAGGCTTTTTTAACGAAAAAGACGTGATTGGTTTATTTGAAAACAAGACAAATTCACCAGAGTTTACGATGTACCACCAAATATACAGTGAAGGAAAAGAAAACAAAACAGTCAATGGTGATGATAAAGACAGAATGCAAAATGAATCAAATAAAAAATCTCCTGAGACTGAAAGTTCGAGTAGTAAACACGTAAAGAAACTTTGGTCTGTAAGTGTTAGTTCTTCGCATAAAAGAAAACATAAAAGCAAAGATACAGAATGTTCTTCTCATTCTAAGGAGTCAAATACAAGTTCTCAACCTTTCAAGCCCGCTGTTCATGGTGGGTCTAACATAGATCAGAATGGCATATTAAATGTGTCGAAAAGCTATAAAAAATTCCATCGAACTGGGGATGTAGCTTCAAAACTAAAAATATATTACAAAAGTTTCTCAGCACCAAATAAATCCATTCTATCTTCGACAGTAAATACTGATAACGTAAAATACCATCCAGATGAAACCAGTACGTCAGTGTTATCATCCAGTCTGGCTGGAGGTTGTCTGCTAGCTATGACCGGGATTTTAACTCTTATAGTCATATTGAAGTATCAGAAACGACTGACCATTACTGCTTGCAGAAGCAGCAACATATCATATTGTCCACAGCGAGACGAGGTGGCGATTCTAACAGTGTCCGAAGGCACCGTGAACCTCAAAACGCACACTCATTGTGGCCTGGGAAACAGACTGTACTACTCAATGGAGAAGGGTGAAAATAATGACGAACCGAGTAAGACTGCAATACCCGTTCCATAGCTTTAAGAACTACTGTCTGAAACAGCTTAACACGTCGTGTCACGAGTTTCTATGTGATCTGTATTGTAAAACATAACATTTATTTTGCGTTCGTTATCAAATCTCTTCAAGAAAGAAATATAAAAAGGAGTGCAATAGAAAAGGGTGTTAGATGTGTTGTATAATGCTTCAATGTTTAATGAAATAACATACTTATTAGGTAATAAAGAACCTAATATTACGAAACTTGTGAACTCTAAAAATGTTTTGCGAGTATTGTAACGTAATTACGAAACAATTTATATAACTTTCAGGTACTTAGCTTATTTTCCCTGACTTTGTAATATGGAATTCTGAAACGTAATCATTCATTATAAAGCTTAAAACAAATTGTCTTACCAATCTAAGGGGCCTTCTTATATTTTTTATTTTATAAGATTTTTTATCTAATTAAAATAAATGTAGTAGCATATAGCAAAAACGTATACTTAAGGTATTTTTGTAATAACAAAATGGAAACCTTTGGTCTTTTGAAAATCGTCTTAACTTCTGTGTGAGGCTTAATCACCTGTCAGATAACACTTTCGTTTTTTTTTTAATTTAAGATATTCCAGATATTAAAAGGTAAACTTAATGAGAACGTTTTTGAAAACTTGGTTTTACAATAAATTATGTAAATCACAATATAAACGATTTCCTGGAGTCACGTCTTAAATAAACAGCTCTCTTCTCTAATCTGTGTCCATAATACGATATTTTTTAGTATTTTGAATAACGTGTAATAGTAAAAATGATATAACTTGCAAGGTTATCGTTCGACTATGTAATAACTGCTTTTGTGAGCGTCATTTTTATGAATTAGCTTCATTTGGATCAATATTTTTATATTTACGTTAAAAATCAGTTATTCTCCGTAGTACTAGCTTGTAATTATCAAATAAAACCTCAAATATGTTTGTCAAGGTTGTGTTAACTAACAGATTGTAATGTCTATGCTGTTAATATATCGCAGACATCTAGTGATTCCTAATGTTGGTAAAACGTTTCGTGTATGAAATATTTCTTTACTTGTTAAATAAGCAAATACTTCTGTATATACTAAGTATATCTTTGAATGTAATATGTCTTTTTCCCGCGCTTTCCACCTTCTTTGTTTCAGTTATTTTTGTTCGTCAACTAAGCGGAAATGAAAGTGGGAAGGAGCATTGCCATTAAATTTGCACGGATGTTTTATTCAAGCCAGACAAAGAAAAACCCATATTGATTATAGCTAGTAGGATAAAAAAGGGTCTCAGTTTTCTAAATGTTACTTGTGCTCCTACGTGTCTCAAAGGCAACAACAACTGCATAACGTTGTAAAAATATAATATTGACTTGAACTTAAAAATGTTAATAAATATGTTGTCTTTGCTAACGATTATTTTGAACTTTTATGGTGTCAGACTTTCATTATTCATGAAATCTTTAACATTCTCAGCTGTTTTTTTTAATCATCAACTCGTCTATCACAAAACTGTTACCAGTGACAACAGTATTACATATATAGTTAAAATATATCATTCATTCAACACTTGTTGAGTTCTCCTCAACCCTCGACTTGGTTATCACAAAGCTGTTACCAGTGACAACAGTATCACATATATAGTTGAAATATATCATTCAATACTTGGCATATAAACTTGTAGATTACCAAAAGGTAGTCCATTCTTTGGCATCTCCACCTAGTGATAGAATATTCTTACAATAAATTTGTTTCTTCCAATGAAAAATTTAACACCCAAATGTAATTACTGTTTTTGAATAAACTCTACTTTTCACCGAAACTAAAATACTTTGTATTTTACTCCATAAATGGTAGTACGATTACTGTTGACTTCTTAAACACATCACACTTTAATACTTTATGGCATTCAATGTATTTAACATTTTACTGGTATTACTTTCGATGAGGATGTTACTTCCCAGTATGTTTTAACTACTACTTATCGCGAGCTCTTTCGTCATACAACCGAGAATAACTAGCCGCAACCGTAAAAGTGTGATTAATAAACACATTAACTAATTTCTTTAAAATAGTTTAGAAACAAAATTATCAAAGTGAAAATAAAGCCCTAAAATTTCTGATTGTTTGGTTTGTTTTTGAATTTCGCCAAAGTTGCATTAGAGCTATCTGCGCTAATCGTCCCTAATTTAGCAGTGTAACACCAGAGAGAAGGCAACTAGTCATCACCACCCACCACCAGCGAACAGTGGGATTTATTGTCATATTATAACGTCCGCACGGTTGAAAAAGCGAGCTTCTTTGGCGTGGCGGGTATCCGAAGGTCTGATTGTATTCCAAAATATCCCTAAATAACAAATTGCAAATCTTATATTTCGATGTTTATTATTACTCAGTTTCAAGACTTCACTTAGCATGACTTTATGATCAGAAAAAACTAATATTTAAACCACATTTTCTTTCTAATAGGCCTGGTATGGCCGAGCGCGTAAGGCGTGTGACTCGTAATCCGAGGGTTGCGGGTTCACGCCCGCGTCGCGCTAAACATGCTCGCCCTTTCAGCCATGGGGGCGTTATAATGTGACAGTCAATCTCACTATTCGTTGGTAAAAGAGTAGCCAAAGAGTTGACGGTGGGTGGTGATGACTAGCTGCCTTCCCTCTAGTCTTACACTGCTAAAGTAGGGACGGCTGGCACAGATAGCCCTCTAGTAGCTTTGAGCGAAATTCAAAAACAAACAAGCAAATCTTTTTAATACAACGTTTTAAGGTCATCAGGACACATTCTAGTTATTGGTTTAGATGAAATATCAAAAATAAATTAAGTTCAACAGGTTAAAATCTCAATTCCACATTAACTCTATCAGCTTGATCTAAAAATTGTTCCACTAACCACAAAATATGATTCTATAATTGCATATGACAACAGTTTAAATAGCCAGTATGTCATATCTGAGGATGAAGGTGTTATTTCTGATCATCTAGTATTAATAATCGTTAAGATTCGCGAGTTATACGGATATGCAGGAGTTACAGAAAATACTAACTGATGAGTTTCTCTCAAGTGAAACACTTTTTTTGTTGTTGTTGTTTTCGAATTTCGCACAAAGCTACACGAGGGCTATCTGTGCCAGCCGTCCCTAATTTAGTACTGTAAGACTAGAGGGAAGGCAGCTGGTCATCTCCATCCACCGCCAACTCTTGGTCTACTCTTTTACCAACGAAAAGTGGGATTGACCGTCACATTATAACGCCCCCATGGCTGGGAGGGCGAGCATGTTTGGCGCGACTCTGGCGCGCACCCGCGACCCTCAGATTACGAAGCGCACGCCTTAACGCGCTAGGCCATGCCAGGCCCAAGTGAAGCATATTTACACAGATAACACAAAAGAAAAGCGATTACTCTTCAGGCTACATTAGCATTTTAATTTGCTTTAAACAGAGCAACACAGCGTGCTCTAATACTGTCATAAGTTCACCAATGTATGGTTGTAAAATATTGTTCCAAGTGTCCTGTATTACTTCCAATAATTCCAACAAGTTTTCTGGTTGTTCTTTGACCTTATCAATGTCAGTAAACCCTAAATAATATCCGCATCGAGAATTTCTGCTGACCAGCACGTGGTTACCAATGTTTTTTATACGTCACTACCTCTATGTTCGGAATGAATTTCATTGCTGGAAAGTAATTCCCTAGCAAACAGATCTTGTTCTTGGGAGAATTACATGATAGGTTGGAAATCAGAATATATGTGCCAACAATTATGGTGTTAACAATTCTTGTTTATTTCTTTGTGTTTTTTTTAAATTTCGTGCATAGCTACTTGAGGGCTATCTGCGCTAGCCGTCCATAATTTAGCAGTGTAAGACTAGAGGGAAGGCAGCTAGTCATCTCCACCCACCGCCAACTTTTGGGCTACTTTTTTACCAACGAATAGTGGAATTGACCGTCACGTTATAACGCCCCCACGGCTGAAAAGGCGAGCGTGTTTCGTGCGACGGAGATGCGAACCCGCGACCCATTCAGATTACGAGTCACACGCCTTAACCCACTTGACTATGCCGGGCCCGTTAACAATTCTGTGAAGGTCTCTAACACCATTGCTGGAGGTGCAGTGTCCAGTAATGTTGATTCCTCAACATACTTAACTCTTGATGTTGTATGTTTACTGTAATGTTTACTACCTTCTGTGCTTTCGATAAAACAATCATTGGTTCTTGGCAGACGATTTGAAATCACCTGTAAGTGGCACTTTCTTCTAGATTTTATCAGCCCATTACTTGAATTCTTAAACCCATTTTAGCCTTTTGGCTTTGTCATCACTTCTAAACTGTGCTTATAACCAGATACGCATCGAATGAGAATTGTTCTTGCTAAAACGTATCTTAGAGTTCTTTAGGTAAGTAACAGTCACATTTTTATTCATACTCAAATTGTCAACAAAATACATACTCGATCGTTGGGTATAATTTAAAGAGAATATTCTGAGTTAGTTCACTCTTTAAGGGTTTGGGTTTTCAATGTGTACCGCTTACAATAAAAGAGTGTTTATTTCATGTTCCCTCTTCAATGTAATTCCCACTGCGTGAAATTCAAACTCAAACTATGGTATGGTTAAACACTTAGCACCCAAAACTGATTTCGTCTGGGGGATATGAGTGCACTCACCACAAACAAACAAAGAAAATACTGACTTGTTTCGGTTTAAATTCTCCATCCCCTGAGGTAACCGGGGGAGGGAGGTGCTCAGAAGGATGTTTTCACTTCACTCCACACTTGATTTAAGAATGAGATTGAACGAATGGAGAATGAAGACAAAAGATATAAATCAATATATGAAGTAAAACGAGACCCTCCTGATATTAGAGTCAAGATAGTGAGCAGACAAAAAAAAAAAAGACGAAAAACCGACACCGATCACTCGCTATACGTGAATATCACAAAGTCAACGACAGATATGTGACTCATGGTCCTTCAGGGCGGCTGGAGTCTATAAATCCGATGCCACAATTTTATTGTGGGGAAAACAAGAGAACCCCAAGAAAACCCACTTTCATTAGAGCACTCATCACAGTATTACTGTCTTTACTTTTATAAATTGGCCCGGCATGGCCAAGCGTGTTAAAGCGTGCGACTCGCAATCTAAGGGTCGCGGGTTCGCATCCCCATCGCGCAAAACATGCTCGCCCTTTCAGCCGTGGGGGCGTTATAATGTGACAATCAATACCACTATTCGTTGGTAAAAGAGTCGCCCAAGAGTTGGCGGTGGATGGTGCTGACTAGCTGCCTTTCCTCTAGTCTTACACTGCTAAATTAGGGATGGCTAACACAGATAACCCTAGATTAGCTTTGTGCGAAATTAAAAAAACAAACAAACTTTTATAAACATCATGCTGTTGTGTTGTTCACTTATTGGTTGAACGACGGTGTGAACTAGCAACACATGGTGCAGTTCATTTTCATACAGTAGGTTGGAAACCATTTCAAAGTTCCTTTATGTCAACGTTGACATACGTCACTTACTGCTCCTGAAATAATTTGAATACTGTAAATCGATAATAGTGTAAAGATAATCTCAAAGTTATTGGTGTGTCTGTTCAAATTTCGAACATAATTTGAAAACTCAAGAAATTCTTACCTGTTTCACTCTCTAGACACATATAGGTGACACTACATAACGCTCGTTCTCGGTTTTAGTCTTGAAAAGAACAATATTAGGTGCAAATTCTGATAAAACGAAATACGATAAAATAAATAATTAAAAAGAATGAATATCGCAAATTAATATGAAAATTGTAGAAATAAATTCACGAAAAATTATATTCCTCAATATTATTTTTAATACTGCAAAAACTTAAAATCTGTTAATATTTAATGCAAATATCGCAAAGCAATTACATGCTGACATGAAAAGTTGGAGTAGGTAATGATTCTGTACCGCACGTGTATCTGGAAATGAAGCTGGCACTTGGAGTGTTATATATTAATGTGCCAGTGAAAAAGCGTACTAAGGCGTTCGACTCGTAGTCCGAGGGTCGCTGGTTCGAATCCCAGTCGTACCAAACATGCTCGTCCTTCCAGTCGTAGGGGCGTTATAATGTGACGGTCAATCCCATTATTCGTTGGTGGTTGGTGATGGCTACATGCCTTCCCTCAGCTATCTGCGTTATCCGTCCCTAATTTAACAGTATAAGACTAGAGGGAAGGCAGCTAGTCACCACCACCTACTGCCAACTCTTGGGCTACGCTTTTACTAACAAATAGTGGGATTGACCGTAACATTATAACGCTCCCAAGGCTGAAAGGGTGAAAAAGTTTGGTGCGACGGGGATTGAAATCCGTGACTCTCGGATTACAAGTCGAGCACCTTAACCACCTGGCCATGCCGGACCTCACCACTTCATAAAAATCTAACAAAAACTGACAGTACAGTTTTTAAGTTTTACAAGTCAGCTGACATAGAATTATAATTCCAATGGTATGTTCACATAGGTAAGTAAATATGATATCTGAAAAATATTTTGTTTAATTAAATGATAAATATTTCCCTTAATAACTGATGAAAAGAAGAATTTGGCAAGTAATATACGGTAACATAAATAACTTAGGTAATGATTTCCAAGCACTTTTCCATGGACATGCTTTTTTTTCACAACTGCAGAAGCATCCACAGAAAATGGAGAGAATATGTTTGTTTGTTCGTTGTTAGGCATAAAGCTGCATAACAGGCTGACTGTGATATGTCCACCACAATATAGAGAGATAAGAAAGGAAAACGTATTTGAAAAAGATTCGTTAATAAGCAAAAATGTTTTTCGTTCTTAGTTCATTTAAACTCAGTGGGCCCCCCCCCAGTGGCTCAGCGGTATGTCTGCGGACTTACACGCTAAAATCCGGGTTTCGATACCCGTGGTGGGCAGAGCACAGATAGCCCATTGTGTAGCTTTGTGCTTAATTCAAAACAACAACAATAAACTCAGTGGTTCTCATAATTTTATTTTCAGATCTTCTTCATGAAGTTAAATCTGTAAATAGCACTGTAGGCTTAACACTCTAAACCGTTCTTAAGCTTTTCACAAACATTTTGCTGGCACTGATGTAAAAGTAGTTGGGAATCACTGGGATAATCGATGCCTTTTAAGCAAAGTCGAGAATTAAAATATTACTGACTATATTTCAATTACTTCAGAAATGTTTCAGAAAACTGTAACCGCCCAGCATAGCCGGATGGTTACAGCCCTTGAGTCGTAATCTGATGGTTGCGGATTCCAATCTCCCACACACTAAACATGCTCGCCTTTTAGCCGTGAAGTCGTTTTCACATGTTAGTCAATCCCACTATTTTGATGTAAAAGGAGTAGCCCAAGAGTGGGAGGTGGGTGATGATGACTAGTTGCCTTCCCTCTAGTTTTACACTGCTAAATTATGGACGGCTAGCGCAGATATCCCGAATATAGCATTGCGCGAAATTAAAAAATAAACAAACAAATAGCATTTATTTGCGTCTTTTTAACATTTACTGTCACAAGTTATAATAAGTTGACAAATATGCTACATATAACTGTGATAACTTGTACAGCAGTACTTGGTATACTTCGGATGTTATAGAAACTTGTTTATAATCCATGAAATTCGAAACTAGTGATGTATATACACATATATTTTTTCACTTTTACATCTGCCAGTATGCCAGATTTTCGTTTATTCGTAAAGATGGCCTAAGAAGGTCGAAACGTTGCTCTGTACTACATTTTAATAAAAGTTTCAATGCCCCTACCAGCTGTCTTGAGATACAGACTGTTGTTTAGAAAGGTGATGCACTAACATCATACTTAAACACTATACTGAATACGTGTCATTTTAAACATGAAATACTCGATTCAAAATAGCAATTCAATACTAATTGTACTTGTTTGAAGAAGTTCACCATTTGTTGACGTTAAAACTCTCTAAAAAAATGCCTTCCTCTTTCCTAACACACTTTAATTACACTTTCTGATGCCTTTAACGAACCTCTTCTGTTTTTCTTTGTTGTAAAACTAACAAGTTTCAAACAATCTGCACAATGATTTCTTTTCAGTGTCATTTTAGCTACACAATTAACCATGTGTCCAATGGTTGCTTCCTTAATTAAAAGAAGAATGTAATGTGCAGTTTGGTGCACCTATATAACCATTATCACCATGTACAGAACCACGTAGTTAAACATCACATGTCTGATACACATCTACAGAACCTCTTGAATGTACCGTGTCATATTTTCTGATACGTAAAATCTTCGCTTTGTGCTGAGCAGTGCAGTTCGCTGTTACTTGTATTTCATGAGCCATGAGAAATCTTCTATAAGCAACTGTGAAATCTCAGCATTAAGGTTGTTATTACAACCACAAGGTGGCTTAACTAACAGTAACCGAAAGAATAGAGAAAGAGAGAATACCACGTGATTGTGGCTTTGTTTATGTATCAAAAGATACTTTATTTAAAGTAGAGATTACGACACCAAAGTTTCATATAACAATTGCAGAGAACTTATTGCATTTAGAAAGCCAACAAGTACTATTTTATGTCGAGTTGTGTTCGTGCTTTGCCGGATGATGTATGCTAACCGAAGAATACAAATTTATTCCTCACCAAAAACCTTTTCCAATGTGACTCATTGAAACGTTTAATTAAACAATTGTAAATTTTATTCAATGTATTTCTCGAGTTGAACAAATCAGATATTCTTACACATTTAACTGTGGGCTCACTTCACTTAAATGTTAGCATATTACATAGATCAAATATGATATAGATTTTAGAATTTTCATCTCTAAAATGCATTTTTAAACAAATATTAGAACTCATTTCATTTATAACAAAGACGTGACGACTTGGACCATCGAAAACCACTTATAAACTCAACGTTTGGTAGTTTTTAAACGTTTTCTCACTTGGGTTGGTTGTTTTTGTCTTCTGGGTTTTGTTAACAGAAAGAATCAAAAACACTAGTTAATTGCTGGCAAGAGGAGCTCCACCATCTTCCGTATCAGCACACCAACATCAGTATAACCAAGGAATTTCTCATCGCCTCATTCTTTGTGTTTCCTTATGGTCATTCTATCTTGCATTGGAGCACAAATAATATTACTAGTTCCTTCTTTTCCGGATTTCCCCCACACACACACACACACTTATTTTAAATCATTAAACGCTTATTATTTTGAATAAAGTCTGGTGCTTCATTTATGCTTTGATAGCACTTTCAAATAACAGATGAATGTGATATAGCGAGATTGAAAGAACGTCTTACATAACTGTGCGTTGTAGTGGAAAACCAAAAGAATACGAAAGTGGAGGACACCCTTTGAGAGACAATATCTTTTCCTGTTAATAAAGGATGCACTTTTAAAGATGTGTAACGGGCTATCAAAAACGTTTCTATTCAGCCTACTAAAATCATTGGTCAACATTAAATTTTCTTTTTCAGAACTTGCACAACCACCTTTAAAGAAGGAAGTTCGTTTCTTTTGTTATGAAGATAAATTTTCCCTAAATGTACCCAAATAATCAACATATTTGTCGATCTTTTTCACATAACTTCATGAATATCACGCACACACTAGCTGTGCTCAAGAAGAGCATGATGTTTAAAAGTGTTCTCTACAGATGTTGCGTTTGTTCTCGAGCCCCATTTTCACGTGTATTTAAATTGATGTTCTTTGATACTGACACCCTCTTTTTGGTAAACTGCAAAGAAATCACAAAATATAATTAAATCACTAGCTTACTGAAGTAACATTCGCCTAGTTTTTAATTAGTACTTCATTACTTGGACAACTTGATTATTGTAATTATTATCACCTTTCTTATTAACCAGTAACTTCTGTAGTAATGTTATGGTGCCACTCAATAACAAAACTGTGTTGTTTTTGTTTTTTTGCTAAATTTCCAAAAAACAAACAATGTAAACAAGCTTAGTAAACACTACCATTGTCTGAGCTTACTTATAAAAATAGGTGCTCGGTAAATGTGAAATTTCTTCTTAATAAATCCACAGTTTTTTAAACTGAATTATTAATAAAATACCAAATGTATTACTATGAATGCTTGATTTCACTTATACTAACAATTTTCTCTTGACTAGTTTCTTGACAACACCATAAGCTTATGTATGTTATTTCACTTACTTATTTAGTTTTGTTACAACAAACTTTAACTACCAAAAATTTTCAGCAATTAGAAGTTTCGGTAATAAATTCAGACAAAATTAGAAAGTTAAATACTGAAAAAATGTTTGTTTTTGTTAGAATAAACACTTAAACCAATTTTCAATAGTCTAAAAATATTATAGAAATTAGAGAAGCGTATTACAAAGACATAATAACGATATACCATTTATAGGTACTTAGGAAATAACAATGCAGTAAGCAAAACCATTGTTTCTTAGATGAATGTAGTATTCTGTTAAAGCGTTCTTCTTCAAAATGTATAGAGCACAATCTGGGGGCTATTGTGCGATACCAGTTGTCTCTTTCGAATGTTTACTATCCACTTGTTTTTTCAATAGTCTGAAGATACATGAAATAGATTCAATTGCCAACAGTTATATCATGTTCAAAACTCAAAGTTCTCAGGGAAATAAATTTACTCCAGTTAGGCCTGTGATATGCCTAACAATTAAATATGTTGACAATGATATACCAATTCACATTAATTTACTTACCTAGTAAAGAAAAAAGATGACAAACGTGAACTTACCAGTGGAAATAAAAAGGACCGACTGTTTGTCTGTTGCTACGATTCCACGCAACATTCATTGGCCTATTTTTATATTACATACAAGCAGACCTTGAAAGCTAACCTCTATATTGTGTCGTGACACCTAGCGACACAAACTAATATTTTATGCCTTCCGATGACATTGTGTGAAAGGATCGATATTTAGTATAATACAATATAGAGGGCGGTAACAGTGTACCAATAACCGGCTTTGAAAATAGGTGATTTTCTTCTTGTGTTAGTTAAACGCTGTTAAGGTCTACTCCCTCCTCTAGTATTTCATAACTTTCCCACAGAAGTCGAAGAAATGATTAGTCCTCCACTAACCTGTTCTCCAGTAACATTGGCTTAGAAACATCTAAAGGCTCGCTCATCTATTATCCCCGATGGGTCAGCAGCACGAGCGCAGAAAACTAGCTTTGTGTTGAAAACAAAACAAAAACACGAAGTACAACTTATTGCTGCAAATGGATAACTATGTGACAAATGGACTTATAATATTTGACTCTATGTCTATTCAGATATAACTGGAAATATTTTCTTGATACAAGATCTGTTAACACTTACAGAGAACAGCTTGTCTCCATCGATTTTGTGCACACATCTATCAACTGAGTCGTATTTATTTGTCTTGCGAGTTAAATAAATTAATTGCTTTTGCTCCACTATAAAGTGTGAGTCCAGTATTTTTTTTTAGATTTATTCTGGTCAGGGTTCAGTTAACCTCTGAATTACATTTCTGACAAACTTTTGCTAAAATCGGATATTATTTTTTACTGTAAGAAATAAGTACACTTGAAAATACCAATGGTGAGTCAATAC
Organism: Carcinoscorpius rotundicauda; assembly: GCA_011833715.1. Taxonomy (NCBI): domain Eukaryota; kingdom Metazoa; phylum Arthropoda; class Merostomata; order Xiphosura; family Limulidae; genus Carcinoscorpius; species Carcinoscorpius rotundicauda. The sequence continues at coordinate 55,616,892 of CM022403.1, read as the reverse complement.
GATCTTTTAAGATTAAATTAGTAATTATATATATTTTTTTATAATAACTGATTAACAGTTAGTCATTGTATTTAATAACCCATCTTTTTCTACGACTTACAATTTTATGAGGACTACCGTGAAGACAACAGCAGATTACAGATAAAAGATAGGATACTTTGGGAATATATATACGTAATATGTGTTTTTCTTATAGCAAAGCCAGGTCAGGCTATCTTCTGAGTATACCGCGGGGAATCGAACCGCTGATTTTGACGTTATAAATACGTAAACTTACCGCTATACTAGCGTGCTACGCTGACGACTTAGAAAAATACATTTTTAATGTACAGAAGAATTGTAATACCAAACTTGAAAAGGCACAATAAGAAATCAGCAAGGGAGAAAATAACACTAATGAAAGAATAATACAATTCAAAAACAAGTTTTTAAATGTGAGGACCAAACCAACTCTCTCACTTTCCAGATATACTGTGCGATTTGAGCTCCAAAACCTAGGAGATATAAATGTGAAAATGGACAACCCAACCAGTGTAAACATATCACTTTCACTATTATTCCACTGATAGTTTCGAATCTTTTCTGGGCTACTTAACTACATCACTACTTCATCATGTTCTAAAACATAGCAGGCTGGTTCAACAACGGCGCATAATCTACAAACCAACTGACCATGATAGGAAGATGTAATGAGCATCGTATTGGGCTAATTTCAAAAATGATTGTATGGGATGGCAAAAAAGATATTCATAAGGCTTTCCATTTAATGGGCTTGTTCGAATCCTCGTCACACCAAACATGCTCGCCCTTTCAGCTCTGGGGGCGTTATGATGGGACGGTCAATCGCACGTTTCGTTGGTAAAAGAGTAGCCCAAGAGTTGGCGGTGAATGGTGATGATTAGCTGCCTTCCCTCTAGTCTTACACTGTTAAATTAGGGAGAGTTAGCGCAGATTGCTTTTGTGTAGCTTTGCGCGGAATTCAAAACATACCAAACTATATCCATTTAATAGAACTAGACTTAACAACAGTCAGCAATCATTCAACTAAATGTTATAAAAATATTAGTCATTGGCAACTCTTTGGAGTTGAGGAGCGTGGTAAGAAGGAAAGATATATTATGTAAACTTTTAAAAGCAATTTTTCGTCCGGTGATGAAACTTGAATTAATTAAAGTCGCGGATAAATACTGACTGAAATCATCATGTCAAAAAGTTTAGAAATGCCATTTCTCCTTAAAAATATAGAAGTAAACCGCAAGTTATAACTTAAAATGACATATTTCTAATCTGCTCCCAGATGATGATCGTGGAAGAAAACTCCGGTTAGTGTGGAAACAATATGCACAGTTTGCAATATTTTAACAGTATCGTTAAAATAAAAATACCACATCTACCTTAAGAGAAGGAAGGAATGTAATGTTTGAAGAAACCAGTCCACTAGTCAATGGATCTATTGATGAGAAGATTTGCAGTATGTTGAACAACACCGGTTCTAACGCCACAATTGTGTGATATGACTGCTAATCAATTACCAAAGATGAAGAAAAAGATGGATAGATGCAAACAGTAAGTAGGGATAAGTTTCAGCAAGAGGAATGTTGAAGTTCTAACTGTTAGAAGCTCACCAACTCGATATATGGGTAATTAACATTGATGAAGAGTGGATATTAGGAAGTAATTTCAGGTTGAAATACGAATACGAAGTTGGACTTGTTTCAAATAGCTTCATAATTTATGTCCGTACATTAAACAAACAACAATGATAACAAAGACAAATGAACAGAGTAATGGAACCTATCAACCTGATGTACTGCTATTCAATAAAATCAAGAAGAATGGGTGATTCAAACTAACGGACATCAGTCGTTACTGTCTTTGAAGGCTCGTCGATGTAAGAACAACCAATTTCATAACTCACTCAATATTTCACATGAAATAAATTAATCTATTGGAAAGCCCGAGATATCACGTAAAGAACATTACCAGAAATGAATTAGCCAGTGGATTCCCTCTAACATTCATTAACAGAAAGTTTCCGATGCGTAAAGATGACAAAAAAGATATGGGAAAATAGCTATTCCATCATTTTTACAGTAATCCGCAGAAAAGAACCCTATCAAAAATACTGATTGGATAGATAAAAGAGTAAATAAGATAAAGAAGATAATTTTGATTTTTTTCAATATATCGATTGCACTTGGTTGAACAAATTCAATTAATAATATAGAACTGTAATAACTGTTTACGAGCAATTGTTTTTACTAATTGTAAATAATGACTTTGTTACAAATTATTTCAGTTTAAGTTTATATATTATTGATTTACTTGTATATTACTGTTGATCAAGATGCTTCACAATCCAGCGAGGGGCATTATTGCATATTATGTTTTCAATATTTTATTGTTTACTAGAAAAAGCTTTTGGCATCATGTGATGATAATGTATACGTCTAAAATTTTCCTGAATGTCTAGATTCGATACAACGTCACGAAGCTTATGGAAGTTTGAGGAAGACAATTTTGTGATATATAAAATCGCGATTGAACTAGTCATGTAACTGATCTGTTACTTAGAGGGTGAACCAATGAGCTAGTCAACTAGTTAGTGAATTATCCAGTCAGAGAATTAAAGAGTTAAATACTACCTTATCAGGCAGTGAATAGTTAATTAATTAATAAATGAGTTAGTCTGTTAGTCATCCAATTTAAATTTGATTCAAAGAAAGAAATGGAACGTGAAAATGAGTGTTAGTTTTGTTTTTGAGTTATGTCTATCCAAAGGCAGTGTAACGGGGAGCAATAGAGACACGCGCCTCCAATTTTAGACCCAGTAGCGAAATACTCTCTTCAGTAGGGAATAGTTTGTTTTGTTTTGGAATTTCGCACAAAGCTACTCGAGGGCTATCTGTGCTAGCCGTCCCTAATTTAGCAGTGTAAGACTAGAGGGAAGGCAGCTAGTCATCACCACCCACCGCCAACTCTTGGGCTACTCTTTTACCAACGAAAAGTGGGATTGACCGTCACATTATACACCCCACGGCTGGGAGGGCGAGCATGTTTGGCGCGAACCCGCGACCCTCAGTTTACGAAGCGCACGCCTTAACCCGCTAGGCCATGCCAGGCCTCAGTAGGGAATAGAAACTTGAATATAATTATCAGGGAAAGTTACTGTTTCAAGATAGCAAATAATTTAGTTTGTGGTGTTTAGTTATCATAGTTCATGAATGTTGTAGTTTTTTTATTTGTTTGTAATGTAAGCACAAAACTACACAATGAGCTATATATGCTGTACTCACCATGGGTATCGAAACCTGGTCTTTAAAGTAATAAGCTTTCAGTTGTTGTTGTTGTTGTTGTTTTTTGAATTAAGCACAAATCTACACAATGGGTATCCGTGCTCTGCCCACCACGGGTATCAAAACCCGGATTTTAGCGTGTAAATCCGCAGACATACCACTGAGCCACTGGGGGGCGCCATTTTTAGGTACATACTTGAAAAAGTACAAGTTGTGAAAATTTTAGTTAAAGCAATGAAATAATTTTCATTAATAGAACTGAATTTTGCTTTATATTTACCTAAAAATCAGAGAAAACAAACACACCAAATGATAGAAACTGTCTTTACTCACTGAGGGGTTGGATTTGAAAAAGAGAAATTACTAATATGTTGTTGGAAACAGAACATTAATCTCTTTATCACGTTTCGACTCCACTTTGATAATTTTTAGTCGCAAAATATCTATGTATTCCTTTTCTACATGGTTTTCAGTATTTGACACAAATATGTGGGGAGAGGAAATTCCAAAAATTAAAAAATAATAATGAAAAAAAATGAAGGTAAAATTCAACCTTCATTGAACTTGACATGTTAATAAATCATCGTAATTTCATTATGAAAGTTTAGTTTTGGCGAGTTACTAGGTGCCAAAACCCGTTAATGATGTCATTAATATTAGTAAATATTGCCTATTTAGCGGGCCTGGCATGGCCGAGCGTGTTAAGGCGTGCACTAGTAATCCGAGGGTCGCGTGTTCGCGCCCGCGTCGCGCTAAACATGCTCCCTCTCCCAGCCGTGGATGGTCAATCCCACTATTCGTTGGTAAAAGAGTAGCCCAAGAGTTGGCGGTGGGTGGTGATGACTAGTTGCCTTCCCTCTAGTCTTACACTGCAAAATTACGGACGGCTTGCACAAATAGCCCTCGAGTAGCTTTGTGCGAATTTCCAAAACAAAACAATCAGTGTTCGTCATATTCACCACTTGATATTCTTCACTGTACATAGTAACAACAACAGAAATTTTGACAATTCAATATTTTTATCTTAAATAACTGAAATACTAAAAAGTGTTTAAATTGTAACTAAAATTTGTAATGTAAGTTTTATTTTTTCTGTTGAGGTGAAATAAGTATTTTGGAAAACATAAAAATAAAGTAAATTTACTAACATTTTTCATTAAATATTTAGAGATAATTGAGAGAACACAGACTGTCTTTCTTAGTATGTTTTTTTAACATAATTTAATTCCAGTACTTGTTTTGTATTATTGCTTTACATGTAACCATACAAGTTTCTAATTTGATAGTTAATAAAAAGTGGAAATAGAAGGCATTCAAATAATTTTTAGCTGAAGTTAATCTAAAATCAATCGTCGACATCGTTGTTAAAGTTTATAACACTCAATTATTTGATTATTTATTCTTTGAAACAGGAAAAAGAAATTATTTTAATCTTTTGAGTTAGAGTTACGTGCCAAAGCGTGGCCTAGTGATTAGTGTATCATAGCACGATTCCGATGATTTCGGGTTCGAGATGGATTGCTTTTATATTATTAGGTATGAACGCAATGCAAGAATGATAACCAGTCCCACTATTGTATTAAATAATAGCAGTTGTAAACAGGGATGTATTAACGCATAGGCACACGAGGCACGTGCCTGGGGCGGCAGATTTTAGGGGGCGGCAAATTTTGACCAAAAAAATAAAATAAAAAGAATAGACACCATTTTAAAATGTAGTCCCTGGTTATTAATTCCCCCTGCCATTTTTGCCGCCCCAATAACCTCTTGAATCATAAAACTAATTATCTGCCGGACGAATATATGGTTCACCAACATATTTACAATATAATCGACAATATATATAATAACGTGGTAAGCGATATTGGTGTCAAAATGTAGACTTCGTTATGCTTTTACTTATTCCTCCGTCACCCAATATCTCACTGTAAGTTATATCGTGTTGTCAGTGTCCAAACCTCCACAAGAAGCACAATTCTTGTGAGAGCGAGGGTCACTGAGGGTCAAACGGCTCACGGATCTCTCTGAGGTTCGCCCGGCTGCCATAAATAGTTCGATCCCACGAAAATGACTCAGATCCTGATGATCTGAGATGTGAAAGTAACAAATTCACTGTCAATACTCAATATACGATCAGTGGATTCTAGTGATATTTTCATGAGTAACATACGCCGAAAATTGAGTGGAGCAGCTTATAGGAAGATAGCAAAGTTAAAAAATGAAAACACACGTGATGTTTTGGATAAGACACTGACGATGGAGGCCTTTTTTTGCTAAACAAAGGCAAGAACAGCCTACTAGCGATGATGTTCAAACCAACAGCGATGGAGGGAATACACATGACGGGCCTAGCAGTAGCAGTTTTGAACAATCTGAACGACCCGAACATATCGAACTGCAGCTTGAACAAGTGACGTCATCAGCAGCATGCCTAGTAAGATCTGCCGGTTGCGTGCCTGAAACGTCAATGGTTCCAGCAAGTTTTTCAGACAAAGTAAGTTCAGATCCAGCAGAGTGGATAATAGATGATCACACAAAAGATTATATTGCCACACATGCCATCCTTCAAAACGATGACTCGGATTTCAAGAACTCTGTGAAAAAGGACGGGGAGAAAATCAGATCTGTAACCAAAGGCATGTTTGAAAGAAAACTGTAAAATGGCGAAAAAAGTAAGCGGACATATTTGGTTTATTCAGACAGCAAAGGTAGACTGTTTTGTGCTCCTTGTCGTTTATTTGATTTTGGAAAAAATTCCAAACTGGCTGACGAAGGCTTTGATGACTGGAAAAATGCTACTGTCCGGCTGAATGAGCATGAAAACTCTCCTGAGCATCGGTCTTCAGTTTTATCTCTAGTAGCAAGGGGCAACATGTTGGGACGTGTAGATCTCCAGATGGCCATACAGCTGCACGACGAAATCAAATACTGGAGAAATGTACTCACTCGTGTGGTAGCTGTAGCGAAAAGATTGGCTTCACGTGGGCTTCCGTTCAGAGGTCGGGATGATAAGTTTGGCTCAGTACATAACGGCAACTTTATGATGTCGTTAGAACTAGTTGCGGAGTTTGACCCCTTCCTCGCCGATCACATTCACCGATATGGCAATGTTGGCAAGGGATCCACGTCTTACCTGTCTTTCAGTACTTGCAACGAATTCATCCAGCTTATGGCAGACCTTGTTCTAAAGAACATTTTAAAGGACGTCAAAACTCGTGGACTCGACGCCAGATATATCCCATGTTGACCAGTTGGCATTCATCATCAGGTACGTGAACAGTGATGGTTCACCTATGGAACGTTTCCTGACTTTTATACCCAAATCCGGGCCACAAAGCTGAACAGCTGGCAGAAATTGTACTTAGCCTGCTTCAGTCATATGAGCTTGACATTTCTGAATGTCGTGGACAGTCTTACGACAACGCCAGCAACATGTCTGGTCAGTACAGTGGTCTCCAGGCTCGTATCATGGAGAATAATCCTTTAGCTGTGTATATCCCATGTTCAGAACATTCATTAAATCTTGTAAGAACGTGTGCTGCTGAATGTTGCAGAGAAGCATGTTCATTCTTCGAACTCTTACAAAGTCTATATGTTTTCTTCAATGCTTCAACCCATCGTTGGAAAATTCTACAAAAACACCTGTCCGCAAATAAAGAAAGTCTCTCTTTGAAGAAACTCAGTGACACTCGGTGGTCCACTCGTGAAGATGCTTGTCAAAGCCTCAACAGAAACTGGCAACAAGTATTTGATGCCCTCACCACCATGGAGGGAAATGCTATGGAAAAACCAGCCGCTAGGAATGAGGCCGCTGGACTTCTTTCCAAATTAGGATCGCTATAAACAGCTATTTTGTCCACAGTTTGGGGAACAATACTGGAAAGATTCAATGCTGCCAGTAAAAAGTTGCAAAGTGCTGATATGGACATCGGACTTGCAGTCGAGCTTTATGCTTCCTTGCTGCAGTTTGTGAAAGTTGTTGTTGTTTTTTGTTGTTGTTTTTGAATTAAGCACAAAGCTACACAATGGGTTATCTGTGCTCTGCCCACCACGGGTATCGAAACCAGGATTTTAGCGTGTAAGTTCGCAGACATACCTCTGAGCCACTGAGGGGCGTTTGTGAAAGATTCAAGAGAACTGTTCGATCATTTTGAAGACAAGGCGATGTTGAAGTCCAGCATGAAGACGTACGAAATTAAGCGAAAAAGGAAGCAAAAATTTTCAGATGGTGACACCCAGGCAGTGGAAGAAGGCAGAGAGGCATTTAGAGTAAATGTTTTCAATGTGATCATTGACAGACTTTGCTCAGAACTACAGCGAAGGCAAACCGCTTATGTAAAAATCCACGCAAGGTTTGGATATTTGTTCAAGATAACAAATCTTGAACCCACTGATGTCATCAGTCAAGCTGGAACACTGTTGAAACTCTACCCCAATGATTTGGAAGTGAGCTTCGTAGATGATGTCTACTTTCCGCGCACATCTTGTGAGTATGAAAGTGCAAAATGATGACTCTTCTGCGTTAGCAGTATACAGAAATCTGCGAGCTAAAGGACTTCAAACTGTATATCCAAACGTGGATATTGCTATGCGCATGTTTCTGTGCATTCCAGCAACTAATTGTACATCAGAGAGATCTTTCTCGGCTCTCAAACGTGTGAAAAATTACTTGAGATCAAAATGGCAGAAGATAAACTAAATGCCTGTCACTCCTCGCCATTGCAAAGTGATATGTTTGTAGAATAACTATGGACGATGCAATAACTATGTTTTCGGAACAGAAGGCCAGGAGAAAGCCTGTATATTCAACCGCAGAATAATATTTAGTGATAATTGATTTTGATGTTTCATTTTTTATTGTGTTGGAAAATAAACGTTGTGTTGATTTTGAATGATAACAACTGTGTTTGTCTGTTGTTGTGATGGTGATGCTTGGTGCAAGTTGTGGCACGGAGGGGGGGGCGGCAAAAGTATCAACCTAAACTTGTGCCTAGGGGCGCCGAAATCCTAATACGTTCTCTGGTTGTAAAGGGTGGGTGTTTTAGACTTTCCCTCTTGTCTGTCATGGATAATTAGGAGACACCAATGATTAAACAACAAGGGGTATTTATACCTGGACACTTTAAACCATTGTAGGTGTAAGATGCTGATTAGGTGATTAAGCAAACAAAGCAGAATACCAATGCTGAAATTTTAGACACATAGATATTAACTTTAATATTTTACCCTTTGCTTTAGTGCGATAAACATATTAATTAGCATACATATAAAATGATTTTAAAATGCTTCTGTTGTTTCATTGTTTCATATCTAATTAGGTTTGGTATACGTTAACTTGTGATTTATCTATTTTTTCATCAATGAAAAAATTAATAAATTAGTAAAATACATGATAATACCTACATTTATTTTTTATTTACAGGAAATGGTAATAAAAAATACACATTAAAGTTGAGGAGAAACTACTGAGGCGGCTATGCCTTACATTGCTGAAGCGTTGTTCTGTTCAAGTGTATGGGAAGGTTCTGGAAAGGGTGGTGTCGTCTTAAATTTGTTTCACAGCAGCTGCTTTTAAATCGATAGTAATCTCCATAATAAATTAATTACCAATTAACATATTATAAAACTTAGAAATGACTGCGGTTGGACATTTAGCATTTGATGAATATGGAAGGCCATTTCTCATTCTTAAAGATCAAGAACGAAAAAAACGATTAGTTGGTATAGAAGCCTTAAAGGTAGGTTAGGCCTAAAGATTTCACTATCCACCCGGTGCTAATCATATCTGCAAATATCTCTTCGCGTTACAAATACATCAGTTATTGTTTTTATGAGTTACAGAATGTGAAAAAACCTTAAATTAAGCCAATTAAAAACAAACATTTTACTATTCAAGGTTAGTATGTTGATTGAAGTGATAAACCTTGTTAACGTAATGATGTAGTTTAAATATAACAAGAAAGCTTTAGTCTGTTTAAGACTGAATTTTTATATTTAACACTACAGTAATATTGATAAGCAATACTGTCATAGAAAAGCCAATTTGGTCCTTCATGATAGTCTTTGCAACTTTCGCATTCACAGACATCCTTAAGAAAAGTTAAAAGTTTTATTTTTTGGTCATAATCAAGAGCCTTTCTTTTTCCTTAAATCTTAAACCTTGAAATCTTATACTAACTACCTTTCAGGAAACAGTACATGTAAATAAATAAAAAATTTGATGTTTGATTTTACTAATTATAACTAATAAAAAATTGATTAAGAAATAAAAAGGTCCAATCACTGATCTATGATGCACTTCTGATAGTTGATTAGATTCCATTATCCCCTTTTCAGGACTGCACTGGTGATGTTTGTCAGCTATTGGTTTTATTCTTATACTTACTCAGTGTGTGAAATTCACTACACACTTTCTAATAACATTCAGTTTAAAGTCTGAAGAAAATGTGACTTTTCAGAAAGTTTGTTTTGAAATGTTATTAAAAAATAATTGAAAAAATCTTTTCTATTGATACAATCTGTAATCTACAAAGAGACTATAGAAAAATATTAAATAAAGGAAATTGGATGTTTTAAAAAATATTACTTTTTATGTATCCAATAAGGTTAAACATGTTTTATCTTCATCGATTATTTCTATTTGTTACTTATCTTTCTACTAGGCCTGGCATGGCCAGGTGGTTAAGGTCCTCGACTCATGATGCAAGGGTACCAGGTTTGAATCTGCCTGGCACTAAAAATGCTTGCCCTTTCAGCTATGGGGGCATCATAATGTTATGTTCAATCCTACTATTTGTTGATAAAAGAGTAGCCCAAGAGGGTGGTAGTGGGTGGTGATAACTAGCTTCCTTTCCTCTTGTCTTACACAGCCAAATTATGGATAACTATGCAGATAACCCTCATGTAGCTTTGCGTGAAATTCAAAAACAATCTTCCTACTGAAGCTGTTACTTAACTGCAAAACTATTATAAACTTTTGAACAGTAAAAGTATTGATTTGTGTAAACGCACTCATTCTAGGCCTACACTGATGTAGGCATATTTTTCCAACTGTGTTATTGGTCAGGTACAGTTTCTACATAATAATAGTTTGTTTTCATTAGCTAAGAAGTTCTGGTACTTGTGTATTTTGAGTAATAACAAGTTTACTAATATACACAAATAAATGGCCATTTCTACCATCTTTCTATTTTCATTTCAGAACTACAAGTATACCATACTATTCCAGAATATTCTTACCTTATGCCATGCAAGAATTTTCTTTTAGTGTTTCGTATAATTTTCTTCAGTAAGGAGTAATCATCACTCCCAAAATTCTGTCAGTAGGAGTGATATAATTTTTTTTATAAAATGCAGTAGTGACATTTCATGATTAATGAAAGTAACTAATTTTGAATTATTATTTTGAAATAATTGAAAGAAGGAATTTGGCACAGGATTGATCTAGAAAATTAAATCACTGCATGTAGTCACGATAAATGTAATTATAACTTCTTATTCTGTTTTTTACCCAAAATTTGTTTATTCGTGAGTGCACAGATAAAAGCATCTGGTATTTAGTGCTTATTTATGCAGCTTTACTGTATGAATTGGAAATAAACTACAAGAATGTGCACATTAACTTCTGTACTTTCATTAGACCACCAGGAGCTACATTTATCTTTTCATCAGAGTGAAACAACTTTATTTTTGAGGCTGTAAATTGCTACTTTTTGGAAGGAAATTAAGCCATTACACCACTTGTCTGGAGCACTTCATTAATTTTAAAACACAAGTAAAATTACCACAACCATAACTGTAATCAAGACAAATTATAAACAAAATATACTAAGTTTGTGAGTTTTTAAACTTTGTATTTGAATCCTTTGCTCTACACTTTTAGCTTTCACGTAGTTGCTTAAAGAAAATTTGTGTATTAGTTTTAGTGAGCTTATTTTACAATGACATAATGTTTGCTATTGGATAATATTTAAGTATTGATTCTGTCTTGTTTGGAAGTTAATATTTAATCACTGTTTAACCAACTTGTTTTGGTATCATAATAGTTTGTTTTCAAATAATTTCTTAAAGGAATATCACATGATAAATCATGTGCAAGGGATACCAGTGTCTGTACTTTGGAATGGGTTGCTTTCAGATATGATGTATTTAGTGGGTTTAAGAGTTTAAGGAAGGTTTTATAAATGTTTAAATAATTAGTGCAGTAGATAGGAGTAGCTTCTTGTTGGCAGAGCCAGCTTTTAGGATGGTGGAGTGGGTGGGTGTGAGACACTCAGTCCCCCCCCCCCTCATAAAGGGATTCCAAGTTCCTAATCATCTGAAGCCCTGTTGAGTTCATTTCGCTTGTTTTATTCTCTTGATGCAGGCTTGGTCAATTTGACAGCCTTGTACTTGGTTAAACTACATATAATTTATAGTTTTGATAGGACTTTCAATATAGTATGCATATTTTCAAGTTTTGTCAGAACTTTAATAAATATTCTTTCACTTATGATTGATTTAGTGTTTTATGGCACAAAGCAACGAGGCTATCTGCGCCATTTCACTCATGAAAAAATCATATTTTTCGTTAAGTATTTTTAATAAACTAAAAAAAAAAATTTGTCTGCAGACATATTAATTATTTTCCTACTAGTCCATGCATAAAATGATTTTCATCTTAAAATTAACATTTTTTTATCTCAGAAATCTCAAATTGCATTTGCCTAGTCTCTAAAACCTAAGATATACTTTATATGTTTGTTGTTTTTTTAGAAAATTAAAATAAACCAAAATTACAGTCACGATTTCAACAACCTTGTACAAGTGGGCCAGTGACAGTGGAAGAAAATTTAATTTTACTTTAACTAGTACATTTTCATCATTATTGCATCTGCTTCTGTTTTCTTGTGTCTGAAAAATTTGTAGGCTGTTAACAAAACTGAATTTTAGATGCATGACACATGATTTTGTGTCTAACCTTCTGATCCCTTGTATATAATTCTTGCATCCAGACTTCCTGTACTTTAGGATTGGTCCTGCTTGTTGGATTTATATATGACGTTACACAATAATATTAGATGTTTGCACATCCTGGAGTTACTTAAGTTTTGAAAATCGCACTTGGTCTTTAATCAAGTGGCTTCTTCATAAGCTCACGTTGTCACTATGGAAATCTTTGATAAACATTAAAAAAAATTCAAATTCTGAAACAGAAAAGTATTTTAAATAATTCATAAAGAAAATGCCTCAAAACAAAAGTCTGAACATTTCAGATTACTAGAGGTGATAGAAAAGCTAAATCAAAGTATATGATTTTTCTTTAAGTTAATTATCAGATAACATTCATTGTAAAGTATGTTCGTTCTTTGTTGAGTGCAACTTAAATATTTTCATCGTCAGAAGGTAAATTAGAGGCATATCTTCCTTCAGTGAATAGGTTGCAGGTTGCATTTTCATTCCAACTGCTGTATTTCATAACCATGATCTTAAGTTTTTATTTAAGCACAACCACTGCATCGTTTTAAACATGTGTGTACCCAACATTTTTTATTTATAGCCATTTTGCACATCAGTTTTGTACTTGAATTGAATATGTGACTTCGATATAATTTATTATTGTGAAATTTGACATTAAAGTACAAGGCAAAGAATATTTTGTGGCGACAAGAAACCCACTTGAAGTGAAAACTCTGTTAACCTGAAGATGACTTGTGGAGGTCAAATTGTTGCTCTGTATTTTAAAGTTTTAATACCCATACCAGCAAAGAATATCCAGTATACATCCATAATTTTACATACATAGAACAAAAACATTGAAAACCTTTAAATCTTATGAGAGATTTCAAGACACTAATATTGGATTTTATCATACATTGTTCAGTTGGCTTATTGTAAACATATTTCTGAACATAAACAACTATAGAACTGTAAGTATGGTTTAATTTAAACAAATTTCCAGTGATATAACTACATTACAGAACTAAGTTTTTCTCTCTAAAATGTTCTGGTCTTTGTATATTGTAGACAGACTGAATTTCTGTCCAAATGGTATTTGTTTTAAAAATACAGTTGGGACCTGACAAGTGCTGGATTATGTAGAATGCCAGACCACAGAATCGCCCCCCATCATGAACCTGTTATATAAACATGTCTTTTTCCCTAAGCTTGCCAGATAGCTCTATAAACTTATTGTTATATAATAAAAGGTAGTATAAAGCTTAAAACTGAATGAATATCACCTTCCACAACTCTTGATTTCTTGGAAGACGTAATGTAGGTTTAAGATACAGGCAAAATATAAGCTAAAACAGGAGTGTATAACCAAAACACTCAATTTCAGATGTAAACAAACCTGGCACCTTAGTGCTACTAACAGCAGTATCCTTGTGGCCAATTTACAAACTAATGGCAGCAGATTTAAATGTACTGGACCACAGAATCTAGGAATAGAGAGTTTCAACTGTAATAAATTTTATACCCTTGTGCTTTTAGTCAAACTTAGTTTTAAAGTAACAATCCAATGGTTAATGGATATTTTGATTTTCTTTTTATAGTCGCACATACTTGCTGGTCGAAGTGTTGCTAATACTTTACGAACTTCCTTAGGGCCTAAAGGTAAGATGTATGCTTAAAGTAGCAATGATTTTCTTCCTCATATACGTTAGTTCTACCAAACAGTAATAATAATAAATGAAACTTGTGTGCTTAAATAACAGTCTGAATAGAGAAAGATCAAGAAAAATAAGTGTTAAAAGTATACGTAGGTGAACCTGAGAGATTTAAAACTTTACATATATATCTATGCATGAAATTTTCTGATTAACAGTATAAAATGTGTATGTGCTTATAATGTTATATGGTTATTATTGTATGCCAATGATTATAAACACTGAAACTTAGTGCATTATTTTAAAAACAAAGTTTGATAAATAACTATAGTAAAGAGACAAAACTCTGCGGGTACAACTTACAAGAAAGTTGAACAGGTTGAATGATGACTTAAAAACGTAATAAAATCTTTGACATTTCTAATCTGTGAGGCAAGGAAGTGTGACCCACGGTTACACTCATCACAGTAAAGTGAATACTGAAAGCTCTGGGGTCCTGGGTTAAATGTTTGGGGAGCCCCTGGTTTTGTTGAGCGATTTTCCTAATTTTGATGCATTTTTCACTCAGGCTGATTAAAAAGTGTGGTCCGGGTGCCGTACAGTTGATCAACTTGTGATGAATCTAGAAACCAACCTTTTAGTTGCAGTATAGTTTAACAAACAACTATACCAGTTAGTTGGGTAGCTGTATTGAGTTCATAATTTTTGAAGGCATTAGTAACTGCTGTGCACTCAACTGGAATTGCAAGCTATCATGATGCCAGTAAGTGAAACTGTGTTCTTAATCTTGACTATAGTAGCCTCATATACTCAAAACTTGGCATTATGAATAATTGGAAATCATAAGTTTTGTTGGTCTGTAACATTATCTGTGAATCTTTCTTTTAAAAGGTGTACCAGCATTTTTTTTTCTAGTGCCTTCTATGTTGCAATAACAAAAGTACTTTATCATCAGTTTTTGTGTTAATTTTGCGACCTAAAAGCATGGTGCACTTTGAACAAATTTTGTAAATATTGTAGTACATTTAAAACAAATATAAGCAGGGTTGGTTGTGGTGGAAATTTTGGTTGATAAGTTTCTGGTATTCTAAACACTTTGTGTGATATTATCATTTATGGTGAGATGTGTTATGTATTGTTTGTTTGTCATAATAACTAATGTAAATTACATTTGAACACCGTTTTTTAAATTAGGTTTCTCTCTCTCTCTTTGTTGTGGTCGTTGCTATAAAAATGCAAAGTATGATACACTTGTATACTTGGAACCTAAGTATTTACAATCTAACAAAGATAATTTTGTTGATAAACATTTGGGTTACACGCATCTTTTTTCTAGGTCTAGATAAAATGATGGTATCTCCAGATGGAGATGTGACTGTAACTAATGATGGTGCTACCATTCTGAAGATGATGGATGTTGATCATCAGATTGCAAAGTTAATGGTTCAGCTTTCCCAGTCTCAGGATGATGAAATTGGAGATGGTACTACAGGAGTTGTTGGTGAGTGCATAATATGGTACAAGCAATCTGTATATACAACAAAGTTTAACTTAATCACGGTGGTTTTGCAGAGACTCCCAAGAAAATTAACCATTGTAACCTTAAAAACAGAAGATTTTATTACAGACACACACAAAGGTTAAAAGAAAACTATCAAATTAGTGTAACATTAATTGATGGTGATTTCACGAAAAATATGAAAACAATGTAGTAATATCACTGAAATCTCTCTCGGGAAAAGATATTTTCACACACGTGCACACACAATAACAAAATATTAACCTTTGTACACAGTTTTAAAGTAGAGTGTAACTAAATGTGAGGTGTTTTTGTTGCTATATTTAAAAGTTTGACATTCCTAAATTTGTTCTGCATTTACAGTTCCATTTGTTGTAAGTAGTTTACAGAAACAAGTTTATGTATTGGAGGGTATTTGTGGTTAAATGGTACGTTCAATGCAGCACTGGTTAAAATTGGATATTACTGATGTTTACAAGGTTGGGGTATAGAATAAAAATATTTTTCCATATGCTGAGCTGTCACTGCATCATGAATCAGACAGTTACACCCCTTGCTCACGTCTTTCCATTTAGGGAAATTGTCCCTTATATGCAATTCTATATATGATGTGAATAACCAATCAGAAGACAAGATGTCCCCTTAGTGATTTTTAAATTAACTGTGTCACTTCTTTCTTTGGAGACAAACCTTTGAGCTCGTAACTTGAATCTTTAGCCTGTTCGTAATTTCGAATTTTTTAAGATACAGGTATGGCTTAGCTGTTATGCTTGATAAAGTATAATAGAATTCTGTGGTATGAATGAAGTAATTTGTGATTATTTTGGTTATGTACGTGTAACACCTAAAAACATATCGTTTCACACCCTTCAGGTGTGAAATTTCTTGAGGTTCAGCAAACTAAGCAGCAACAAGTACAAAGGTCGTACAGTTACGACAAAAAGTGTTCGTACCCCTGCATCCCAAGTAGTTGTTTGCTCATAAATTAAAAAGTATCATGATTAGGCTAATAGACGTATGCTATATTATGAATATTATACTAACACACATCTACATAAATTTTTATGTAAATTAAACAACAAATAAACTGTTTACAAACAAATTACCAAAAATAGTATGAGCAGAAAGTATTAATACATTTCAGAACGTGTGGAAAACGGTTATTCCTGAAAACATTTTGTTTAGTTTGGTGAATAAACTACATTATAAAATTCCAGAACTAGACACTGGGTTCATAATTACTGGATTTTACCCAGCAAAAAATGTACTTGTGGCAATTTAGTGCCATCTCCATCATTATCTGCTTGGTTATTGTGGCAAACAGGAAACAATTGTCCAATGATTTAAAAAAACGAATTATTGTAAAATACAACTCTCTTGTGTGTGTCTTACCGGTATTGCTACACAACTTAATATGTTGAAATCTACTGCTCAAAGCATAATTGCCAAGTTTAAGTTTACAGGATCAACTGCTAACCTCCCTTGTTCCAGATGCCCCACCAAAATTCCAGAGAGAACCAAGAGGAGGGTTGTCAGAGAAGTTATTAAGAACCCTCGTTTAGCATGTAATGACATCCAGGAACTGGTAAGGGAAAACGGTGGTTAAAGTAAACACCTTTGCTGTTACAAACATATTACACTCTTCTGGGTTCAAAGCATGCTGTCCTTGTAGAACTTCATATTTAAAGTCTGTTCATTTAGAAGCACGATAGAAGTATGCAAGAAGGCATGTAGATATACCCTTTACCTATTGGAAGAATATTCTTTTGTCAAATGAGACTAAAATCGAGCTTTTCGACCACAATGATGTTTGTAATATAATGATGCTCGGAACTTGTGACTTTGTTGTGCTGGAAGATCCAGTGGTGCCCATGACCCTAAGTGCACATCAAAATATGTGCAATCCCAGTTGTAGAGGAACCACATAAGTGTTCTATAGTGTTTGAGATCGCAGTCACACAATCTCAACCTAATTAAAAACGTTTGGCATGAGTTGAATACCAGGGTTCATCAGCGTCATCCAAAAAACTTGCAAGAGTTGGAGGCCTTCTCTAAAGAAGAATGGGAGAAAATACCAGTCGAGTACTGTCAAACGATCATTGAGGGCTATGAGGTGAGATTGTATCAAGTAATTCACCTGAAAAGCTACATAACAAACCATTAAAGTAGACACACAAACATTTTCTGCCCCTCTTATGTTTGGTTATTTGTTTATAAAAAGTTTATTTGTCATTCAGTTTACATTAAAAAATTATGTAGATGTATTAGTATAATATTTATATTATACTATACTTCTATAATCCTAATTTTGGTATTTTTTACGTTATGAGGAAAAAACTACTCGCAGCACATGGGGTACAAACACTTTGTCGTTACTGTAACTCTTAAGAGGTGTTTGTGTGCATCATTTCTTTATTTACTGTTCTATCTTTCAAGAAAAACAAAGTTAAGGACTTGTTTGTAAAGAGTAATAATCTACATAAATGCACAAGAAATAACAATTGAAATTTAATTGTATTTTACCAAATACTCGTAATTTAAAATGTAGCAAAGAGAGGTCACTCTGTAAAAGCTAAAGGTCATTTTATGTTATTGAATATGGTAATATGACCCCTCGGTGTGGATTCCTGTACGTGGTGAGGGGACCTCCCAGGGAAGGTTCTGTTCTGTTTGGTTACATTTTCTGAGATCTAAACATCCACCCATGTATTTGCCGTGTGTGGCGACCCATGAAGGGGAGGAGAGGATCCTGGTGGTTGACGGGTTCAACCCTAACACACCACTTTTGCCTCGAATTCCTGTAAACGGGCAGCCTTTGGGTGGCCCTCTTTTGGTCAGTCGGCTGGGGCACTTGGGCTAGAGTCAACCAAGTACCATTGTTGGAAGTTCTTAACAGGTGTTGTGGACATTGTGCCTGATGCTGGTGTTTGGGTATAGTGCTCACAAAACCCTGGCGTTGCTGCATTGTTTTTGCATGACTGTAGGGCTCCATGGTGGGTGGGGTCAGTGGGTACCGAAAAATTTTCCTTTTCCTTTGGATCCTCTGAAAAAATTCAAATAAAATTGTGAAAAAAAAGTCAATGGGTAAGCAACCACGTCTTGAAGACTGAACAGCAATCTTCAACATCAGTTACACATGCACCTCATTTTCTTATATTACATTCTCTTTCGGAAAAACCTTTAGGGCAGATGTCCCCTTTTTTTATTCAGAAGGGACCAGAAGGACTTGCTGGCTCTCCAAAGTCAGTAAAGAAGCTTCAATCTGGAGACATATTTGTTGAAACATCCACATCCCAACACAGTGAACTCTTGAATTCAAAGGCAATTGGGGATAGACCTATTGAGGTTACACCACATGCTACTTTGAATTATTCACGAGGAGTTATTGTTGAGAGGGATTTGAATAACGTTCACTGAACAACTCCCTCTCACTGTTGGCTGTATGTCGACTTTCACATCTCATGTCAGTCGTCATATATAAGATATATTGAGCGGCAACAACAAACTGCCCTGAATCGTGTACAGAAGTGGACTCTGGCGAACAGCTTTAATTTCTCTTTCTCTAAAACTGTATGCATGCACTTTTACTGTCGACTGGGTATTCACCCTGATCATGAACTTCGTATCGGTAAAGTTTTGCTGCCACTAGTCCCAGAGACCAAGTTCTTAGGGCTTATCTTTGATCGTAAACTGACCCTTATACCACACTTAAAGCAGCTTCGGGTCAAATGCACAAGAGCACTGAACATTCTCCATGTCCTCTCTTCTAACAGTTGGGGGGCAGGTTGCTGTTAAGTGTTAAAGGTATGTCCTGCTCTTATTCGATCAAAACTTGACTATGGATCAATAGTCTATGGCTCTGCCAGACCCTCTGCCTTAAAGATGCTGGACCCCATTCATTACCAAGGACTTCAACTCTGCACTGGGGCTTTCCGTACCTTTCCAGTTCAAAGCATATACATTGAATATCATGAACCTTCTCTACACCTTCACCGTTTGCAACTATCTTTACAATATACTTTAAAACTTCATTCCTTACCAAAGCATCCCATCTGAGAATGTGTTTTCCTTCCTTGGTGGGCAGTACTTTTTCAGAACAGACAATCTGTCGTTGCTCCATTTGGCCTTCGCATCCAGTCGCAATTGGATGAATTGGGTCTGTCCTTGGATAACAATGCAGATTCCACAGGTCAGCCCATCCCACCATGGCTTATTACAGCCCCCAAATGTGACCTTTCTTTCAGTTACCTAAAAATGGCAGATACTCCAGATTGGAAGTACCGTCTTTTATTCCATGAATATTTTTCAAACAATCATTCAGTTCCCATTTATACAGATGGTTCCAAATCAGGTAATACAGTGGGCTCTGCTATGGTTTGCTGTGGTTCAGTAGTTGCGCGCAGAATCCCCTCTACAGCTTCTGTGTTCACTGCTGAACTGTATGTCATATCTCTTGCCCTGGATCACTTTGCAGCTTAGCAGTATTCCAACTGCACGATTTATACTGATTCGCTTAGTTCTATACTTGCCTTGGAATTGCTACACGTTAGCTCACATCCAATTCTTGCTGATATTTGAAACCGACTGGCCCATTTCTCACTCGCAGCTACTTCAATCCAGTTTTTCTGGATACCAGGCCATGTTGGTATTTGTGAGAATGAGCTTGCAGACATGGCAACTAAATATGTCTGCTTCAGCACCATCACCCCCATGCTTATTCTGTACATGGAGTATGGTGTTGTCTTCAAGGCTCAGCTTTGTGCCAGCTGGCAGTCCACTCGGAGTGAGCAACGCGACAACAAATTTTTTCAAATCAAACCCTATATTGGACTTTGGCCATCTAGCTTCTGTAAAGTTCAGAAGGAGGAAGTTGTTCTCACTAGGCTACGCATTGGTCACAGTTTTTTAACTCATCATTTTCTTTTATCTGGAACTGATGCACCACTGTGTAGTTTGTGTAACACTCAAATCACTATTTTACTTTTTTGCCATCGTTACAATTCTCAACGACGGCAGTATTTAAAACATATTTTTTTCCAGGGTCAATCTGTGACATTGGACAGAGTTATTGGTGATGGTGACTCTGTCCACCTTGATAACGTTTTTAATTTTTTAATGGCCATTAATCTTTTTAATCTCATTTAAGTGTTGCATATTTATTCATTTCACCTTTTCAATTGTGGTTCCTTTTTTACAGTTTTAATCTCTCTCATTCAATTTGACATTGGACAATGGCCAGAACATTAAATAACTTGACACCAGGACTGTAAAGGCCAACTTCAGGTGACTAACGCTACTGTTTGAACTACTTGTTAGTCGTCCTGGCAAGTTGTTATTACACTTTTGCTGCATGTCATTTCACACTTTTACTACTTTACTTTTTAGTACTGGCCATATTGACTCATAACCCGGAACCAGGACTGGAAAGACCAACTTCAGGTGATTGATGGTGGTTTTTATACTTACCTGTTAGTCTTCCTGGTGGGTTATGATCATTACCATTCTGCTACAGGTAGTCCTTTACAACTTTGTTGACTGGATGTCAGCATTGGTTTTTGTGCCATTTTCGGTTTTAATTGCCGTTTTGCTTATATCTTCAATTACTTTTACAAATTTTACTCCATTTACTTGACTTTTATCTTTTTACTGTACATTTGGCTCCTCATTATTATGGTTTTGCAATGTATCTTTTAAGACTTCTATTCTTTTACATTTTGATAATAGCTGTTATGACACATAACCCAGAACCAGGACTGGAAAGGCCAACTTCAGGTGATTGATGGTGGTTCTTGAACTTACCTGTTAGTCTTCCTGGTGGGTTATGATCATTACCATTTTGCGACAGTGAATACCTTACAACTTCTTATACTCAGCCTTCTCTCTTAATGTTGTAGACTAGGTGTCAACATTGGTTTTATACTTTTTTGTTTTACCTCCATTTCCATTTATGTCTTTTACTACATTTACTTTATTTTTACATTTTTACCAGATGTTTGGTGCAGATAACCTCGCTCTTTTGTGCCATAAAACCCTAAATCAATCAATCAATGTTATATGAGTGCTCATGTTCCAAGTCATTTAACATTTGTATTGTTAGCCAAGCATGACTGAAAAGTTGATATAATAACAAATAAATCTTTATAAATGGATAATGTTATAAGATTTAACCTATTTAGTCTGAAACATTTATGTTGATTTCCTAATTTTACATGGTGGTTATGAGATTGGTCAAAGTGAATGAACTCAAAGAAATTTTTAGTGAAAATAAAGTTTTCTTACATTTGATTAAACTATTCAAACATAAAGGTTTTGCAAGTGAAAATTGAACATTTTATGGTGCATAAAGTATTTTTAATCTCAAATAAAAATCACTTTGCATGTCAGACAGACATGCAAAAATAAAGGCATTAGAAAACCATTGTTTAACAAACCTTAAGTCCAAGACTTGATTTAAAAAAAACAACTTATTTTGCCTTGTAGTCTTTGTTGATAATCTTTCAAATTTTGTAAACATATACTCACTAATTTACAAGTAAACAGTAGAATTTTGTATTTATATCATTGTGTTGTCCTGAGTTATCCCAGGTATGTACAAAACTGGATTTTAGAAGAAAAGGCTTAATTCTGTCAGCAGAAGTCAGTGATTTATCACATCATCAGTACACAAGGAGTTCAGTGTGATTTGATTATTAAGATGGGTAATGTTTTACTTTAAATATCAGGACAGCTCTGGATGTACTTAAACAATTACAAAGTTAGCAGCAAATTGAATCTTTGTGCTTAGTTTCAAATAAGCTTACTTTGTCTTGCTTGTTACATTACATCAGTTAGTACTGGTTGCTCGTGATGAAATTTGGTATTTAGTCAACAAGTTCCCAACAACTTCAGAGCTCTCAGATAAAGCTGCATACTGTTTACCCATTTTGTGGTATAGAACATATATACTTGTTCAGAGTTTGTTACTGAGCTTGAAATCCAGGTATTGGTATAGATTTTGTTTCTCCAAGACATGTTTGTGTGAGGACATGCTGTATCTACAGTAAGTCTAGAACATGAATGAAAATTTAGCTGATGACTTTTTTCAGTTAGTTACTAATAAATATTGAGGATTAGTTACGAAGTGTTTGTTTTATGCAGTACGTAAAAGCTATTTAAGCTTTTCAGTGCTACTAAGAAAATATATTAATTTTAGAATGAATTGATAGGTGTGTCATTTAAAACCACATAAAAAAATCATTCTATTTTTTTTATTATATTTGAACATTATTCTCTGCTTTATCAGTAAAAGCATTAATACCCACACCAACCATTCTGAGATAAATTTTTATTTCATGTGGGTTTTTCATCATCAAGAAAAGTTAACTCATTTTCTTACATACAGTTTATCAAGAGAAGTCACTTTTTTTTTTATTCATGTGAAAATTGTGTAAAGTGATTTCATTGATTGTTAATGTACTTCAGTATTAGTGATAAAATTCAAATGATAAAGTTGACCTCTTGTCTTTCTTTAATTTATGAATTATTATGAAGTGTTTTGACTGAAGCATCATGTACATTTTCTCATAAATAGTTTTGGCTGGGGCACTACTTGAACAAGCAGAGCAACTGTTAGATAGAGGAATTCATCCAATAAGGATTGCTGATGGCTTTGAAATGGCAGCTCGTTGTGCTATGGATCATTTGGAGAAAATTAGTGATAGTTTTTCTGTGGATAAAAACAATTTGGAACCTCTGGTGCAAACTGCAATGACATCTTTAGGATCAAAAATGTAAGTAAAATAATTGAAGAAATTAATCCTTTTTTCATATATAGTCCTTGGAATAAACTTGTTTAATAATGTCTCAGCATTTATCCTTCATGTGTATTATTTAAGCATGTTGTGATGGGTAGTGGAATTAAGCTAAGTCATCATGTTGTTGACTTGTATTAAAAAATTTATTAAACTATTTTATGAATTTATGTCAGTAAGTTTGGTATCAAACTGTAGATTATAATTCAAACTTTAATGTTATGTACAAGTTAATTTGTTAATTCAAAAGTAAATATGAAGAGAACATGCCTAAATATTGACTTTTGTGAATACCATGGTGTGTTGAATGCTGTAATTGTTGCCTTAGATGTTTATGATGTCAAAATACTAAGTCTATAGTTTCATTTCCTCCATGTGCAAACCCTTAAGACTTGGCAACCTACATCCTGCAGTAACTGGGTTCAGAGGTTGTAGCTAGAAGAGATAGTTACTTTAGTTCTTTATTTGTTGCTTTCTCTTAAGAAAAATGTTTAATAACGTAATTTGAAACAGTAATACATTTCAATTATGCATTATGTATGTACATAAACTGACTGTATATTATGAAATGCAAGTTTACCAAAACACAGCCAAGACAGGACCATTTTGTAAAGACGTAAGATCAGTTTTATATTTTGAGTATGGTAACATGAGTGCACATGCACCACATCAGTGCTAGTTATGTAATATTAACCAGGCACATCTTGGAGGTCAATAAATATACATAAATATGCAATGTCATGAGACATTTGTGTTTTGAGGTTATTTGTTTTCATTCTACAACAAAAAATGAATGCATTTCCTAATTTTTTATTGTGGTTATACAGTCAAACAAATTGAGAGCACTCATTCTGTCAGGATACAGGAAAAAAAGAACATTTGAAATGTACTTATGGGGTTTTAGAGATTATACAAATATTTAAGATTTTTGGATAAAGAATATTTTTTTTAATCATAACGCAAAATTACTTTGCACTCGATCTGGTAAAAAACAGACTTGACATTTTCATCAACAAAGTTTCAGTAAAAGTACTTCAAAAAATCTAATTTTTTGTAAACAAAATGTATGCACTTTTTACTAAATGTCACACCAAATCTTGTGAAGATGCATATACTGCATCAAATAATAATAATAATGTGTAAATTTGTATGTGAACTGGTATATATTATACTGACACCATTGTGAAAGGGCTGAGGTGCTCATGTGATGAGTTTTGGGCTTAATGTAAGGGAAAGAGAATATGGCTGTTTCAGTTTTATTTTTAGTGCTTGTGTTAAGATGTTTTAATGTAATTTAGTCTTTTTCTTTTTATGGCTTGAATTACTGAATATTTGATAGTTTATGATATTTTTTTGTTGAAGTGTTATAGAAAAGCAATGCATTCAGTAGTTTACTTTTATATTTAAACAAGTACGTGTGCATGACGGGTAAATTCAAGTTAAAAATGTTTTATTTGCAGAATTAATAGGTTTCTGCGTCAGTTTGCCGAAATAGCCGTCAATGCGGTGATGTCAGTGGCTGATCTTGAGCGTAAAGATGTGGACTTTGAACTGATTAAGGTTGAAGGTAAGGAAGGAGGAAAACTGGAAGACACTATGCTAGTTAAAGGTGTTGTTGTGGATAAAGATTTCAGCCATCCGCAGATGCCAAAGGTGAGATGATACGTGATTGTTGTTAAACAGCATAATAAATTAAATCTCAGTGATGACGAGAAAACCCACTGGAAGAGAAATGTGTAAAAATGGCTGGTTTGGATTGAGAAAAGTTTTTTGTGATGGAGCGAACAAAGTATCGGTATTCGAACCTGATGATGACTGAAGAAGGTCAAAATGTTGTTTGCTCCATCACAAAAAATTTTCTTAATCAAAACCAGCTATTTTTACATGTATAATAAATTAACTGTTTTTAAATAGGTATACCTGAAGAAGTGTTAGTCATGTAGTACGGTGTTTGGTAAGAATTGGTTTACTTGGATCATAATGATCTAGTCATGACCTACTAATTCATTTTGAATAATTTTTGTGTTCTATTTCTTTATTTTTCTTAACTATGTTGTTGGGCATCAAGGCTTTTTAAAGTGTTTGATTTTCATCATGCAACTTTTTCATTGTTTGCCCAGTTTTAACTCTTCTCATGGTCCTGGTCAAAGACCATGTCATTGCGTTTGTAGCCTTACATTTGAAATTTTATTGAACTACTATTTTGTGAATGTATGTCAGTAAGTTTGGTATCAAACTGTAGTTTATAATTCAAATTTTAGTGTTTTATGTCAGTTAAAAAAAAAATCTTTTAAATATCAACTTTTGTTATTCATGGTATGTTGAATATAACTTTGGCTCAAGTTAGATGTTTGTGATGTCCTCATACAGAATCTTAGGATTATTACAAATTAGATACTCAAATTAGTGATATTGAGAAGTTGGAATTTAAATAAGAACTTGTTGTTGTTTTTTAGTTGGTAAGATATTACTATATTTACTGATTCAAACATTACCATGTTCACCTCTTACTTTTTAGGGAACACATTTGTTTTTGATGCATGAATAACCAAATAAAAACTTGGAATGTCCCCCACATGGTTTTCTGAGATATTAAGTATTTATGTGGAAACCTTTCTAAGTGGTAAAGCCCCCCAGTGGCTCAGCGGTATGTCTGCGGACTTACACGCTAAAATCCGGGTTTCGATACCCATGGTGGGCAGAGCACAGATAACCCATTGTGTAGCTTTGTGCTTAATTCAAAACAACATTCTAAGTGGTAAAACATTATTGTGCTTGTCATCATATTTTTTAGACCTGAATACAGTTTGGTTGCTCAGCCTGGTAAAGTATAATAGAATTGTCTGGTATTGATATGGTATCTTTTAATTATCTGTTATTTCATAATGCACATGCAAAACCTAAAACTTTTTTACATTCTCCATGTGCAAAATTTGATCAGGCTTAACAAACTGTGGCAAATATGCAAGTAGAAAAGATAACTGGTTTTTATAATTCTTTGTATACTTTTCTCTTTTAAGAAAAATGACTAAAATTTATTAACTTGTTTGTAAATAGTAGTAATGTATATACTTGTGTAATGTAAGTATTATAACCAAATATAACTATTTTATAAAATATTGGTTTACTACAATACAGCAAAGATCGGTCACTTTGTAAAGACCAGTTATGTACTATTGGATTTGATAACCTGTGTGTGTTGTCATTTTACTTCTGTAATGTTACACGGACTGCTGATTGGTCAATAAAATAATTTTTTACATGTGTATTATGTTAGGAAATTTACACTACTTGAACCAAACATTTGTAATTTTGTGGTATAATTTGTAGTAATTGTAGAACAAAAAAGCGAACTTATATTTATTATTTTCATGGTGGTTATGACCATGTTGTTCAACTGATTAAATCCATACAGAGATATAGTAGTGAAAATAACATGTTTTTTCGAGAAAAAAAGCTCTCTAATTATGTGGAGGATATAAGACAAGTGTGGAGATTTGACAGTTTTCTAATGGATCAAAGTAGTTTTAATCTTCAAATCAAAATTACTTTGCATGTTGAACAGCCAACATTTAAAAATAAAAAATGCCAAACTAATAATAAATTTAAAAATGTTAAAACTTAATTTAAGTATCTGATGCTATGTGATGAATACTGATAATTAGCAAATTTTGCAAAGATACAAGTACAGTTCAAGTTACAATATAGTTGCTTTATGGTTGCTTCAGAATCAGTCTGTCATGTAGAAGGGCTAACCTGTTCTGTAATTTATAGAAATAACAAGTCTCATAGTGGGTTAAATAACTAATTATTGAAGATGTCTACACGAGAATACAAAAACTATTTTTTGTGGTCTTTGTCCTTGTTTTGTTACAGGCTATCAAATAAAAAAAAAATCAGACCTTTGCACACCTGTCTGTCCTCTTTCATAATTCACTAATAGTTTTCTCTTCCATTTAATTATATATTACCTATAACTAGTAGGAAGTCAAGGTTTTCATTTGTCAAATGACATGTGGCTTTATGTTCTAAACTGTTAAATGTCAGTTTCACTCAGAATAACAACTAGCTTAGGTGAATTTATAACTTTTGTCATGTAGTTGTGCAGCCAGAAAAGTTTTGAGAAGTAATGGAATTTGGTTACATTTTACTTGTTATTAATCTGTATTGGCTGGTGTATTATTTAAATACAAATTAAGTGTTTTACTACCATTAGTATGAAAATTTAGGGTTAACACTCAACAATCAAGAGCAAGAAAAGTTTGGTCAAATATTTTTTTCCTGTTTTTCATATTTATTGTTAATGTATAATTATAAAAGTGACTAAATTGTGAAAATAGGGATCCTTATTTGGTTAGTCAAGACAAGAGTGGGTAAATTAAATAATAATAACTTGTAATAAAAATGTTGCATGATGCACATGTGGATAGCTCATGAGTAGTGTAGTCTGTGAGCATGAGATGCATGTGCCCTGAGTGATTTACAACTTATTGTGACACAATGTTAGATAGACATGGTTCAAAGAGCAATAAAACAAATGTAGTTAATAAATACATACAGTAAATATAAGTATATTTAAGGGTTAGTTAAGCTTAAATATGATAAAAAATATTTCACGGTAAACAAGGCAATAAAAACAAAATATAATTATGCATAGTTGTATATTGTTATAAAGTTAGGGTTAATTGGGATAAATGAATGTAGTTTCATATTATAAGATGAAGTCATCCTAAAAAGAAATAAGTATAATTTAGATTCATTTGTGGTTACAAAATCGTCAAATTGACCTATTCCATTTTGAGGTTGGGTAGATTTCATTAAAAATTATTCACTGAAAATAACTTTATATGCAGAAGAGTTATATGATATTAATTGAATGTCTGCCAAGTTTTGTGAAGATGTGCACACTGTATTAAGAGTTAAAGTATTAAAACTAACGACAAAACGAGTACAAAGAGGTTTTGTGGTCAGTCAAATCAACCAAGACTGTATTGAGAGAGTTTAAATTGATGCTGCATACCTCATACAGGTACTGTTAGTATGTTGTAGGTAGTATAACTTCTGGTTCTCTGAATCACCCTTCATTAGTTCTGTAAGGAGAAATTCTAGTTTTAAACAATTTTTTAAAAGAATATAAACAATATTATTTGTTAGTCATTCAGAAAATTTTCACTTAATATTAGATAGAAAACATTTTATTAGCATTATTATTAGAATGTGTAAATGATTTCGAAATAACATTTTGTTTTGCCAGTTGAGAACTGTAAATGATGCATGTTGTGTCTTACTGCTGTTGTGTTGCCAGTGCAGCAAAAAATTAGTTTTAAAAGTAAAACTAAATGTAGCACAACTTTAGTAAAGCCTCGATTATAGTGAATTTGTTAAACTCCAATATCTTTTGTTTCAAAGAGTAAGTAAAAGTTGCAATATTGGTGACAATTTTCTTAGCAAAAAAGGTGAATAGTATCTGAAGTAATCCAGTTGTTCAAAGTAAGTGTAAGAAGTATTCTAAGTTTAGAATACGTAACATAGTAATAATTATTTCTTATGCTTCATGTTTTCAGATGTGTCAAATCAGCATTGCCTTTGCCCTAGTGGTGAATAATAGTACTTTGTAATGCATTGTCAATTTTAAAATATGTAATCAATATAGTAAGAATTGCATGTTTTCATACTTTATTAAATTACTATTAATTCACAATAGACTTGTCAGTGACCTTTGGCAAAGCATGGTGTCAAATGTTTAAGTTCTAGCTGGTTTCTACACATAAATTTAGGCAATATATAATTTCTACAGAGTAATTTTCTGTTTAAAGTGTTAATTTACGTATTCTTCCCCCTATTTACTATGAAGTCTAATGACATACTTCACTCAGATATTAATTTAATACATAATATAAATTTTATGCATAGTTGAATTCCTGCCAAAGCTGTCAGTACTTGTGTTGGTCAGACACTATGCTATAACAACTTTGACCCAAAAATATCTGTTTGTAGACTCGAGCATTTAGTTTACGCATCTGGAGTCAAGACAGATTGATCATAATAGTATGTGGCATGCATAATTTACTTTCATTTTTACTTTGTAAATTAACTTTATATATTCTTTTTTTATCTTTGTTTAACTCTGATGTCAATTTAAAGCACCTGTTGTGTGATTTATTGTATATTTAAAACAATTCTGAATGAAATGGTTTGAAGCTTCAGAATTGTTTCATAAGTTATGCATCTTTTGGAAATAAAATATTTTTATATTTGCAATTTCTTGTATGCATATGCAACTCTGAAATTTCAAAGATATTTCATTCAATGTATTTTAGATTCAGTTAAATATTTACCTTTGTCACAGATTTTAAAAGTCAATATGTTCTTGTTTTGTTGTGAAAGATAACTACATTTTATCTTTGAATTACAATAAAAACATCTTTGCCATACAGACATCATAAGGCAACTTTTTAAAAATGTTAGTTGAAGGTTTAATGTTTGAAATGATTTGAAACCTGATTTATATTTCTTTTGGGAGGAGGGGACTATTTTCTCTGCCCATCCAGGCAGCTACTCAAGCCAAATTAATGGGTTAAATTACTTAAAATGGTTAAGTACAGATTGATCTAACTGTATCTAATCTTGATTTTAAGAAAATGGGCATTTTTTGTACCATACTACATCATAAGTTGTATGAAATGATAAAGCATAACTTATCCACAAAAACCTTTTGTACTTACAACATATCATCAAGCTAAGTTTTTGTGACATCTCTACATAAAGCCTTACCAGCTACTGCATATCGAAAGAACGCGAGTTTTTGTGATATGTTTAGATCTGTAGCCTTAAGACTTCTCAAAACTTAGATATAGGCAGTTACAAAATATTGTGATAACTGAAGTTGAGAAACAGTGATTGGTCACAGATTGATAAAACTATACTTGTTTTAAAATTATAATGAGAAATTAGTGCTGTTTTACTCAAAACTTGTAACATTCTTTTTGAGATTAGGAGAGCCATGTTATGCCCAGAAAAACTTCAGAACATTTGAAAGCTTAATGATTCTTTTGAAGGCATACAAGAAAGATAAATGTGTAAAAGCAACTAAAACTTTATTAAACTTGTATGATATACTTTAAATCACTCGCTGGTGCGATGTGGACTGCACCCATCTAAATGTGGAAAAATAATGAAGTTTTCAGTGTGTTTAAGAAGAATTTATAAAGTAATGGTGTCTCTTGTGTCCTGAAAATCCCACATAAGATGTACCAACTGTTTTATAATATATTAACCCTGATGAAGAGGTTTGTAATGATTTTAGTTAAGTTTAGAATGTTCACTGTACGCATACTTGTCATAAAATGTTTTTAGCATTTTTTAAACTACCTTTTCTAAGTCCCTTCAAGATGTTTAAGTATTATGAGTGTATCATGTTATTATTCCAACCATATTATGTTCATTTAGTAATGATGGAGAGGGTATGTGTGGTAATATTTAAATTTCAGGCAAGTTTTCTTTGGCTTGCCTGTTATACTTAAAATGAATGATCACATGGGAATATTTATTTCTGGGATATTGTTATATGTCAAACAAACTTCATTTTTAGTTTTTAAAAAAAATCAAATATTTTCTGTTAAAATGTTTGTTTTCAATTAAACCAAGAAGATGGCTGATGAAACTCTTTTTAGCTCTGTATCTTCTCTTGGTGGGTGTAAAGCTGTATAATGATAGTTGACTTTTTAAGTTGTTAACTGAAGCTCCTGCAACCAGTAGGCCAGAAAGTTATGACAAAATAATTTAGCCTGCAGATTTTTTTATATTGCCTTCCTGTTCAATTCATCCAGTTGTCTGATTTGTAACCAGACATTTAAAAATAGTATGTCAGAACTGTCTTCTCTCAAATGTCACTACCTAGATAATCTTCCATTCAATACCAGAATTCATCAGTTGAAACACTATTTATGTTAAGCAGTACAATGCTTTAAAATTTATGGTTTAAATACCAGGTGGCTACATATTAGAAACCAATAGATCATATGGTTTTAGTGCATATTTTATTGCTATTTGGTTCTAATTATTTAAACTGTTTCTGATAATGTGTTTTGTGTCAGAAAAACATGGGTTCAAGAAATCGGTAACACAAAAATATAGTACCCTTTTACCCAAGCGATTTTCAAAGGTCCACCTTTTGAAAGTGCTTAGATCAGTGGTTCCCAACCAGGGATGCAATATGGAATTCCAGAGGGTGCAAGATAGCATTTGTTTTGGCCACCTTCACCTTTATTCTTAAATAAATATTTACTGTGAGGGGTGTGAGAACATATTAAAATTTTTTAGGGGTGCAGAGCATAAAAAAGGTTGGGAACCACTGGCTTAGGTTATAGGGTATTGTACTTCTGTCATAACGTGCTTTCAGGCTTCCTAAAAAACCAACACAGTTGTATTGTGTCGCATTGATAAAATTAACATTACCTTGTTTGATTAAAAAATATATTTTGCTTAGCTATAAAAGTTGACTTTTAATCTTTAGGAACTAAGGAATGTTAGGTTAGCGATCCTCACTTGTCCATTTGAACCACCAAAACCCAAGACCAAACACAAGCTGGATGTAACCTCAGTGGAAGATTATAGAGCTTTGAGAAAGTATGAACAAGAGAAATTTCAAGAGATGGTACAACAGGTAATATTTTATCATTATAGCTCAATACATTTTGATAAAAATATTGTACTTCTAAAGTTTGTTTCTTTTTAACTGAAAAAAAAATTAAATGTTTGAAGTACAACTATGGTGTATTTCACAAAAGTTCTAATTGTTATTTCTGTCTTGCACACAAACAACTTGTTTATCAGTATTTGTTTCTTAAATTATCTTTTGTAACCATAACGATCCATGTTGTGTTATTTTTCTTTGTCAGTGATTTTGTTGCTAGAAGTAATTTTTACAGTAGATCTAACTACTAATGAGGGTGAGTTTTGAATATAGCTTTAGCTGAAAGTAAGAAACTGTTGGTTATAGCAACAGTGTATATAAAATTATTTTATTAATAACCTGAGTTATTGGTGTATTAGCTAGTCAGAATTTGTATATAGTGAACAAAGGATCTGAACATGAAAGTTTGAAAACTGTAGTTTATTATGACAAGGTCAGTGTTAGACCACTTAACTGCAAGGACTACATATAAGCATTTCAGTCGTAAACTTGTATAAGAACAACAACATAACATTTGAAAAGTATTTGTTCTGATTGAATTGCTCCAATTCCAGCTTTTGTTTGCTCTCTCTCTGTATGAAAGAACTGTTTGCTTTTGTGATGTTTCTCAAAGTGTTTGAGACTTTAACATGTGTAACCATTACCTCCGGTTTTCAGAAAAGAGTATTCTTAGTAAGTTTGTTTTATATCCCATTTATTCTCCAGATGTTATGCTGCAAGAACACTTGCTTTTCAAGAGTGATCTTGTTTGAGTTTTGTTCCAATTATATGATTATTAAAATATCATTCATCAAAAACAGGTGTGACAAAATCCACTGGTCATAAATGACTCATGGCAAGATTACATTATAAAATAAGTGATTTGTTGCAAATGATACATATTGTATGAATGGTTAGGATATTACATTACTTGAAACCCAGACTGTGTGGATTTAGCTGTTTAATTTAAAAGTTAAACTACTACAGATAATTATAGGGAAGAATTTTCAGGTACGTGGGTGTTGCTAACTACCAGAAGGTGAGAACATAACATGGACTGATTCTCAGTAAAGTGTTTTAACACTCCTATGAAAATTGGGGCCTAATAGGTCCCAGAGCAACTTGAAAGGTTATTAATATTAGGCTAATAATTTTGTGTTTAAATGAAATTGCCATTAACTGACCCTATCCCTTTATATTTTAAGGAGTAATGATATTTTGACTTTTCAGACATTTACGAAATAATATTTAAATTTTTTTTAAACATCCACTGAGGGTATCACTTTAGTGGATGTAAATATTTTTTTCGTAGGAGTGTTAATGATAAGAGAACAGCAGTATAGAACATATTATATGTACTTCCTTTATTATTATTACTGCATGTGTAGGTTAAAGACACTGGTGCAAACCTAGCCATCTGTCAGTGGGGTTTTGATGATGAAGCCAATCACTTATTACTACAAAAGGAGTTGCCAGCAGTACGTTGGGTAGGAGGACCTGAAATTGAAGTATGTCATTATCTGTCTTTATGTAATACACAACAAGAAATATGTATTGAATCAAATTCCAACTTTTTCTACTACTGTGCTTTGAAGGATCTTACTACCTTTTTTGCCAGGTTTTACAGTAGTGTATTAATTTTAACAGATGTCATGAATAGAATTGTTAGTTTTCTATAGCATTCTAAGACACCAGTTACATACAGCAACATTAGTATATAAAGGTTTTGCAATATTGAGATTCTGTTTCATTATTTTACTTGTGTGTGTGTGTGTGTGTGTAGAACTGATAGGAAAGTGCAAGTACCACTTTGTTCTATCTTCTCTATTTATATTTTGTTGGATGATAAGGTTGTTATCCTAATATATGAAAAAGAATGATGGTTTTAAAATGTCACAAACAATAAGATAATAAAATGGAACAATACTCTTGAATGGCTCGCAAGTTGAAATTTATTAAATATTACCAGAATGTTGTGTCATAAAGAAGAAAATAGTTCAGATTTTTAGATAATTGTATGTTGTATTTTTTTACAATAATTTTCATGTCTCTGGTGTTCATCCTTCAGTTTTTTTCTGTATAGGTAGAAGATATTACCAGTAATAAAAGTTGTGCAGAAAATTTACTTGGATATAGAAATAATGTAATAAGAGAACTTTTATGTGTACAGGATATTTCTTTTCAACCACATTATCTCATGTTATTTACAAGATCAAATTACATTATTAAGTTTTCAGAAAGTCAGTCTCTTCTCTCACATCACTTTTAAATTAGCACAGTTAAAATGTTCATATTTAGAATTTGTTTTGGTGTATGCGTTAATATTTGTTTTGGACGAAGTAATTTTAAAACAATCTAAACTTGTAACTGACTGATTTTCTCCTGTAGAAACCATTATCTTTTATTTTGGTCATGAAAATTTGTGCTTCTCATCTGTGTAAATGAAACTTGTCAGCCAACAAACAGTTGTATATTTATTGTGTATTTCTTACTCAAGGATCTGAAATTTATGAAAACTATTAAATACAACTTGATGCACTTGTTTCATAAGTTTCAAGCTACTAATGATAAGAGAACATTATCATGTGTAACAATCAGTGAATAAACCACAGTAAATGGAACAAGTTGTCAGAAGTCTGATGTTAGAGGAACTAGTTTTGACACATTTGTATGCCCTCTTTTCAACATCACTTAAAACTTCCTGACCTCTTGTGTCCTTAACAGTATTTCAAGGTCAGGGTCACATTGGTATTTATTGACCTGTTTCTTTCCTGCCAGAAGAAAACCCAGACCAAAGAAGACACATGAATGTGTGAAACTAGTTTCTCTGATGTCAAGCTTCTGACAGTTCTGTTTACTGCAGTTTTATCACTCACTAAACTTATCAAGATTATAAATTTATTATTTTAGAATCATAAATTATTTTATACTCATAAGAACTATCTTGTCAGGACTTTCACTTGATTGTATTTCTTGAACTCTTTAATTATATTAAGGTTTTATATTTTTGGTTTATTAAATAAAGGTAAGTTAATTTTGTTATTTTTAGTGTTAAACTGATGACTTTGATAGTACATATGTTGGCTGTACAAAAACATTTGCTTGTAACTTGAAATTTAAAAGGCTAAAGGCGGACTTTGCCTTGTCATGAACTTCAAGATTAGTTGAGGAACGTTTTGAAACTACTTTATATAATTTTAAAAATGAGTACAGAAATGGTATTTTTTCATCTTATTTTTAAAAGTTACGTTTTTTTGTGTGTGTGTTTTTTAATGTGAGCATACTTTATTGAAACGTTTCAGTGGACCAGCGTGTGGTATCATGAGGTCTGTGACTATATTAGTGCCAATAAACTTATATGAAACTTCAGGTCAACAGTTGCAGGTGTTTATGAGGAAGATTGTTGGAAATTATCATGTAGTGTTTTTAATTGTATCTTGATTTGATGAATAATAATACATATCTTGTTAGCTTATTGCTATTGCCACTGGTGGTAGAATTGTTCCTCGGTTCAGTGAGCTTACTCCTGAAAAACTTGGTAAAGCAGGCCTTGTGAAAGAGCTGTCTTTTGGAACAACCAAGGATCGAATGTTGGCAATTGAAGAATGCCACAATTCTAGAGCCGTCACAATCTTTATTAGAGGAGGAAACAAAATGGTAAGTTGTGTAAGAGGTATGTGAAAATAGATCTAAAGAAAGAGTTATGTTGGATAGAATAGGGTTAAAAATTCACATAGATATTTAATATATCTATTAAAATATTTACTTAATACTGCTCCATGCCAAGTAAGTATCACTATGAACAATTTTTCAGTAAAACTTGCTGGAAGTACTTCATATATTATGGAGAGATTCAATGAACAACTATAATGTAGTGTTTTCATGAAATTGTTTTTGACATAGTTTCTGTAGCTTCTCCTCATGTTTATCTTATCAATTTGTTCAAGTGTTTAAGGGGAGAAATAAATTTTCTGATATTTCATTTAAATAAACCTATTTAAGAACTTAGTTTCAAAGATTAAGAGAACTGCTTTCATAGGCTTTTCTAAAATTTGGTTTTTGTGGGTCAAAAA
Organism: Carcinoscorpius rotundicauda; assembly: GCA_011833715.1. NCBI lineage: Eukaryota > Metazoa > Arthropoda > Merostomata > Xiphosura > Limulidae > Carcinoscorpius > Carcinoscorpius rotundicauda. The sequence continues at coordinate 55,580,951 of CM022403.1, read as the reverse complement.
CCTTGTTGATATGAGTTTGAAAGTTTTGAGTATTTATTGGTCCAATTTTCTTTAATTTCCATGCACCTAAACTCTTAAATTACCATTTTTACACATTAAAGTTTAATAAGTGGTTCAAAGTATACTTGAAACTTCAGACATGTCATGTAAGTGAACTGTTAATACATAATCAACGTAATGACAAATAGATACAGTGTATAATTATCCATTTCTCCAAATGTGCATGTTATAATTATTTTGTAGAGATAAACTCAATTTAATTGAATGGATATTTATGTATATTAATAAAGTTAGCACCAAACTATTGTTTTAAAATTCAAACACTTGTGCTCTTAAGTTTTCATTTCAGTATATTCTGTTTTTGAGTACCCTGAATCCTGTGACAAATCTAGCATGTTGATTTTCCCTTTTAAATTTTGTGCCTTTCAACTAATAAGAAACAAATTAGATATTTAGAGGCTCGAAAATAAAAATTCCTATCTTCCTGATTGGTTGAAACAAATTTGTTTATATTACATAAAACTAAATTCTTTTCACTGTCTTCTCACATTTCTTTTAATTTTTGAGATTAAAGGTTGTCGTTTGCAATAAGATTTTGAAGTATTCAGTTTAAAGGTGGTGTCTTGGCAATAGTGAAATCTTTAACTATTTATAGGCTAATTAGAAAGCGAGATAAATTATAAGTGTTAAGGCACTATTCTAGTGTCTGAATTATTTTTGGATGATTACGTTAATGAAAAAAACACTAGCCTTACTAAATTGCATCTTGGAGTGCAAAAAAATCTCAAAACTAGGGTAAATTAAGTGCTAAATTTCTTGACTTTTAAACATTAATTTTTGATATACACTTTTAAATAAAATTAACTGATAGGTAAAGGTTAAAAGCATTAGGGAAAAAAGTTTTCTCGTGACCACTCATTCATGAAAATCATGCAAGTTCTTTGACACTGTGTGAAGTATCCGGGAACTTTGTTTACTGTAAGCTTTAAGCTGTTTTTCTGGGTGATGCATTAGTTGTCATGGTACTAAAGACAGTTTATTGTATAATGATAGAGCAACAAAACTGAAAGGAATTGTATGTTATCTAAATTTTAGAAACCAGACATTTTTAATGTAGGTAATTTTGTTTGTTACAGTTTGCAGACACTCAAGAAAAATTGCATTTTATTTTATATTTTCAGTTTTTCTATTTACTTTGAATAATTTGTAAAGTTAATGTAAGGGAAAATAAGAGATGAAATGTAAAATTTTACTGAAAAGAAAAGTAAGCTTCTAAAGGTTGTGTAAGTGAAATATAAGAATGGGAATGTTATTTTATTCGAAACTTTGAAAAATCACCTTTTACATAGGCTAATTGGGTAAAGGCTTAATAAATTTATGGACAAATCACTTGTAAGAAATACTTTACTAAATGATCTGATCTTGTAAATAACAATATATGCTTCATATGTTCAAAGATGTGCATTTTTATGGTTATGGTGTTCTGAAGATTGATCAGGCTTGTAACCTTCTTATATTCCTAAACTTTATTACCAGTGTATGTGAAACAGCTTAGCATCAATACAGTTTGTAATTCATGTTTTTTATATTATCAAAGTTAAACCATAATTGCAGAAGGATATATTTAAATGAATTTTTAGCTTTAGAGCTTTTCCCTTCAGTATATTAAACCAGTTTGAAAATGCACAGTAGATATTGACTAACTAGATTGTGAAATGTTAGCTCATATTAATACATTCCTCTCGTATTTTCTCTTAAGAAAAGTAATTCTTTTTAATATTGCTGATGATATCTTTATAACCAAAAGAAAGAAAATATATTAAACAACATAAACCAGATGACTGTCTGTTTTAATGGCTGAAGCACATAGTTAACTAGTGTAGCTTGATGTGTTTAGGCTAAAGGCGTTACTATGAACAGTTATGGAATATTTTAAATATATTTATAAGTTAGTTTGAAAGATGGATAACTTGTAGTTGTGTATTCTGTTCTGGTACATGATGTATTTTTTGTGTTTGAAAATGCATGATGAAAACTACATTAATTATTTTTGGACAACCTACAGGGTGAGTTAAACAGGTTTACTAAACCAGGTACCTGAAGGCCAAAGTTAATGCTATGAATACCAACTTCCTTTAATTTTTGTTATATATTTTTTAACAAAAGTAATATAAAGATATGAAACTGTAAGACCAAATCTTTTTATTCTCTGCATTAAAATAACTTTTCACTCAGATTGATCTGATGAAGCTTTAGTATATTCATGAACACAAATTTAATACAAGTGCCTTTATCTTTGTGTGTGTGTACAAGATACTTTTAATGGGTACTACAAGGTTCCCATATTTTGTGAAGATATATTTAGTAAATAATGAGTTATACTAAACATTTCTCTGTGGCTTCACAGAAATGGGGTTGGTTCAGTGGGCTGGTGCTGTTGATAGATGGTTATGGAAAACAGTTGTGTTAAGTATGTGGTTTGAAAGAGCTGCAAGGCACTTTCGTGATAACACAACCTCATCTCGTAATGTTGAAACCAATGTATCGTTCATAGCATCACAACCTCATCTCGTAATGTTGAAACCAATGTATCGTTCATAGCATCAGTCTATCCGAACATAGCACACATTTCTGAATTGTTCAAACAGTAAATAAAAAGTCTCGAAGTTTAATATCACAATAGTTATTAAGAGTATTGTTACACATTTTTGTTTTAAACCTAACGTACAAGACATAAATAAAAGTAAATATTGCCCTATTTAATTGTTTCAAGGAATTACTGATAAAATAGACATTTCTGACAGAATATAAAAACAGAAAAAACGAGATTTTTGTTGGTTTCAGATAGTAGAAGAAGCAAAACGAAGTCTCCACGATGCTCTCTGTGTTATCAGAAATCTTGTGAAAGACAATCATGTGGTGTACGGGGGTGGTGCTGCTGAAGTTGCCTGTGCTTTGGCTGTTAGTGAACAAGCAGACAAGGTAAGGTGGATATTGGTGTTACCCTGGCTGTTAGTGAACAGGCAGACAAGGTAAGGTGGATATTGGTGTTACCCTGGCTGTTAGTGAACAGGCAGACAAGGTAAGAAGGATATTTGTGTTGCATGTAATAAATTCTCTTTACTCTGGTTCTCAAAATTATAAATTGTAATCAAAATTGTTGTTGTTGAACACAAAAGTCCAAGTATATATAAGGCTTTAACTGGTTTTATGTATCAGAAAAGGTAAGGTATAAATTGCTGTCTCTTAACATGTGGTTAATGATGTGTAATGACACTCTTTGTACAGAACTTTATATCCTTGTTCAAAACTCTGATGTATTTCAATAATTTTGTGCCACACAGTAGTGTAGAATAATCGTTGAAATGTTGTAATATGGTGATTTTATTAACTTGGTAAACTTCTAAGCTGTGGGTGATGTATATTGTGTTATGTATACCGTTACACAGTAAATATGTATATCTCTGAGATTGCTAGAAATGGTATAAGCTCAGTTATGGTTTTCCATTTCACTGATTGAATTTACAGAAAAAAATGTATCAATAAAATAGCAAACAACGTATGTATATTTTAATGGATTAAAAGAAGTTAAAATTTGTATTTCAGGCTGATAAAAATAAGACAGAATTTAACATGTGCTTTTATTTCAGTATCTATAAGTTGTATGAAGGAAAGTAGTACGTAGTTTCAGCTGATGAGTGGGTAGTTTACAGTCTTGGATATTTACATCTTAGTATCGTAAATTTTGCACCCTTACATTTTAAGGACTTTTATATCATTATTGCCTAAAGACATTTAATTTGAAAAAACTTTATGGCCTCACGTCACTACAAATTGGAGTATTTCAAGACGTGAATGATAATGTAATTTCCTACAATCATAAGTGACAAAGAATCTGTGGATATGAAAATATGGCATGAAGTTGTTGAAGGGGGTGACAGTAAACGTACAGTCTGTAATTGTGTTTAAGAACACACAAGAAATAACAGATGCAAGCTGATTACCTACAACTGAACTCTTTTTTATATGGACTTTTGTGTGGTACATGTATTAAACACTGGGGAAGTGTTTTAACCTTCATGTGTAGGTGGGTTTATTAATTGTCTTAAATCAACAAGTTGTATATGATTCAATTCAACAAACCATTATATCACAAGTTTCATTAAAAAAATGATTTGTGTAATAAATATTTTTCATGAAATGAAGTTTATATGAATTAAAACAATCTTAAAAAAATGTAAACAGATTTGTGTGTCTGTGGGAACCTTAAATTAAAACGTGGTGCTTGAGTTACTTGAAAACAATAGCTTTAAAATATTCATGATAAGAGAGAACATCTTCTTACAGATCTCATCGTTGGAACAGTATGCATTCCGAGCTTTTGCTGATGCTTTAGAGAGTATCCCACTGGCATTAGCAGAAAATGCTGGTCAACCACCAATCCTAACTCTAACTGAGGTAAAGGCAAGGCAGGTCAAAGAAAATAATCCTTGGCTTGGTATTGACTGTTTGAACAAAGGAACTAATGGTAAGCAACATTAGGTGTTTCTTTGTGCATGTTTGATATTTAAATATAACATTTTATTTGTAGACCTTTCTTTTCAACCTCAGGAAAATTCATAATCCTTTTAATTATGTTTTGATGTTCGCACTTCAAGAAGTCACGTCCTACAACAAGATGTAATTGTTTTTAGAACCAAGCTTGGCTATTTGGTTATTTTAAGTGAAGTACAAAAGTAACATTATGTAGATTTGTTGCAATGATGAAAAAGTTCCGAACAGTTAGATTCAGGGTGACACTGAATGTTTCAGTGTAGTCTTGTATTACTGTCAAACCTTAACCATATTTCCACTTGTAAATAAAAGGAACGTCAATGCAACAATTGTTAATTTTCACAATGTTGGAAAATTACTAGTGCTGGTGATCAATTTAAATATAACACAATGTTTGATTTATGGAAAATGGAAAATATTTATTATGTATTTAAGTTTTGTTTAACAATTTCTCTCCTATTTGTGTGGAATAACATGTTTGACTCATTGGTTCATGACTACTTCTGTAACTTTTAAATCTCAAATTATGACTGTTGTACATACAATAACATCATAAAATTATAAATACAATAGGGTTAGCTACACTGTTATTAAATGTGTGAAAAAAAAGCATATTCTTGCATTTTAACTGGTTTTACTGACCATCAACTACAGATTGAGTGAAGAAAGTTTGATTGTTAATTGTAGAATATACTATCACAGTATGTGGTTTTGGAAGTTGTTGGTAATGAAAAAATAACAATTGCACATTAAAATAACTAGCATATTTTTAGCTGTTCATAATATTTAATGTTACACCACAGTTTAAAAATTTTGAACTGTGCATAATATAAAACGTTGTCAGGAGTCGCATCCATTAAGGGTTACTTCAGTCAAAAAGCACTACATAATTTAGCTTAGGATGTCAGATAAGTGTTTTATGTTGACTAAGAAAAATGTAGTCTTTTTACGAACTTCAATTATCTTGGTACCTTTCTTTTGTTTTAAATACTTTGTTAAAATTTCTCATGTAAAGTAAGCTCAGCATTATGTTGATTATTACATGTTATACTTCCCATTTGTTTACCCGTGTATTTGTTGACATTACAGACATGAAAGAACAGAATGTCATAGAAACCCTTACCAGCAAGAAGCAACAGATAAGCTTAGCTACTCAACTTGTCAGAATGATTCTGAAAATTGATGACATACGTTCACCAGATAACTTAAACATGTAATTGATGTTTTTGTTCTCTTTCTCATTAAGAATAAATCCTTTGGCCTGCTATATACATGTTATAGATTGAATTCTCTTTGCTGTAATGGAATATTTCCAGTAATTTAATTTTTTATTTTTTTTTTGGCATAATGTCAGTCTGTTACCCTTCAAAGCATATTATGTTGGTTTTATTTTTTGTACTTCAGAAATACATTTGGCTACTAACACCAATGTTTTGTCAGTTGTTTTTGTGTGGTATTTGTGACTATAAAATAACAGTTTCCAAGAATATGGGTATATTTGGCATTTTGTGATGCCAAGTGGACGTAGCAAATTTCCTGATCATCACATTGAAATCTTTCTAATGGGATATTGTACTTGTTTTATAATACAGCATATCTCAACATACATGTATGTATGTTTCTTAAATAATGGAAGAACAGCTGAAAATGATAGAACATGCTTTACAACAGTGGAACAACTGATGGCTGAATTGGTTTAACTGTAGAAGTGTTGTCATTTCAGTACACATAGATAAAAATTCACTTATCACAACTTTCTTAGTTACATTCAAATTGTAATTAAACTACATCATTATGTCTGTGTGTACACACAAATAAACTTCAAATCAAAATGTAATTCATAAATCAAATTTTAATTTATTTAAAATGAGAATACCTGAATATATTTTCAGTTAGTAGTTATTGTACAAAATTTATTTACTCCATCTTGTCCATTTTCTGTTTTTTGTCATTCTTTGATGTATTTAACACAATTACATATTTATAATATAATTGATTTGTTTCTCTTTTTAAGGTAAAATATATATTAGTTCCACTTTTGTAAGCTGTACTTAAATAGACTTGAGTGATGTATAAATTTATATTCATATCTACTTGACAACACATTACAAGTAGAGCTGTGCAAATAAGATTGGTTTTCGAGAAATATTTACATTGTAAAATGCCTGAACATGAAATTTATTAAGTTTTGTGGCAAAGGCAGTGAATTTTGAGATGAAGACGAATACAAGTAGGTGTAACTTTTTAAAATTCCTAATATTTCACTGAATTTCTACAAATGTTTTACCTTGGTGAAGAAGCATCATTGCTGATTTATTGTAGTGCCTTTTGTTGGGTCAAAAAAATTGTTTTTGACAGTTCCCCCGATTCTTGATGTTTATTATACAATATATTATCCCTGATTTAATCTATAATTGTTGAAATGTTCTAAAATTTTGTTGCGAGTACGAATATTTTATTTTATTAATACACCTGACAGAAGTGGAACTTGAGTGCGAGACTTTCACATGACAGTCAAGCACTATCTGTTGGGACAACCTGGTCTTTGTTATTAAGCATTAACAAATAATTCAGATACATCATTTAAACTCTCACATTATTGTAGGTTTTCGTAATATTATAACATGTCATACTAATTATAATGAGCTTAATTTTAAAAATTCCCACTATACCAGGATTTGAATTTGAGACTTGCACAACCACCAAACAAATTTGAGTGAAAACAAAGAGACCATATTACTGAGCAAAGTCTAATTTGTATAGCCTTCAATTTTTATTTATAAAGATATAAACCATAAAGTCAAATCCACGTGCCACATTATCTCACAGAATGTCAGTAATACACTTTGACATTTACTGTTACACCATTTACAACTAGTAGTAATACAAAGTTTTGATTTATTAGATGATGTGTAATCCTAGCTTGTTGTCATGACAGGTTTTGAAATATTTAACTTGCAGATTTAAATTTACTATTGAGTTCAGATTGGCCATGTAAAGAAATTATTTCGAGGCACTTAGTCAAACTCCCAGGATTCCATGCTGTGTGCATGTTGTTATTGCATTCTGAAGTATATATTTGAAATACACATTATTTTATATATTACCACTACTGTTATTACAAGAAAATTTCAGTGATGCAAACAGTAATAAAACAAGGTCAAATGTGTTGTATTTCTTGCTTTTTATTTTTTGTTATAAAAGTAATTGAAACAAGTAACAATTAGAAAGTTAATTAAAAATAGTAATAATAAAACTTGTTAATGTTTGCTCCCAGCTAGCTTGTATGTTATTCATTCAATAATTTAACTTGAGCCATGATATTTGTTAAGTAATTTGCAAACGTGTGTTGCAGTATTCTAAGTTATATACAGTTCAAAGGGCAATAGAATTAAATGTAATTAGATACAGACTATTAACATGCCTTAAAATATTTAGAGTAAATTTTAACATTTATATAATAATTTGCAGCACTTTAAAACAAAAAAGTAATTTTTGTTTATGATTAATACAGGATCATTCAAATGGGCAAGTCCATATAGTAAAAGGTTAGGGAATAAAATGGGTAAATTTTGTTTTAAGAAAACAATTCTTCCTCGTGTAAGAAGTTACAGAAGTTAGACTTTAAGATAAAGATTACTGGGCTTAGACTTGTCAGTGTCAAAGTTGCATCCTGACTCCATATATTCAAACAAATCTTATATTTTTGTGTACAAAAGATCTGTAGTGTCTACTACAAGCCAAATTTTGTGAAGATACTTTCTGTATTAAAGTCATTACAGTGTACACTGTCATGGTCATTTGGTAGTTACAAGGTCAATCAAAATGATCAATCCACAAACTGTATTATACTTAGTAATGCCATCAATGAAAAAGTGATTTACAAGCATCATGATTATCACAGAAGGGTTCGATAACATCACAAACATCATCAGTAATCAGCTTGTATCTAGTGATATTTTAAATTGTTTGTAGACTTGTTATCTGAGAGCATGTGTGTAAGCTGTTTTGATCCTGAATATTTGATCTCTCTTTGGGAAAAATCAAGTTTGTCATTGCTTTTGTGCACATAGAGCTTCCGAACTTTTGAGATAAAATATAGTAATAACATTTTTTGAAGTTATATGAACATTGTCTTGCTAAAAAAGTTAACATTTGACCTACAAAATGATACGGTAAATACTCTTCAGTTAGACATTAGAGACTCAGTAGTAAAATGTTTTAATTATATTGTAATATTTTAGTTACAATTTACAAAATAAAAATCCTCCATCTCCTCTTTTAATAATATCCCTTGCATGTGAAAACAGTTTTTTGTGTTGTTTCTAACTTAAGAAAACCTCCTTGGTGCAAGTGTTAAGCACTTGAAGTTGCATAATTGGAATTCAAACAAGTGATTTGAGTCATTTATTTTGTAAAAGATGTAACCTAAAGAGAGAGGTCTTACTCAAACTACTATGCAAACTAAACAAGTACTGAGGTCAACCCTGTTTCTTTTCATTTATTCATAGTGTAACTGAAGACTTGGTTATATGGGGAATTGTTTATGTAGGTTGTAAGACTATCAGTTGTCTTTAGTGTTTCATAAATTTAAAATTATCTACTTGACAATGATAGAAACTATTTTACAAGATGGTGTAAAATCATTTTAGGAAGTTTAATACAGGATTTAAACTTTGAAAGAAAGGTAACTTTGGTGGGAAATTAAGATTTAGCACTGAAATTACACTGTTCATTACTTAGACTGGTATTTAGGGACTAGATTTAAAAATTCATTGGTGTAGACTAGGTATTCTGTTCTTATTGGCCAACTTGTTTAGGATCATAGCACTTAACCACCATTTAGTTCAGCATGAGACTTTAATTGACGTGTTTGATTCAGTTTCATATTGTAAAAGCACAGTATCATTAATAATCTTAGAATTCTATATTTAATGGTTTTTGATATTCTGAGACTTATTGTAGTTGATAGCTTACCACTAATTTCTGTTTGGTATATAGTACGAGTATAAAAATCTGTGGGTCACAGGTTTGAATCGCCTGTCCATCAAATATGCTCGTCCTTTCAGTCGTGGGGGCTGTTACGTATTTTTAATATTTTATGTTCTTCGTAGACTAAACGCAACAGAAAAACACAGATAACAGCTTGTATAATTTATTACACTTAAACTATTAACAGATATAACATAAATTATATGATAACAGTGACAGATATTAAGTTACAACATTCGAAATTAATTACAAAACAAAATAATACTAGTTTCAAACTTCAAAATTAATCACAATACAAATTGGTACTGGCGTGTATCTAATATAATGATCTAAAATGAAAGTCTCAAATTCCAGTCTAGGCTGTGAATTTGGTCCCACGAAGAAATTCCGAAGCTTAAATGAAGAAGTTCAGAAACAGTTCACAGTTCAATAAATTCGCCGACTCTCAGCACAAGCAGTAATTTAGATGGATCGTAGAGATTGACGAAATAAAATCACAGCTTCCGTAGATCTAACTTCAGTCACAAATCCAAGTTGAATAATCACAGCAAACTTAATCAAATAACTGACTCTTCTTTTGAAATAAGACTGATGTCTGACTCTCTCTCTTTCCTTGTTCTAATAAAACTGATGTCTTAATCTCTCTCGCATCTTCGTCTGTTTATATATTGTAGACCTAAACTCCTCGAAAGACCGCGAAAATTCTACAGGTCTCCAGAGCAATCCACGCATGTCCGTTCTTGCACGAGACTACACGTCTAGACACGTAGTCACCAGCACTTCATTTACAAACATATGATTGGATTACTTAATTCAAGAAAATTCTAAATGTTACCCTAAATGAATAATAAAGTATTAGTTTAAACTTCGAAACAATAATATAAATATGGAAAAATGAAAATTTAAACACAACACTACATGTCGCTTACAAAATATTTACACGACATTTACATAACAGGGGCGTTATGTGATAGTCAGTCCCACTATTCATTGATAAAATAGCTGTGGGTTGTGATGACTCGTTGTCTTCCCTCTAGTCTTACATTTGTAAATTAGGGACGGCTAATGCAGATAGCCCTCGTGTAGCTTTACTCAAAATTCAAAACAAACCACACAAAAGATCTGCAGTTATAAAGAACTTGTATATTACAATTTAGTATTCATACTGAAACATTAATTCTGTACTACAGAGATATGGTAAAACTGTTGGTTTTGTGAAAGTAACCAACCCTGAAAAACGTCCATTGTAAGGAACAGGTAATACGAGCCGTTGTTGTTTTTAATTAAGCACAAAGCTGCACAATGGGCTATCTGTGCTCTGCCCACCACGGGTATCGAAACCCGGATTTTAGCGTGTAAGTCCGCAGACATACCGCTGCGCCACTGGGGGGCAAAAAATATGTGTCCCGCGCCGGGCAGGGAGCCCGGGTTTCCTGGGTTTGTGCCAAGTTTCGATGCCATGAATTTGATATATTTTTACACAGTTGAATACTATTAGTCAAATGGCAAGTTCATATGTCAAATATTTGATGTTAAAAATGCAACTTATTTAGTTAGATAGTTAGACCTGCCATTAATTGCTATAAGATACTCCAGCTTTTTATATTTGTTGTATTCGGGAAAGGTAAAAATTCTTTGGAATGGAATATTCGATACATAGCGAATTGATGAATTTTATGTCAAAAGAAAACCAATCTGGATTTCTCACAAATGCAATCAGCACTAACTGCCTTAAAATGTTAAAAGTTAATGGGTTGGAAGAAAGGTAACTAATTTGCACTACCTATCGCCAACTCGTGACGGACCGAATATAGGAATTTTACCGTCACACTTGTATTGACCCCACAGTGCAATTTTTGGCAATGATAACGGGACACGAACCACAGAATCTCAACTCCACAAACTGGCTAGATAGCAATCGGGTCCTGAGAACCAGATTGATTTCTGGTGTTTAAAAATAGAAAATTTCAATTTTGTTTATAGTGACAAACAATGCGAAGATATTAATAAAATGTTTACTTTAAAATACTTCAAACGTTAGAATCCAAGTTTGAATACCTGCAGTGGGCTGAGCAGGTGTATCCCATTGTGTAGCTTTGTGCTTAACTATGAACAAGCAGGAGATAAACTTTAGCTGTTCTTGATGCTATAAAAGAGTGTGAAATATTCTTTCAATCCTACCTGTTTAAAGTCAATGACATATTTTGTCTAACGAAGAAAGCTGCTTTTTCCAATTTTTTGTTTTGTTCTGCATCCTGCCAATAAATGCTTGAAATTAACTTTTCCCCCACGGATATTTACATCAATAACTCAAACGGAAAACAATAGTTTAACATGAATACTTTATTTTTTAAAAGAAGGCTAAATAAATTATACGTAGGTACAGCACATATTAATTAATCGCACTGTATGCCAATTATCTTAATTCAGATTAGAACATTATTTCAATCGGATGATATGCTTCGTTCATGAGTTGTTTAGTGCCAGTTACTTCAGTCAATAAGAAATCCAGAATATGGATTTAGATCCGTGGTGATAATCACTTTTACAACAGTTGTTTCGAACATGTATGACTTAATGTGTTTTTTTTTCTATTACATTTATCCATATAATATGGTGATTCAATTTTACTGTCTTCAGTGTTAAATTATCATTGGTTTGGTTTTAATTTGTAGGTGACTGCATACGGATGTCCGAGTGTATTTTCTGGCATAGATATTACTCGGTATGTTACTGTTTAATTAGTCTTCATTTGGGAGTTGAAAATACCTTTTTTTGAAGTAGAAGGAGATCTTTAAAACACTTCCTAGGACAGTCTGTTATGGAACTAAAATTTTTCGAGTGGATTTAGCCTTTGAATGCTAAATAGATTTAATATACAGGGTGGCCCGTAAGTCCCTACCCATCAATACATCTTATGTATCCAGTGTATCTGTGCTGTCACCAGTATTTTTGCGCTCATGTACCCACAATACGCTCTTCAAATGTAAATGGGCTTACATCAGCCATATATCTCTGAAAAACAAATTTATTCAATACGACATAACGTATGGATGGGTAAGGACTTACGGGCTATCCTGTACAATAACTGCATTGGCCAAATATGAAAAGTATGATACGTGTGAAAATACTGCTTTGGTCCTCAGTAATTCACGAAATAGGCATAACCTTGGTTATTGTTAGGATGAAGGACGAAAACGCAGTAACAGTAAAGATATTCGACTAATGACGTAAGGCAGTTTGCTTGTCAATTATAACTAAGACTAATTTGTATCAAAGATTTTATGGAACTTTTCTGGTCGCAATCATTACATGTTTGACTTATAATTCGTAATATAGTTTATTCGTCTCTATGCGAGTCGGGTGGTAGTTAGATCAAAAAGTCAAGTTCGTTGTTTATTTCTTTTGTAACAAACGTACCTGTGATAAGTGGACATTTGCTTTTAACCTTCGAATTAGCACATCTTTTTCAGTTGGGACTGACTGCTGTATTTTAGCATTATCTCGAAGGTGGCTTTGTTTCAGTTGATTATGTTCTTGGAACTGATTTTACTGATGTTTCGTCACGTCACAGTTCTTCCTGTTGGTACTGTGTAACATCAGCAGTTCTTCCTGTTGGTACTGTGTAACATGCAACAATAAACCACAAAAGTTCCTTATCAAACAATCCTCTCGTTTTTAAAGGTGTTATGATTTAAAAAAAAAAAGATTTTAGTAAACTAAATATTACTCTAAAAAGATTTTATATTTAAAATACAGCTTGCTTGGGGTAAAATCATTAATTCACATACACGACATTTATAGTCTAATTGGAAATATGGAAGTACAGAGTAATAAAATATATATATGTATATATAATGTCGTTTTTGTTCGTTTCTTTGTTCATGAACGTGGATATCTGTGAAGTAATAGTGTTTCTAATGTTAGAACTTTCGTTTTGTTGGCTTCCAATTTTATCTTTAAATTCTTAACTTCTTGAAGTTTCACAACTTCGGATATTTGCGTAAACGAGAAAACTCAGTAAAATGTCTGACACATCACTTAAGCTTAATCTTTAAAAGTTTGAAGAAAACAATTTGGAATTTTTTGTCTGGAGAAGAATTTCGCAGACTATGCATATATTAATTAGAAGTGTTAATGTATCTGTATAGTAAACTCGTGGATTTATAGTGTTTATAAAAAATAAATGAAGGCCAAATTCCGTCATTCAGTTTTCAATTAGAACATTAAGCACACGGGCTTGGCGTGGCCAGGTGGTTAAGGCACTCGAAGCATAATACATGTCGAAACGTTCCTTTCTGGCCATGCTAAGCCAAGTTATTGTGTAAAACATTGCTCACATTACCATGAAATGCTATTGTATTAAACCTAAAGTTATTGTGACTGATGTTTTTGAGTAGATAAGGTTTTAGGTTGTCGATAAGAGAATATATATATATATACACACACACGTTTGTTATAAACAGAAACAAAAATAAATTAACATAAGAACCGGTTATATTATCAAATAAATTACTTAATATCTTACTTTCCCACATTATAGCTTGTAACAAGCTAATTACACTGCACAACAATTTTTTGAAAAGTTTTTGCTGATTGTGATAGGTATCTGGTAGGTATGTACAAATATAGTTTTGGTTTTGCTTCATTACGTACGAACTTGAGAAATAGACAGTTAACTGTTTTCCGGAAATAACGTATTTAATTGCGTGTGTTTCTAATACGCTATTAATCTCAACATAATTGAAAGTGTTTTGCTCCTGATTTTCGTTTGTATTCAATGTCCGGTGCATCACGTTGCAGTGTCCAACAGTAGTCAGCAGGCATTGACGGATTCCAGTTGCTCTGATATCGTTTTTCCATTGTAGTAATGTGCTGGTGAAACCTTTTATTGTATTCGTCATTGACAGCAACGAGATTTACGAGGAAGAAGTCCAAGTGTGAGTGGAGGAAATGAATCTTGAGTGACGTGTTGCACTTCATTGTTTTGTATGCTTTGAGAAGTTTGTCTACCAGGTGAATGTAATGCGGGGCTCTCTAATTGCCAAGAAAGTTGTCAAAGATGTCTTTGAAGAGGAGGCAAAAAAATCTTAACCGGGTCGACAAGCGGTTCATGTGCCACATTTTTCTGTCCCGGAACTAACTTTTTACGGAGTGGCCAGCTCTGTCTGGTGCACAAAGTCCGGCCTGCGATGTCCAACGGGACAGTCAAACACAGAGAGTTCGCGCTTACGCGGAGATTAAGCGTTATAGAAGAATATGCATAAGATACTAGATGGTCCCATATTTTTGTCGAGCAATAAAGAAATTTTAATAAGCAAATCTCGTTAATCCATAGGCATTTAAGCATTGGCGCAATGACGTACATTTCTGTAATTACGAAATCTCACGTGTTCCAATTGTTCTTCGAGATTTACTCACAAACCCTATTTTGATGTTATTTTGTAACAAAAATGGCAGCTAATTGTAAAAGAAAAGTTGACGACGAAACTCGACAGTTTTATGATGATTAAACTGCGCAATACTGTTTTGTTCAACAACAGAAGAACGTGATTTGTCTGCTGTGTCATTCGACAGTAGCAGTGTCGAAGGTATCCAATATACAGCGTCATTATGAGTCGCAGTATAAATATTTCCACAACGTTGTTGGTGATGAACGAACAGCTCGAATTGAATCTCTGCGGCGGTCGCTGAATCACCAACAGAACGTTCTCTCAAAGCAGTCAGTAGATTTAAGTGCAGCATGTGAGGTCAGTTACGATATTTCGTTGATGACAGCGACGTATGGTCGACCGTTTACTGATGGTGATTTTGCCAAGCAATGTATGATTACTGCATCAGAAAAGTTGTGTCTGGAAGCAGTTCGCAAGCTACAGACAGTGACTTTGAATCGTATGACAGTTCAATGAAGAATTTCACACCTGTCAGCAGACGTGACAAGGCAGCTAACAAATAAAGCAGCAATCTTTGTCTACTTCTCTTTGGCAGCAGACTAGTCGTCTGACATCAATTCAACAGCACAGCTACTAGTTTTTGTTCGTGTTGTGTCATCATCGTTTCATATCACAGAGGAACTAATCGGCATGGGTTCCATCAAAAATCCCCCATACTGGACTATACATTCCTTGGGACTAAGCACATGAAACAAAACAAAAACTAAACATACTAAGAAACCAGATAAACACAGCCATAAAACTATGCTCACCAGATAAAATTAACGATGAATTAGACAAAATAAAACAATACTTCATCAACATCAATAAGTTTCCTCCACAAACCGTAGAAAACATTATACGCACACACCTAGACAGAAAGCAAAATCAACTAACAAAAGTAAATATATCTCACGAATCAAAAAATCACGAAACCATATACTGCTGTATACCATATATTCCTGACATCAGCAAACAAATAACCAACATTTGGCAAAAACTAGTAACAAAATATAACATTCCAGTTAAAACTAAATTTATTCAAAAACCAGGCACAAAACTAAGGTCTATACTATGTAAGAACTACACTGACAAACACCACACCAACATTATTTATAAAATACAATGTGATAACTGCCACGACTTCTATATTGGAGAAACAAGTAGAAAAATGGAAACCAGATTCAAAGAACATAAAAAGTCGCCTTCACACGTTTTCAAACACTGCAAGTCAAATGGACACAACATAACCATAGAAAATACTAAATAAAGAAACAAACATAAACAAACGCAAAATTAAAGAAGCCTCACTTATACAACAACTTAAACCCAAAATAAGCCAATATAAAGGAACGCCATTATACCTATATTAATATTATAGATAAAATTATATATTCAAACATCCAACCTCGCCCTCTACATTGCGACACTCAGTTACACAACCCCTTCCAAACATGTGGTCAGCTTCCAATCAGTTACCTCTTTCTTTGTGAACCTGATGATGACCGAAGAAGGTCGAAACGTTGTTCGCTCTTCTATTTAAAATATCTTCTGAACCAAAATGAGCCGTTTTTGCATATAAAAGGTTCCATGAAGGTTCAGACAACTGGGTTACTCTATTCAAGGAGACAGTACGACTGTGTAGTAGTGTTTTATTGGATTTCACGAAACTGGTAAGTGTGACAACCGATAGAGCACCAGTCATGAGTGGAAAAAGTAGCGGGCTGGTAGCACTGTTGATGAAGCACCGAAGAAAGCAGAACAGACAGTCAGTGAAGTTACATTATATTATTCACCAACAGAACCTGTGTAGTAAAAAACTTGGTTTTCAGGCACTGATGACATTAGTGACGAAAACCATTAATTTAATCAAATCACGAGGGCTCTATCACTGTCAGTTTCGAAGTCTTCTTGAAGAAATTGATTCAGACTATGGTGACCTTGTGTATCACTGTGAAGTACGCTGGCTGAGTCGAGGTGAGATCCTCAGATTCAGAACCAAGAACAAAGACACAGGAGTGATTTACATGACTGATCCAGCATGACAAGCTGATTTGACCTTTCTGGTCGACATGACCCAACACTTGAATGATCTGAATTTGTAGTTGCAAGGCAAAGTTTAGCTTGTCTGTCAGCTTGCAGATCACGTCTCAGCTTTCAGGACAAAGATGCAATTGTTCCAACAACATCAGGTAACTTCGTGCACTTTCCTACTTTTCAGTCACAGCTACAGAAGAATCAGAACATTGACACACAAGTTTATGTTGAAAAGCTAGACACCTTGATCCAATCCTTCAACTCACGGTTTCATGACTTTGACCAATGCAGATTATATAATTATTGATGACACTTTTTGCTGATCCGTTCAGTGTGTCAGTGGATGACTTGTCAGCAAAATATCATCTCAAACTTACTGATCTCCAGGCATCTGATTAACTACGTGCTATTTACCGAGAAAACAGTTTGCTTGACTTCTACAAAACGTTGCGTGATACATTTGCTAATCTGAAAGAGAATCCACTTGTCCACACCAGCATGTTTGGCAGCACGTACAGCTGTGAACAGGCTTTCTCGCACAAAAACAAAAACAACACTCAGAATCTGCTGACTGATGATCATCTCTATATATGAAATTTTCCAAATATTTATTGAATAAACACATGTGAACTGTTTAAAGTATTGTTTCATATGAGTTATCACTTTTGTAATACTGGTCATTTTTAAAAATTTTATTTCTCCATGGTTCACCCTTCATCACACATCAAAAAATGGATACAGATGGAACTGAAATGAGGCAAATTACCTGAAAATGTAAAAATATCACATTTGGAACACTAAGATAAATTTATATAAGAAAACGTACTTGTTTCTTTAATATATATAACGTGCTCAAAAGCCTCCCGTTAGCACAGCGGTAAGTCTCTGAATTTACAACGCTAAAATCAGGGGTTTGATTCTCCTCTGTGGGTTCAGCAGATAACCCCATGTGGCTTTGCTATAATAAACACAAACTGCTCAAAAAAATGAAAAGCGCCAACATTCGCGGGTGAATGCAACGTCTTCGCAACACAATACCAAAATCATTTTAACACCAGAAAAGTCGGGGAAACCAAAGAAAAATGAAAACAATTGATATTACTGCTTGGGACCTGACATAAAGTATATTTTACTCAATGTCATTAAGTAAGATCACATACACATAAATAGATCACTAAAATCACAAATTGTACATTCCTCGCTGAAGAATTGAGCAAAAAACAGAATTTCAAAACTGTATACATATTGAAACCTTCAAAGAGTATATTTCTACTAAATTCAACGTAAATTCTCGAAATATGGCTACGTAATTGATCAAAACCCTTAAAATGTCTGTAAACCCCCATTTTTAAATATAGATGTTTCAGTCCTATAATTTTTATTTATTTTATTGTATATAGCAAACCTTGCGTAAATTGGTGTACTTCAGAACAGTTAGTAAGGGTGTTAAAACTTTTACTGATAAGCAGAGAACAACCTTCCGACCTTCCAGGGTCATATTCAGGTCAAAAAGTGGGTTTCTCGTCATTAAGAAATTGGCCGAAAGATGGCAGAGTAAGTGATGAAAAACCTAAAATTATACTTTTTTAGCATCTCGATCCTTATCCCCCTGTTATAATTAAAATTGGGTGAGTCTCCCAGTTTTGTTTATCAACGTGTATCTATGTACCACATCACACACAAATTGATCAAAATAGAGCCGAGTAATTGACGAACCAATTATGCGCTCCGACTCAAACAAATCCAATTTTTTTTTATATCAGTGTGTTCTGCGCATGAAAGTTTATATTTGTGCGTATTTACATCTTGCTTGCTATAAATATGACCGCATAAAATTTCAAGTCAATCCGTTGAGAATGGAGGAATTGAAAGCTTGAAAACAAGAACTTTGCAATTTCGCGCAGATAGCCCTCGAGTAGCTTTGCGCGAAATTCAAAAACAAACAAACAAACTTTATAATTTAAGCATATAACTACACAACAAGCTATCTGTGCTCTGTACACCAAGGATATCGAAACCCGGTTTCTATTGTTGTAAGTCCGCAGACATACCGTTATGGCGGCAAAGAAGAAACAATGTAAGAAAAGTATGTGTGTCTGTAGAAATATTACAGTTGCATTTTTATGAACATTTTTTAGTTATAACCAAACACTGATAAATAAAGAACAACATTTTGTTCAGATAAAGCTTTTCTGCATTTATGTGCATTTTCTTAACAATGCGATGAGCTTTCTACAAAAACTACTAGCATGATATATATGCGCATATTTCCATTAATATTGAAGTAAAGAATATTTCATGAAGTATTCTGATATATTCTATTAGTGTTGTAGCTTAAATCGTGATAATGTTCTATCTGCGCTGAGTATGTCGTGAGAATTGAACCTCGCACTCTACGAGTTACAAGCCCATAAGTTCACCAATGAGCCACCAAGGAAATTACAAATTGTATATTAGGTATTTGTTTAACATATTCAAATTTAAATTATCATTAATAGAACCTTTCCCTCGTGACCTTGCTAATTAAAGGAAAACGGTATGATTATCATTTATTAATTAGTTACAAATGGACACGCCTGATTCGAAAGATAAGAAAAAACATTTTCTACACGAAAAATACATAAAAATTTATATTAATATGTGGTTACTTTATTGAAGCTTACTCGTTATTCTATCATATGAAAAAACAACAAGAAAAATACAACACTTACTCGTATTGTTGACAAGTTTCAAATATTTATCTTTTTCGTACAGATGTAGGTTGCAGCACTGTGCAGAACTCGTCTGTACAACAGCAGTATCATCTAGTTTGAAAACAACTTTATCCATTTCGAATATCAATACAGCGCTAAGATTTACAACGCTAAAAGCAGGGGTTCGATTCCCCTCTGTGGACTCGGCAGATAACTTGATGTGGCTTTGCTATAAGAAAACACATACACACACTCGGATATTGCAGGTTTCGACACGTTACGAAACATTCCATGGTCAATTATTCCTGAGGAACTTTAAATCCTGATTGGTTACCGTACCAAGATTTACTATAATAGTAGTCCAATAACAAATATTTCGGAGCTCGATTTCCCTCGACGGACAGAGCGTAAGGCTCTTCTACAGCACACAGATATTCTACAGACTCACACGTTAGAGACCGGGTTTAAACACCCGTGGTGGGCAGAGCATAGATAGCCCATTTTGTAGTTTTGTGTCTATTATGAAACTTTGCACTAAAACAAGCAAGCTGATACAGTAATAACGGTTTGTCTTTTCGAAACTGTTGTGCGAAGCCACACAACTGGCTTACTGCGCATAACTGTCCTTAATTTTGAACAGATATGTAGCTAACAACAGCATCCACTGCCAGCTCTTGACAGAGCAGGGAGGTTTTACTACCTCTCTTTTTATAGTGCGTCCTCAAACTTAAAGAGAAAAGCGACTGTTTAGCGACAACAGGACGCGAGCTCTAAATCACGAGATTCACAGTCCAGGTAACCCTAACCACGCGGTTATACCAGATACAAATGGTTTAAGATTGCTCTTGTATCTTAAACAATTGGCCAGGTGGTGAGGGCGTTCGACTCGCAATCCGAGGGTCACGGGTTTAAATCCCCGTCCCACCAATATCAAAATAGAAAATCGATATCATACTGAAACGTTGAAAATTTCCACAATATCATTTATGTTTTGTAGACCTGGAAAGATCAGCTTCTAACTAATCACTTCCTCCTGCATTGTGGCAGTTTGTATTTTTTCAATTGGTTTGATGTGTTGACTGCTATATTTTCCTTATTTCTTATTTATCTCCTTCTCAGGACCATCTCGATGTATCAACTTCTGTTGAGTTTATTGTGCAGACTTGTTTTCTTTCTTGTATTGTTGAGTGTTATGATTTATGTTTTGCAGAGTTCATGAACTGTTGTATTATGGTATTCTGTCTCTTCCTTTCCTTTCTTTTTTTTCATATTTATCTTTCTTGGTCTCACGATTTATGATGTATGTATGTTTGGGGAGCATTTCAAATCTGCAGCAAATTCTTCGAGAGTCCAACCAGCATCACGTTAAACTTTTATGTGAATTCTGTGCTTTACTGATAATTCTTTGCACATTTCGGGTTGTAGAATGACAACAAAACTTAATATATTGTGTTAAACATTGTTTTTAACCAAAGTTTATCTGTGGATTGATATTAAGTTGATTTCTTATTGTATATACCTGTACCATGTGCTAGCTTCTTTCTGTATTGTTAAGACACTGCATAGTGTACTATGACAGTTGGCCTAGCATGGCCAGGTCAGTTAAGGTGTTCAACTCGTAATCTAAGGGTCGCAGGTTCGCATCCCCGTCGCGCCAAACATGCTGCCCTTTCAGCCGTGGTTACGTTATAATGTGGCGGTCAATCCCACTATTTGTTGGTAAAAGAGTTGGCGATGAGTGGTGATGACTAGCTGCCTTCCCTCTAGTCTTACACTGCTAAATTAGGGATGGCCAACATGGATAGCTCTCGAATAGCTTTGTGCGAAATTAAAAAAAAAAAAAAGTTAAACATGCCAAGTATAAACTTTGACAAGAACTGGTACAGTTTTCAAATGCACGCTGGTCTTACCAAGTACATTCTAAGGATGCTGATAAAATACTTCTGAGCTATAATTGTACGATTCTTTTTGGAAATGAAAATTTCCAACAACTATTGTTCTTTTAATAAAGCTTCGCAAATTACCTACAATGTACTAACTACTTGTTTCTGTTCCATTTTCTTTTTAGCGCTACAGAGAACTTCCATAAACTGTCTCATAAAGGTAACCTTGATTTGAAAAAGCCAGTCATTAAAAAGAAAGCAATATGCAGTACGTTAAAGAATATGACAACAAATGAAGAGATTAAAGAAACATGTAAAAAAGCAATGGATTTGTACACTGGCACCCAGGAAATAGCACCACACAGGAGAAAACAAAAACGAAAGGTCGATTTTGTGGTTGAACTGCAGGTGGTGTATCGTGTGTTGGTAAGGATGTCAGCAAATCAAATAATACATGGATGAAATTATTCTATCCTTGTTTAAACTGGACGCCTTCTTAACTTGACCAGGGTTCTCTGGTATTAAAGCAGAGCTAATAATGGGAACTCAGACTTGCAGTCTGCTCTCACGTAACTCTCTGTAAAGAACATAATCACACTTGCTAAAGACTTCAAAACAGAGATAAAGCCCAAAGATGTATTGTTACTTCAAATAATCTATACTGTAAATCTATAATGTGAAAATCTTACCTCTGATGATATGTACTAGCTTTTAGACTCTATCAAAGGTTACAACGTTAAAAGAATAAAGTGGCACAAGTTGTATTAACTGTCCTAGTAAGTAACTGTGGATGTGAAGGTAGTTCAGTATTTTAAAATGTCTATTATTTTGGATGAGAACCAAAATACATTATATGATCTTTTATTGCATTTAAATCTGTACATGAGGATGATACCATTGTCGATAATTATAAGTACGATATCCAGTTATGTGTTTGTAAATTTACAGCTACTATGTGACTGTTTAAATTCACTTAATATACTGTATAGCTTATTTTATTACAATTTACAGCTTTTACATTAAGTACGATATACTGTGTAACTTGTTTCACCTTAGTAGTGTAGTTTAGTACATTATTTGTATGGTATATCATCGTATTTTGTCTTATGTAAAATACTTGTGCTTTCTACTGTGGGAGTGGGAGGCTATGATCATGGTCCTCTTATCTTTTGAGTACCTGGTGACGCCTTTGGCATATAGTTAAATTATCTTTAAAAATGTTTTGCATGTACAATAATTTTAAGATGAGGTATTATAAGTAAAACTGTTATCAACTCAGTTCTTTCTCTTCTTCTTTTTCTTTCTTTGATAAAACATGTTGTAATAAGCTCCATTTTTGTATTTAACTTTTCTTGGCATTGTAGCTCTGGTTGATTCATTTTTTACCACACTCGTTCCAACTTTATTTCTGCATGTTACTGAAAGAAGTCCCTAAACACTCACTCCCTTTATTACATGGCTATACAGCTTATATATGTGGTATTCTGAATAAAACATGCACTATATAAACCAGGGTCATGATACGTTTATTTTATTCATAACAAGCTGTACAGCCTATAGCTGTCATATTCCGACCACGTGAAAGAATAAGGGCATGCATTACATAAGTTAGGGCCTTTATACTCCACTCCCTCATTACATAGTTATATCTCTTATATGCTGTCATATTCGAACTGAGTGAAAGAACATGGACATATGCATCACAAACACTATGTTCTCTGTGATAACTGATGAAGAGGATCTCTTCCTTCCCCAAAAATGATGATGAAACACGTTTTTTTTATACAATGAAACATAAATGATGACACTAAATTTTAAGTAAACACTTTAAAATGAACTTAACTAAAACGTAAACAGCAGTATTAAAAAGGAAAAGCCTTTAACCAGATAAGTTGAAAAACTCTTTAGCTTTCTGTAGTAAATATATATTACGAGTTTTGTTTGCATTTGGAATTCCCCTCGTCAATATTTGGATCGACGAACCAAATGCCTTTAATTTTTTACATTATCGTGTTTGTTTTATATTAATATTGTACACTTGCTATTGTTGCCAGCGCTAAAGTTTCCATAGATTTTAAAACTGCATGACTCGTTTCACGTGCCATTCCAAAATGAAGGACACGACACATCTTTTAAATATTTAAGCTTTGACAAAACTGAAAACTTACTTATAGTTATCTTCATTTACAATTTCATAAAATATTGGTAGAAATAAAATGATTCTGGCAAATTACAGGAATAATAGACTTTTTGTAAATTGATAATTAATAATAAAATATTCTCAGTACTGGTTTTTCAACAATGTAAGTAGAATGGAGGTAATGATATTGGATTTTGGCCTAAATGTCTAGATTATAGACTCAAGGTGAAAACACTGCTACCTCTAAATTAGAATTGTTGACGAAAAGAAATATAACCAAAAATAACCCCTACACCTTATATGGTCACTCATAACTGAATAGTCGTGTTGATTACCACTTTTATAATGCTTCCACAACACAAAGTGCAGGCTCGAGTCTAGAACCAATAATGTTGAAAAATTCTGATGTTTTTCTTGTTGAAAAGCGGATACCTGAAACAAAAATCGATAAATTAACTTCCTGTTTAACTTTTTCACAGCCAAAAATACAGAGAGTTAAATACATATAATTGAAATGTATGGTTGCCAGTTGCCAGTTTTAAGTAATTTTAAACCAGATAACGTTGTACGTTAAAGAAAGTAAAACGGTATTTTTCCTCTGGTGGTACTTAAATCATTTCACCATTTATATTTAGCTTTGGAAACGGAATCGTACTAATACCTTTTACGATAGGATGAACATTTCGCCTTTTCAGTGAAGCTGTAGATCCGAGTGCATAACAGGCTCTAACTTGTAGGGAACGTGGTGAATTATTAAAAGGTGTGAACTCGGGCGGAAAGATATGTGATGACAATTTCCATTTCTATAAGGGTGTTTAGAATGCGCGTTAAGGTATGCACGTATATATGTTCTATTTTATTTGACATTACAAAAAAAATGTTAACGATTCATGGATGGGGTGCACAGATTTCAACACGATGACATATGAACATCGCTGATGTAAAGTATCACTTGGCAGATTTGCATTTATACAAGAATTTAGTAATGTAACTTGAAACAAACTTAAGGAAAACTCAATTACAGAATATTTGTTTTGCCCGTTATGTGAACAGTTCTTAGTGCTGTCTGCCACATGCAGTGTTGTGCAGTTCAGTTTGAGATTAATGTGCAGGTCATTAAATGTTGTTTTGTTGTTGCTAGTTAGTTGTTTTCTTACTGAATTTATAACGTCATTTCGAGAGAGTTTCCTTTGTAAGGACAAAACGAAGAGGGGACTTTCTTCAAGTTACGTACCTTTGTAAGGTGTCTTCATGTGTAATGTATTGATGGCTTTCTAACATAGCAGGTAGTTATGACAGTGAAGCTATTCTTTGTTTCATAAATGACGCACGCTATCATACCAACATTGCTCATTTACAGTATTTTGTATGACTAATTCACTTGAACTTTATCAAAGTAGTGAGTAATTATCACAAGAAACAGAAACTTGCAATCGTTAAAAGCCTCATATTATGTGATAACTGTATGAAAAGTTTTGTCATATATTTTCTGCTTCCACTCGAGGTAAATGTAGGAATTTGAAGCGATGTCAATGAAGTAGTTTCTTTGTTTTTGATTGATATAAAACTATTCTTACTACCATTATTCTAGTACATTATGTGTTAGTTCTGTCAGCCATCTGTACATGTGTGTATTATGATTAATTTATATCTTTTACATTTCAACTCTTAAGGAAATGAGGATATACTATCTTATAATTGTCATTTTGTGACATGTCAGAATAAGGATTTTAACAATGTTATCAAATTTTATTTTACAAAAATATTCATTAAAAGATACATTTATTTTTCACTAATAAATCTTCCAGTAACTGTAAAGGGGAAAAGGGAAGGAATGTCTGGAAGGGGGATAAAGTGACATAAATATAAGTAGCACATCAGTGATATAAACAAGTGGTATGAGTACTGTATCAGTGGCATGAACAAGTGGTATGAGTGGCACATCAATGACATAAACAAGTGTTATGAGTGGCACATCAATGACATAAACAAGTGGTATGAGTAGCACATTAGTGACATAAACAAGTATGAGTAGCACATCAGTGACATAAAAAAGTGGTATGAGTACTGTATCAGTGACATGAACAAGTGGTATGAGTTGCACATCAGTGACATAAACAAGTGGAATGAGTGGCACATCAATGGCATAACAAGTGGTATGAGTTGCACATCAGTGACATAAACAAGTGGTATGAGTGGCACATCAGTGACACAAACAGTGGAATGAGTGGCACATCAATGACATAAACAAGTGGTATGAGTAACACATTAGTGACATAAACAAGTATGAGTAGCACATCAGTGACATGAACAAGTGGTATGAGTACTGTATCAGTGACATGAACAAGTGGTATGAGTGGCACATCAATGACATAACAAGTGGTATGAGTGGCACATCAGTGACATAACAAGTGGTATGAGTTGCACATCAGTGACATAAACAAGTGGTATGAGTGGCACATCAATGGCATAACAAGTGGTATGGGTTGCACATCAGTGACATAAACAAGTGGAATGAGTGGCACATCAATGGCATAACAAGTGGTATGGGTACTATGTCTGTGGCATAAATGAGCAATATGAATACTATATCAGAAATACAAGTGGTAATGTTTAAGGATTAACCTATGTTATTCTACCGATTGTACCAATCATTTTGTGTGCACTCTAAAAATGATGTAACAACAAAAAGTTCAACAAACTGAATTACAGTATATTTGGAGTAAATAGTGTTTTGTTTTCCTTTCCCCAATTGCTAAATATTCTCCAGTTGGCACTTCAAACTATAAGCACATAATAGGAACAATTAGTCTAAATTCTAAAATTATGGAGCAACAAATTGGTGTTCATTTCAGTTTTTGTTTGTTTTAGTAAATGCACATGTATCACTGTTTGTTTATTTTTAGTGATTTTTTGTTTCTGTATTTATATTCCCCATCTCCAGTATTGCTTGTGTTTATTTATAGAATTTAAAAATATTTAATAAATACTTGTTACCTTTTACAAATGATTTAAGCTTAATTTCAACTCTTATTAGCTTAGTATTAACAAAACAAGATATTTAAATTAGATTATATTTCTTTTTTCCTGTCTTTAAAAGTCAATAAAAACACAATTAATGCAAATGAGATGACATATTTATTAAAGAGGTTAATAATGAAATTGGAAAAGCTTGTATAAATTATAAATATTAAAAAATTTAATTTGAGAATTATGTTTAACCAGCAGTAAGACAAGTTAAACAAAAGTAATATGTAACGTTCAGATGGCAGTGTTTAAGGGAGGAATGAATGTAGCAACAAGAAACATTTAGCATGCATGATGGCTGCAGACCTTTAAATTTTAATAATTCTAAATTTTAGAATATACTTATTTCATCTTCAAAAAGCTACATCCTATTTTTAAATTTATTTAAACCTTTTTTACTTTGTATTTTAATGTGCAGTTTAAAATATTTTGAATTTTATAAATAATTAAAATAGCTTACTTAAGATGGAAACTTTCAACTTCTGCTAGTTCACTGATTAAAATACAACAGATAGTAACTTATTTAATATACTAATTATCCATTAAAAGTTAAACTGGCTTAAGTTTAACTGTGTGTTTAGTGTGTGTTTTTTCCAAATCATAAAGTTTTGTTTAAGTAATATAATGTCTTCAGAATAAGCATTTGATCGGTCATTTAGACAATCTTGTGAGCTTCACTAAATTTTTTTCTTACACTTGATATATCAAGAGAAAATAAGTTTCAGAGATCAATCTTGTACATGTAATAGATAATGGCTACATACAGGACAGTTTTACACCTACTGTTCAAAAATTTTTTACAGGAATGCCATATGTCTTACTGGCTTGTATGCTCCATTATTTGGCTACATTACGATTACTCTCATATGTTGGTGTTCTAGTTTCATATCATATTGTTTCAACTTGTGGTATAATTATAAAACTAACTCTAGAGTTTAGTGTTGAGATCTCAGACAGTACAGTCTAAACTGTAACAACTGATAAGTGGATAGTTGTGAGTGGAATACTTTTTAATTATCTAAGTAACTGTAAGCTAGTAATACATGAGGTTAACCAAAACAGTCAGGTCTAGTCAAAAATATGAATTGCCAGGATAATTATCGTCTAGTTGGTTTTGTTTAATTATATACATGATTACTGTGTATGTAAAATTAGCTTCCATAAATACATCATAAAATTCTCTTAAATTTAGCACTTTTAACTATACACTGCATTAGTGTTTGAGTGACTTATCCATCAGTATGCTAAGATCATTTTACTTAGTTACTGGTAAACTTGTGATATTAAAGTTCTCACTTGATCTTAATTATTGATTTTCAAGATTTTACGCCAGTTTGTCAGGGCTTGGATTTTACTATTAAAAACCTTCCCCTCACATATAAAGTTTCAGAAGAAAATTCTCTTCAGCTTAAAAAAAGTACATTGTAGTAAATTATTGAAAAATTTTATTTAAGTAGCCATCTCGAAATCTTTTCTAAATTCACGAGAAGAGTAATCTTTGATTGCCGTCAACCAGAAGTGCATTAAGATAAGTTTTGGAAAGCTTATGATGTGAGCCTCTTCATGAAAGGTGTGTCATGGTAATAAATTTTTTAAAAGAGCATTGTGCTTTTTTTTATAAAAAATTATTAGAACTGTCAGCTGACATTCACTTGTAAGTAACTCTTTACATCCAATAATTTTGCATCAGGATGCAGTGATGTGGTTGTGTAGGACAGTGACGGTGTTGTGACACTGCTCTAGCTCTTCGTAAATTTTTGCAATCTTCCTCTAAACGAAGAAGTACATGTGTGTAATTTGTGATTTTGCATGTATATGTGTATTGTCTTGTTGTACTTTTCATGACCTGTCCACATTGTTAATTGTGATCTCATATAAACAATTACAAAGAGTAACCATGTAATATCATTTCAAGTTGTTTATCAGCAACTGAGAGTGAAAGAAATATGGGTGCATTTGACAAAAGAAAAACCAACAAAACACTTTACTTAAAGTTATATGAAATCTTATATAATTAAATAATATGTCATAAATCTTCATGAACATTACATATAACTGAGTTTATAAGAGTTTATGTTGGTTGAAACTCTAGTCCCTAAGTGATTAGAGTATAAGCACTGTTGTCTAATGTTTTCTTTACATTTCACAGTGAGACTAAATTATCTATAGCTCATAGCAATTTTATGCCATTATTTTGTGTGCTGTTAAAATTAATATTCATTAACAGAGTTTGCTAAAAGTTATTTTTAATATATTTTTGTCTGATATACAGTTATAAACAAAATATCATTATGGCCTTTATACATAAAATTGCTTTGTATGATCATTAACAAAGATTTAACTAAATTCTGTTAAGCTAGAAAAACAAAATTATTAAGTGTAATTTCAAAGCACTTGATGAGACAACCACTAATTTCCTTTATTAAATTAGGCTTATAAACAATGCCTTTGGAACATGGTATGCTGATTTGGAAGACACATACACGTAGATGGGAAAGACTTGGAAGAATCATTTTGAATGAAGATGACAAGCAACTTTTTTTGTCTATTATTTCAAAGACGATCTTATCGTATCTCTCCCTTGGAAAATGTAGATGCCAACATTGAGATAGTAGAGCTCCATCATCACTGTAGGCTACGTTTGATTCACAAGAAACCAGCTTCCAGCGAGAGATATGACAGAAGAAATTTTGAGGATTGTGGAGTTGGAAGCTCAGATGATGGACGAGAACACAGCAAGAATGAGGTGTCAGTGTCACCTAGTATTGCTAGTAGTCTCATTGAGAATGTTTGGTTATATTATACATCACTTGATTACAAGAAAGTTTTTAAACACAGAGTATTTGCTAACTTAAATGTAGCAAATTTTGCAGAATTTCTGGCTAGTATCATAGTAGCAAATGCTATTCAGGAAGCCTCACAGTACTCAGCAGCACATAGTGGTATTGAGAATTTGTGCCTAAGCAGAGAAGAAACGCCAGTATTTGTCCTAAATCAGAAGGGTAGTTTTATCAGATACAGGGGAAACTCAATAGATAGTCTAGAAATGAAGGAACTTCGCTCTAATAAGAAATTATTCCGTCGATATTCTTATGGAAACATAAATTGTAGTTTTCTGTCAGAAAAAGATAAAAAACAAGCTTGGGTAATAAGTAAGTCATTGGCTCATCCTAGTCAGTGCAGAAATGATGTGATGCTGTTTTTCATACATGGACTTGGTGGTTCTGCTGATATATGGAAATTTCAGTTGGATTACTTTTGCAAGAAAGGCTTTGAGGTGGTTGCATTAGATCTCATTGGCCATGGATTTAGTTCAACACCAGCTGTGAGAAGCATCTACTCATTCCAGCACATTATGGATGACATCTTAACTGTTTTTGATCGTTACTCAAAGCAATGTAATATTCTTATTGGACATTCATATGGGTGAGTATTAGGTATACGTGTATTATTAAAAATGTGTAAAATGTTTTAAAAGTTATTTTTATTTAGATATTTTAAAAATTGTATATTCACAAGAACACAGGATACACACAAGTTGACAGTCCCTGAACTTTAAAAAAGTGATGTTTTGATTTGAATATTGAAATTGCTAGAATAGGAAAGATTATTTAAGTTAATTTATTGTTTTATTAACAAGGAAAGTTGTTTATTGTTCTAAGTTTTGTTTCTTTTTTGTATATGTATGTATTTATATGTATACTAAAAAATATATAGAATAGTGCTTGTATGCTATGCATCTGTACTGTTGTTTAAACTAACATAGCTAAGTTTAAATAAATGTGCAGTTCCACTATTTTTGATAACTTTATCATATAAAGATAAATGTTTTGCACTGCTTATTGCTACTATAGCTTCAAATTGCTCAGTATATTTTATTAAGTTTGTTAGTTATATATAATTTAAAGATAACAAGGGATCTGTTATCCAAAACTTCAAAACAGAAATTAAATTTGCAAAGCCAGCTGTTCTCATTAAATATGAAGATTTTCTTTAAAATCCTTTAAAATAATACAACCAGTAAAGTGTCTTAGCTGCAGATGACTCCTTCCTTGCTACTAGATAGTGAAAATATTTGAAAGTTTAGCTCTTGAAGAATTTGGAATACCTTATTTAACCATTTTGCAATGGGTCAGGGGTCAAACATATCATTATGTTTGTTGACTTGCATCCAAAATTTTATTTAACTACTATTTTATGAATTTACATCAATAAGTTTGGAATCATATTGTAGTTTATAATTCAAACTTTAATGTCATATATTTATTTACTTTTTAAATTCAAAAGTATATGTTAAAAAGCATCTAAATATTGATTTGAGTGAGTCATGTGGTATGTTAAATGCAGCACAGTTTAAAATTAAATGTGTTCATTGGCAAAATACCAATTCTATATTTTGTAAAAATTAGTAACTCAATAACATTGACAAGCATCATATTTTGTTATTTTGCTGAGATATGGCTTATATACTGAATCAAACACGATGGCCCTGTTCAACTCTTTCTATTTTTTTAATTGGTCCATTATATACATTTACTTCCATATATAACAGATGAATAACCAATTAACAGCTTAGAATGTTTCAAGAGCGATTTCTCCCACCGTTTTAATCTTTGAAAAGGGTTCCATGTTCTTGCAATCCAAGATTTAAATGAGGTAGGCTGTGTCTTTAGATTGCTCAGAGTTTCACATTTTATAAAATCTAAATAAATCTTAGTTAGTAAGCACAATAAATTATAGTGGAATTCTATGGTATTAACATAGGTATTTATGATTTTTGGTTATTTTACTGTATACATATAAAACCTTCAAAAACAATGTTTGATACTTTACATGTGTGAAATTTTAAAAGGCTTAGCAACCTTATGTCCAACAATAACTGAGTATCAAGGTCATAGTGAGAAGAGATAATTGTTTGCTTCATTATTTATTATTCAATATTTTAAGCAAAATAAGTTTAATAATTTATTTTTAAATATTAATAATCTGTACATACATATATAATGCATATTAATTGAAATGTGACCGTAAATTATAAAATGCTAGTCCACTAAAACATAGCTAAGACAGGGAACACTAAAGGTCAATTTTATATAACTGAATATGTCACTTGAGTGCATGTGCACTGTATCAATGAAGGTTGTGTAATGTTAGGTGGGCCCAGCTGGACGGTCAATATAATAAAAAATGATAAATATATAAAAGTTCATATATAGCACTATGAGACTTAGCTTCTTACACTAAACATTTGTATTTTTGTGTGATAACATATTGTCATTCTAGAATGCAAAAAGCATTATTTATATTTATTTACTAATTCTTTTACAATGGTTACAAAGTTGGTATATATAGAAAATAACATAAAATATAGAGTCTTACTGAATATAAACATTTGAAATGTATTTAGGTGGTATTAGAGATTATGCAAATAATATTTGAGATTTTTGGGACAAATAACAATTTTTCAATCATAACATGAATTAACTTTGCACTTAGACTAGTAATGAAACCAACTATTCTCACAAACAAATTTTTAGTAAAAAATATTTTATTAAAGAAATCTGATTTTTGGTATACAAAAAAAACTTGTAATCTTTACTAAAAGTCTACCAAATTTTGTAAAGATACACATGCTATATCAAAGGTTATAGTGCAAATGTTTCAAACTCTGGTATGAAATGTATACCTATTTTGTCTTGGGTCTCACTCGTACTGTTCTGAAATACAGCAAACTAAAAGGTCTTTTTGATATTTTTAGTTTGATTCAGCCTCCTTGAAGGAAAGAAAAACCATGGAAATGACTTCCATTACTACCAGTTGTTTACGCCATTGAGAAAACTTGATCTTTTCAAGGGTGAAACTTTAATGGAAGGCTTTTAATTAATGTAGCTGAAATGATAGCAGAATGCACCTTTAGAGAAATGAAATTAATTTGGTCTATGCATAATCCCAGGTTTGTTTTGTTTTAATTTACCCACAGTGGTTAACAAACAATCTATGTTTTCAAAGACTGTGCCATAACCTATCCATAATACTCCCAGTGTCACCGTCTACTGAGAATACTTTACCGAAACTCAAGATGTTGGATGGTGACAATATGCAAGCACTCTCCATCACTATATCCGATACTATCGTAAATAATGCAGATGAAATTACATATTTGGGGGAGGGGAAATAAAGCTTTTCATTTGATTTTAAAATTGTGAAAGATGGATACATTGATAACCTGATTTATAACCTTAATAAAAGGTTTTCTAAGGAAGAGATATCTGTTCATACTAGTCTATACTGACTGTTTTCTTCAAGTCATTATCCTATATATGTAAAAATGGCTTGTTTGGGTTGAGAAAATATTTTACATAAAATATTTTTTAGAAGGTAGAAACATTGTTCGCTCCTCTACATAAAATATTTTCTCAACAAATGAGCCATTTTTACATGTATATTTCTCTACAAGTGGGTTTTCTCGACATCACAGAAGTCCTTATCTTGCTAATATACTGAAAAGGGTGGGTACTTGACATAGGAGGTGGAAATACTTGTAAAGTACTTGTAATTCACCTTAAGTCCATTGTCAGTGCAACTAAACTAAGAAATACTTGTAATTCATCTTGAGTCCATTGTCAATGCAACTAAACTAAGAAATATTTGTAATTCACCTAGAGTCCATTGTTAATATGACCAAACTAAGAAAGGGTTTTAGACAATTAAACTGTGTTTGAATGCTTGGTAAAAGGCTACACCTTTGGAGGTGTGTGTAAAAGAGCTTGTCATATCTACAGATGAGATACAAGAATTGTGCCATTTAGTAGCTGCTTTTGCAAGACTCATAATATAATACTCATAATACAATAATATGGTATTGAAAGTTGTTTGTTTGGTCAAAATCAGCAGTCTAAAG
Organism: Carcinoscorpius rotundicauda; assembly: GCA_011833715.1. NCBI lineage: Eukaryota > Metazoa > Arthropoda > Merostomata > Xiphosura > Limulidae > Carcinoscorpius > Carcinoscorpius rotundicauda. The sequence continues at coordinate 55,547,292 of CM022403.1, read as the reverse complement.
GACATTCAGCTAATTACCCTAATGAGCCTAACCCTCAAGGGACTCCCTTTAAATCATAAGTACATTAATAAGGCTTACCCTGAAGGGACTATCATTGAATCATAAATATCCTAATGTATAAGTTATTTATCTGTGTTCACGTGTAAACTTAATCTTTCGTGTAGCTTTGTGCAAAAATTCTCAAACAAAATCAATGTGTACTTATCAGACATTACAAGAGGATGCAGTTTTCGACATAGTTTAACTTAATTTGAGGTTTATCAAAGTACTCATGCATTTATTTCTTCAAAAGGTGTCTACAGGCTGTCTGGAGGGGTCACCCTTTGTAACTTATTACACCACTCTACGGTTATGTGTTGTCTGTTAGTCTGTCAATATACTAAAATTACATCACAAAAAGGATGTTTACTGTTGTAATTTGTACTGTTGTAGCATCAGTAAAACATGCACATGCCATTAATCATAAGAGAATTATGCACTCTGTAGGCTACAACACAATGCGACTTATGCACTTCAAAAGCAATAAATAAAAATATCTTAATTTTGGTTTTATTTACTTTTGAAACAGAACACTTTTATGAACTCTGCAGAAATATGTAGTTTATTTATGTGTATGTGTGTGTAAGTATATATGGGTAACAAAAATATAGACATCATAAGTGGTCAGATTAAAATAGGAAACAATATATTTTTTTATCTTAAATTATATGAAAAAAGTTAATTTAATATGTATTCCATGAGCTTACATGTTTCTTTACTAGATGTTAGTGGTGATTAATTTTCAATTAAAATTTTAGTGACTGAAAAAGATATGCATGTGAGACTAGAAATTCAATGATCTATTAAGTGTTTTTGAGTTTATTTTTGTTTCAACTGATCAGATTTGATAGCATTTATGTTATTTGATAATCCTTTCTAGTTGTGCCTTTTCCTCGTGCCTTGCTAGCCAGAGAATCTCAAAAGTTCGACAGCTTATCTTGATAAGTAGTGGAGGACCAAAAGCTTTGAGCCCACGTTTAGGTTTGTCAGCTGCAATTCCAGTTCTGGGTCTGTCATTCTTGAACTGTTGTCCATGTATTAGGTATATATTACAGTGAAACTGTAGTTTTTTCACATTATGAAAAACATTAGCACTTTGTTTTTGCTCGTTTTAATTCATTTGTAGTTATTTTTAAAGTATTAATATCATTTTTGTATGGTTGTGTTATGCATTAAGTATTGCAAATTTTTGTTCCACAAAATCAGGTACTCCTTTTGTATGTAGTCATGACGTGGCTCATATTAAATGCTGTTTTCTGGATGTTAGGATAACAATGGGTCATTTGGTTCATGTTAGCTATCCAGTTCTCTGAAATACTACCCATACTGTATATTTAAAACCCTTTTTCTTACACCCAACTGCAAAATATTTATTGTCTCCTCTTATATTCTTTTGATACTGTTTTTACAATGCCTAAAAACAATATATTCCAATCACTCTTTCAGGAAAGTGAAACTGTATGATTCCTAAAAGTCTGTTATTTAAATCTTCGTTGGTAAAAAAATTGTATAAAGAGAAGAATTTAACAATCCAGCGATTTAATAGTTTTATCAGATGTGAGGTTTTTTATTATCCCTCAGAGATTCTACTTCCATCCTGATACTTTACTCACACTTAATATATTTAAATAAATGTTTTTGTTTCACATTTTCTGCCACATTTGTTTTTCTGTTTTCATATACTCTTTTTCATTTTATAGTTTCCTGGTTTACCAACTCTTATGACCTATATTTCTGTAAGTCTTCTTTCGTAGTAGTTAATTTAAAATTTTTAAATTTATAATGCTTTTCTTTTACTTTATCTCTCATACCCTTTATGAGCCAACCTGTTTTTGACTTTTGCCAATGAGAAACAAGATTATTTATGCCATGATGATAAAACTCTGAAGTTCTAGAACTCAGCAAATCTTAAAAGTCATTCTCTGTTGCTGCTCTGTTGTTGAATCTTTTGTTCTGTAAAAAGTTATCCAAATGCTTAAAAAAGTGATAGCCAGTGGGCAACAGGTCTGGAAGTAAGGAGGATGAAGCAACATTTTGTAGTCCAGTTTTTTAATAGGGAAATGCCTATCTTGAATATTTAAAAATTTAAACTCTTTCCAAATTTGGTCAGTTATCTTCATGGTGTATGAAACATAAAATGAGTATTCTTTGATATTTTTAAATTCCTCAAGTATTAAAAGTCTTACTAATCTGACACTTCTGTCAAATCATGATGGCAGAGAATTGTTGTAATGTTTCAAGTATATCAGAAAAATGAATACATTATTATAATAAATAATTATTTTTATAGGACTTGTTTCAGTAGAAGAGGAAGTCCTAATCTGATTGACTTGGTTGGAATGGCATCTCTACCACGCTATGTCTTGCAGTACATTCTAGAAGGCCAGAACTGGCCATATGGTGGCCGCTCATTTTATCGTAATTTAAGTGTCCCAACTCTTCTCATTCATGGACTTCAGGACAGATTTATACCCCTTCAAGATGAAGTGGACATGCAGAAGGTCAGTGTATCAAACTAAAGTGATGAGTATGTAATGAACTGTAATTTAAAAATATCACAATTAAATGTAGCCTAATTAGTTTGTATTACTTTGCTGTTCACTTCCTTATTTCTAAATAAATTATTGTTTATATTGCAGTTTTGAAATATAAAATTTTACAATAGTGGAAGTATTGTGAATAATAATATATGTAGATTACTGTTCTATCAACTGAAACTTTCAGACTATCATCTGAAACAAGATAAAATATTAGGTGATATGTCAGTTTGTCACCTAATGTTATGTTGTAAAATATTCAACACAAAATATGGAAACAAAAAGAAAGCATATTTCTGTTTACAGACATACATTAATAAAGGAGAAAGAAAGTTGTGTGCTGGTGAATTTTAGTTTTTTCCAGAAATAAAAATGTAAGAAGCAAAGTTAAATTCTCTGGTTTGTGGAACAAATATGTGACTGATTAATGATGACTGTGAATTTCACACATCAGATGAAGGTGGGAAAAGATCATCAAATTTTTATTCTAGTTCACAGGAAACTGTAGCAGTAAATGTGCTACTGAAGGATTAACAATCAAATTTTATTATCCTTTTTACAATTTTAGGTAGATTCTTATTTAGATGTGAAAGCTATATTTTAGTGTAAAATATTGATTATTATTTTGTATATAATTTTCTGAAATCCTGAAAATTCTTAATTTTTTTGAAATTAAGTCTTCTAATGTGAATATTAATAATATGTAATTAACATCAAAACTTTCACAATTCCAATAACCCTACTTTCAGTTTCAGTGTTTTTAATAATATGTAATAGCTTTTAATTTTTATTCACCTTTCAGATTTTGGCAAAGTTATAGTTTACTTGAGAACATCAACATATTCTGCAAAGACATTTAACAGAATTTGAATGTTAGATAACATTCAACATGGTTTCACTGAGAAAACAAGAGGGAATCCTTAATAGCCACAGCATTTGAAGGTCTTTTAGGCAGGATTAGAGTAAATTTATCTCTGAGATCTTTTATCCCTTTTATTAGATATATTTTTGTGTACAAACAATATTAAGCATGTGGCAGGCATATTACCTGATTTCATCTTATTACTTACCAGGATCTGCACCAACTTACCCTCAAATTAAAATTATTTCAGGCAGAATTAGAGCAAATTAACCTGTGAGACTTTGAGCATGGTCAAATACATCATTGAAAAAGGTTTGACCTCCTGAGTCCAAAACTGTGATTAGATTTCAAATTGGTCAACAGATGACAGAGCTGTGAGCTAGAAATTTATACTTTAAAAAAAAAACACTCAAAGACATTCTATGAGCTGCTACCCCATGGCTAAAAGTCTTGTTTTACCATTATTTTAACATTTTGTTTTAAAGAACTTATTGCTTATGTAGGTGAGGATAAGTTTGTAGATTTATTGACGATAAGAAACCCACTTGAAATAAAAATGCATTTCAGAATAGCTGGTATGGGTATTAACACTTTTACTGACAAGCAGATGTTTCAAGCTTCCTAGGTCATCTTCAGGTACCAGTCATTCTGAGATACAGTTTGTGGATTTGATGTATTTATATTTTCAGAAAGAATTTGACAAAGTACTGTATAAAAGAATTGTTGAAACATGATCTCTGTAAATTTAAGGAATAGGTTGACTCATTGGGTATAAAAGTGCTTAGGGATCATTATGTTAATCTAACTGGAGTAATGTGAATAGTGAGGTTCCTCAGGAATCACAGTTGGGATTTTTACTGTTTTTGATGTCTAACTGGAGTAATGTGAATAGTGAGGTTCCTCAGGAATCACAGTTGGGATTTTTACTGTTTTTGATGTAAATCAAAGATATAAACAAAGAAGTGGTCAACATATTACTTATATTTTCTGATGATAGTAAGGTCTTGGGTACCTGCTGGCTAAGAGAATGCTTTTGTACTGCTTTGTGGCTTCTATTTAAAATAAATTAAGATAACGTATGTGGGTTGTCATAATTTGAATTTTAAGTGTAATTTTGATGTTAATAATATTTACAGTATCTTGATGCTCAGAGTCATCCAAGCCGTTTGCTGCTGACAGTGATAGAATAAATGGAGTTTTAGGTTGTATTTACAAATCTAAAGATGTTATTATTTCATAGTAAAGGTTACATCTAAATTATATTTGAGTAGTGTGTTCGGTCTTGGGTGCTTTATCTTAAAGAAGACATTGAACTGTTAGAAAGGGTTCACTGGATGGCTACTGGGATCATTTTATGGATAATTATGATTTATTCTAGAAAGTTTAATACTAGTCTTACAACAGTTATGTGTGTAATAGTATATTAATTGTAACATATAAGATATTCTAAATTTTTTATGAAGTTTGGAAAGTTAAAAATATCAGATTTTTCCTTTAATCAGCAGAGGGCCAAAGGTTGAGATATATTGAAAATGTAAACATTTGTGAAGAGCAATTGAGTATTGAAATGTCAGTAAAAACATTTTAAAATAGTTTTATTTTAATAGACCTTGCCTTCAGCTCATTTAGAAGTCATTCCTGATGCTGGACACATGGTAATGGTAGAGGCAGCTAAAGAAGTAAACCATGTGATTGCCCAGTTCTTGGAAGCTATGGAGTAACAGTTTTATTATATTTGTAATTGCATCTTTGTTAATGTGCCTTATTTTTGCTGTAATGTGTTACTAGGGGTACTAAGTTGTGCTGAGTGTAGAATACATTATACATGGATAATTTTGTAAGTGAATCAAAGTTTTTTCAAGGAAGTACAAATGATATACACGTATTTACAAATCACCCTGGACAGTCATCTGTTAGGATAAGCATAAATTCAGTTTATTCAGTAAGAAATGCCAGTACGTTTTGAAGAACCTCTATTCATTAGTTTTCAGAAGTTAATTTATTACAGATTATTTAATTCACAGTAATTTCTAAATAAAGTAAAGCAGTATTAAGCATAAAAAAGGGAACATATTTTTCAATAACACCTTTTATTTCATGGTTTTCATTTGTAAAGTGTGAGTTCCAGTTTATTTAACATGTTTCATTATGTTTTGTAATGAATTTTCTAATGGACAATTAACATTCCTTTTTCTAGTATGATTACTTGAGTGTTGTTAGTTAATAGTTCATATGACAGGTAGTAAATTATACCTTTTAAACTGCCAATACCAAGTACAAACCTAGTTTACATAAGTAGTTATGAATGAAAATAATTTGAAGTATTAAAACAGAATGTCAAAAAACATCATTTTAGTTGTTAAAGTAACACATATTTCCTTTTGTTTCTTACATATGAATATGAGGGCTGTTCAAAAAATACGCGGACTGATGTCATAAAACAAAATGTACTTTAGAAGTTACAGGTCTGGGACCCCTTCAAAGTACTCTCCTCCCCAATGCATACACTTATCCCAATGGTGTTTTCACTTGTTGAAACAGTCCTGGTACGCTTCTTTTGTAATGTCCTCCAGCTCCTTTGTCGCATTTGCTTTAATCTTGGGAATCATCTCAAATCTTCTTCCTTTCAGGGGTTTTTCGAGTTTGGGGAACAAGAAAAAATTGCAAGGAGCAAGGTCAGGTGAGTAGGGGGATGGAGAAGAACAGAGATCGAGTGTTTGGCCAAAAACTCATGAGTTTTGATGCGCAAATTTTGCAGCAACACAGTGCATCTTCAATTTTTCAGTCAAAATCTCGTAACAAGATCCAACTGATATCCCTCACTCTTCAGCAAGCTCCCTGGCAGTCAGACATCGATTTGCTCGCACCAGGGTGTTGATTTTGTAGACGTGTGGGTCGTCAGTTGACGTGGAAGGACGTCCAGGATGCTCATCATCTTCAATGGACTGTCGACCATCCTTAAAACGTTCATGCCACTTGAAACATGCCGTACACTTCATAGCAACATCACCGTAAGCCGTGTTAAGCATAGCAAAAGTTTCAGTTGCAGATTTTCCAAGTTTAACACAAAATTTCACAGCAAGTCGTTTCTCCTTCGGGTCATTCATTCTGAAATCTGCCAAACGAAAAATTGCACTTCACTTAAAACCTCATAGCTAATACACAAATGAAGATATCTGCAATTGGGAAATGGCATCGTAATCAGCTAATTTGTGCGAACCTAGCGACACCAAGTGGATTCCCCTGGAACCAACTGGAGCCGTGCAATTCAAACAGTTCTCGTAATTTTTGAACAGACCTCGTATTCAAATAAATAAAAGTATTATCAGATAGTACAAAAAGCTTCAGTTACGATGAGTAAGCTCATAATACAAAAATAACTATGATGCAAGTTAAATGCATAGTATGATTTAAGCATTTTTTTCACTGTCTCGTACTGAATAATGAATAATTACCATATTCTAACCCCTATGCCGAATTGTCATCAGTGCACATACTCAGGAGATGTTATTGTATGTGGTTTTTAATTAAATTTTACCATAACTGAATTTAATAGATTCATTGCACGAGTTAGGTTTTCTAAAGATTTCATTGTATATACATTTTATAAAAAGTGTTTAATGCATGAAATGAAACAGATTGTATTTAAGGTTATTTTTGCTGTTTTGTTTTGAATGGTAATTTTTTGTTTTCTTATTATCAGAATTTAGGCTGTCTAGCCATTTGATAACCAGTTTAAGAACCATGTAACATCCATAAAAACATTATAAAACCCTTTACTGTATTTTATTTTAAAATTTTTGGTTTGCAATTTCTGGTAATTTAATATATTTATGAGATGATAATTTCAAAACTGAAAATGTTTCTTTGCTCACAGCATAACCAAGAGTTTGTTTTTCAATAAATATTCTCAAGTTTTATATACTTTTTGAAAGTTTGTTAAGGGTTTTATATGTATATTTATCTACTTAAATATTTGTCTTTGTACATTTACGTATTTATTTATTTATTTAATTTCTATTAATCCTAGCTTTCTATTTGTATTGTGTTAATTTTTATATATTGTATTTGAAAAAATTGTTACAAAAAAGAACTGAAATCTGGCCAAAGTACAAAATACTTTAGTATCTTCTTCATACTTTAAGCTATTTGTAATAATTATATCTGTTTTTATACAATGTTTGTTTGTTTTTAAATATTGTTTCCATAAGAAATGCTTTAGACATTTTAGTACACTATAAAATTATATTTAAAACAAAGTAAAAAATACACTAAAATTGGCTTATTTTTGGATATACAAAGTATATTTACAGCTACAATGCTTAACAACGTTAACCTGGTATCATTAGGCCTAGCTATTTTATTGAATTATTAGTTTCAGTCCACCTTGCTATAGGCTTGGATCTCTTATAGTGGTATTACTAGTGCAGAATCAATATCATATTCCTGTGTTATAGGCCTAACCCATCTTTCCATATTAGATGTGTATAATTTTTTAATCCCTTTAATGGACTAACTTTTTTTATCAATTCAATGCACTGGGCTGTTTTATCTTCAGAATTATAAATTATACAAGTCATGTGCAATAAATTTGTTACATCAGCATATTTTCAGTCAAAAATGATGGGGCACGTACTAACATTCCTACCCCATAGTATACCCCAACCTCACCTTTCATAGCTAACTGAAATAAATACATTTTGTGAAATCAAGCTTGGCCAATGAAGAGGCAGAAAGGTGCAGTTGAGGTTGTCAAACGTAAGACAGTTCATGAAATAAATTTGTGGCTTATTCATAGAATAATTATTGGTAAAAATCAGTAAGGTCAATCAGTTATGATATATAGAAAAGCCAGTATGATTTAGTTACATCACATCAACAATGGCTCTTATGTTATGTTGCTTAGCAAGAAAAGTGTACCCCAATATAGTCTGTGTGCTAAAAGTATGAAATCAAAGGTATAGACAACAAAACTGCAAAAAATAGTTGTTGATTTCATAATTTAGAGTCTCAATTGAATAGAAAAAGTTTTGTTTTATTATATGAAATGTTGGAAATATAACAGAAAGTAACTTAATTCAGAAATGATTAAAGTTTAAAGCTGAATTAATATTTTTCATTTCATAATAAAATGTGTGTATTTAGTTCTAGGCTAGGTGATCCCACACAACATTTTTAGACTTTCTGTACTAACACAAACTGCACTTAAAGGTTTGATGGCATATCTTCCTTGCACTCCATCACTAAAATTGTAATTGGCAGATGGCAGTTGAACTGTTCTAACTAGATAAATGTGTATTGGCTTTAGGACTCCTATTTCAAGAAATCAAGCATGATGTGTCAGATACTGGCTTTTATAAGGTTGGATTCAACATATCATTTGATGTTAATTTGAATGTGAAACTAACAAGTCATTTGAATACTTTATGAATAGTTACTTGCAAAATTAATTTTAAAATTCACATTCAATATTTCTTTATCAAGAAATATCAGATTAATATTAAATTATATAAAATGGTGACTTATTGAAGATGTGTGATTGCATATAGACTAAGATTAAATTCAAGTTCAGTATGTGATATTGAGCACTTGGTGACATCTCAGATGTTGGCATCTTCTATTAACTGGTTGCTTTTTCTCAACACTTGCAAGAAAATTTCAGTTTATTGGTTTTATTAGTAGCTTTCTGGCTGTATACTGTTCCATTGATTCTTTGTCTGCTCTTCCTAGTTATGTAGTTAAGGCTCTTAACTTGCAGTCTTCAGGTCATGGGTTCAAAACTCCATCCCACCAAATATCTGCACTCTTTCAGCCATGGGGGCATTATACGGTGATTATCAAACCCATTATTCATTGGTCAAAGAGCAGCCCAAGAGTTGGCAGTGGGTGGTGGTGACTAGCTGTTTTCCCTCTCGTCTTTCACTGATAAATTAGGGATAACTATCTCAGATAGCCAGTGTGTAGCTTTGCACAAATTTCATAATGAACCCTCTGAATGTTAATGAAGACTCTCCTTGGTTACCATTTTTGCCTTATTAATGTAGAGGAAAAGAGCTTGATTTATGGCTCCAATTATATTCTTGCACTGTTTCTGGGAAGTCTAAAAGCTCCACCAGTTTTATAAAGAACTGATTCATCCAGCCAATTTTCCTACTGTCTGGGGTGTAGAGACTATCATAGACTGTAAAAGCAAATGACTATCTATGATGGTTTTTAAATAATTGTTGACTGGCATTTTCTGCTTCATCCTGTGCCTAGTCTCTATGTTTTTCTGTATGAACTGGTTTACACAAATCCCAATGGTAATGGATATTTATTCCATGCGAAAGAATTTGAGATCTTGTGGTGGCTGATTACCCCATTCTTGTCTTTATAGCAAATACTTGTGACTGACTCCTGATTCACTGTTCAGGCAATCCACTTACTCAGTATCTGTAGGTTTGTTGTAGAGCTGGAGTGTCTGAACTGAAGAGAACAGTGGCTTGTTGATAGAATACATCTTTTACACTCTAAGACCTCAGTGGTCTTTTCTAGTAAGCACTTTTGGTGCTCTGTGATGCATCTATGGCTTGTAAAATGAAATAAAAGGTTTGATGGAATGTGATCAGTCTTTTAAACAGTTGTAGAGCTGTATAGCATTCATAGTGAACATTGTTTGGAGCTGATCAGACTTTGGTATAGCATAAGCAGGTTATAATCTGTCAGAGGTTAGTACCAGGTACTTAAGGGTTTTTTTTTTTGTAAGATGGCTGTGCTGAAAAAGTAAGTGGATGTTTGTCTTCTTCAGGATCCATGTAGCTGAGTATGTAAAACACCACTATGACTTTGGCAGTGTTGATCAATGTACTTCTGTTCACTCACCCTGCTAAGTGACGGTTGTATCCTTGTTTAGATTTCAGCTTTCCTAACACAGGACATCTGGTTGGACTATGAAAGTTGGTTAGATCCATAGGGGGGATGTTGAAAAAGACTGGAAAAGAGTGGTGATTCTTAAGGCTGTTAGTGATCTTGTCCTATTGCCAACTTCCATGCTTCAAGATGAACCTTCTAGTAATTAATGCAGCTATGATTTATTTTACACACATTGCACTGATGTTGTAAGAATGGGTAGCTGGAATCTGTCATAAGCATTTTCCAAATCTAAAACTACTTTAGCAGCAATCAAAGTATAGCAGACTAATTGCTTTTTCGTTAAAGTGGTCAACTCTAATCAAAAAAATATTAAAATGTGAACTCTTTAAAACACGTGTAGAAGTCATTACAGAATTTCTAAAAACAATGTTAGCTAAAATGAAAGTACCGGATAATCAAAGATTAATATAACTGAAGAAAAATGTCCACAAAACGTAACTACCTTATTATTGAAACATGAAATGCATGTAAGCAAACCTAACTGCATATTTGTGACTTACTTTTAGGTTCCATGCATTTGTTGTTAGTCCCTTGCTAAAACAGTGGTAAGTCTACAAATTTACAATGGTAAAAACAGAGGTTCAGTCCCCCTTGATGGACACAATAGAAAGCCCAATGTGGCTTTACTATAAGAAAACACACGTGCACACATTTGTTGCTAAGTGCTTTCAGTCACAAAGTTGAACAATTCATTTTTGGGGATTTGATTTATTGCCTACTCAAACTTTGTGTGCTTTGATCACTTGTAGATATATATTTTTTGTTAATTATTTGCATATCTAAATAAATTGAGGTCATATATTTCTTTGGTGCAATGCAAGTTTAAAGTTAATACATAGAAATGTGAAAGACTAGAAGAAAAGTTAACGAGTTAATTGCACACATTAACATTTCTGCCAGTCTGACATTCGTTGCTCTGTGTATTGCAGGTAAAAAAGTTTTTGCAACAGAATATTCTCAAGCAGTTTATGAATAATTTTCGACAAAGTATTTTCAATGTTAAAATTTTTGTTCAAATCTATGAACTTACTAGATAAATAAATTTAAGGTGAAAGAAAAAAAGTCATATGTGTACATCAGTTTGAAAAGTGAACTTAACAACGTATTCTTTTTCAGTCTTAACAGCTTTTAACTTGTAGTTTCTACTATTAGCTAATGCAAGAATAATTACACGAACAATTAGTTTCAATTTAAATCTTAAACACTGTTTATGTTAAGTGTGAAAACATTTTATTGTGTTTCACCAGATGTTGTGCTGTATGATTTACATGTATTTTAAATTATTCTAAATAAATGTTAATTTTAAATTATTCTAAATAAATGTTAATTTTAAATTATTTTAAAAATATTAATTGCATAAAAATATCATAGAAATCTGAACATATGAATTTTATTTCATGACATGGAAAATCAAAGGTCCATCACTTAAAAATTGCATGTTGCACGCAATCTAAATGTGGTATGTGAGACTATTTTTTTATTTTTATTTGCGATAATTCAGTGTTTATTTGTGAAAAAAAATCAGACTTTTGTAATAAAACTGTAATAATTCTGTGTAGGTACTGCTGGTGAGTTGGTATGTGTTTTTAAATCTGACATTATTTATCCAGAACCAGTATTAGGATTTACACCAACATACCACAGTTTCTTTGGCTGGTATGATCTTGGAACTAAGCAGTAAAAAGAACAAGTTACATTTTATCTGTGTTGATATAAATTATTTTATATTGTGTTAAAATTGGTGTCATTAATTAAAAGTTTTGAATGACTTTAGTGGAATTGTGCAAGATAACTTTATACAATACCTTGAATAAAAAATAAAAACATTATGTTAAATACACTATTTTAGTTTCATTATATATTTGTAAGCAGTTTGTGGCATTTGACATTTGTGCCAATTCAGTTTCATAAATAAAAATTAATGCCAATGCTGAAATGCCTAATGGCCTATTTGGAAAGGAAATTTAATTTTGAAATCATATATTTGTGTTTCCTCAATAAAATAAATAACAAAATTCAAAACTTTTAATTTACATTTGTTGAATTAAGAAGACTGAATAGTTGTAGCTTCCTGCATTTGATTTTTCATAAAAAAAAGAGAAAATGAGTAGTTTTAGTTGATAAAGCTGATGTTTATTTAACTGTCGGACTAGTAATGGGAAAAACAAATGCTAATTCTAAATAGCTTTTCCTTAAGATGTATGTGTGTATGTATATATGTCATTCACAAGTTTGGATATGATGAATTTAAACTATGTCTCATAAATATTATGAGTATTTATTTTTTGCTTGAGTACACAGTGTTGTTTCAGATTACCTCGTTAGCACAATGGAATGGTTTTTATGTTTCTGCTATGATATTTTATGTAGTCTACGAAATCAGTGATTGAAAGAGTATATATATATATAAGCAGTTTCAGTGTTTCTTCCATTTATTTTTGTTGTTGTGTCTGCTCCTTATCTTGTGACCTGGCATGGCCAGGTGGTTAAGGCACTTGACTTGTAATCTGAGGGTTGCGGGTTCAAATCCCTGTCACACCAAACATGCTCGTCCTTTCAGTTGTACAAATGTTATAACATAACAGTCAATCCCACAATTCGTTGGTAAAAGAGTAGTCCAAGAGTTGGTGGTAGGTAGTGATGACAAGCTGTCTTCTCTCCAGTCTTACACAGCTGAATTCTGGAAGGCTAATGCAGATAGCCCTCATGTAGCTTTGCACAAAATTCAAAACAAAACCTCATAATGTAACTACCTCATATTTTTCTACTTTTATTTTGGACTTATGCACTTCTGTTTTTCAGATGTATTTATCATAATTGTGTTTTGCATTTGAACTTTTCTGCCAGGTTTGTATACACTGATATAAATAATTACAGAAACACATTAATCATAAACAACAAGCAGTGGAAGCTATATGGTGAATATTTTAATGGTACAAATTATTATAATATATAATACAAAAGCAAAGTTCTACAATGCACTAACATTTTGTATCTGAGCTCTTTGCTTTACACAGTACTTTACATTTTGTCTTTGTACTGCCATTGAGTTTACTAATGTGTGGTTGTTTAACATTGGTCCATGTTACTTTCCACAATTCCAAGTTATTTTATTACATTTTGACTTTAGTTTTTACATAAACCACTGAGTCCCAAAAACTGTAATATCAGGAGATTGTGATGGTCAAGTCATGGCTGTGAAAGTTTTCCATTAATCTTTATTGTTGTGACATAATTTCATCATACTTACTTTATTCTTAGATCATTGTCTTGCTAGGAAATGAATCCATGCCTCTTGACTTGTTTTACTTATAAAATAGTGTGATGAATCAAAAATAACCTGTACTTATCATAGGGTGCCATCAGTTTTGTACAGACTACCAATCTCACCAGCCAACTAGCCCAAACCTTCACTGATCTCTGACATGATTTACTGTACATTGAAAATAACAGCATTTCCTTTGCCATTAAACAAATTGTTGTTAATTGTTACCAAATAACTTAAACTTGGGTTCATTTGTAAGGAGTGCATATGTCCAGTTTTTCTCGATCAACTTTTGATGGTCCAGTGGTTTTTTCTGTGCATCATTTATTATTATTATTATAAGTTTATAAGCTTCTTATGATTAATGAGACATTGAGGTAATATCTCTATTGATAGCAGAGTTGTTGGCAAAATTTGTACTAGAATGATGTTTAGTTCATAAAGATGTACACTTCACAGTTGGGGAGTTTCTGCTTCATACCTTAACCACTGCTATTATTACCAGTGTTAATTTTACATAATCTATTGAGAGATTTGTATATTACTCATGATATTCAGGTACACTGATACCTAGCAAACAAATGTAAAGTATATGTAAAGTGTAAATTCTGGAGAAATTATACAAAAAATAAATTTAATATGAATAGTAAAAAAAATCAAGCACACGAGAGCACAGATCAGATAGAATATATGTCTATTTACAGTGATTGTGATTTGGTATATTTTACTTTATGATCGTATTACACCTTTTTTTGGAATTTTTGTATATTTTATTGCCTTGTGCTGGAAAGGTAATTTTTCCAACACAACCATACATGACGAATAAAAATAAGTATGCTACACTTTGTGGCAATATTTCAAAGTTTGGTGTACTATATTCCTTCATAACTCACTGATAATGCACACTGGAGAGAAAAACCTGCAAATTGTACCAATTTGTTCAAGTGTGTGTGCCATACCTTCTGATTAAAGATTCCTTCCCCCAAGAGTGGATACAGAATCAGGCCCAAATTGATTAAAGCCTGTAGTCATTGTTTAAGGTACCTTTTACCCAAGTAAAAATATTACATTTTTGCAACATGACTGCATGAGAGCAGTGACTGACTGTATAGTCCAGGCAGCAGCTCATTCTATTCCTGTGACCTGGATACGTTTTTCACAGTATCCTCGTCCATGGTGGAGTTCGGCCTACCAGGAGTTATGGAAGGTTAAAACACAAGCCTCATAGACCTTCGAACAGTATCTCTCTCTTTCTAACTGCATTGTATGTAAGCATGCCCGTGCTCACGCTAGGCAGGTCAGGAGTCAAATCCAGAAGGAATCTTGGATTAAGTTCACCTCCATGCTTCTCTTGTTCCACTAGCTCCAAAGTTATAAGATTTAGAAGGTCAGTGAGTTGTATACCTCCCAACCCCTTTTGATCTTGCCTTCTGATGACTGTGAAGTTGACAACACCCTCAACTTTGCTAATGCCCTTGGTGAGAGTTTTTTCTTGTCTTTCTAGCTTTCACCTCTTCCCCAGCCTTTGTGGCTGTCAAGATTCAGGCTGAGAGATCTCACTTACCTTTCAGGAGGTGAGTCTCCCTGACTGCAGTAGACCGTTTGTCATAGTGGAACTGAAGATAGTTCCAGCAGTAAATTAGTCAGACCCAACAATACTCAATAAAACATTCTGTACCATTTATCTCCTGCCTCTCTTTCTAACCTTTTGGTTGTTTTCAACTGAATTTGGCATAAGAATATTGTTCCTGTTGCTAGGAATCAGGCAATTATACTACAGTTTTCTGAGTCTGGGAAGGATCCTTAGATTCCAACAAAATATCGACCTATTGTTTTGATGAGCTGTCTGTGTAAAGTCTTGGATAGGGTAGTCAATGCTCATCTCATATGGCTCTTAGAATTAAACAACCTCCTTTTCCCCGCCACTTTAGGTTCTGACAATTTTACTCTATCAGTGACCTGCCCCCCAGTGACACAGTGGTATGTCTGAGGACTTACGCACTAAAAACTGGGTTTCCATACCCATGGTGGGCAGAGCACAGATAGCCCATTGAGTAGCTTTGTGCTTAATTCTAAACAAACAAACAAACTATCAGCGACCACCTGATTTCACTTGAAACGTCAATCAGGGGAGCTTTTCTCAAGAGAGCACATCTTGTTTCCATCTTTTTCGATCTTGTAAAATCTTAAGACACGATGTGTAGGTATAGAATTTTATGTAACTTCAACTCTTAAAAACAAACAAATATGATATTGAATATATTTTGGAAACAAATTGTGTGATCAAGTATATTTTAAGTAATTTTGTGAGATTGTTAAATTGTTTAAAAACATACAAAATATTCTGTTTATTGCAGTAATAATACTCTGTTGAAGTTGTACTTCATGGGAACTATAATTATTAGTTTATTACAGTGAAAGAATATCACAATTGTGTTTTTTACCTTAGGATGTATGATTTTATTTTGGTTTGATACTTGTTCAACAGGTATTATTTTAGCTATTATTACTTCATTTTCTTATCTAGCAACAAACCAGTCTTCTGAGTAAGATTCGTGACTTCTGAATTAAAATTGAAATTACTCTGTGACCAAAGATTTAGGGTTCAAGGGGCACTACAAGGTTTATGTGTGTGCAAATAGATCTCAACACCTGTATCAACCTTTGTTTGTTTGTTTTTGGAATTTCGCACAAAGCTACTCGAGGGCTATCTGTGCTAGCCGTCCCTAATTTTGCAGTGTAAGACTAGAGGGAAGGCAGCTAGTCATCACCACCCACCGCCAACTCTTGGGCTACTCTTTTACCAACGAATAGTGGGATTGACCGTCACATTATACACCCCCACGGCTGGGAGGGCGAGTATGTTTAGCGCGACGCGGGCGCGAACCCTCGACCCTCGGATTACGAGTGCACGCTTTAACGCACTCGGCCATGCCAGGCCTATATCAACCTTTAATTAATCTAATACAACAAAACGTTCAAATCAAGGCATCTGTTTTGTAGCAAATATGTTTAGCTTTCAGCCTACTCAAGGGCTATCTGCGTTAGCCGTTCCTAATTTAGTAGTGTAAGACTAAATGGTAATGCAGCTAATCATCACCACCCACTACAAAATTTTGGGCTACTCTTTTACCAACGAACAGTGAGATTGACTGTATTATTATAACACCCCCACGGCTGAAAGGTCGAGCATATTTGAGGATTCGAACCCACAACCTTCGGATTACGGGTCGAGTGCCTTAACCATCTGGCCTTGCCAGACCTTAAGGCATTAGTGTTGCGGAACCCGAGAAGATATGAAGGGGGGCAATAAGAATAGTATATTTTTTTCAGTTGACTCGCCACCATCTTGAAAATATACATTGGCCTAGCAGTGTCGACATGAATGAGAAGCACTATTTAGGTATATTAAGGAACAAGTAATGTCTTATCAATATTACCAAAAACAGGAGGTTTTAAAATTCTATTTAGTTCTTCGCCTGATCAAATAAATATCCAAATTTATCAGAAACAGCAACATTAAAATGGCTAAACGAATAGATAATAACTTGAAAAGTAGAATTTTTAACCCTTGAACGACTCTAAATGGATGCATAATAACAACTCTGACAACAATACCAGTAACACCCTCTTAATTTTTAATAATTGCATGTTGTAAAATAAAATTCTGTTATTTTCCATTTAAGTCATAACTGTTCAGGAAAAAATAACACAAAAGCAGCAATTAAAAAGACACACACGAGTAATGCCTGATAAAGTAAATTAGTATGTACTTGCGTATCTAAGTGCATATTTGTCAGTAACGTAAAGAAGCAATAACCATTATACATTATTGAAAGAAACAAAACAATTGGCTATTGTATTCTTGCTTCAAATAAAAGCTTTCAATCACTTGTTGTTAACTTACTCTGGAGAACAATAACTTTATAGTGTATATCAAACTATGAAATGAATCTTGAACGTAAAGAAATGCCGTTTGATATTAACATTCCGTCACAGCATATAAAATCGTAGTGGCTAAGTCTTCTAAATTATTTAGACAGTGTCACAGTTAAGATATTTATTGTATTTGTGGCACATATTTTATCTGCCGCTGTCCCTACTTTTAATCTGTTGTAACACCCATCACCTGTTCAATTTTATGATACACACCCTGTGTGTGAGGAATATTTTTCATATCGACCTGTTTCGATTCAAACTTGACAGCTCCAACATAGAGTACTACCACAGAGCCAACTCTGTTTCTACAAGTAAGTTTTATCTCAAGTTTATTTTATACAACGTCTAAGAAATTCAGCAAACTTTAAAATAGAAGTAAAATAAAAAAGTATTAATTTAGTGGACAATATTCAGTTGCAATAACGTATTTTATACTTTAATTTAAAAAAAAATTGAGCAAATATCAAATTGCACTGTTTGAAAATTTCTTACGTACGTGTCTTTTAGTAGAAGTAATTGACTTGAAAATTACAGAAGCTGTATGTACGACTGCAATCTATTTTATATCATACTCCTTGTTATTTACGTACATGCGATTTTAATTTGAATACAACTGAAATAAAATAATCATTATACACCAGGGGCGCCCGACATGGCCAAGTGGTTAAGACACTCGACTCGTAATCCGAGGATCGCGAGTTCGGATCTCTGTCACACCAAACATGCTTGCCCAAACATGTGACGGTCAATCCAATCGTTCGTTGGTAAAAAGCAGTCCAAGAATCGGCGGTGGGTGGTGATGACTAGCTGCCTTCCCTCTAGCTCAAAAAACAAATAATATGCCAGAGGTGGCCAAACTTGCTAAATGTGAGAGTCACTTACGATAAACTTACATGTTTGAGAGCCACAAGACACAAACAAATGTTACACATTTTTATAACTACATACACATCTTATAGCATAAATTATATATAAATTGTAATAAATACATGTATGTAATAATATTTATTTATGTGTGTAGTTTTTAAACTGTTAATTTTTATTAGTTTCAATAATCACAATGTACACATATATACACCAAATGTTTTCAAAATCCTGGCTGATTAATGTTTTAACTATATTGAGTATATTTAATACGGTAATGAATTACAGAAATATCTGAAAAAATATGCAAGTTTGCATTTCATTAACATTAAATGAGACTGCCAAAAATAAAAGGGGTGAAAACAAATATTTTTAACAATAAACATGGAAGAAAATAAGTAAAACAATAAAAATTAGAGATATTTTAATTAGATACCACTTTACAATATTTTAGTCTTACAATAATTTTTTAAAAAAACAGACATTGATACAATTATCAGGCTGTTTTCTACTGGTAGAGGACTTGTGAGTTTTCATGTTGGTTGTGAGTCGTTTGTTTTGGCATTTCGCACAAAGCTACTCGAGGGCTATCTGTGCTAGCCGTCCCTAATTTAGCAGTGTAAGACTAGAGGGAAGGGAGCTAGTCATCACCACCCACTGCCAACTCTTGGGCTATTCTTTTACCAACGAATAGTGGAATTGGTCGTAACATTATAACGTCCCCACGGCTGGGAGGGCGAGCATGTTTAGCGCGACGCGGGCGTGAAACCGCGACCCTCGGATTACGAGTCGCACGCCTTACGCGCTTGGCCATGCCGGGCAAGGTTGTGAGTCGTTTAAATTCTGGCTGATATGTTGTCAAGGCTATACGAATTAGCTTCGTTAGGTTTTAATTTGTAAGGATTGCACAATGCTTCGACTTCTTCCAGAGTACAGTGATTCACAGCAGTATGTTCTGCTTAAAATTGAAATGAGTCACACACTGATTTTCTTCAGTTCAGGATATTTTATTTCAGGAACTTGCTTTCAGAACTCAGTTGGGATTTATGAATCATCTTCAGAACCAGGTCCTCCTGTAGTTTTATTAATTCCGATTTCACAGCAGATGATTCTGTAACCAGAGGTTTTAGAATTGGACAATCATCATTGATTACATTAACCATGAATGGATTTATAAGAAAGACGAAACAGAGTTTCAGCTCAAACCTGTTTAAGAAATTACCAAGCAGTCCTTGTAATTTATCTTTGTATTCTTCCAGTTTGCGGTCTTTCATTTCAATATCAGGCAATGTATTTACTCTCCTTTTGAGACTGGGAAGTAATTGAAGTTTCTTGTCAATATGTCTCTTTGAAAAAGTTTTGTTTTATTCTGAAAGCTGAAAATTGTCTGCGTAAGAGCAGAAACAATCTTATCCTTTCCTTGGAGTGCCAAGGTGAGAGTTTGTAGACGATTTGTTGTATCAGCGAGGAACATTACATTTTGCATTCATTCATCATTTCCCAGTTGAGGATAGAATCTTTTCTTTTCTTCAAGAAAAGTAATAATAGGCTCCAATAGATCCACAAACGTATTTAAGACATCACTGGCTGACAGTCACCTCACAATACAGTAGAAAGAGACATCACTGGGTTTATTTTCAAGCTCCAGTTCTTCAATGAATTTTTTGAACTGTCGATGGGTCTTCCTGTTTAAGGGTATGAAATTGACAATTTCAAAAACAAATTTCATAACATCATAGTTGAAATATCTGGCTGACAGATGTTCGCTATGAATAATGGAGTGAAGCTCTGGAAAGCTGGAATTACTTTTCATAAGTGCAATTAATCCCATATTTTTACTCACCATTGCAGATGCTCCATCTGCTGCAACACTGACGAGTTTATTCAGTGGAATATCAGCATTTGTTAAGTTCTGTCAAGAGCATTCTTAATGTCAACACTACGAGTTGTTTCTCTTAGTGCTACTAAGTCAACATCTCTTTTTTCACAGTTACATCAGAGGAAACATAATGAACAAATACAGCCAGCTGTGGGTTATAATTAATGTCTGTAGATTCGTCAAGGGCTAAGCTGAATACAAGGGACTTTTTAAAATTATTTTGCATTTTTCCTGCAACATCAGCATTGATATGGGATATACGTCTCTCTGTAGTGGGACGTGAAGCTTGTGTTTGTGCTATTAGTTGCTGAAATTTCAGCGATATTCTTTTTAACAAATTCACCATCAAAATATAGGCGTTTAGCACGAGCAGTATACCATGATATAACGAAACTAGCTTTAATAGCTGAATCAACTTCCTAACTGAACGCTGTCAACAGTGTCTTCTGGATATTTAGTGATGATTTTAATACAGTTAACTTGTTTTTCCGTAATTCTGACGCAGGTGGATAATCAGACAAAAAGGTTTTGTGATTTGTTTCATTGTGACGTTTTAGGTTACTAACTTTATAATGACTGAGTAACACGTTGCAGATAAGACACAAAGGTTGACCTCCTTTAACGGTGAATGCAAAATCTTCCTCCCACTCCAGCTTAAAATTTCTGTTCTCGTGTTCACACTTTGCTTCTTACAATTTGATGACGTCATTTTCCTTCACAGAATTTTCACAGACACTTCTAAAAATTAAAGTAAAGAAAACTGTAAGCTTCAACACGCACAACGCAACCAAACTCTACAACGCCCAGTATCACACTAACACTCCGCTAATTTCACTGCCCGCAACACAGCCATACACGCCACAATCACGCGATCGCAAGCCGCGATCACTAAAACTAACATTGTCAGCACTGACTTGAACGATTACTGATTTTACAGCACAATTCCTCTGTAATCTTTGCTGATCCGAAATTTATTTAATCACTGACTGAAATCTAGCATTAAAATCTGGATTTAAATTATTAAATATATTTACTCACCATGAACATGAAAATTACGTTTCAATCCAGTGGCCTGTCGCGCCAAACATGTTCGCCCTTTCAGCTATGGCGACGTTATAATGTGCGGTCAATCCCAATGATGATGACTAACTGCCTTCTCTCTAGTTTTTCACTACTAAATTAGGGACGGTTAGCACAGATAGCCTTCGTGTAACTTTGCGCTAAATTCAAATCAAACAAACAAACTTTAGCTCTTACAAGCACTAGAAGAAGAGGTCTAAGGCACCTGACCCTCCTGGGTATTCAACATCAATACCCAAATACCCACTCAAAGATGCTCTTACAAACACAATATAAATAAATACAAATGAATGTATTCCTACTTTTCCCTTGTTTTGAAAAATTATAATATGCAATTTGCACTTATTTTTCTTACCAGTTAATTATTGTTTGTTTTTGTGGGGGGGTGTCATTTTAAAAGTAAAAACAGCATGTGCCTACAGCAGGGGATCGTTGCAAATAGGAAGACTTACCGTTGTTCGCATTGGGGGGGGGGTGTTTTTCAACCCTCGTTATTGTTGAAAAATATTAATTTATTTGTTCTTACCAGTTATATTTGTGTGAAATGTGGTATTTATTATGTAAATAAAAATGATTAATAAAAGACTTTAAGTTGTTGACCTTAACAACAAATTATTTGTTGTTGTTTTTTCGAGGCCTGGCATGGCCAAGCGCGTTAAGGCGTGCACTCGTAATCCGAGGGTCACGCTAAACATGCTCGCCCTCCCAGCCGTGGGGGTGTATAATGTGACGGTCAATCCCACTATTCGTTAGTAAAAGAGTAGCCCAAGAGTTGGCGGTGGGTGGTGATGACTAGCTGTCTTCCCTCTAGTCTTACACTGCAAAATTAGGGACGGCTAGCACAGCTAGCCCTCGAGTAGCTTTTTGCGAAATTCCAAAACAAACAAACAAACTTGTTTTTTCGGTTTTACTGCCCATCAGCTTTTAATTCATAAGAATGTTTTTATTTATTATGTGTCATACGTTTACGTATCCCAGTGGATCAGCGGACTTAAACCGCTAAAAGCCAGGTTTCAATACTCGTGGTAGACAACACACAGATAGTCTACTGTGTAATTTTGTGTTTAATTGCATACAAATAAGCATGTTCATAAGGTTTTATATATCAAGCCAATAATTAAATCTTTACGAATTTTGTCTTTATATTCACTGCTGTGATATTAATTTTATGGTTATATCTACACACACACACACATATAGATGTACCAAACTTCAATGAAATAGGTTTCAAGTGTTAAATCTTACTTGTTTTTCACTAGCTATAAATACATTTATGAATCACAATTTCCTACACGTACTTGTTGGTGCAAAAACAGTATTCACGTGTTATTTTATAACCCTGGCATATGTTTTGCGCCCCTGACTTTATCAAATAACTTTTTCAGATGTAAGGATTAATTACACTATAATTAACAACAATACGCTTTTACACGAGGAGTAATTTAAATATTTGAAAGAGGAGTCACTTGTGTCATCCGCTTTGGGGCAAGCTGTCTTGTATTCTTCACTGCACGGTCACGTGAGTTTTGAAATATCAAATCGCATGACACATATTGAAAACAAAAGAAATATTTGAATAAACGTTTCTTATTTTCCTTACCAGTAAAACTTAAAGCATCTCGAACACTGAATAGCTTTCAGGGATCGTTAGTTGGTTACTAGTCTGAAATTAAAAATAAATAAAATGTAATTTGATCCGATATGGTATTGTTAATTATTAGTTATTTAAATCACTTGTAACAATGAAAAACTAACATTAGTTCCCTGAAGTGCCCCCAGCAACTGCGGCATATCTGCAAACTCACACGGCTGAAAACCAGGTTTTGCTACCGTGGTGAGCAAAGCGCAGATAGTCCATTGTGTGGCTTTGTGCTAAATTCTTAACAGACAAACAAAATTCTTTGAAAATAAAAAAGTTAACTTGAACATTAGACGTTTACGCTCTTGCTTTCCAGTTTGTTTAAAATGAACTATTGTCAGTGTGACAAAGAACATATATATGTGTTTTTGAAAACATTGTTCTAGAATTTTCGACTTCAGTTTACGCTATTTTGGAGCATTATTTGTTTGCAAATTTACAAATACAATAGAAATACAATGATATAATCAGGGGTTCGATTACCCTCTGTGGACTCAGCAGATAACCCCATGTGGCTTTGCTGTAAGAAAATACACGCACACACACACACACTTCATAATGACACAGAGCTCGTAAACTGGTGCCCTAAAAGCATATAAAATACGTGAAAAGAAAGTAGGCCTAGTCTAGTAATGAGAGAATCAGGGCAAATGAGGTGTCATATGCAACATCCAAGAAATATTTACGTTTGCTCCAAATACAGAGGTTCGTGTGTAGAAACTGCTGGGTAAAGTCATGCCATATTCGATGTCCACGTGAATAATTTCACTGAGAAGTATACATACGAGATCGTTTCGTTGGTCAGTGAATAGATTCTGTTACTTTAAAAGGTAGGTAAAGTTTGATACTGACTTAAACATGTTATTATTAAGTTGTTTTTATATGACGTAACACTAAAGGTAGGAGTGAGACCTCACCATGATCTCCTTTTACCTCATACAGGCCCGGCATGGCCAGGTGGGTTAAGGTGTTCGACTCGTTATCTGAGGGTCGCGGGTTCGAATCCCCATCGCACCGACACAAGCTCACTCTTTCAGCCTTTGGGGCGTTACAATGTGATGGTCAATCCCATTATTCGTTGGTAAAATAGTAGCCTAAGAGTTGGTGGGGAGTGGTGATGACTAGCTGCCTTCCCTCTAGTCGTACGCTGCTAAATTAGAGACGGCTAGCGCAGATAGCCCTCGAGTAGCTTTGCGCGAAATTCAAAACAAAACCCCCTGCTGAATTTAAAAGTTAATTAGAAATTCATAAAGTAATTGTTTGAAGTATATTGTTAAAAGTCAGCTTTATGGTAAACACTTCTTTTCATTCGATCCATGGTGGAATGGATAGGAAAGCAACACAAGAATTAATTCTCGTAAGAAATAAGGTAATGACGCTCTCCCCTCACACCCGAACGTGAAGTGAAGTATTGGGGCATTTTTGCGAGTATACAGGGCATGTGACACATCTGTTAATGCTTATTTGTTTTGAATTTCGAACCTGTCCTAGCCGTCTCTAATTTAGTAGTGTAAGACTAGAGGGAAGGTAGCTTGTCATTACCACTCCCTGCCAACTCCTGGGCTATTATTTTACCAACGAATAGTGGAATTGATGGAAACATTGTAACGTTCCCACGGCTGAAAGGGCGAACATGTTTGGCGTGACGGGAATTCGAACCCGTGACCCTCAGATTGCGAGTCGAGCGCCATAACCACCTGTCTATGCCGGGCCCATGTTTTCTAGAAGTGTCCTAAACTACGCTAATGTTTCATAATAGGGAATGCAAATAATTTGTACAAAACTCAATTTGAACATTTGGACAAAAACCACCTTTAAAAAAGAGAAACGTATTATTGAAACAACGCTCAAACGTTCCTTTTGAAAAGCCCCGGCATGGCCATGTGGGTTAAGTCGTTCGACTCGTTATCTGAGGGTCACAGGTTCGATTCCCTGTCCCACCAAACATGCTTTCCCTTTCAGCCGTGGGAGCGTTATAATGTGATGGTCAACTCCACTATTCGCTGGTAAAAGAGTAGCCCAAGAGTTGAAGGTGGGTGGTGAAGACTAACTATCTTCTTTCTAGTCTTATATTGATAAATTAGGGACGGCTAGCGCAGATAGCCCTCGAATAGTTTTGCGCGAAATTCAAAACAAACCAATCCTTTTAAATTAATAATTTTTACTAATTTTGTAGATAACATATAATTCGTTGTTTGGTGTGACAAGTGTTCCAATTTAACGAGAACAAAAATGCTTCAGGTTTATCAGTCATGTAAACTTGACACGTATTAATTACTTTTCGTCATGTGACCTTTATCCAAGCTAATTTTACCTTACACGAAACCACTCGGGCGATTTTACTCCTTGCAGAAAGAAATATTTAAAGCCGGTTGAACTGTCAGAAAAGTTTATTTACATATGTATTTTTATTTTCTGTTGTTTTATTCTCTCTTATTTTAAAAGTAATCCTTTTGTTTCTTGTTTTGACTTTTAAGCTCAAACATATACAAAGTGAACCATTTTCGCTCTATTAACCACAGGGAATCGATATTCGGATTTTAAAATTCTAATTACATACACTTATTGTTGACCCAACTTATTATTTTTGTTTTTGAATTTCGCGCAAAGCTACACGAGCGCTATCTGCGCTGCCGTCCCCAATTTAGGAGTGTAAGATTAGAGGGAAGGCAGCTGGTCATCATCATATACCGCCAACTCTTGGAATACTCTTTTACCAACGAATAGTGGGATTGACTGTCAAATTATAACGCTCCTACGGCTGAAAGGGCGAGCATGTTTAGTGTGACGGGGATTCGAACCCGCGATCTTTAGATTAAGCCCCGTCTGATAGTTTGTGTTTTGTGTAGGTTGGCCCAATAACAGAGGGATGTTGGAGATTGCGAGCCTGGTCTGAATCTTTAAGATAACAAATATTTCCCTACTCAAAGCTGTGGATGGTAGGTGGTATACCGGTGCTGAATAGATTCATTCCCTTTGGCTTGTTGTTCAAAATTAAGAACGTCAGCAGATGGCTTTGCCTTAATTACAAAGTATGCGTTTTGCGTGACCTGGTTTATTTCCAACCGTGAATTAATATATATATATATATATATATATGAATAAAAGATAAGTTCGCTGATGGTGGATTATATATGCGAATTAACTGAGCATATAGTTTGTGGGAAGCGGTTACCTATATTTTAGATTCTTCAGCAGAGATTTTGAAACCGATTTGTATAAAATGTATTGTGCTTTACTTCACGTAAAGCACCTAAGCTCTGTTAGCTTTCAAGTATTACTTTCTGGTGTGCTTTCACAAAAACTTTGGTAATCACTGACGTAGTTGGTTAAATTCAAATAAACGGTGTTAGGGGAAAAGATTGTTCACGATGTCATCAGCCAACTTAACTTTTATTACTATCATTTTAACACAAGTATCATAGAAAAAATGTAGTTTGAAAATGCATTTGGTTTATCCTGATAAGACAAAAGAAAATCATGAGCATATGATTGTACAATCATTAAAACACACCAACAACTGATATATCTTCAGATAACCTTTAAACATACCTTTCAATAGTGCCACTATAAACATTATCAAATCTACTATTTCTTTAGTACAGTTGCATTATTCACTTTTCTCTTTTTATACATTATTGAACCTTAAATAAAACAGTGTTAGAATGGATCATAAATAGCATACTCACAAAGAGCTCGAGTGGCGAACTTCTTGTGGATCCTGGATTGTCTCCATCTTCTTCTAAATTCAGATCAGATCCTCGGAGCAGCTTGATAAGTGTGGAGAAATCGATGTTTGAAGTCGGAAATACAGAATTATGTGTACAGTCTTTAGTGTTGTTGTTTTTTTCGATTGTTCAAGAAGTGTAATAAATCTAGAAGTGGAATCTTCCAGCAATAAGAGGACAATTTCATCAGACTGCAACCCAAATCTACTTTGTCATTAGTCATTACAGAAATTATTTCTATCTCTTCTCTGATGTCTTTGATGAAATCGTCCTTTACAATTAACTTTGGGCGTCGAGAAACAAACCTGAATCTTTGGTTTCTTTACTAATGGTATTTCATCATTTTCTTTCATCGTATTTTCGTTACACTGAACTTAGCAGACAGCCCGATGTGGCTTTTCTGTAAACAAAACACACACACGCATTCCCGTGAACTGTTTGTGTGTGTGTGTGTGACATTGGCTCATTTTGCCATGGATTTCATCTAATTATTAGTGTTTTCTCAGCATACCACGTCTGTCTGGCGCGAGAATTGGTAGCTGTGAATTCTTTAGTCTTTGGTATCACAACTGGAATATTCTGGGCTTGAAGCCTTTATCTTTCTTATTTGGTATTGTAGTTCACTGATGTCCACGTTTTCCTCATAACATTTTCGGTCTGCTGCTTCATTCACACTGTAGATTACATACGCCAAGAAGTGAAATGTACGTTTTGAAAACCTTTAAGTATGTTCATACTTAGTATTCGTAATCCACAAGCACTTCATGATATTTTAGTCCTCTCAATTCAAGTTCCACTTGCTTCTCAAAAGCGGCAGGCGTATTACAAAGGTCAGATGACGTGACACACAGTTCCTGAAAGTTATAAAATCAGTATTAGGTAAACGATCACCATACAGTTTTATTTTCAGCATCTCCAATCCAAACTGACAATGTTGAACCAATAGGTATAATTCAATATAATAAGATATTCTTATGTCTGTGGCAATCAAAAATCTTCGATGAATGTCACCATGTTCATATGTCTAACATTAATAAACATTTTTTCCTGTAAATTGGCATTAGATATGATTTATCTTGCTGTAAAGATTGTACTATTACATCTTTTAACATACATTGGACCTCAGTACTGGCTGTGTTGTTAGTGTTTCAGGAAAGTGTCTAAAAATTGGTTCTTTTTTATGAATTTCTGCATCTTTCTCATGGTGAGTTGCTGTTGTTTAATTCAGCTGACAGTCTGATCCCACAAATACATTAGCATACTCGACTAGAAGCTCATAGTGTGTTTATTGTTGTTCTAAACCTAAACTGTAGTTATCAAAAAACAAACTCAACCTTGTGTTCATTTTTAAATGCAGTGAAATCGAAGTGACACCAGCTGTTTCTGCTTCATCATTCACCATTCCAACAGATTAGCCAAATGTCTGTAGCTGTTAAGTGCTGGAGCTGTACCACCATTTAACAGGACCGCCAGTGAGGAGTTAACGGAGAAATTACCTCCGATCCCGGGTTCATCAGGGAGTACATACAAAAGCACGCCAAATTAACTTTACAGAGTGGTTATGATGAGGCAGTAAAAGGAAGTTAGGTATTATTCTTCAGCACTTATAGATGTGAGCACATCATAGTTTCTTCAGGCCAATTCCTGTCCATTCAATTGTTCCTGTAGGCTTGTGACCTGTTTAAAGTTACTTCAAAGCTTTTCGTCACAAAAATTGCTTCCATTAAGGTGTAAATATTTCTAACACCAATATAATGATGCTTTACTTCATACTAAAAACCTTTAGTGAATATATCATAGGTTTTTGGCCACCATAATTGGATATCCTTTTTTATACAGCTGTAGACAGATCATTTGCAAAATTGGTCAAATTTTTGTTGTACTTTATATTTCAAGCAACAAACAATAGATAATATGGGTGTTACAGTCAATACAACATATCTACAACTGTTTCCCTGCTACTGAAGCCCCTACTCGTCCAAAGGTTCGACTTATTCATGTGTTGGTCTATCGAGAACTCAATGTTTGGTGCTTTAACGTAACTGCCTTAATCCCTTAAGAAAATACATAATGAATCATTAAAATATATAACACTGCCTGTCCCAACTATTCCAAATACTTTCTTGCCTGAAATACTTAAGAAAGCTGTTTAGACATTTCTTGACAGTCATTAACTGTCAAGGGATTTATTTGTTTCACTTTACTGACTCGAATCTACAGCTAGCGAAAACAACCATCTGTGATGACATTTTGGCCAATTGCATCTGAGATATATAACTTAGAGAATTGTGGTCACTCCTTTCAATCAACAAGGTGAGGAGTTGCTTTGGTGAACTTGTGTACCACTTATGCACAATTGTGATACGTGACATGAATTCTTGTGGTTTCAGCAGTATGTCTCTTACACTGGAGATACTCTCGTTTACCCCAAAGTTTGTACTTTTTTTCAATTATAACGTCGATTTCTTTACAGATGTGTAAAGTGTTTAAGGTACTGGATCCACAATACAATATTGTCAATAAAGTGTCAACCTCAAGCAGCACAATAATTTCATGCAATCGAAATCTCAAGCGGAGAAGAAAATGTTTATTGGGAGTTTTTATATTCAAATTCTGAGAATCTTATGTCCGTGTCTTGAGAGTATTGAAGGTTCTATTAGAAATATGACAACGTTATGGTGATTGTGGTAATTGTAGACACTAGAACTATCTATAGATAACTGTAAAACAACAAACCATTCTTTTTAAATAACAAAATATATTCAAGTGTTGTTTCTTCCTTCAATTTATTATTATTAACTTCTAATAACATGCGTCAAAAACAGGTTTGAAATATCCTGTTTAAATTTAGCTGCATACATTTCACAATGCATCTACAAATCTTATTTCAAAAAGACTGGCACATTAGTTGACTGACCACTGACCAGCACATTAGTTGAGCACAATTTTGTTAACATTGTTTAATACTTTGAATTCTAGCTCATGAAAATTTAAATACATTGTGCGATACTTTTAACGAAAACTAATAATCGTAATATTTACACTAATTTTTATCTTGAAGATCTTTTAAATTCAACTTTTTAAAATTATAAAAGTTTGCTTCTAAACTATAAATTCTTTTAAAGATCAATAGCTCGAAACGACACATTTTCTGAAGAAATTCTGATTTAAGAAATAGATTTAGTATCTGCTTTGCTTATCATCGTTGTTTACTATACATTACTGTTAAACAAACAAATCATATTTGATATCACTTGTGATTCTAAACCTTGATTTTAATATTAGCTCTTACGGTGCTTTTATGCAAAACTCCACAAAGAACTACCTTTCTAAAGACGTCTGTAATTTTTAACTCATACACTCGGCAGCTGTACAACAACGCCGTTCATGAGCTTGTCTTGGTTTATACTAAAGGTTTTGTTTTGTTTTGAATTTCGCGCAAAGCTACTCCAGAGTTATCTGCGCTAACCGTCCCTAATTTAGCAAGTTAAGACTAGAGGGAAGACAGCTAGTCATCACCACCCACCGCCCACTCTTGGGCTACTCTTTTGCCAACAAATAGTGAGAGTGACCGTTACATTATAACGCCCCCACGGCTGAAAAGGCGAGTGTGTTTGGTGTTACGGGTATTCGAAGAATGAGATTTGACCGTAACTCTTATAAAGGATTGGTTTCTGCGACAACGGGTCGAGAATCGTGAATCTTTGGATTAACTGTCTGAACACATTAACTGTTAGACCGTATCCTCTTTCAGTTACCTGACTAGAAACTCAGTCTATTTAACTTATTTTTAGTTGAACTCTTTCAAAAATATTTGTTACAAAAAAAAGAACACGGTGAGAAATTTTCCAACGAATGCTTGAAATCAAGTCAAATTAATCACTTAAAGTTTTAAACGAGTATTTAAACCTGGTGATTACAGAAACTATTAAATTCAGGTTGATTAACAACCTATCAATATTTTTGGCCAGTAAAATAATTTTACATCAAATACATTTCAGATATGTCGATGGATAAACCCAGCACAGACCTGCACTCAACAACAACATATTTTTGTTCCTTAAAGTCCGAAGGCAGTCCAACTTGGATTTTACAGAAATCAGTTCCTTTGAAAACCAAGGTTCCTAAAAATCATCGCTTGAATGTGTGGGAGAAAAACTGTGAACAGCCAAAGGGATCCAAAAAAAATGACCACCAGGATATGGTATTGAATTAAATATATAAGTTATCGGATAAAGGTAAACACACACAAAAAGTTGATAAATAAAGTCCAAAGAACTAGATCGAAGTAAACAACTGAACAAACACGATATGAAAAATGTATAGACACGTTTTAAATTATTGTGTGATATTCACTGATAAGTTGCTTCCCTACAGGTAACTATAGAGTCAGAAAATATGTGTTCAGTGGTTTGACTTCTGAATTCTAACTCCAACTGCATTAATTGGACAGCCACAAGTCCTCATCACAAGTATCGAAACCCGGTTTCTGGCACTGTAGGCCTTCTGTTTACTTCTTAACCACTGGGTGGTAGGGGTGGGGGCATGTTTAGACAGACGACAAAAGGTTTTCTTGGAAGAATCCACTAGGTATGTATATATGTTCAAAACGCTTTCTACTTGTCATTATTTCCGCTTTAGGGGCTGGGAAAGAACTGATCCATCAAAAGGCTAAATACTGAAGTGAATGTCAGACTAGAAGAATCACCGACTTCATTTATTCTGATAGAAGGTAAACTCGACCAGAGTGAATGTATCACGAAGCCACCCAATCAATACTATATGTGGTTTCCCTGTCGCAAGCCCCCCAGTGGCTCAGCGGTATGTCTGAGGACTTACACGCTAAAATCCGGGTTTCGATACCCGTGGTGGGCAGAACACGTGTAGTTTTGTGCTTAATTCAAAACAACAACAACAACCCTGTCGCAAAATTACCTTTTAATTCTGGTCATAACTTTTTGTTTGAATTGGTATTCAACCTTTGAGCAGGTCATTTTGCCTTGCTAGTTCTGACCTAATTTTCCACGTTTCATTTTTTGGCTGGGACGAATGTTTTTAATCAACATCACATTAAAATTCAATGCCAGGGCAAACTGAACATCTTTTTGTGGGTATTTCATAACAAACCGAGATGTCATGATTCTTACTCTTTGTCACAATACTGTTAATTTTAACACCATTTCAATTTTTTTCAAAATGCAATCCTTTCGAATTTTTAAAGGTGTGCCATAAGTTTCACAGTTTTTTTAACACTTAAATAAATCGGCACCAAACGTTTTTAGATTCGATAAGACTAATCTTAACATAATATGATGTTTAGAGATAAAAGCTTGTGAGTTTTTCTTTTGGTAAAGCCTCATCAGGCTATCTGCTGTGTCCACCGAGGTGAATCAAACCCCCTGATTTTCGCATTATAACTCCGTAGACTTACCGGTGTACCAGCGGGAGATTTAGGGACAGAAATGACCTGTTGATTTATCTGGACTATTCTATCTCAAAGCCAGCATCTTATCATTCATAAAGTTATCAAGCTATCTCTTAAACTTACTTCAATTTACTATTTTCACAACATCAAAAATCAGTCATTCTAAACATCGACCACAGTGTTAGAAAATAAAACTGTCTAAACTAAAGATGATTCTTATCCTTTTAAATGTATATTTATGTCCCCTAAGTTTTATCCTCTTCACCATTAAGTATGAAAAACGATTATGTATCAACTTTATCAATCCCCTTAATAATCTTAATACCTAAATCAGATAACCCTCCTTACTTCAAGATAAAACAATTTCTCCATCCCAGGCACCATTCTAGTAATATTCCTCTGACCCTTTCCAATAATTGAATGCCATTCCGGAAGTAAAGAGCCCAAGATTGAACACAATACTCCAAATGTGGCCTAGCCAATGACATATGTAGTAAAATTATAATATTATTACACTTGTATTCAATATTTCTGTATGTACAACATAAAATTCTATTTGTCCTACCACTAGCAATAACATGTTGCTTGGGTGGCTTTAGACTTTAAAGACTTGATCGATTGTCACATTAAGATTCATTGTTGAAGTTATTCCCATTCAAATTTCACTTATAATTCAAATTATGATAACCCACATACATTATCTCACATTTATTATAATTAAAACTTGTTTGTTATTTATTTCCAACTCATTAAATTATCTAAATCCTTTTGCAAATCAACAACATCCAGCATCTTAGTATTACCTGGAAATTTAAGTAACTTATAGACCATCCCTTCATCTATATCATTAATGTAAATAAAAAATGGCTAAAGCTGAGTCCTAAGGTATACCACTTATGACTTGAATCAAGCTTGACTGAACTTCATTTATAACAACCCTTTGTTTTTACCACCCAGGCTCTCTTCTATCAAATTAGCTAACTTAACCCTCACGCCTATAAATATACTTTGTTTTACAAGTTTTCTGTGTGGCACTTTGTCAAATGCTCTCTGAAACTCCAGATACACTAAATCCATACCCTAATTCATCTACATAAGCATGTGCCTTTTCAAAGAATGTCAGATGATTTGTAATGTAAAATTTTTCTTTAGTGAAACTTTATTGAATATCAAATAAAATCCTAAATTTTGCTATATCACTTTGTAAATCATCTTTTATCAGTTTATCCAAACATTTTCCCATAGCTGATGCGAAACTAATAGGCCTATATTTATTGAGACGATTTTTATTATCTCCTTTGAAATGAGGACTAATATTAGCCAACTTCCAATCCTTCGATGCCTATCAACTATTCAAGGACTGCCAAAACTACTAATAAGTGGCTCACGTATGCAATGCTTAACTTCTTTCAGAACCCTTGGAAAAGTAATATCTCCAAACTTTCCACTTTTGTTTTCTTTACGAACTGAGAATTAATGTGATCATCTCATTCGATTTTGTTTCCACCTATCGACTGTTCAAGATGAGGTATACTGTTTAAATTCTTACCGAAAAAAAAACAACTAAAGAAAAGGCAGAATTTAATAATCCAGCCATCTTATAATCGTCACATACGAGTTTTCCTTTATCGTCCTTCAAATGCCCTACCCTCATCCTAACATCTTCTTTACACTTTACGTATTAAATAAAGTCTTACAATTAATGTCTATATTATCAACCAAAATTGTTCACACATCTTACTGACTCTCTAACTTCCTGTTTGATCAACTTTCTTGATAATTTTTATTGATCTTTCAGATCTCCTGTCATATCAGTTAATTTAAATTTGTGATGATTTTCTTTTCATCTTAATTTTAACCCTTATACCTCTTGTGAGTGATCTGTTTATCTTGAATATTTAAAAACTTGGGCCAGGGGGGTTAAGTCGTTTGACTCGTAATCCGAGGGACATGGGTTCGAATCTCCGCCACACCAAACATGCTCGCCCTTTCAGCTGTGGGGGCGTTATAATGTTACAGTGAATCCCACCATTCGTTGGTAAAAGAGTAGCCCAAGAGTTGGCGGTGGGTGGTGATGACTAGTTGCTTTCCCTCTGGTATAACACTGCTAAATTAGGGACAGCGAGCGCAGATAGCCCTCGAGTAGCTTTGTGCGAAACTTAAGAACAAACATCATCAATTAATTTGACAAGAGATTTTCATGAATTTTATTTCGACACTAACGCCATCAGCACATCGAAATGTTTATTATTTTTACTTTTTAATTAAATTAAATTTAATAATTCAAATTCTAAATTAAATATGTGTATTCCAAATATCATGATTTGTTTCTCAGAACAGAATTGCTGTCAGTATTTCGGGCAGTTGTTCGTGACCGGTTTATTCAGGTCATTTGACTAGCCACCGATTGGTCAGCTGAACAACAAGATTGTTCCTTAACACAGAGAACGCAAGATGAACCTTGAACTAAGGGCACAGTAGACTTTCATTTACAGTGTTACTGTTGTCTGAATGATATTTATTTAGTTAGGAGTTACCAGTGACTCAGTACGTTGGTAAAGTAGGCAACATATTATACGTAGAAGGATGAAATTGGTAATATGTTTCGAATATGATAATAAGGTAGGATTATGAGTAGCGTAGCTCATTTTAGCTTATGTATAAAATAAGTTAAATTATCCATAATCCATACAAATTGTCTGAATCTTGGACATTCACCTATTATTGATATTAGGAATTTCTGCTTAAGACAAACATGCATTATTACTCAACTACCTGTAACAGTTGCATTAATAGAAAAATTAAGTGTTTTAAAGTAATCTCACTTGTTTAGCAGACGGTAAGTTTGCTAATACGTTTAGCTGCAAAAGTTACCTTTAAAACGTTTTTTTCAAACTTAATTTGCCTTACGAAAATTTCTCTTCGGTGTTTTTATGATAATTACAATTATAACCATAATGGAAAATATTTTAGGTTTATAAATCGTTATTTGTTAACTTATCATTGTATTAGCATAATGTTTCCATAACGAAATATATGTTTTAATTAAGATACGTGTGGTCTTCTTTCGTTTTCTATATTTCTAACAAGCAGTTATTAATTAAATACCAATGTCAAGCTTGAAACACTTTAAGGACATGCTTGACTGAAAGTTCGAAGTGTGACCATGTTCTCATGACAGTTACGTAGCGTTACGATTTGTTTGTGTAGTTACCAAACTCTTCACATTAATGTATCATTTAATTGTTAACTTTTGATAATTTGTAGTTATATATTAAACCTATATTACTCGATTATTTTATTGTTTTTAACTATTTTAACAGGCACAGACCTTACAGTGTGCTAATAGCTATTTTCTTGTTGTTTTTCTTCGAGTTTTCAAGCTCCCCAATGGCTCAGTGGTATGTCTGCGAACTTCCAACACTAAAAATCAGTTTCGATACCCGTGGTGGGTAGAGCACAGATAGCCCTTTGTATTGCTTTGTACTTACTTCAAAACAACCAATAACTACAGACCATACAATGTGCTAATAACTATTTTTTGTTTGCCATGTGCCGTACAGTGTGCGACTGGCTATCCTGTTGTTTTTACCACTTGTAACAAGCACAGATAGTACAATTTACTGAAAGTTATTTTGTAATTAAGTGTAAAGTTTTTATTATATTTAAAATAAATTCAGCTTCTGGATTTTATCATTATTATTTAATGTTTTAATTAATTTGTAACATGAATTATACGTTTCCTTCCAAGAACGTCCACTTTTTAGCCGTGACGTATATCTGATGAATTAGCAATCGATTAGAAAACATAGCTTTATTTATTTATGAAATGTAATCACCTTTGGTTTATCTAATACAACAACAGTGTTCAAATCAAGCATTCAAAGGCATCTGTTATGTAATAAATACGTTTAGCTTTTAGACACTTGTAGA
The DNA here is from genome assembly GCA_011833715.1 of Carcinoscorpius rotundicauda. Lineage (NCBI taxonomy): Eukaryota > Metazoa > Arthropoda > Merostomata > Xiphosura > Limulidae > Carcinoscorpius > Carcinoscorpius rotundicauda. The sequence goes on along the minus strand of CM022403.1, from coordinate 55,511,190 downwards.
TGAACAAGTGAGAATCCCCAACAATCGTGGCGCTCGAACTTCTGTTAGGTATTGTTTGTTTGTGTTGAATTTCGTGGAAAGCTACTCAAAGGCTATCAGCGCTAGCTGTTTTTAATTTAGTAGTGTTGGACTAGAGGAAAGTCATCACCATCCACCGCTAACTCTTGAGCTACTCTTTTACCAATGAATAGTGGCATTGATCGTGGCATTATAACGTCCGCACGGCTAAAAGGGCGAGCATGTCTAGTACGACGGGAGATTCGAACCCGCGATCCTCGGATTACGAGTTAGCTATACAAGTGCAAAAGCCCGTCAGATATGACGGAAAACTATTGTACACCCAAACTATTCCACATACAAATCAGCAATATACAGAAGAAGTGTAAAAGTTTCTTTTCGAAAAGTATGCTACATGTGTGTTCCTTTGGATAAGAGATTAAAACATTATATGACTACATGATTGCATACACATCTGTTCTGTTGAAGCAAAGTCGTTCTCTTCCATACAAATATTCGACATATTCAGCCTGTGTGAACAAATGTTTTTTTTTTAATAAATTCAATGCATAGATTTATACGAGTTGTTGTTTTTTTTTTACTTATTCTTTATAGACATCGATAGAATACTAATGCACTTCCATGTGTTCGATCACAGGAATCCAAGACGGATGCTACCTAGTTTGACGTCATTATGATGTTGATGATGTGGTGTCACACACGTAATACCATGCCTAATCTGATCCTGGGAACTCTCTTCTTGACAAGCTTTAATACAGCATAAAATGTGCCGAAATTCACGAGATTCTTAAACCTATGTTAGTGATTAAATTCAAATAAAATTCGAACAGACAATCAAATGATTTAAAGGATTTAAACAGGATTTAAAGTGTAATCGGATAAATTCGGAGAAATCGAGCTACAGTTGTCTTTCATGATTATGGTGTTTGTACGCCAGTGATACCAAGTGCAAGGCGCGAGTATATATAATTCAATTTTGTCAGTCATCAGGACATCCACCAACCAACCATCAAATTGAAATTCTTTCAGAGAGAATTATATTAAATTAATCTATGAGATTTTCGTCGTGATCAAATACATTATTTCAAATGGATCAACGTATAGAATCCAAAACTGTAACTAGATCTGAAATTGGTCAAGAAATGACGGAGTTTCGAGCTGACATTTTGTACTTGGTAAAATCCAGAGCCATTCTATGAGACACTTTGCCGTGACTAAAAGGTAGAATCCACTTTCCGGTAATGATATATAATTATTACAAAGTGAAATATACAGACAATTCTGAAGCATTTGATCATTCTAGGCTTTCTTGAACACCCCTCTCTTAAAATAAAAATAGAGATCAACCTTACTCTTTCTGATTAACACATTTCAAGATGGTTATCTTCTCTAACGGTAACAACAAGTTATTAATAAGCCAGTTATCCTATAAGAAAAATAAATCTATTTTAAGGGTTTCCTTAAACATATGTTTCACGTATGTTTTTAGTTATTTCCAAAAGAGGTATTCTTCAAGCCGTTTTCTCGTGAAATAAATACTTTAACAGTGTTGTCAATTAAATACTATAAAATATGACGTTAATTAATCTGTTTTTATTATATGAGGTTTAAAACTAATGTTTGAAAATAAAAAACCCTAACTGCATCAAAATTACAATATAAAAGTGCCCAATTATTTGCAGAAAAATATTTTATATTATTTCTAAGCAGATACTGTTTTAAACTTTTTTATGTGTACTGAAGTGTTTTAAAAATGTAATTTTTCTTTAAAAATTCAAATTATTATAAAAGTAAAACAAGTAGACGTATATCCAGTGTTAAAAGGTTATCACTTAAGTTCTGTAGTTATGTAATAAAATGATAAATATGTTTAATTAATGCGTTGTTTTACGATACATGAACTAAAAAAAAATAATTTGAAATGTAGTTCCAATTAAATTTCCTAGATGGCAATACATTTGGAGTCATCTGATGCAGCTCAGTGATAACAAATATTAATACTAGATTTTGTTTGTTTTTGGAATTTCGCACAAAGCTACTCGAGGGCTATCTGTGCTAGCCGTCCCTAATTTTGCAGTGTAAGACTAGAGGGAAGGCAGCTAGTCATCACCACCCACCGCCAACTCTTGGGCTACTCTTTTACAAACGAATAGTGGGATTGACCGTCACATTATACACCCCCACGGCTGGGAGGGCGAGCATATTTAGCGCGACGGGGGCGCGAACCCGCGACCCTCGGATTACGAGTGCACGCCTTAACGCGCTCGGCCATGCCAGGCCATTAATACTAGAAGCAAACGATCTTATAACGCTCAATGCTAGTAGTTTGTTTTGTTTTTAGGGCAAAGCTACACAAAACGCTGACTCTTTAAATCGTCCATAGGAACACCATACGCATGTTAGCGTCTTTAGTTTACCAGAGACTCGTAGTACTTGAGAAACGTGATATATTTGCAGATGTGCAGAAGAATTTAGAAAAACAAATATTTCAGATTTATATGGTAAAAAGGAATGAATGAAGCTATAAATATGTGTAATTGAAATTACTTCTTTTCATTTGTACATGTGAAAGAAAGTCGCGCAGTATATACGAATGTGCCTCTTTAGTCTTCCTCAAACTTTTATAGCAAAGGATTAAGTCCATAGATGCAGTCCAACATAGGTAGATGGGTAAGGTGCTTAACTCGTAATCTGAGAATCGCGGGTTTGAATCCCCGTCACACCAAACATGCTCGCCCTTTCAGCCGTGGGGCGTTATGACTAAACAGTCAATCCAACTATTTGTTGGTAAAAGAGTAGCCCAAAAGTTGGCAATGGGTGGTGAAGACTAGCTTCCTTCTCTTTAGTCATACACTGCAAAACGAACAAAGTCCATAGACGCCTGAAATCTGTATTTAAACCGATAGTACAGTTTCTAATGTCTCCCGCTGGTACAATGGTAATTCTACAAATGTACAAAATCTGGGATTCAATTCCTCTCGGTGTATTCAGCAGATAGCCCGATGTGGTTTTGCTATAGGAAAGCACACTCACACACTCAGTTTCTAAAAGCATCTTAAAATATAAGTACTAAATACAAAACTGTATAAACTTTTATTACATTGATATTTTGAAATTGATTTGTTTCAAAGGAACAAATTGAAACTATGTTTTCTTGCATATTTACAGGTGAAAACCTCTGAATTTCGTTTTCGAGTTATGCTGTTTATGTTACTTTGCAATATCGTTGCACTTGTAACTTTTACCGTGTTATCTTATCAGCAAGACCTTATGGAACTCTCAACTGGAGAAAGTATTCGGTTTCATAAAATAAAGAGAGTTCTCCATCTCTTAGGCCACGATAACAAGATACACTTGGCAGGAAACCTTGGCCTAGGAATACCTTTAGATCTTCATCCATTGAACTGCCACTTGTTGCATTCAGATGATGCACAGAACATATGTGTAGAGTGGAAATATCGTGCTCGACTTCACATTGACTACTGGCACGAAGAAAGGCTCACCTGCTATAATTTACAGTGGAGAAGTCTGGCACCCGACACCTATTTAAAGGACTGCTATAGCTTGTCTGGAGCTTATTGGTTTGGAATAGGTGAAATTTACAAAACCTCTTTTCCCTTCTCCAATATATCACTTCCATTACAACCTTTTATAACAGGGAATGCACATCAAAATCAGTTGGGGCCAGTTATTGAGAGATATTGGCTATCGTCAGAAGGAGTTTCGATCCGTGTTGACCCAGAAATTCCACTTCACTTTAGTGTAAATATTAGCGGTAATGAGAAGCTATGTTTAGAAGCACAGTTTAACAGCATTCCCTTTGATTCGACAAGAACAAAGCTACCAGTTTTACAATATACTATTTGTAAGGAAGATGATATCGTTCTAACTCACTTACACACAATTAGAAAATTTCATTTAAAAACCCCGAGTTCTTCCAATGTCACCGTTTACAAGAGTCCACTGTGGTCAACAGAACCCAAGCTCAATGCGCATTTGACCAATGAGTCTCTGCTGAATTATGCTTCTCATGTCGAAGAACATGGGTTTGAACCTGGATTTATAGTGTTACACTCTAATTGGGAAAAACATAAGGGTGATTTTGAATTCCATCCAAATTTTGCTAAAAATCCAAGTGAGGTGATCAACAAATTGCAGAGCAAACGATTTCGATTACTTCTAGCCATTCATCCGTATGTTTGTGTTGAATCATCAGTTTTCAGTAAAGGGGTGAAACGATCATATTTTATATCATCTTCTAAATGGAACGTGCCACTTCTCTATCCTTGGAAAGGGTCAGTATGTGCAATTATTGATATTTCAAATCAAAAAGCTGCTAGTTGGTTTATTAATCGTCTAAAAGAACTGAAACAAAAATATGGAATCGATGGATTTATTTTTATGGGAGAATATTCATCTTCTCCTCCTCGTTCTTACAATTATCTTGGAAAGCTTATTAACCCAGATTACTTTCTCACAGAATTTCTGAGATTAACACGTGAGTTCGAACTGGTTTCGGGAGCATCTGTTGGTTTTCAAACCAGAAACGTCAATGTGTTTGTGAAAATATCTCCTAGAACATCTACGTGGGATTCTTCTAAAGGGATTGCATCAGTTTTACCAACAGTATTAACACTGGAATTGCTGGGATACGCCATCGTTAACCCTGGTGCTGTTGGAGGTGACATGTTAAGAACTGTGAACAACACAAAACCTGAAAGAGAGCTGTACATACGGTGGCTCCAGCTAGCGACATTTATGCCAGTTTGGGAGTTTTCTTTCCTTCCAGGAGATTACGACTTAGAAGTGATTAAAGTTGCCAAAGTGATGTACGTAATACGTGAACAGAAAGTATTGCCGATCATAAACCGATGCATTAAAGAATATGAGGAAAGTGGAACCCCAGTGTTACGCCCCTTGTGGTGGATGGAACCACATGAACCAAATGCGTACATGTGCAATACAGAGTTTTCTGTTGGAGCTGAAATTATTGTAGCGCCCGTTCTTGAAAAAGGAAAGAACAACCTGGACATATACTTACCAAAAGGTTGGTGGCGTGACGAAATAACAGCTGAAATATTACGAGGAAGTAAATGGCTTTACAACTATTCTGTTCCTTTAGATAAAGTGGCTTATTTTACACGTTCTAATCAACCTTCATGATTTTTCTCATAGGTATTAGTTTCCTTATGTATGGACTTATTGTACTACGTTGTCGTTATCGTAAACAAAAGAATGCGAGTACACATGGAGTAAGGATTAACTTACACAAAATAACAAAGTTCGTTTTACTGTGTTTTACTGTTTGTATAAATTGCTAACATTTATAAAATGTAAACCTAATTCTGAGCGTTGTAAATAAGCTGATGCCATGTGATAAGTTATTTATTTCTTAAGTCAGTAATTAGAAGATGAATTTTTATGTGATACGCTGATCATAATTTTGTGTGTGTGGGATTACTCAGGAAAATAAGTGCTTATATATCACCTTGTGTTTGTAAATCATATAAATACATATACGAAACATAACAATACCAATAATACGAAAAATACCAATTGAAATAAAAATGTATCTCAGAACGGTTGGTGTGGGTATTAACACTTTTATTAATAAGGAGAGAACAACGTTTCGACCTCCGTAGGTGATCTTCAGATTAACAAAGAGCGATTGTTTAAATATGACCTTTGACGGACACCTGTCTTTGGGACGAGAGTATAAACGGGTACAGGATTGTAGGTGGTGTTGCAGTTAGATATTGAGTTATTAATTAGTACAGGTATAAATGTGTTCCTTCATGTTGGTTTAGTTTTGGTTTTGATTACTGTAAAGATTGAAGCTTCTATTAAGTTAATCTGTAAGGACGAAAACTCGGTGTAGTGGAAAATAATACTAATAGAATATATATAATAATATATCTGACTTGCGCAAATAATACTAATAGAATATAGATAATGGCTAACTAACAACTCTAAAACAGAAATATAGTCATATTTAATGAAATGTTAAGGAAGTGTATTGAGAGTTTGAAGGTATAGTAATTTGAAAAATGATATAAGGTACAAAAATTAGAAAATGTATTGATATCACAAAGACGTACCACATTTTCTTGAAGGCAAACCTTTTAACCTCAAGAACGACGAGCGATAGAGTATGTTGTTCATATAAATGATGTACAATAGGCCCGGCATGGCCAGTTGGGTTAAGGCGTTCGACTCGTAACTCGAGGGTCGAGGGCTCGAATCCCCGTTGCACCAAACATGCTCGCCCTTTCAGCCATGAGGGAGTTATAATGTGACGGTCAATCCCCTTATTCGTTGGTAAAAACGTAGCCCAAGAGTTAGCGGCGGGTGTTGATGACTAGCTGTCTTCCCTCTAGTCTTACACTGCTAAATCAGGGACGGCTAGCGCAGATAGCCCTCGTGTAGCTTTGCGCAAAATTCAAACAATGATGTACAATAAGAAACTAACACGAGTGACAAAAACATAGAAGAATCTGTTTTAATGGTACATATTGTACTCTTCACACGTTGTCCTTTTCTTTTAATGGTACATATTGTACTCTTCACACGTTGTCCTTTTGTTATTCTTTACACAAAAAATAACTTGCTTTCAAACTCCTTGTTTAATCTTTCACCTTTGTGTTTTTTTACAGATATATTTTTCATATTTATGGATTAGCGACATAACAACAATTTTGTCAGAAACCTTACTGAAGGTTATACTTCCAGTGATAAATAAGCTCACTACCCGGAAGTAAAACGTTGTTGTAAGCGAAATTTAAATATAAATAAATTGATGTGAGGTCAATCACTTGAATTTTAAAGCTTAAAGAAAGTTTTAAGGTTGTATTACCACTCCGCTCGTGATAACATAATGTTCTGTGCTTTGAACATGAATATTGGTAACAGGCCTCGTCGGCATTGAATATAGCATATATATATTGTGGTTTACATATCATTACGTTTGTTTGTTTTGGGAATTCACACAAAGCTACTCGAGGGCTATCTGTGCTAGCCGTCCCTAATTTAGCAGTGTAAGACTAGAGGGAAGGCAGCTAGTCATCACCACCCACCGCCAACTATTGGGCTACTCTTTTACCAACGAATAGTGGGATTGACCGTCACATTATAACGCCCCCACGGCTAAAAGGGCGAGCAGTTTGGTGCTACCGGGATTCGAACCCGCGACCCTCAGATTACGAGTCGCACGTCTTAACACGCTCGGCCATGCCAGGCCTATCATTACGTTATGCATTTTCATTCATCAGTTCTCATAACACTTACACGAAATTACAACACTAACAAGAACTTGTGTTTCAGAGAAACTTAAGAAAACTATTCGGGTTTAGAGGAACAGTTGGAAACTCTGAAAACTGTAAGTCTTCTTCAAATGTTAGATTATCAATATTTCATAGATCTACGTTATTTATATATTTGTACATTTCAAAATGTCGAAATGCCACACATAAACATATAAGTATCAGTTTCAACTAATGAAAGTTAATGGATTCGTCTTTCAGAATAGTTTTAACCTCGAGAACTACGAGGAATAGAGTATGTTGTTTATACAAATGATGTACAACAACCCCCAAACCGTTACGTGTCATTCGTCATTCTTTCGAAAGCCCTCGTTATTCATCTTGTTAAAAGTATGCAACTGCTAACCATAGATACACACGAGACTACAAACAGCAATATACATTATGATATTGATAGACGCTACAGTTCCTTATCTGAAATAGGATTCATTCATATTTATTAGATTTCATCTATAATATTTTACATTTAATACTATGCGACTTTCTCCTAATACTCTATACATCAATTAACTTTATTTGCATATTAGTGGAAAGAAATTAGGAAACTGTTTGTTTGTGAAGTACACACATTGTTGCTTTTATATTTCTATTTTTCAAAAATAAACGACGTAAAATAAATAGAAACTTCATAAAAGATAAAGTATGTGTGTGTTTTCTTAAGGCAAAGCCACATCGGGCTATCTGCTGAGTCCACAGAGAAGAATCTAGCGTTGTAAATCCGTAAGCCTTAAAGCTGTACCAGTGTGGGAAGGCAAGTTAAAGTAATAAAAGTAATAACCTTGATTTAGTTTGAATTTCGCGCAAAACTACCCGAGGGCTAACTGCGTTAGCCGTCCCTAATTTAATGGTGTAAGTCTAGAGTGAAGACAGCTAGTCATCACCACCATCACAATATTAAACAAATACCAACATATTTTTTATGAAAAAATAAATTTAAAATACTATTATATTTTTATCATTAAACTGTGTATGGTAAACAATTCATTTTTTAAAACTTTCATTCAAACTAATTAAATGTTTTACGTCAAAGAACTTACACAGACCGACTAAATAAAATTTAAGGTGAATGGAATACTTTAAGTGAAGCTTCAAATTAATGAATATGCTTAACTCTAAATGAAAAAAAGCAACACAGGAAATATTTCTGTGATTTCTCTTCTTTTTTTCATCTTATGTTGAGAATATATAAAAGTCCATCAATCTTTTAATTAACTCTCAAGAACTCATGAGAGAAACAAAATAAGGTAACATTTGATTATTTATCTTCTCTCTAGTTTATCACTTCCGACCAGCACAGATAGTTCTTGGATAGCTTTATGCAAAATTCAGCATCACAACTATTTAAACATTACATCTGCTGTATCCAGTGTTGACGAGATATTTTGTCTAATATCACAGTTCGTTAGACCTGCTGGGATACGACAAAAACAATAAAATCCAAATTCAGTAAAGTATATGAGGTCGTTTTGGATTTTATTAAACAGATCTGACACAGAAGAATCTCAAATTTTGTTGTGGACACCCCATTACGGACTCAAAAAATAGTTTTCACATTATAATGTAATGATGTCTTCCCTTTTCAGGAGGTGACTTAGCAACCTATTTTAGCTCAACTGCAGCTGAAGCTGCTTATGGAACTTAAAGTATAGGAGATCGTTGTGGATTACACTGAATGTATCAGGATATTGTATAAAAAATGTAGGATTTTAAAGGAAAATGTGAAACATGTACAACTTTTCGTTGTTTAATCTATTTAATGAAAATAAGCTCCTTTAGATTCACTACACTTCTGCTAACGAGTTGTAAGTTTATAATTGCCATCTTTAAATAACTGGATGTCCTTTTATACCCATATTAATAAATATAATCCAACATCTAAGTACGCCCTCTAAATTCCTACATTCAGTTTCACAACCGCCTTGAAACATGTGGTCAGCTATCGCTCAATTACCTCTTTCTTTTTTTGTAAACCTGACGATGACCGAAGAAGGTCGAAAGGTTGTTCGCTTCTCTACATAGAGTTTTCTCTATCCATACCAGCCGTTTTTACATGTATAGAACATGCATTCTTAGCAACAGTGTAAATACCAAAAGTTTAGCTAACAAGATCCAGGACCTTTTGGTATTTGATATTCGAAATTTTTTGAGAAGAAAATGACTTAGCCCACGCACTGAGTAGACAAGATATACGCCGATCAAAAACTAACAAAACAAAGAACCCTCCTTCAACATGTTTAGAAACAAAAGCTTGAAAATATAGATTCTTTTGCTTCAGCTCTGAACAGAAACTTAACATTTAAAAATATGGAAATATACCAAATGTAAATCTTTAGTACATCATAGATGGAAGTTACAGAATGCAAATGAAACATAAATAAGAAGTTGCTGTTTTTGTAAGAACCCTAATAACTTCCTGAAATGTGTTCGAATGGGGATTTTAACCCAATGTTTAATCCTCCAAGTTTGTTATTGAGCCATTTGATAGCTGGGTAAAAAGGACAAATATTTTTTTTGTGGACAGCACTAGTTACAGCAATATTTCATAAACAGTCCTGGTGCTGCACGGCTCGACAAGGTCAGGTGGTTAAGGCACGCGACTCGTGATTCGATAGTCACGGGTTCGAATCCCTCTCACCCCAAACATGCTCGCCCTTTCAGGGTGGCGCTAAATATGACGGTCAATACCACTATTCGTTGGTAAAAGAGTAGCCCAAGAGTAGGCGGTGAGTAGTGATGACTAGCTGCCTTCCCTCTAGTCTTACACTGCTAAATTAGGGACGGCTAGCGCAGATAGCCCTCGAGTGGCTTTGCGCGAAATTCAAAAATAATACAAAAGCAACACTGGTGCTGTACAGAAAGGCCCCAAAAAATTGACGAAACATTTATTTGTAAAATGTGTCCTATATATATTTTAAAAAAAAATAATAGAAAGTGTATTCGGTTTGATCAACCTGAATGGTATTTTATGCAGCACATGGGCATTACCTTCACCTCATTGACACTAAAGTTCGGACAGAAATGTCTCTAATTTCAAAGTATAAAATGAAGTATAGTCAAGAGTAGCCGTTGCCTTCGCAGCTCTCCTAAATGAATACTTGAATTGACGCGTACGTTTATTGCGTACTGGAAGCAAAAATGCGGATTGTATTCATGGTATATCGTGGGCTTGAACTGGAGACCCTTCCTCATCACAAAGATTAAATCATTTAACGCTTTTTGTCTCTGCTACGATTAAGAAGCTATTTTCTCTCAAACAGCCAGATATACATGACGTAATTTCACGTTTGTTTTGTTTGTTTTGGAATTTCGCACAAAGCTACTCGAGGGCTATCTGTGCTAGCCGTCTCTAATTTAGCAGTGTAAGACTAGAGGGAAGGCAGCTAGTCATCACCACCCACCGCCAACTCTTGGGCTGCTCTTTTACCAACGAAAAGTGGGGTTGACCGTACCATTATAACGCTCCCACGGCTGGGAGGGCGAGCATGTTTGGCGCGAACCCGCGACCCTCAGATCACGAAGTGCACGCCTTAACGCGCTAGACCATGCCAGGCCCCGTAATTTTACGTACTGAAATAGAATAAATATGTAAAGTTTATACAATGGAATGAATTTTTTTTTAACTTAACCAATACATAGAATATTTTTAATTCTTATGTTAGAAAGACAAAATAGCATCAAAATATTAACACAAATAGTTTGTATAAAACTGTAGTTCTTACAGATAAATGTGTTAAATAAGAAGTTTTTGTATTCACTACTGTTAAAGTGTAAAAATTCCATGTGTGGTATTTGAATACACACGCACTACTTTATACAGAAGGGTTAATTATATTCAATAACATTACTAACGAATTTTTGTCGTATACATTTCCAACTAATATAGACTCGAACTTACTTAATCACGAGGGACTAGGACATAAAGGGATCTGTCTTATACGATATAGTTTCTGAATTAACATCAGTCTCTCACAATTAGTTCAGATCTCTACATAATTAGTGAGGGTAGTGGTAAGATGGGAAAGGGTATAGAAGTTGAGAAAACCACTTTATGTTTTGTTTTTGTTTTGCTAATCAGAAAACGATCTTCAGAAGAAAACTACTTATAAATTTAATATAAAATAGATAGAATTTATGCTTTTGTGGAAATGTTTATTTTTAACTTCTTATGGTATATTTATAAAATGTGTCAGCACAAAAAGTGTATATAGGGCTGAATTCCTTAAAGTAGGTGTCTGTGACTTGCTGGCGATAAATGTCAGCAATAAACGGACAGCAAACAATTTACATATCTGAAAAAATACATTAAAACAAGAAAAACTTTTGTATATAAATTTGTTTCACTGCTGATTATCAAAGTTATATCAAAAGTTTTAAATTATTACAATTTTTTCTAAAAATTTTACATAGGTCAGTTTAGTCACGAATTATTGTTTGTCTACTCTGTTTCTTATTGCACAATCTGCGATACCATAGGCACATCTTGAGCTTCAAATAATTGTCTCCTTTTTGTCAAAGACCATACAAGTGAGCTCAATTATGTCAGAAGTTGGCGTAAAAAATAGTTTCTGAATTTTCACTGATTGCTCTTTAGCCCCATAAGATTATATAATATATAAAAATATGGCATCAAAATAATAATAACAAAAGTATAGAGAATATTTTAAATTACATTTCGTAGTTTTTAGGGGTTTCTGAAATTATCAAAATAATTTACAAGAGGAAACGACTCTTGATCAAATACCCAAATTCTCATAGTTGAGGAATTTGAGGTTATTTTTAAATGCTTTTTTATACCAATAATAACTTAAACTTATATAATATTCATATTTACTTTATATCTATGATATGGGGTTAAGTTTGCTCGTATAATTAAATAGTTTATTAAATTTGAATGTAACTTACCAAAACATCGGGACATGCGCACTTTGATCTGCTTGCAAGCTAAGGATAAAACGTGACCTCACCTATCTCACGTAGGTAAACATTCATGTTCTCTCCTAGAGCAAGTGAGTCACCTGTTCCCCATATTTCATGCTGTTGTCAATTTTCAATGTGAGATTCGCATATCGATTGAAGTATGAATTCAGAAATACCAGATCAAACATTAATAATTCTGTGAAAAGGGAAGCTGAAATGATGGAAGAGGCATTCAGTAAAAGGCAACTCCAAAGATAAAACATGAGATAACAGATATTGTTTTGAACATATGACATACTGTAAACCAGTACGATACTTACTGCAAATATTGCTATTAAAAATTTTCCTATTTAAATATATATATATACAAAAACTAGAAAAATGATGAAAATGCTGAGAAATTTTGAACGAAAGGTAAAAATAAACTTCTGGTTGACAGGTAATATATGGTCAGTAGTGTAAAGAACATAAACTGCAATTGTTTTAAACTAGAATATTTCCGTGAATTCATATTTCTGGAAAAAAAAATTATGATATTATGGATACTATAAGAATAATCAGTATATCATTTTAAAATTTCTGGATTTTTTGTTTTACTGTGTATTTTTTGTGTATTAATTGCATTTTATATAATCTGTTTTTTACTTTAACACCCTCGGAACCACTCTGCACGTTATTGATTGTTCTCATTTTCATGAAACCTGTTTATAAATTGTTGCTTAACACCAAAACAAGATTAACAGTATCACAATTTTGAGAAATTTTCCACAAATCCATCGTTATACGTGATTGTAAGCTTTATAAATCACTTTCAATCAGATTAATAACATAAAAATGCACTAGAACTGTATAAGTGAATTTGACCACTTTGTGGTCGAATGGAATTACTCTGATTTCAATTTCTTCTTCTATTTCATAAAGACAGTCTTTAGGTTTGTGATGAGGCAAAGCTTCGTATGCCATCCCAGTTATAAATTTTTACTTATTATCTTGTTACCAGAAGATATGTCCAGCCTGTGGCTTTAGTAGTCGGAAAACCAGTAGCATTACAGGTGAAATAACTCATTTTGCAAATAAAAATTTTGTTCTGGGTGAAAATAACGTGTAGTTTTGAATTTCAATTGTGCTTTATAAACCTGTCATATGCGTGTTTTCTCTTTTCCATTGGGAATACAGAAGGCTTTCTTATTTGAAATATCATGTCTTTTGGTTCTAGATCAGTAATCACCTTGCTCAAATTATTTTATTTTGTTTATTCCTTAAACTTAAAGTTCACCTGTCTAATCAATGCAAGGTTGAACAATTTGGAAATAGGTGTCGCTGGTGGTGCCATAGCTCTCAGTTGCAACAACTTCCCACGCCATCAGAATGCACAAGTCGTTCAAATAAAGTGTTACGTATTTTTTAAATGTTTTATGTTTTTCGTAGACTAAACGCAACAGAAAAACGCAGATAACAGCTTGTATAATTTATTACACTAAACTATTAACAAATATAACAGATATAACACAAATTATATATAATAACAGTGACAGATATTAAGTTATAACACTCGAAATTAATTACAAAACAAAATAATATTAGTTTCAAACTTCAAAATTAATCACAATACAAAACGGTATTGGCCTGTATCTAATACAATGATCTAAAATGAAAGTCTCAAATTCCAATCTAGGGTGTGAATTTGGTCCCACGAAGAGATTCCGAAACAGTTCACAGTTCAATAAATTCGCCGACTCTCAGCACAAGCAGTAATTCAGATGTATCGTAGAGATTGACGAAATAAAATCACAGCTTCCGTAGATCTAACTTCAATCACAAATCCAAGTTGAATATTCACAGCAAACACTTAATCTTTCTCAAATGACTGACTCTCTTCTTTCTTCGAATAAAAACTGATGACTGAATCTCACTATCTTTTCTTCGAATAAAAACTGATGACTGAATCTCACTATCTTTTCTTCGAATAAAAACTGATGACTGAATCTCACTATCTTTTCTTCGAATAAAAACTGATGACTGAATCTCACTATCTTTTCTTCGAATAAAACTAATGACTGAATCTCTATCTCACGTCACCGTCTTTTATACCGGTAGGCCTACTTCTTGAACAATCTTGAAATTTCCATACAACTCCAGAGCAATCCGCGCGTGTCCGTTCTTGCACGAGACTACACGTCTAGACACGAAGTCACCAGCACTCATTTACAAATATATGATTGGTCTACTTAATTCAAGAAAATTCTAAAATGTTACCCTAAATAAATAACAAAATATTAGTTTAAACTTCGAAACAATAATATCAATATGGAAAAATGAATAATAGAAATGAAAATTTAAACACAACACGACATGTTGTCGTTTACAAAATATTTACACATATACATAACATAAAGTATGATTAATCCTTTGTATTTATATTTTGTATCTTTATAAAAGATTTAAGTTAAACATTCGTACCAACTAACAATAGTTTATTTTTGATGTTAAACCAAATTAAATACGAAACGTTTGCTATGATTTTTACCCATAAAAATAAATTATATAAGGAGCAATACTTTCATTTGAAAGTGTAAAATACAACTGGTTTATCAAGTCTTGCTTCCTTACAATGTTTATTTTTGAAAAAAATATTTTAGGAATCTTTAAAAAAATGTTGAATAAATACAATACATATTTTCCTTTAAGATCTCGAAATACTCAGAGTTAGAATATTTATTATCAATGTAAAAATTATGATACAAAACTTACTAAGTATGTTACTCAATTTCAATATCGAAATATGTTTCATGAGTAACAAAGTTCACATTACAAACATGCATGATGGATAAATGAAGTTTGAAATTATTCCAAAACGTTTCATATGTTCAAATTAGACAATGAACATGTTTCTGTTGTGTATCACCACACACTACTGGTCAGAGAAACCATATTTCCTGGTATACTTCATTTCTAAAGATGCTTCTAACATTAGGAACTATGAAAGTACCATGGATGTTAGGTAGAAAAGTAGTTTAGACATTATCTTTGTAATACATCACCAACGTGGTCGCCCTTTAAGCCATGGAGATATTATAATGTGATTGCTAATCCAACTATTCGAAGGTAAAAGAGCAGCCCAGAAATTTGTATTATTATAACTAGCAATATTTTCTTTGGTCTCTCACTTCTAAATTAGCAACGAATAATGTAAATAGACCTTTAGCAGCTTAGTTAATGAATTAATAATTTTTATATTCTTTACTCATACGCGCAGATACAGAAAGGATTGGTTTGTTTTGAATTTCGGGCAAAGCTACACGAGGGCTATCTGCACTAGTCGTCCCTAATTTGCACTATAAGACTAGAGGGAAGGAAGCGAGTCATCACTACCCACCGCCAACTCTTAGCTATTCTTTTGTCAACGAACAGTGCGATTGACCGCACATTATAACGCCTCATTGGCTGAAAGGTCTTGCAAGTTTGGCATAACTGGTTTTCGACCCTCAGATTACGAGTCGAGCGCCTTAATCACCTGGCCATGCCAGGCCGACTTCTACAGAAAGGAAAAAAAGAAAATAAGTTAAGTGAGAAATAATTCGCATTATTGATAGTTAAGCCTTAACAAGAATACTTAAAGTGTATGTTACAGTAGCATTGCAAAAATAGACACAAAGGAAAAACAGCTCCAATGTGATTTTTAGTACATACGTAAAACCGTTTTTTTTCATGCTTCACTAGTTTCTAATGTTTGCAAATAGCCATGAGTGCCTAACCTGGTCCATACCCTTTATTTTCTTTCAAACAGGATGAAATATTTCTAATCGCTCAAAAGCATTTGTAACCAACTATTAAGCATCTCGATGGTTTATTTGGTTTCATAAGGTTACCAACGATGTTATCCTACCTTTAATTGACAAGCAAACATATAGAAATCTCAGATGATAGACACACGTTGATTTAGCAATTACAACTCCAAGAACTTTTAATGAACCTTATACAAATCAAGATCAAATAATGTCATGTTTATATTATACCGTACCCCAACCTTCAGTAGAAAAACAGTAAGGCTGCGTAATTATAACACTAGAAACCGGGTTTCAACACACGAGGTGGGCACAACACAGCTCATTGTGTGGCTTTGCTCTTAATTACAAACAAACGAAAGTGCTATGGCGTGAAGTACCATTTAGAAATCTGAACGACCATAGATGATTAGCTGCCTTCCCTCTAGTCTTACATTGCTAAATTAGGGACCACACTGGACTTGTATTTCGAGGGTTGAGGATTTGAATCCCCGTCATACCTAACATGTTCGCCTTTTCAGCCATTGGGAGTTAGACACCAGTTTATGGTTTAGGATAGATCAAAATGTAGTAGTTCATATTTGGAAAGCGTGGTTAGGGCAATCAACTCAAAATCCGAGGTCGAGAGTTCGAATCCCCGTCACACCAAACATGCTCGTCTTTTCAGCCGTTGGGGCGTTATAATGTTACAATCAATCCCACTGTTCGTTGGTAAAAGAGTAGCCCAAGAGTTGGCGGTGGGTGGTGATTACTAGCTGCCTTTCCTCTAGTCTTACACTGCAAAATTAGGGACGGTTAGCACAGAAAGCCTTCGAGTAGCTTTGTGCAAAAATTCAAAACAAAAAACAAATATTTGCATTGTATTTAAATGATTAATATTAACCATCCACAAGGGTTTTTTTTTGTTGTTGTTGAAAAAAAAGAATGAGGTTCCATCTGCAATATTTATTGTATTTTTTTTTTGCTGGTATTTCATCATGCTTAAACTTTTTAAATTAACAACAGATTTCTGTAAGAAAAATATATTCAAGGGGTAAGCATAACATTGTTTACATAAAAATTAAGATTTTTTTTCAAAGTTATTGTTAGTTATTAATAATACTTTTATAAGCGGGTACTCTATTTGAAATAATGTCATCTCAGTGAAACTGGTTAACACCATTGCTTTTTTTATGAGTTATCGGGTAATAAAAGAGAAACAGAAGAAAAAACAAGAGATTTACATTTTTGCGATGATATTTACGTTATTTTCAGAATTTTTGACTCAGTCGTTGCATAGATATTATTACAAGAGGAAACACTGTATGGTGTTATAAAGTTCTAATGCCCTATTGAATGTATATTTATGATGATATTTCGATGCACAATTCGAGTTATTCATACATAGGTAGTGCTACCTCCTTCCTAATATGCAGTATGATAATTTCAAAGTTATAATTTAAACGCTATAAGTAAATATTGCCTTGAAACTATTAAGTTTATCTTTCGTTGTAAAAACGACTTTTCACATTCCTTTCAGTTTATTAATTTCGCATTTCAGTTCAAATTTTTGTTTACCACATGTCATTGTCCAAGAGATCTTTTGTTCAATGTTATAGCATATCACTTAGACTTGTTTATGAGAAACAACATTTTTTATGCACGTTTAAAGTGATATCGTTATAAAAACGGATGTACAGAGATTGTAGACCTGCGCTAATCCTCTAACTTAGACAAAGATTAGGTGAAACAGCACTTGTTGCATAAGGCTTATATTTGTTTAACTATTCTATGTCTCCTGGAAGGAAATAACACTCATTCAAAGGAGTGTCTAAGAAACTTGCACGTGTTAGCATAAATTATATGTTTATCTCCCATGATCACGTTTATTTGGAGTATTTTTTAACGAAGACATTTCTGGAATGTTGGGTTCCATATTAAGACTCTCGTCTGACGCAAAAAAGAGGTATATACGTGGTTGTTCTATTTCTGATTTTGTTCAAGTGTGTACATGCCTTGGAAGTTTCCC
Organism: Carcinoscorpius rotundicauda; assembly: GCA_011833715.1. Taxonomy (NCBI): domain Eukaryota; kingdom Metazoa; phylum Arthropoda; class Merostomata; order Xiphosura; family Limulidae; genus Carcinoscorpius; species Carcinoscorpius rotundicauda. The sequence continues at coordinate 55,493,143 of CM022403.1, read as the reverse complement.
TGTACCAGCAGCTAAAAGCTATTCAATGAATTAGAAGCTAACCAATGAAGTAAAACGTATTCACCATGTTTGTTTACGTACTTGTTTGGTTGTTCTTTTCTTGTCGGAGTACATTTTAACACTTTGTATATCATTTCCAGAACACGGTTTTGTGGTACTTTGTTCTTTTTCTGCTGAATATCAGTGTGTCTGAATACAAAATGTACCCACTTATTCATGTTTCTTTTGGGAAACGTATCCTTAATACAGTTAGAGGAACTATTGTGTTTCATCAAATCCTATTATTGGGTGAAATTATAATTCAAGACTTATTCTAGTTATTTATTGATTCTATCTTTTGCTCACAAAATAACAAAAGAGATATTATAAATTTCATCTTGAATAATTACATTTGATAAAAATCTATGATATCTCAATCAAAGAATTTTTTCTACTCTAAAAGTCAAAATGTTTCACAACTTTGATAATATTTTGCTTTTATATTTTCATATTGCTTGTTTTTGGAGACCATAAAATCTTATCGGCTGTAAAACTCTTTATGAAAACATTCTTCTAATGACATTCTTCATTGAAAATTTTGTCAAGGAAATTGTTGGGTATTTTTTATTTAAAGATTAGTGATTCGTTTTGTGAAAGTTTCGAAACTTAACTTTAAAAGTAATTGTAAGTAATAACCAAAAAAATTGAAAACTCGTTGAAAACTGTTTCATTTAGTTTTAAATCATAATCTTTATCATAACTGAAGCGACTAAATTCAGTTTCAGAAAAGAAACATCCGGGAAAGCAATCACGTGATTAAGCTTCGGTTATTGGTAAAATGGCGACTAACAATTATTATACTTTTACTACAGGTGGAGTTCAGTTTGGGTAAGCGTTTGAACAAGTTTATTATGATTTATAAGATCTATAAAAGTGTAAATTAAGTTATTTATATGTTGTTCTTTGTAATTTCTTTCTCTAATCATACTACCAGTAGTAGTACTCAATTCAAAAGTTAATAGTAATATTACTATTAGGCTTATCACAATCACTTATTACGTATTATCACACAAGTCGCAGCGCATAACTTGTAGTACTGTAGTACAAACAAAAAATTCTAACGTAGACCGCACTGATACAGTAAAAAATCACTTAAGTTACGTTAATCTGGTGCTTTAACTAGTTATAGTATTAGAACAATAGTAGTAGCACATTGTAATTTAAGTAGTAGTTCAACTACTTTTGTTTACTGTCACAAGTTGCATACTTATCAGTAGTAACTAAAGAAAGGATTTTTGTTTTATTAATACACCTTACATTTAAGTGCAATTGGGTAACTTTAGTTGCTGAGTCTGAGAAACAGATACTTTTAAACTTAGTAAGACATAAAGAAAGTAACAAATAGATATTACAGAAAGCTTTACGGGCGTTTTTGACCAGGAGTACCTCTTTAAAAAATTAATAGGCTAAAGGTATGTGAGAAGAAGTTTGTTCTTTAAACTGTACAGTGTTTAAAATACATTATGCTTGTTCATGGAGCAAACATGGTAAATGTACCTTGCCTATGAGAATTAGCTTGCAGTTCAAAGAGGATACTTGTACAGCTAAGATTGTACCCACAGTTCAGTCTGTATTTGTTCTGAGATAGTAATAATTTAATGTCAATAAAATCATCGCAAGTTTCTTCCAATTCCTAAATGTCATCCATGATGTCTAGGATGATAATTACCGAGATGGAGATACCAACACAGCCATATATAAAAACTGCCACTGTGGTGTTAATAAAAAAAAATGAAAACAATAAAAATGTTGTGTGTTTGAACATGTTGCTACTCTGACATGAAAACTTAAGTTTGATTCAGATTATAAACAGCAATTGTTTGACACTGTAATTCATAATCTGCACTGCTTTCATGTTTATTGTTTACTAATTCAGAGTCCATCAGAAAAGATTGGACAAGTACCACCATGTCCACCACATAATATACACTAACTTTACATTTCATAGATACTGAAACAAATTTTGCAAACTCAAGCTTGACCAGCAAAGAGGGAGGAAAGTACAGCTGAAATAGTCGTGTGTCACTAAATTTCTTTGTGAGCCAATTAAAATATCATTCAAGAAATAAATTTGTTGTGTATTTGTAGAATAATTGTTGGTAAAAACCAGATTAATACATAAAAAAGTCTAGATGTTTTGGTTACTACATTCCAACAGGAGATATTTCTTATAATGTCAGAAAAATTTTCCCTATTGGAAAAAATCTGTATTTTAAAGCTGCACAAATTATATTTGGACAACTTATGCAGTTAGGAAAAAAAATGCTTATTAAACATTCATTGTAAGTGGAAAAGGTTTAAAGTGAAAACAAGATTTCTTGGTTTTTAATGTATTTTTTTAATTTTTTGTTACATATGCTTTAACAAAAGTAAATAAAATTTAAAATCAAATTTATTACTTTATATAAGAAAACTATGAAACAAAATAAATAGAATTTTTCTTTCAGAAACTTTCATGGACTGTTATCTTTTGATGTAACTAGCTCATGTTCTCTGAGCCTTGGGCTCTGTAATTGAATGCTTTGTGTGAAGATAATTTCATTTAAAAAAAAATATTTTTTTTGTTTACAAGAAACGTTTATTGTTTGCTAAATTTTATCAAATTTTATTAAGAGATGTGTAAGTTCTGCACAAAATTAGAGCTGGTTGTAATGCGCCATACTGTAAATGGCACTAAGGCTAGGTTAAATCATGAATTGAACCTAATGTTTCCATAAACTACGTACATTTGAATCAACTATTGTAACATTTTCCCTAATGTTTCTTGGCTATGTGAAAAACATTTCTAGTGACTGGATATAATGCAGGTATCTATATTCATAATTTTTATGGAAAATTAAAACATTCTGACAGCTGACACTTTTGCACTTAGAAATTGTACAATTTTTGTTAAAATTGAGTTTCACGGGAAGATACAAATTGTTTACAATATTTTCAAAAATTGTATTGTGTAGCTGAGGTAAAATTATATTACAGGGTGGTCGCTAGAAAAGCGGAAAATTTGTCAAACAGCTATTTATTTCTACAAAGTTTTTTAAAGGCATATGTTATATTACACTCATAGATGCTCAAAATTATTAAAATCATGCATTTTATTCATGATGTAAAGAAATCAAAATAAAAATGAGTAAGCACGCATTTTATTCATGATCTCGTCTGACCCTCAAATTTTCCGCTTTTCTAGCGACCACCCTGTATTTAGGACATGTATCATAGAAAATTTTGTCTGTTATGTTTTATATATTCAAAGACACTGTTACAATAAAGTTTCATGCATAAAGGTATTTATATTGCAAATCAAGTTAAAACTGTAATTCACAGACTAGCCTAAACCTGAATTATGAATATACAGATTAATGTGTAGCTTTATAAATACAGGCTGAGTGGAATCCACCCAGTTTATAACCATGAAGATAGCTCCTTGAGAGTAACTGTACTATAATTGATAATTATGCAGGTTTTTACATACAGCATTTTGCAGATTATCAGTAAATATTAACAAATATTTTGTACACAAAATATCAGGTTTTTAAATATAAAATTAAGTATTTTTTTAATAAAGATTGGCTTTTGAATTTTTTGCTCTAAGAATATTGACTGTCCAACATGCCTAGTAATTGTGATTTTATGGCAAAAAATACTTTTTCTTAATTGTATGAATTTTCATGTGTGTGATCTAATATAATTTTAGGTAATCATCAGTTTTTTGGATAAAACTTTATTCTGTTATTTTTATCAGTATAAATTTTGTGAAGTGGGACAGTTTGACCAACTTCATAACTCTTGTAAAAATGAGAAAATTATATGTTTATTTAGAAAAACTGGAAATTGTAACAGGAAATCATAAATGTTTATTCTAAATAGCTTTAATATTATAATGGTATATATCTGTTTATAATTGTTGATTATTATTTTCATCATCTTTGATCCGTGTCTCACTACAAATGCTCTGACACAAGTTGAAAATTATGTGGTGCACGTCCAGTTTGCATTACCATAATGAATAGCACAATGAAGAAGCTGTTGGCATTTTACCATAATACTTATTTCCAAATAGTAATAATGTATATACATGTATAATGTATGATAACTGAAATGTAACTGTATATTATAAAATATTACTAGTTCACTAAAACATAGCCAAGACATCGTCATTTTGTAAAGACTTAAGCTAAGTTTTATATAATTGGATACATTAACATGAGTGTACGTGTGCCTCATCATTAAAACTTTAATGTTATCCAGGCATGGCTAGAAGGTGAATATAATAAGAATATCAAATGAATAATGTTATGAGATTTAAAATAAACTTTTCTGTTGTAGTTTCTCTTAATTTTAGAAACAAAAAAGCATAAAGTATATTTATTTTCTAATTTTTTATGATGGTTATGAAATTGGTCAAATCAACTGACCCTGTATAGTTAGGTTAGAGACATAATATAATATGGTTATGAGGTCTGCCATTGACAAATCCCATACAGTTAAGGTAGACACAAATATAAATTCTTACTGAAAATGGAAATTTGAAATGTATTTAGGTTTTAGAAATTACACAAATAATTTAGATATTTGGATGAAGAATAGTATTTTTATTCACAACATTGAATCAGTTTACACTCAGACTAGTAACGTAACAGTCTTGACATTTTTATAAATAAATTGTGAGTGATAATACTTCGTTAAAAACATGAATTTTTATGCACAAAAAACTTGTAGATTTTACTAAAAGTCTACCAAATTTTGTGAAGATACACATACTGCATCGAAAATTATAGTATAAATACTTAACGTGCAAATGTGTATATGAACTTGTGTATATTAAACCAAGTCTATTATGAAAGGGTTAATTTTCAACATGAGCTTGGTCTATTTGATCAACCATGTGACCTCTTTAAAGTATTTTTTGATTTAATACTTCTAACTTTCAAGGTATATAATTTGTATATCTTCACAAAAATTGGCAGTCTTTCATTTAATATTACATGCCTCTAACATACAGAAAATATCATATTTGGTGAAGTATGTTTAATGAAATATAATTGTCCATCAATATATTGAATATTTTTATTCATGTGCAAAGACATTTTTATGTTAAATGTAAAAGTACTTTTCCTCACCTCAAAAACCTCAAACTTCCTTTATGTAATCTTTAAAACCTCCTAAATACATTTCAAACAGTTTTTAATAAAACTTGATATCTTTTCTGTTATTTTCTTCACCCAAATTCAAAATAAGATTTGTCAATTTGACCAACCTTGTAACTGCCAAAGAAACATTAAAATAAAAAATTACAATTTTTTTAGAATGACTTCCTCTTACAAAACTACATTCGTTTATCCTAAATAGCACTAGTTCATGACAATATTAATCTATATATAATTAGATATTGTTTCATTGCTTTCTGTGCTTCATGAAAATTTTATTATTAATATTTATTATACTTAACATAATCTTCACTGACCTAAAAATATCTTCTTTTTTTACAGTTTACTTTTATAATTATACATATGAATAAACTTTAAAAAACAACAAAAATATTGTATCCAGTTTCCTTTTTTCTTGCTCTCAGTTGCCCAAGAGAGTTAACCCTCATTTTTAAAACTATTCATAGTGTTGCTGTTAATAATTGTTATTTAATTTAATAATGCTCCAAACAGTATAGCTCAATAATATGCAAAAAATAGACATTCCCTCACTACTCAAAGTATGTGTGGCTTTCTAACTCTGTGACGAGGGTTGTAAAAATTTATTCAAGCTAGTCCTTAACTTTCTCATGGGAATGATGTTATTACTTGGTGAAATTGATATTTAAATGTTCAGAACATAATGTTATATGACATGCCATTTGATAGATGAAAATCTTGAGTTTCTATTGGTTATAGGTAATATATAATTAAATATGAGAGAGCTATTAACAAATTATGAAAGAGAGGATGTGGCATTTTGGGTGTGTTAGGAAGGGTCCAATTTTCTATTTGATAACTCTGTAATCAAATAAAGTTGAAGACTAATAAATGTGGTTTATCTGAAATATGATGATTTTCAGAGAGTAGTTTACAATTTTGTACTTTTTTGTAGGGTCCAATTTTCTATTTGATAACTCTGTAATCAAATAAAGTTGAAGACTAATAAATGTGGTTTATCTGAAATATGATGATTTTCAGAGAGTAGTTTACAATTTTGTACTTTTTTAAGGGGTGGTGGATAAAATATTGACGATGATGTGCTAACAGAAAATGTGTTACACTTGGGGAAATTCAGGATTTTTAAAAATATTACCATATGAAATTAAGAGCTTAAAATTTATATACAAAGTGTTTCTAATTGGTATAATATAAAAAAAATAGCATGATAAAATTTTGATTGTAAGATACTAAAATTGTGTTGTGCTTGGTAAAGGATACTTATGGCAAAATGTTTGAGTGTCATACAGCATTTGAAGGTTTAATGCAAATTGTTTTATGCTTTAAGTATTTATATCCACATTTTTGATAATTGTGAGAAAAGTTATCATGAATTAGCCTTGTTTTAGATTTAACCCAATTTAATTTTCCACCAAGAGTTATTGGATCATGTAAGATGTGTTGTTTTTTTAACTTGAAGATGACCTAGGAATGTCGAAAATTTGTTCTGTTCTAATCAGTAACAGTGTTAGTACCCGTAACAGCTGTTCTGAGATACAGATGTTTGAATTTCTTAAATTTTTGTTTTTCAGAACTGCTCAAGCAGCAACTTTCCAGACTAGTCCAACAGCAACACCTGCAACAGGGTATGCTGTTCAGCATCCAGCTGCTGCAGTTGCTCAGCCTCCCTTTACTGGAACAGCAACAGCTGTTGCAGTGGCAGCTGCGGCTCGTACAATTCCAACTGGGTACGAGACTTATCAGCCTACTACAGCACACACAAATACAACGTATCCTTACGCATCTCGTCAACAAGTAAGGTTTCTTGCAGGTTGAATGTGTGTAAATTCAGTTATCTTCTACTGAAATGTAATAATTTATTGATTAGTAATTTTGTAGTTTTAGCATGTTTGTTTTCTGCAGACATTTTGTGAGAAATAATTGCTATTAACAACTGAGGTGAATTGGTCCTAATACTGCTTGTAGTAAGTCTGGTTACTTTAAAATAGATTATGAATTGCCTAATATAAAATAAAAAAAAATTTTCAGAAAGCATTAAATAAAATATTAAGTGTGTCAGTGAATAATGTTAATTCCATTATTGAATAGATGACAAGTCAAGTACATTTTCAGTATCACAGTTGTAAGCATTGTACATCGCTTGTACTGAATATGCATCTGTGAATTGGAAAAATCAAAAAAGGGTTAATTTTACATTTCAGTGTTAATTTTGCAAAAAAATTCTAACTCCTAAAGAATGAAACATTTTAACTCTGTAGATTTGGAAGGATCAAAGTGTGTCACATTGCATACAGAGTTAGTCACCGTGTAATTAAACTATTTTATAGTCAATATATTAAATAAACGTGACATCAAAACATTAATTGTAACTTAAATTTTTATATAAAATGTTTTAATTTCCAGAGGAAAGTTAAATTCACATTCTGAACTTTAGAATCACCTGGCAGTGTGACTTGTATATTTTTCCTCTTCCCTTTTAAAGACTTCATATTGTTCATCCAATAAGAAACACATACATACTATACAAGTTATCAAGCTTGAATATATACTGAGATGTTACAATATTTGGTCAAACTACATAACATTCCCCTCCCATATTCTCTTTTAAGAAATATTTAAGTCCATAGACATGAGTGAAAGACCATGTCATCTTGTTTGTTGACTTGCATTCAGTACTGAAGTACCGTTCTGTGAATTTGTCTCAGTTTTACATCAAATTATAGATTACAATTTAAATTTTAATGTTATGTATCAGTTAATATCTTAATTTAAAAGTAATTGTTTTAAAAACACCTAACTATTGTTTTTTATATTTCAGATGGTTTGTTTAATGCAGCATTGGTTTATATTAGGTGTTTGTTATGTCCAAATATAAAGTCTATAGTTTTTTTATAAATTAGGAACTCAAATAACTAACTTTAATACTAGAATGTAAAGTAAGAACCTCTTATCTTTTGCTTTTCTGGAATATTTATTGACTCAAACTCAATGGTCCTGCCTATCTTTTCATTTTTGAAATACGTACACTTACTTTTGTCTAAGACGTAAATAACCAATCAAAAGCTGAGAATGTCTGCTTGGGGTTTTCTCTTTTTCATGTTAGATTTCTAGTGGGTAAGGTAAGACTTTAGTACTAAAGCGTAAATTTCATGTTTCTTACATCCAGATACATCTTAGTTACTAAGCTTGATAAATTATCATGTAATTTATCATTTTTTGTTATTTTAAAATGTATGTAAGAAACCTAAAAAACTTTAGTTTCACATCTTCTATCTGCATAATTTGATAAGGCTTAGCAACTTGTACCAAATGAGTACAAAGTTTGTTACTAGAAGAGATAGTTGTTACAACTTCTGCAGTATTAGCCAGGCGTGGCTGGAAGGTCAGTATAATAAAAATAATAAAGGTATAATTTTATGAGATTTAGGTGATTTAAACTAAATACTGGTGTTATAATTTGTTGTTATTTTAGAATAGAAAAAACATTATTTTCATTTTGTAATCTTTTCATGGTGGTTATTTGGTTGTCAAATTCACAGAATCCCCCCCCTTTTATTTCATACAGTTAGGGTAGAGAAAATAACATAAAATAAAATACAAAGTATTGAAATATATTGAAAAGGTTTTGGATATTACACAAATAATATTTGAGATTTTTGTGATGAAGTATAGTTTTTAATTATAACATGAAAATTACTTCACATTTAGACAAGTAACAAAAAGACTTGATATATTTACAAAAAATCTTTAATATTCTTCGTTAAGAAATAAGATTTTTTTGCGTACAAAAGACTTGCAATTTTTATTAAAAGTGTACCAAATTTTGTGAAAGTGCACCCACTATATCAGAAATTATAAATACTTGTGTATATTATACCAAGTCTGTTGAAAAAGGGTTAAGTGGTAACAGTATAATGGTATGTATGATAAAAAGTGTGGCATACACATGTTTAATAAATAGCATTTGAAAGACAAAACATTATAAAGAAAGACCTAAATATAAATATGAATACTTCATCTTTAAAATAATGATAATTATCAGATAAAAACCGAGAATATGGAATTGGTTAAATCAATGACAACAGGAAAAAGTTGTTGTTATTTGTAAGCAGACAAGATTGAAGGTTATAAAAATTGTGGTTTGTCTCAACAACGATGATTTTATAGCGAGTAATTTACCTTTAAGTTTCTACTTATTGGAGGAGTGGGGAATAAATTAGAGAAGAAGGGAAGCCTAAATCTGACATTTCTAATGCCATGGGTAGTTCAGAATTTATTTAATATTGCCTTATAAACTTGAGAATTTAAAACATATATATCTAAAAAATTTGGATTATAAGCTATGATTTTATGTTATACTAGTTGATATAGCATAAACATTATTACATAAAATTTTAACATATAAAATAAAACCTTCGAAAAATCCACTTACTCTCTCAAAGTATCACTCCTTTCATTGGTAAAATCATTTTAAGCTCAAATCCAAAATTTATAAAATAATAAAAATGTTACCACAAGTTAAACTAATATTTAATATTTATGTTTACATTTAAAAGTGAAAATATATTTAAAACCAAATATACTACATCTTTTTTCCTGATGGGTCTTATATAAATACACTTGTGAAAACTGTAAAGCTACTTATTGGTAAAACTACGTGTTACCCACAGAGATGTTCACAATAGCCCACGGGAATTTCAGTTAATAGCAGATTTTATACTATAAGTCTGGAACCACAACTTTTAAATACCATTAAAGAAAGCCTCTCCAATTTCATTGATCACCCAACACCAAATAATGGTACCAACTCCTTCCTGTTTTCATTAATTTAATAATTTCCAGGTTTGCAGTATATTTATTTTATGATGATAATAATTATATTTTCAAGATGCAGTGTTTGCACTCGTGTTGAAGCCTTTTTTTATAATATTTTTCTTTAACTGTTATTTATTAAACATCTGTGCTGCATGTTTTATTGCACATTATATCGCTACTGTTTGTCTTATTTTTAAATTTCCAATTTAATGCAAAAACTAGTTCAGTAGCTGTTGTTTTTTGATTAGAATATTGTGAACTAACATTTTTGAGTTTTAAAAGTGATAGAAATATAAGAAATTCAGAAACATCTATAATTAAGGATGTTTTTAGTGTTGTCATGTTTTTAATATTTATTGTAAAAAATGTTTCATGTTCAATTAAAAAAGTCAGTCATTCAAAACGCATAAACCCCTCGGTGTGGATTCCTGTACGTGGTGAGGGGACCTCCCAGGGAAGGTTCTGTTCTGTCTGGTTACCTTCTCTGGGATCTAAACATCCACCCACGTGTTTGTTGTGAGTGGTGACCCGTGAAGGGGAGGAGAGGATCCTGGTGGTTGAGGGGTCCATTCTTAACACATCACTTTGGCCTCAAATTCCTGTAGACGGCCGGCCTTTGGGTGGCCCCCTTGGGTCAATCGGCTGGGGCACTTGGGCTAGAGTCAACCAAGTACCAGTGTTGGAAGTTCTCAACGGGTGTTGTGGACATTGTGCCTTATGCTGGTGTTTGGATACAGTGTTCACAAAACCCTGGCATTGTTGCATTGTTCTTGCATGACTTTGTTGTGTGTCCCCTTGCAGGGCTCCATGGTGGGTGGGGTCAGTGGGTACTGAACTTTTTTCTTTTTCCTATGGATCCTCCAAAAAATTTAAATAAAACTGTAAAAAAACAGTCAATGGGTAAGCGACCACGTCTTGAATACTCGGAACAGCAATCTTCAACATCAGTAACACACATACCTCATTTTCTTATATTACATTCTCTTTCGAAAAAAACCTTTAGGGCAAATGTCCCCTTTTTTTTATTCAAAAGGGACTAGAGGGACTTGCTGGCTCTCCAAAGTCAGTAAAGAAGCTTCGATCTGGTGACATGTTGGTTGAAACATCCACATCCCAACACAGTGAACTCCTATTGAATTCAAAGGCAATTGGAGATATACCTATTGAGGTTACACCCCATGCTACTTTGAATTCTTTATGAGGAGTTATTGTTGAAAGGGATTTGAAGAACGTTTCAGAGTCAGAGATTCTCGCTGGTCTCTCCACTCAAGGAGTTTCTGCAGTGAGGCGCATCTCCACTCGCAAAGATGGAGTTACACTGACAACAAATACCCTCGTTTTAACATTTACTTCACCACGTGGACCTGCCACCATCAAGGCAGGTTATCTCATTTGCAGGGTTTGGCCATACATTCCAAACCCTCTTTGTTTCCAATGTCAGAGATTCGGCCACTCAAAGACATCTTGTTGTGGTTCCCTGACATGTGCTCGTTGTGGAGGCAAGGACCACGATGATTATGACTGTGACATGAACCCACATTGCATGAACTACAATGGTTCTCACACCTCTTACTTTCATTCTTGCCCAAAATGTTTGGAGGATAAAGAGGTGCAGTGTTTGAAAACGACGCATAACATTAGTTATCCTGAGGCTCGGATATTGTTGTCCACAACTTCATCTCGGACATATGCTGCTGCACTTCATTCCACAACTACAGTGGGAGTGCAGACAGATCTCTCTGTGCCTCCAAGAGAATCGTTTTCAAAACAAATGAAAGCCCTTTTACCTCCATGGTTAAAAAGGTTGATGAATCGACTTCCACACCCATCTCTGTTCCTCCCATACCTTCCAACAAACATCAAGATCCATGTCCTTCAGTTTCAAATACAGGCATTTCTTCTAATACATCTTTTTCTCCTACCACAAGAGACAAAACAATTATTCGCTCGTGTCCTCAGTCACTGGATTCCCCTTCCAATATTAAAAACCTGCCCACTCGACCCAGAGCAGGATCCATGAAGGATGATAGATCTCCTCCGACTAAAGACAGTAAAGAAAAAAAGACGTGGTCGTAAACCGAAGGGTTCTCCAGCCACTTTACCTACCTGTTCTTAAAAATGGCCACCTTGATACAATGGAACTGTCGAGGTTTATGTTCTAATTTAGATGATATCAAAACGCTGATTGCTTCCTACCATCCTATTTGTCTTTCTTTACAAGAAACATTTCTCAAATCTGCTGATACAGTCTCCATTCAGCAGTTTTCTCTGTACAGAAATGACAGGTTGTGTGATTGTCGAGTACATGGAGGGGTGGCACTGTCTTTGACACTCCACACACCCTTGGAGGCCGTAGCCATCCGTGTTTCCTTGGGTCATACCATCACTGTTTGTTCTCTGTACCTTTCCTCTGGAGAGGCATATGATCAATCAGATCTTGATGCTCTCGTTGAACAGTTGCCATCTCCATTCTAATCCTGGGGGATTTTAATGGACATCATCCCCTCTGGGGAAGTACTATTATTGATGGGAGGGGTCGATCTGTAAAGCGGATGCTCTCTGATCACAATTTTTCTCTTTTCAACACTGGTTCTTCCACTTACTTTCATGTACCTAGTCAGTCCTTTACTGCTATTGATCTCTCAGTTTGCTCCCCTTCATTATTCTCCCATTTTTCATGGAGGGTTGACAGTAATCCACTAGGCAGTGATCATTTTTCGATCCTTTTGAGAGAGACTGGCCATGGTTGATGCCACCCTACCCACATGCCCCGGTGGAAGCTGGATCAGGAAGACTGGTCCACTTTCTCTGCTCTTTTATCTTCAATTACTTTTACAAATTTTACTCCATTTACTTGACTTTTATCTTTTTACTGGGCATTTGGCTACTCATTATTACGATTTTGCTGAGTGTCTTTTAAAACTTATTCTTTTACATTTTGATAATAACTGCTTTGACACACAACCTCAAACCAGGACTGGAAAGGCCAACTTCAGGTGATTGACAGAGGTTCTTGAACTTACCTGTTGATCTTCCTGGCAGGTTATGATTATTACCTTTTTGCTAGAGTAAATACCTTGTAACTTCTTATACTCTGCCTTCTATCTTGACGTTGTAGATTAGGTGTGAATTTTGGTTTTATACTTTTTTGTTTTACCTTCATTTCCATTTATGTCTTTTTCTACATATTTTTTTTTTTTTACATTTTTACCGGATGTCTGGCGCAGATAGCCTTGCTGCTTTGTGCCATAAAACACTAAATCAATCAACCAAAGCAGATAAAGGTATGTACTTTTGATTAACTGAAGAATAAAGTTAGTATACCCAAAAACCCAGAAGGTGATCAGTCCTTGTCATATCATCACAGCTTCTGCTAATTAAGGTTACACATTTCAATCAGTACTGCAATCAATGAATTGGTTCCCTTTTTATTTTGTAATGTTGAAAGATTTTTTCTACATTCATGATGACAAGAAGCCCTCTTGAAATAAAAATGTTCTAAAAATGGCTGTTATCAATTTTATTTGCAAAATCAGTTGAAAGGCTTAGGAAATTCTCACCATTGTAGTCTGGTTCTATGATAAATCATACTAATTCCTTAGTGTTTTTTTTTGTAAAAGTTAAATACCACTCTAAGGACAGGAGGCTTAAAGATCAGTAATGTTATGGATTGCCAGATTTTTGTTTCATTTGAGTCCACAGTAAATCCCAGAAGCCAGAATACCAGATTAATCCATTGAGGGGCAAGGAAGGAGGGGTTATTGCCATCTTAATGCAAGACAGTATGTGACCTAATTTTGATTTGTGTGCTCTTGTGTATTTTGGACATAAAAAAAATATTTACACGCTAGTTTTTGTGCAGTTTAACTTTTAAAATTCTTTGAAACCATTCTGTCTTTTCTGTACTATCTGGATGTATGTATTGTCCCAGGAAATTTTTAACACCAATTGGGCTGTTAATCAAATCTCAGATACGAAAACATGTTTGCAGGAGTATCTTAATTTGAACCTTTTTAGTATTTTTATTTTTATTGGAAAATCAAATGCTGTGCTGATTAGTTTTGTTATGTATAATTATATTGCAAAAAAAATGATTTTTACAGAAAAAAAACCTGCCCTTTTTATTCACTGAAATTACGAAGCAGTGGTTGCTTTTGTTTTTAGATGCACTGGTATCCTGAATGAAGCAAGTCCGAATTAAGTTGCTTATGTACTTTTTTAGAGCATGTATTTAAATATTTTATGCATTTGAACATGTAATAAAAGAGGTATTTTTAAGTATGTTTAGGTTCAAACATACTCTTATAAAACTATATTGTGGTTGCCATATAATTACTTCTCTATTTGTAAGTATACTCACTGAAGGGACATGGAAGAAAGTGGTGAAATTTTGAAGAATATGATAGATTATTGGCTGCGTATTCTCATTTTGAAAATGTGTTCAAAGCAGTAAACTGATACTTTCAGAACTGAGCTCTACATTTTACAATGATTTTAACATTGGAAATACAAATATTCTATCAATTTTTTTTAACCTTTATTTTTACCATTGTTTTGTCACTAGACCAATATATGTTTTTTGTGTGATTTATACCGTACTTTAAATTTTAAAACAAAACTGTCTTTATCATTATATCATGATGATGATGTGTATGCTTTAATGACATTGCATTTTCATTATGGTAAGAACACGTGTTTCCGTATTGAGAAATGTGATGAGTTACATTATATAACCTTTGTTTTAACCTTAAGAAGTGTAATATTAATCATAACTGATTTTGGATTTTTGTATCGCCACAAAGAAAAAGTATTCCTTTTCAAATTTCATGAAGTTAACCATTCTCAAGTTTCTGAATAAGTAGTACAGTATTAAAAATATCTTGTTTATTGTTTATGTAAAACATGTACACAGCGCTTGGGAACTAGTTTATTTTTCAACACCACAGTAGAAGAGTTAAAGAATAAACTAGGAGTTATATAGTTTCCATAGGAGTACAGTTGGACTTTTTAACAAAGGGTGATTGTGCAAAATGTTCTTAATTTATTTTCATAAAAGTATAATTATAGTAGTTTACACAATAACTTAAATTTTCACCTTCATTTAAATTTTCATAACTCATTTTTACTGTGTTTTTCCATATTTAAAATTGTAGATTATAAACGTAATGAAGAAAACATACCTTAGTTACCTGGCATGAGTCTACTGAGTGTGGTGGTAGTGTGTGTGTAATGACATACATAATAAGAATTCTTTTTGTTCATGTTACCTTTTAACAAAGGCAGAAAAGTTTTCTCACATCTTTGTGTTGCAACTACAAAATACAAGGTTAGCAAGTTCAGATTAAACTACTTGTTCGTGTTTGCAAGTGTAAATTAAGTTGTGGCACACAACAGAATTGAAATTCTGTCTTACCATTTCAAATGTTAATCATCTTGAAAAACAAGTAAACGAAAGAAAGTCATTTGTAGCAAGATAAAAATTTTTATCATGAAAGCATTATTAATTACCTCATTGTATTGTTGGTCAAATTTTTCAGTAAAACCCACCCATTTTAGTGACTACAATTTTGGCCAAGGAAAACAGTGGATGTCCACTGTTCCTCTTTTTTGACCCTAGATTGCACCATTACAATTTTGCTTTTTAAATCGAGATTTATTTTCTTGTTTTAAGGGATGCAGTTTTTTTGTATTGAAGTTGTGATGTATTTTATCATGCAACTTTCTTTGTGGATATCATTCATGTTGTAAAATTATCATTCTTTTCATCAGTTTCTTTGTTGTAAGCTTTGTACTTGAACGGTATCCTAAAAGTAAAAGTGAAAACAAAAAGACTATTACAGCAATTAATAATATAACAATATAGGATATGAGAAGGCCTCAAAATGATGAATGAAAACTGAATTCTACTTTCACTCTTGTACTTAAGACTTTTGATTACGTGCTCTTCCATTAGATTGTTTCTTTTCAGTCCTTGATTGTTTTCTAGTCTAACATGACTGTATTTAACTACATTAGACAACTTATGACAAAGTACAGAACTACTATCCTCAAGCAGCTCAAGTTGGATACTCCCCTACCAACACTGCTACTGCAGCATATCAAACAGGTAAGTGGTCTTGACTGAATGTGATGATGCTAATTAACTTAAATTCATTTTGAGAACAGGTCTCCTGTGATGTTTGCAATCAGCTTCTAATTAATGTGGTTATACTTAAAATAAAATGTATGTTTAGATTGTATTTGTTATACTTAAATTTATTTATGGTATTTAGATATTTTTGCTTTGTGTGTAAGAGCAGAAAAGTTTTAGTTGAAATGATTCACTGAGGCATAACTGAACTATTTTAAATTTTGTGTCCTGTAATCATTAAATGTACTTGTTATGGCATGAAGTAGGTTGGTACAAGGTGTATTTTTATAATGTTAAATAAATTTCATTACAAACACTTTCAGGTATTTGTGTTGGTTAACAATATACACAGATGTTTTGGTAGTTCAGTTAATGGTGTCACAGTTTACTTGTAGTCATGAAAGATTGAGAAATGTGTAGTTAGGTATGCCTTATGTTACCAGTAATAAAGATCTGAACATCCTCATAATTGTTTGGCTTGAGAGTAACAGACTTGGCAACATTATTGTGTGTTTTCATCAAGCTTATCTCTTCCTTTTGGACATGTCCAATGTGTCTATTAAGCATATTTCTGGGTATGAAATCACTCTTCCTATTTATTAAAAATAGTTGTTTGATAATGTTTATATATATTTCTATCTCAAGACAGCTGATATAGGTGTTAAGCCTTTTATTAAAATAATATAGAAACAACATTTCAACCTTCTTATGTCATCTACAAGTTAACAAAGAGAGAGTTTGCAACTGACTGTTGCCAGGTGCATGTTTTAGGGACAGCAGTGTAAAGATGTACAGGATTGTAGGTGGTGTTGCAGTTTGATATTGGGTTATTAATTAGAGTTGTTGTATAAGTAGGGCATCTTTGATTTTGTGTTTGTTTGTTTTCTGACTTAGTATCTGGGTATTTTTTATGGTTATATTTAAGTTGCTGTGTTCAAAATACAAACAAACACAAAATCAAAGAAGCCCTACTTATTCAACACCTAACACCAAAATTAAATCAATATAAAGGAACACTTTTATACCTAAACTAATTAATAACCAATAACTAACTGCAACGCCACCTATATTCCTACACATGTTTACATTTGTCCATGAGACGTGCCAGGCAATGGTCAGTTATAAATTTTCTCTTTGGTAACCTGCAGATGACTTCAGAAGGTCAAAACATTCTGTACCTTAATTTAAAGTTTTAATACCCATACCAACTATCATGAGATACATTTTTACTTCAAATGAATATTTATAAAAAATTTTTACACAGTGAAGGTTAAAATGTTTGAATACCAGTGTTGTTGTTTTTTCTTCAGAATAGAAACAGGTGGCTTCTTAATCTCAATTTTTTTTTCTTCTCCTCAACTTTAAGCTTTAGTTATTATAATAAACATTATATTTTATGAGGAATGAGAAGATGTCATAGAATTAACACTTTGTTCAAAATTGGGAAGTTAGTTTTACGCTTCAGAAGATTATATATACGTTTTTATTATCATTTGTAGGGTTGTGTCTCGGATATGTGTTGATAATAGTCTATCTTTTAAAACAGTACTGTAAAGTGGTATGATTATTCTTGATTTTTGTATCTTGTGAAGTATGAAATATGGTATCGTTTATTAATGTACAATTTAATTCAGAAAACTTGAAATAATTGTCCAGAAAAACAAGGCTTTAATGAAAGTATCAGATTGAAATACTGAAGTAATATTTGTTTTGTATGCTGTTCAAATGATGATTCTTGTATTGTTGAAAAATAATGAAATTTGTCTGTCTTTCAAAGTAGCTATTTAAGCCTTTTACATGTTTTTTAGTTATTTGTTTAAATCATGATAAACCTTTAGATATTTGGGCAATGCTCTGTTAAAAATTGATACTTGGTTAATTTAAGATGCATGTTTGTATTATTAATAAAATTTTGAAAATGTTAAACTTTTTATCAAGCAGTATTTCACAATTTAGTTTTTGACGACTTTCACATAATGCATAAAAATAATTTATTAAAATATAAAGCTCCACAATAGCATAGTGGTATGTCTGCAGACTTGTACTACTAGAAACCTGGTTTTGATACCTGTAACAGGCAGAGTACAGATATCCCTTTGTGTAGCTTTGTGTATAATCCCAAAATAAACAAAAATATACATCCAGTACATGGACATTTATTAAGGCCTTTTATTTAATGGCTGAAATTAAAATGCATATTTTAGTGTTAAATGTATTTGAATTTTCTTGGTCTAATTTTTTTTACTTGAAATTATTAGAAGATGTGGGCATTTAACACTTTCACACCCAGATGGGTGCAGCTCACCTTGAAAGCAAAATTGTGTTATTGAATGAAAAATGTTAAATAAAATAAATTTGCAGCTGCTTTTCCACAAATTGAAGAGCAGTAAACTTCAGAGTAGAATTTTTTAAAATAAAAAGTTTATTTCCTTTCACATGTGAAATTTTTCAAAAGATTACAACTTTTGATTTTGGTTGATTTTCAAAGAGCTTCTAATAAAATTGTGTTTGTTAGTTTTTGTGATTATCATGTGGCACTTCTTTCCCTAAGAAGAAAATTATTATATTCTTTAACAAAATAGTACTTATTTGTTCTTGTAAATTGAAGACAAGGTAATTTTATTAAATTTTAGCTAATCCTTATTTTACAGACATGGTTGTCATGATATCTTTTTCTATATCTCAGCTTTGAGAGGGCATAGGCAACTATTCCAAACACATTGCAAAAGCTCACTCTTTCATGCTTTATGAACTATAAAAGCTGATAATCATAAAGCTTGCACTTGCTTAAAGATCAGAAGAAAACTGATAAAAACTTAGCTTGGTGGTGCATTGCCAGAAGTAAAGTGTTTGTGAATGATTTTTGCTACAGTTAAAACCCTGAATTATATTTCTGAATGCTTGTGAAAATGTTCTTTATAGTTTTATATTTATTTTAGACATGTTTCGTGTAGTACAGAATAGTTAAATCATTTACTTATTTTTATTATCATTTTACTTATTATTATTACTTTGTGGAATGTTTGCCTCTTGGTGGAGCTAGCCTATAATTATTACTCGTGTACTATTCCACCCTAAGTTCTAAAGAGAAAAGAACGAAGAGCGTAGCTGTTCTGGATGTAGTTCAGTTTCCCTGTTTGAGTAACATTTTTATCTTTGTGCATCCTTGTTGTATGCAGATGCTTTCTATGTGGATAATTCCTGCACTAGCCCCTCCACCTACATAATGTGGAACTTTAGCTATAGGTGGCAGTGAAGGTAAGCATGACTTGGAAATTAACATTTTCCTGAACTGAAAATGTATTTTCAGTAATACTTTTGCTGACACTCACCTATTATTCCCTCTCACTAACACCTGGTGTTAAGTGATTGGGGTGGGGTAAGTTTCAAAAAAGTGACTACCTTATCTGATTGAGGTGCTTGTATGCAGTACCAGGATAGAAGGCACCTCAGTGTGAGTAGCATAATTTGGAGATTAGATATTGTCAGGGGGCGTTTAAGTGTGTTATTAAAGAATGAATCATGTAAGACCAATGATTAGATAGTCAATATCAATGTTAAGAAATAGATACAAGTGTCAGCTTAGGTTAATTCTATTGTAAATACATTTTCAGCATAGGAGAATGTTAACTTTCATTGACATATAGTGATAGTAAAATAGATTAATTGAGTTTTGAATATAACACAACACCTTATGGAGCAAGGAATTTAAAATTAGCACCAGGGGGCCATAGGGTTAATAAAGTATTATCTATTACTCTTTTTATTTATATTCTATAATATGGGTTTTGTCAAAGTCTCTTTGTTTTGATCATGTGTGGATGATCAGGCAACTTGTGTTTCTGTATAACATTTATTTCATTGTTATATTTGTCTTAGTTTGTTCAGAATAAACTTGCTGGTTTCTTTGTGTCATTTACAGAAGCTGTAGGTGTTATATAGCCATGTTTGGCTATTGTATAAGGTTTTGTTAAATTACCTGAAAAAAATCAACAAAAACAGCACCATTATGTAAATATTACATTTATTATCTATCCATTTCTATTGAAGGATGATTTTTATATATGTGTACCATAGATAAAGTCACACCATGAGAAAGAGAGCATATATTAAGATATATGCTTTTATAATTAAGGTTGACTGAAGGTTTTAGCACATAGCCTGAGATATTTCTTCATGTAGAAGATTACATGCCAGTGTGTCTGTTTAATTATCATTTGAAATTTTTCATATTTGATTTGTTTAACCTTTAAAACCTTCCAAATAAATATTGCATGTTTTTCTAGTAAGACTTTATATTTTATCTGTTATTTTCTTTGCCCTAACTTCATGTAGACTTGAACAATTTAATTGACTTTGTAACCATTGTAAAAAAAAAAATGATAAAATCAGTCTAAATTACACTTTTCTATGTAGAATGACAGCAATTTGTAACAGGAAGTTACAATTGTTTTTTTAAATAACTTAAGACTCACACCATTCTACATCTGAAGATACTTATTTTTTTATTTTGTTGCCCTTTGAACCATGTTTAACTGATATTCCTTCCATAACCATTGTAAATCAACTGGTGAGATGCACAAGTCATGTTTAAGAATTGAATAATGTAATGCACAAGCATAACTTGTGAAGAATTATTATTATTTATAATCTAACTTAATAACTTTCTACTTTTTACATTCAGTAATAAATAAAAACGTACATGAAAAATGAGAAATGTTGTACTTATGTTTGATATTTTGTAGTGTTTTTTGCTGTCATTGCAAATGAAATGTAATCCTACTTGTTCTCTAATGATGATGTAAGTACACCTGACAGTTTTTTTACTTGTGTATCTAAGAAAACAAAGCAAACAATGTCTTATGACAAATGAGATTTAACTTTTTTTTTTTAACTGAGACACAAGGGATTATAGTTAATTCTGTTAGTTCATACATAGAAGATGAAATTGACAGTGCTGCTTATTAGAAGTAATTAATTTTTATGTCATCTGATGGCTTAAGACTTTGCCATTTCATATCGCCTCTTTCCTCTCTTACAAAAGGTTTCTTGATTAGTACTGCCTTCCGTCAATGCAGATTTTTTACTCACCACTAACTTAGCAACTTCCACTTCTTTCTGTATGTGTACATGCATATGGACATAAGACTTTGGAAACTGTTTTTACCCCTCCTGAATGTGCTTTGCAATTGCATGTCAAATGGGAGGACTTGTTCAAGCTTCCTTCTCCTTTTGTTGACTTGTTTAATTGGGTATGTTGGATTTTGGTTCATATATTCAGTGGATGTTATCAGCCAGAATTGGACTGTTTATTCTCCTGTTGGTGTTTTCACTTTGATTGTCAGACAACTTATTTTGGATTCTGTTGGTGACCCTATATTGGCAGAATCAGGTGTAGTTTCCATTTCTGTGGCAGTAGTTGGTGTCATCACAAGTTCTAGTCCGTTTGTCAGTCTCACTTTGTTCAGTCTCTTGCCAGATGGTCAAGACATTCAAGGTGTATTACTTCCTTGATTTCCCATTCTATTTTACCATCCTTCTTTTCTGTTTATTAGCATAAATGGGCAACATACCATTCTTGGTCTCTCTGCCAGGGTTACCATCTTTCTTGATCTACCATTACTCCCTTGTGTTTTATGACAGGCCCTCTTAGTTGCTTCTGTTGTGAGTTACAGGACATTTTTTCTTCCACTTTTCAGTGTACTGAATTTGTGTGTCTTCCAATCTTTTGTCTATGCTGTTTCATTTATTGTCCATTTTTCATCCTCTCCATCCTGCTTTTCTCCATGATTGGAACCTCAGTGTAGTCCTTCATTCTCTGTTTGAACTTTATTGTCTTGATTTTCACATCACCTTTTATTGAAGTTTTTTTCCTCTTGTTACTGTTGTGTGGTTACAGTCATTTTGATATCTTTGTTTACCTGTTGTTAATGATGGGTGGTTACAATAATTTTGATATCTTTGTGAATGCTGTTCACTGTGTATGTATTCAATCATTCCTATGTTCTTCTCAGTTCTAACCTTCTCTTTCTCCCCAAAGAATTTGGCTGCCTAGGTGGATAATTCCATTTTCACTTATTAATTAATTTACATCCTGATTCACTTATTTACATTTACTTATTAATTAACATTTTGAAAAGGTAGAAAATTAATTATGAGACAGGTACTTCAAACATTAAAAAACCAAAAAAACATGACTTATTAAAATAATTTTTCAACAACTACAATAGTGAGAATGGTCAAGATTACTTTGTTTCATAAATAAGTCTTAATAGGTATGAGATAGCCAAGTTTTGGCTCGTAAATTTTAAAGCAGACAAAAATTAGGTTGAAAAATTGTAAACTACTTTAATCTTTGGTGAGAAAACAGTAGATGAATGAATAGAAGTAGTGTTCCTAAGACCATTACTGTGAAACATGTTACTGATTTCCTTTATTTGTTTATCAGTACATAATCTTTATTTTTTTAAATTCTAAATAAATTTCAATGTTCTGGTCTCAGCTTTGAAGAATGGAAAACCAACAGATCAGTTTCTTAAAAAAAAAACTTTGCATTAGTTTAACATTTATTGAAAAATGCAATGAAACTTCCATAATGTTATACTTTGGTGTTGATGAAATTTTCCCTTAGGCAAGACTGCTTCACTCGAGACTTTTTCATTGGTGAAAATGGTTTTCAACGCGAACATGATATCTAATACAATTGTGCACCTGTTAGAAACAATAATAAACATTTGTTGAGCAATTGTTTTGTAAATTTCATTGACTGAGGTCTGTTTAATCATGTCGAAACCTGTTCATTGCTGAATAACCTAAAACAATGAAAAACTTCATATTCCTAATGTTCATTATACATTGTAGTTTCTTGTCCTCCCTTGGATTGGATTCTAATGGCATTTGATGACCTCTAACTTTAAGAGGAACCCTATTGTGATTGCATCTACATCATTTCATGCAAGAAACAAATCTTTTAATTATACTTGTTGTAAGACATTAGGTTTATTATATTTTTAAACACTGCATTCTTTCTTTAGTCCAATAGGAGTTTTTAGCAATTGGAAGATTTTATAATCATTGTATTCCATCCACACTGTGTTTATTTTGTATCCATTGCTGAATGTATATTTCACTGAATCCAGAGCTCTTCAAGCTGAATAAAGAATGGTAATAGACCTAATTCTAAATCTTATGACAAGTGTAATTGTAATCAGACTTTTCATTCTCATATTTTCAAGTGAAACTAGGTCAAACATGAGTTTTGGACATTCTCCCAGTGTACATTGATTAAAAATAGATACTTATTGGCTAATTACTTTGCAAACTACAGTGATCTTTAATAAAGATTGTGATAGAAATTGGAAAAAAAACAACAAATTTGTATTGAAGATTTCTACAAAGAGATTGACTGATAAGGAAAAAAGTTTGAAAAATAATTTATCTTTGAAAATCAGTATTTTGTGCTTTTTATCTTTTAACAGAAATTGTGATGAACAAGGTAGTCATTGAATTTTATATATGATTGAAACCAGATTTTAAGGTTAAAATTTTGTTCATAAGTTTGAAGACCATTTTTTTAACATGTGCAAGTAATGGATTTTTCATTAACATGTGCTGATTCATACTTCTTGTTTTCTGTCCATGTTCCCTGGAAAATATGTAAAAACTTAAATGTTGTAAAATTTATGTTATAGTATTTTAATGAAAATGTGATAGTTGCAAAGAAAATGCATTTTATTGTGTCTTGGCTTGTTCCAATAAGACTATATAACTGGTCTTTTTGAAATGGATTTGAAAATAGGTTGTTTTTTTATAATATTGGGAACCCAACTTATATAAATGCGAACAAAATTGAGTTTGAATATGTTTAAGGCCTATACAAAAAAAATCAAGTTAAACCCATTTATATTTGTGTTTAATTTTTCTCCTCCTATTTCAACTTGTTTAACCCTTTCAACACTGAGTAAATTGTTATGATAAATTTGAATGAGTTATTTTATTGATGGCTTGCCAAGCCTAATGTTAAATTTTTAATTGAATATTTTATCCATAAAAAAATTACTCTTACAAATGTGTCACAATTGAAGTTCATTTGTAATTTAAAACTACTCTTCTTATTGGCAGAAATTACCAGAGGTTATAATAATGTGGTATTTATTGTAAAAATTAGGAATGTTGTTTTGTACAGTTTAGTTGGAAAATATTTCAAGTTTTAGATCAGGTCTCTTATGGTTCGGTCAGCTATATATGACAAGTAAATTAACTTTCAAAATGAACAACTTCTGTCCAGCTGTAATTTCATTCACATGTAAAATATGATAATGTAATTAAATTTCATTTATTCCAGCAACCGAACAAGGTTTTTGTAAAATGTGATGCATGGTTAAAGAAATGGTTATATTGAGAAGCTCAAAATATGAAAGGTAGAAAATGAAAAAAGTGTTTGTTTTTACCAGTTTAGAATGTTAGTATATATGCTCAGGAAAATGTATTCTAAAATAGATTGAAATAGTTTTTTCATCAGAGAAAACTTCATGGTCTTTTTTGTCATTCTAAAGTTTTATGTAAGATGCGAAAAAATATAGTCTATATATATAGACCAATGTAGACCATTAGGTGCGACATCTAGGGAATTTTTATTGATTTGTATTTACTAAAATGCTAATGTTATTGTGAAATGTCATGACAGTGGTTGTTATAAAAAAAATTTTCTTTTAAGGGTTTTATACCAAAAGAATGGATTTGGTCAGTTTCTCCTTAGAATTAGATTCGTAAGCAAACTTCTTGATAACATAGTAGGCTATTTATTTTATTCCAGGTAGTTTAAATGTTGAACCTTATCACCTGGGTAAAGGATTTCTAAATGCTGATTAAGTATCTGTTATGAACGTAGATAATAATTTCTTTAGGATGGCGTGTATGTATTGGTTAACCACAAAAGAAAGAGAAAATTTGAGGGAGTAAATCCCATAAACATTCCAGGATTTTATACCACCTTTCTTATCCAGGTATGACCTCCAACATTGTTTATGGATACAGCAGTGGTACTACTGCATATGCTGGAGTCAAGAATAAAACCGTATTCAATAAAAGCCCTCGTGCTGGAAACACCTTTGTGCAGTCATTAGTGAGTGAGTATTGTGAAAAATGGCAGTTTTCCCCGAGGGCAACAGCATGACAAATAAAATTAATATTATTTTATAGTTTCAGTTTAAAGCCAGGGCAAAGAGGCTTATTAGTTTTTCATAATGAACTTTTGGCCTTTTCAGATCATCCTGTGAAATAGCAATATTCAGTGAAAGACAACATAAAAATGTAATACTGTACTGGGTGTATTAAACATTGTTTTGAATGGCTTTAAAACAGCTGCTGTCTTTCAACTTGTATGAATGATCTTTACTGAAAAAACTTGATCTCATAAATGTCACCTAGTCTGTGTGTGTGTATGTGTGTTTCAACAACTTTGATATAATCTGTAGTTAACTCTTTATTTCTCTCTCTAATTTTTTTTAGATATATCCTTCAGTTGCTTTTGGATAATCTGACACACTAACACACATGCTACTTTTGTATCAAGAAATGTTTCTTCTTTCATTCTTTTAATGAGAGTAACCTGATGTGAATGTAGCTGTGCAGCTTTGCTTGTGAAATTATTGAACTTTCTATATATTTTTCCTTCCTTTTTATGTAATAATTAATTTATGTTTGGTCTCATGATATGGAAAATATCAGTGAACCTGAAAGAACCTTCTTTTTATTACCTTTTTGCTCAAATTGTTTTTCTGATGTGTTATTTTTTAATTCAGAGTGAGATAAAATGATTTGTTAAAAGCAAACCATTCTTACTGTGTGAGTGAAAGAGTAATTGTGTATTAATGTAACAGTGACAGAGTTATAGCAAATGTGAGATAACGTTTTACTCTTATGAAATAAGCTGCAGGTAAGTGCAAGTATTACATATTTGTTGCTCATATGCTCCATAAATATATCATTTTCAAAGGTCTTAGAAAGTGTAATAGCTCTAATTTATAAATATTCTGCGATTTGCATTGACAAATTGTGAACCGTTACATTTGGTGTAAGTGTAGCTGCAGGTAACATCCTGATGCTGTACATTTGTTGTATGTTTTAGTGTTTAAGTAACATCCAACATCAGTGTGAAAAGGTTTCCTTGTATATGCATGTTTGGTGTAGTTTTAAAAAGGTTTTCATTTCATGTCTCAGATGTCATAATTTATACATTTTGTTGCTTTAGCAATGTAACAGTTGTGCTTCAGAACTAATTGTTTATTCGGTAAGCTACAGAGAGAGGAGTCCACACAGACTTGCTTGTATTTAAAACTTAGAGCAGTACAATATTTTAACTTGCACTAGCAAAATCCAATTACAGATGTGTGCTTCTGTAACCATATCCTGCTCTTTCAAAAAAAGATGCAGATGTTAAAAATCTTAGGACACCATGTTTTCACTGTTTTTTAGTACTCTGCACAGCAGTGTTCAAAAGGAAGGACAAGTTAAAGCTGATACACTTATCCCCTACCTTTACTGATAGCTTGGTATCTTGATGTGTCTTTTGTGACTGGGATGTGAGGATATTTTTCTGTGTCCTAGTGCAAGAGCAGTTATTTTAAATAAATATTCTTACAATTAGCATAATTTGTATACATTCACACATCTATTGTTGTATAAAAGCTAGAACAAACGTATGATAGTTGAAATAATGGAAAATGGTGTCAATTAGATAACCAACTTGATTCTTTTCATGGCATTAATTGATTTACTTAGTTTCAATTAATTATTTTGTGAGACACTGATGAAAGTAATATATGTTCATAGGCTGTTGATTATGGATGTTTCATTTGTAAATTTTAGTAGTGGTAATTAGACTTTTCTAATTTCAGCCGATGATTTGCTCAGTGGGTTCTTAATTAGGCATATGTGGAAGGTTGCTTCATTTATCACTCTGAGGTTATGGAACTGGTATTGTTCTGCGAGTTTGGAGGTTTTGTGTGAAATGCAATACAGCTGTTGAATTATCATTGTTATAGAAGCTTATGTTATTGATGTTTTGAAGTTCTCACCTAGATTGGTTTGTTGGTTTGCAAATACTCATTGCCTGATTCATATGGTTTGCATACGATTAACTTTTTTCTTAAATGAATCCTGAATAAGTTATATGCATACCAGCTTGTATATTGGTTTGTTATGGCTTTTGAAAAACTGGTTTATCCCTTGAATAGCCCGGTGGTAAGTATTATGCCACCTCTAAATTTGCATTGATAAACATTGGTAATACATAAAATCCACAGTCTTTCAAAGACGGGCACTTCAAACACGTGTGTGTAAAATTCACAGTGTTTCAAATACAGGCACTTCAAACATGTATAAAATTCACAGTGTTTCAAAGACAGGCACTTCAAACATGTGTGTAAATCTTGTAAATTTCCTCCTTTTACCAAGTTATTGTGTTCATGTTTTTACCCTTGCTTGAGGACAAAGTGTCATACCAGCATTCATCACAGCTTCAAGTTAGAAAACTTTAGTGCAGTAATAAATGTTGATTGAAAGATATTAACTTACCTATTACTTTTCTACTTTTCTGTGCTGCTCAAATAACACTAAAACATTACTAACATAAAAACAAGAGATCTACTCACTCAAGGCACATTGGGATGTAATAAGTTTTGTAACTTTGCAGTTTGTTGTCACTTCGTGAGGAAAGGATGGAGCTTTATGGTAGATAGATTGTGGGAAAGGAAATACTACAAGGTTCTAGAAGATATATATACGAATGTGTCAACTTTAAAAACTTAAATATTTTAAAAAACATTCAGATAGTTGAATAGTATAGTTTTTGACATTACTTTCAAACTTTAGTTTTAAAACTATTTGAACAAAAACAAGCCTCAAATCAGTGAAAACTTACAAATTTGTAGCTTAGTTTCATCTGTTAAGCTATGTCATTGTAGGTGGGAAATTTAAAGATTTCCAAAAACCCAATAATAATTACAATGAGGAAGTAATTGAAAATTAGGGCTATCAGTTGAATTTTTTTAAACTAAATTCACTCAAAACACATTAATAAAGCTTGCATCTCAAGAAAATTTAAAACCCCAAAATCTCATTTATAATTTTATTTTGAAGTTTATTAGAGGGAATATATTGCACATAAAGCTCTAATTTTACGTCTAGAAAAACCAGAGATACTAGTTCATAAAAAGGTAAACTTGTGTTTTCAGCTTTTTCAAGTACACTTTGAAAGATTTATTCAGTAGGGTTAGAAGATAGAGCAGTTATATCTGAGAATCAATATGTATCTCACCTTATTTTTGGCAAGCTAGGAAAATAGAGAACAGCTCATCCAAAGTGATGGAAATGTTAGTTTACAACAGTTAAAAATTACTGCCTGTTTCACATTCTGGACTGAGCACTTTAGTACAGTTGTTTCAGATAATTTTCCAACATACAGTAGCTCCCTATTAATTTAGAGAATGATACCTAGAAGAAAGGCTTATAACAGATTTTCCATGCATATAGCTGGTAGGATAAGTTTGAAAGGTACCCTGTGTTTTGTGCATTGTGTGCAAACAGTTTTGTTCTTAAGTACTTTAGTTCATGTTTGAAGCTCAGAGAAAAGTGAAAATATCAAGAAATCTTGCTGAAAGTGTAATACTTATTTTTTAATTTGTGATCTAAAGTTAGGATTCCAGTTTCACCCACTCTCACTTTAGACCATTTCCAAAACAAACCCCTCCTTCAAGTGCATTTAGAAAGAAAAACTTAAGTTTTTAGGTTGTACATGAACATGAATAAATACATTGGTGAAGTAGCAAGTTCAGGTACGATCAATATCTGAGACAGTAAAGCCAGCAATTAATATGTTACATTTGTCAGACAAGAGGATCACCATATGCAAAATAATATTCCAGTGGTAATTTTTAGAAACAAAATCAAAGAAACCTTTCATGTCCAACAGCTAAAAATCTTCTAAACAAACTGAGGATTTACATTGATAAACCTAATCACCACTAATGGGAACATAAAGGTAACTGTCAAAGGAGCTGTTAACATGCAAACCCAGTCCAATATATGAAACTCCTATATCCAGCTGCTAAGATTCTAGTTTTGGAATCCAGTTAAAAGTTTCTTGTGGAATAAAGGCTAAAATATAACTATGAAGTGAGTTACAAGTAGATTTGTTAAACAGTTAAAAGAAACCATCCTGTTAAGATAAGGCAGTTGTAGACTACCAAAAATGTCAGCCAGGTTCTATAATTGCATCAATCACGGAAAATAACTTACAATGCATTATATACCATTTAATATGTATGTGAAATGTAGATACAACATCAAAAGTACTAGATTTAATAGAAGTTTAATTCCAAATTACTTTGTAATTAATGTAGATGTGCATTATATGTGACAAAATACTGTAAAATGATCTATCTACTCAAAATATTATTTATAAATAGACTTGTAAGGGAATGTGATATATTAATCTATGGCAAATTTATTCAGAAAGTTCTAACAATTTCTGTTGTGTTTGTGACTATATATTTCACTCAGTTTTGTATTTTGTGTAACTGTGGCATCTTTTAATAGATCTGTTTTGATTTCAGAGCAAGTGTTGTTTTAAAACTATTGTCAACCATATACCCATGAGGAAAGTTGTAGTGTAAAAAATTTGAGTCAGTTTTTTCAGATTAATATAAAGTGCATTCATAAAATGTAACTAATTTTAATGTAGAAAGTAGTGCTTGTTAACCTCTCTGTTTTTTTTATATTGTAAAATATCACTCCATTTCATTTCGTGAAAGGTGTCTGTAATTATTGAGGTGTTAATATTCTTTGTAGCCAGACTTAATGCATCAGTTTTCTCAGTGGGACAACTCCAAAGTAATGAATGAAACTTGGTTGAATTAGAAATCTGTATTCTTTTTACTGGCATATTTAATTTTTTTGTTTGTATAAAAGGGAAAAATAATCAGGAAATGAAATTGAAGAAAAATGAAATAAAAGTTTGATTGTACTGGTTAACTCACACCAGTTTTTCTCCACTAATGTAAATAGAGTAAAAAATACATAATGTGTTTTTATATCTCGTACTGACTAAACACTAACAACATAAAGAAACAATATTTGTTTTTTGTTGTTGGTGGTGGTGACATAAACATTACCTGTGGTTTTAAAAGAAGTGCTTTATTTAGAATGGAAGAAATAAGTGTTAGTACCCATAGGTACTCCTATTTTTGTACGATTTAGTATAATAAAAAATCGGTTATTATTCTGATATAAAACAGCTTAAGCAAAACTGATAAGAGTAGTTGATGATAAATAGCATGTTGACTGGTACAGTGTTTGTTGTATCCCAGTTGGTCTTGATGATTCATGGAAGTGAGTGAAAGGTCTTGATGGCACTTATGTTCTCCTTTATATCCACTCATAAGTTCCTTAATTAATAATATAACATATGGGAATAACACAAGTCAGTTGAAATATATTGCTGTAATGTAAATATATTTGATTAGCAGTCAAAAGTTGACTAATATCTCACAAACTGTAAGAGTAACTTGTTGCTGGTACTGCTTGAATAAGTTTTACATAGCCAGGTGGATGAGGCACTCAGCTCATAATCTTAGGGTTGCGAGTTCAAATCCACATCGCACCAAACATGCTTGCCGTTTCAATCATCAAGGCATTATAATGTGATGGTCAATCTTACTATTTGGTGGTGAAAGGGTAGCCCAAGTGGGTGGTGATGACTAGCTGCCTTCCCTGTTGTTTTACACTGCTAAATTAGGGAGAGCTAGTGCAGATAGCCCTCGTGTATCTTTGCTTGAAATTTAAACCAAACTCAATAAACTGCTTGAATAGCAACTTTATATTTGTTGATCAGATGATGACTTATGTGAATTTCAAAGTGTTTCTCATCTGATGGCCTTTCCTGCACAGCAGTAAATGCTTTAATCTTTTCTAAAGTTTTAAAACGCAAAATAATGTAAAATGTGACTTCATTACACATGCATACATAAGTGAAGTGTCTAGGAATTTAAATAACAATTTTTCTGCAGTATGGAATTATAATATAGAATTTTTCGGTATTAATTTTCATTTACAAATGTTTGTTTGTTTTTTTATTAACCATAAAATATAATTGAGGAGTGGTCATAAAAAAATCTTTTGACATTTGTTGATTGTTAGCTTGTGTTCACTGTTTTAGTTATGCTTGCTTCATGTAGTATTTTTATTTTTTGTTGTTGTGTACTAGCATGATTTTTCTCTTTTGTGTTTTACTCCAGCATTATATTTTTATTTTTCCATTTAGTATTCATGAATATTTAAAAGTTGTTTGGCTAAGAAGAGGTGCTAACTAAATTTCTCTTCATCTAACTTATGAATCTCAGGGATCGTCTGTACTCCTAAAAATATCGTGTGATCATTTCTGATATAATAGTATTTTGATTAAGTTAAGCTTTTTTTTTCTATTGGGACAGGTCTCAAGATTTTCTAATTTGGGAGGTTGATAATTTTTCAAAGTAGGAAGACCCATTTATATTTTAATTTGTAATTTTAAGATGTACAAACCAAGCATTTAGGAAAGGATTAGTTGATATGTAAGTGTGAATTAACTGTACAAACAATTTAAAATATCGATACTCCATAAGTAATATACTGTATAATGAATAAGAAGTTTGCTAGTGGTCTTATTTTCAAATCTCTAAATAAATTTGGTAAAACATGTATATGTATATGTTTTATAGCTGCAGGAAAACCTTCATATTCAACAAATACAGCATATGCATCTCAGCGTCAACCACAGAAGACTCAGAATGTGCCAGCTGGTTCAATTTCATCTTATGCCTACACAACAAACACACCTGGAGTATCTTCTAGTTACTCCACATTTAATACAGGAAGTAGTGGAAACTACACTACTAGAAGTAATACTCTTTTATTTATATGAATACCAGTTGTTTAAATTTAAAACAATGGAGCTTTAGATTGTGTGCTTTTGGTTTTGTGTTAAATACCCATTGTATTGTAATTATTTTCAGTACTACTAGAAGAACTTAGATAAAGAAACTTTAGATTTATGTGTATATTTTGAAGACATTATAATAAAAACATTTGTGAAACTAATTGTAATTGTTATGTGAATATTCAAAGTTGTATTCAACAGTATAAATAGTATAAATTAATAGCATACTCCTTTGATCAGGAAAAGTCATTTTCTAATATATATCAGTTCTTTGTGTAGCTCCTGTGTATGGACATCAACAACAGACAGCTCAGTCTAGTACACCTCTTCCTGCTAATACTACTACCAATCAACAGAATACCACCACTTCTAATTTGCAGCCTTCAAAAGTTCACAGTAATAATTGGTCTGGTTTTAAAAGAGTACCTATGAGGTTCCAGAAACCAAAAGCTGCACCCAAACCTGAACAGTTACATTATTGTGAAGTGTGCAAGATTAGTTGTGCTGGTCCTCAGGTGTGGTATTTTCCTTCTATGTATTAGTGAAGTTGCAATTCTATTTAATTATACCTTTAATTTATAACTTTGGCATTGTATGCTATTTCTCTAGTTAAAACTTGGTCTTTTTGTCCGTTTTATGGATTGCTTGAAAGTTTATTGAGCGACCCAGTTGAGCTTTTGTATGCTTTTTGGCAAAGTAAAAAATGCCAGTTGAAATAAATTCAGTTCTAAAATAACTTATAACAGCTAATTATACAAGTTGTTAATAAAAATTACATAGTTTTTTAAGTTATTGATAATTTGAGGTTTTTTATGGTAGCAGGATGTACAAGCAACTTTTTAAAATATTTTATTTTGAGGAAGTATGTTAGTAAAGTTATGAAAAATGTGAAGGATTACATTATTTTTTCTGTAAATGAACTGATTGTATGAAAACTTGCATAGTGTTTTGTACCAGTCAACATGAGTTCAGTTGTAAAAATAACAGTTAATGAGGTTTTAGATCAATTTTTTGGAGCTATTTGGGTTCAGGTCATACAAATTAATGTATTACATTTTCAGTAGGTAATATTCAGTTGGTTATTTTGAATGCAAAAATTGCATAACTTTCATTTGGACTTTAAAATTATGAAATTGTCTTTTTCATTGTTGTTAAACCTAGAAATGAGGATTGAATGTTAAATAGACTACAATTTAAAGAATAAATGTGAAATATAGTCATATTACTAACTTATAGTAAATAAAGATTACGTATAATAGAAAGTAAGTTGAAAGCTAAATTGTTTACTGTTTCTTTTTATCCTTTACTAATAACAAAGTGATTTAAGCTTTATTTAAAGTAATTCTGTTTTAAAAATAGCATTTGAAATTTGCAGTTGAAAAGATACATTTATTAAGCAGTGATTAACCTACTTTTCAAATTGTGTGTTTGTGCTGGGGTTTGCCTTTAGCATTACAGATTATGTAATAAATATATCTTTTTCTGAACTCAGTAATTAGTCTGAAAGCTTGTAATGCTAAAAATTAAGTTTGGGGCCTGTAGTGAATGTGGTATAAGTAATTTTTTGTATAGCTTTGCTCAAATACCAACAACTTTTTTATGTATGCCACATTTTAAAATATTTTAAGATTTTTCACACATCAGGAATGACATGAAAAGAGGTTTGTGTGCTATAATTTTTAATCCAGTCGTGTTAATGAAATAATTCAGGAGTACGTACAAAACACTTCTTATAAAAAAAAATAAATGATTTGAAAACTAATTATTTAACAGCCATTTGAAAAACTTAATTAGTATTAAAAATGGATAAAAAAGTGATAAAATAACTTCCTAAAGTAAACTCTAGTTTGAAGAAAAAAAGCATTGTAATGAAAAATAACATTTAAAATTTGATTTCTGACAAATTTTGTATTTATAAGTATAACATAGCTCAAATAGAGTTAGATAATTTAGTATTCCTTATTTATGATACAAACACACTATATTGAAGGTATTTGTGATGTAGATATTTGATTTACTGAAATAATTCTTTTTTTGTGCTGTATTCAATAAAATATCATAAGACCCTCTTTGGAAGCTGCTTTTATCAGCACTCGTGATCAAGTAGTTCATGGTTTGGGTCTCATCCACCAGTAAAACAGATGTGGGTGTAAAGTATTCCAAGTATAAGGATTTTAGTAATGCCTGTAATTAGAATGTGTTAATGTGGCCAAATTCTCGTTTCTAATTATATTCATGGTGAGGTGAATGTTTATGAAACTATACTTTCAGCATATTTGATTCAGTTCTACATTTATAGTGTTCAGTGCTTTTGATAATTAATTTTCAATTTACATTTGTAAACCCAGGCTAAGTAGTAATTCAGATATTGTTGTGATGATGATGATAGACATACAGAGAGCATGTAGAAGGTCAGAAACACAAGAAGAAAGAAGCCTCATCAAAACAGGGAAATAATGTAGTACCAAATCCTCGAGGTGGAACGTCTCTTCGATGTGAGCTCTGTGACGTTACCTGCACGGGAGCTGATACTTATGCAGCACACATTCGCGGAGCTAAACATCAAAAAGTGAGTAAAAGGAAGAACAGTCAATCGTGTATTTTTTGATGCAGTGAGATTTTAAAAAATTAGTTTCTGTAAATTACCAAAATATTTGATTTTTTGAGATATGTAGATTAATTATTTGAAATATCTTTTTTTTTAAACAAAATTTAATTAGTTTCTTTTAAAACAGCTGAAACTTAACTGAAATATTTACATCATCAAATGCTAATACAAGGTATATGAGAGTTTAACTAGAAATGGCAATTATAAATTAATATTTACATCATCAAATGCTAATACAAGGTATATGAGAGTTTAACTAGAAATGGCAGTTATAAATTTGGCTATAATCAAGCTGCTTGTTTAACATGAAAAATAAAGAGTTGTGTAATTCCAAATTGTATTTTAGTACATTTTAATTTTTTTTTATTTGTGTGCAGCAAAGCAGTTGTAGAGAAAAATATACAAAAATTACATCTATCTGAGGTTTAATATTTAATGAAGTCAATATGCAGTTTTATGAACTGTGTGTAATTTGTTTGGTTAAAGTTCCAATATCATAATGTTTATTATTTTAGGGTACCTTCAAAATTTAATGAACTAGTAATCTCTGACTCAGTAACAGCAAATATGACTATTTTGGTAAATAGTGGGGTATTTTATCTCATTCAGAAATCTAGAAGTTTGAGAGTGAGGTATACAGTTACGTATGGCATGATACAAAGATCTTTTCGCTGTGCTTGAATTTGATGACAAGGAACTCACTTTTCTGAAAATGCAAGTTTGGGACAGCTTGAATAGATAATAAAATAAACTCTGTCACAGACTTGCAGTGTTTTGGCAAGGCTATTTCCTAATGATGACAATTTTGTCAAAATGTCATACATTTTTAATGACGTTTAATCAAGGTTATCTTCCCACTTTGTGTTTTCTTTGATTTGTGTAGTTGTTAAGGTGGTTTTATCTTACCTGCAAACTATTATTTTGCTATTTCATCATTATATTAGTACTCTTGTATCTTTTTATATATAGTGGACATTTACTTCAGTTAGAAACTCTTTTTTATTCTCTATTCCTTAACTGATCTGAAATTGTTTCCCACTGTATCATCAGGATTCACATCTTGATCACATTGTCTTCTCTGTCTTTACCATTTGAAGACAAGACATTGGATACATTTTTAACTGTACCAACATGCATACGTACTTCTGTTTAGGCTCTTTAACAGCATTGCTTCTGCAGAAGCTTCTCTGACATTTCCTCACTGCTAACTTTTTGAGGATCTGATGTGAATCATGGTTGCATTCATACTTGTAACACTTCAAGCATTGCAAATTTAAATATTTGGTTAGCTTTGAATCTGATCTCATTTACATATTATGGAGAACAAACTCTTAATACAGTCTGACTAATTTTTGTCCATAGTTCTTGAAAAAGTTCAAATGTTTAATAGATGTACTAAAATCATGCCATGACAACTGTCTGAATTAAGGTAAAAAAAAATTACCCATCTGCACTGATAAAAAAAAAAAAGTCGTAATGTCTTTAGTTTTATCTTGTTGCTGTTTATTACATACTTTTAGATTTCTTATAAAATAATGTCTATTCCTGTGGATTTTCAAAAACAAGGTAAATTCTGGATATAGCTACTGCTGAGTGTCCTACTTTTTCTGTTACCGTTGAGTCAAGGATTGCTTGTTAACATTTGTCATTTGCATCTTTTGCTCTACATGTCATTAGGTTTTAGTGAGTTACGTTCAAAGTTTAATTAAACTGAATTATAATGATATGTGATTAAACATAAAAATTTAGCTAATAACTCAGATTTTAATAGTATCTAAGTTTTAAATTCTTCGATTTTGTAAGGCAATATTTAAAAAAAGTTCTGAATTTCTCCAAGTGTGAGAATTGTGACATTTTATCTTTAGATAACTCGATTTTCTCTGAACGAGTTATCAATCTCTTTCAAGAAGTACAAAATTTAACATAAATTATTTATTATAATGTCATTATCACTCGGACAATGGATAATTTTTATGGGTTTTGACTTTATTTGTAGCCATCAAGTATTAAATTGGATCCCTCTTCTCATGCCCACTTTTCACATTCTGTATTTTAGAACTTTCTGCTAGTTTTCACTGATGTTTCATACCATATTATATATAACCAGTAGAAAGCTTAGGTTTTAATCCATTAAATGATGTGTTACATTACATTGTATTTATACAAAGAATGATCAATTTTTATTTTAGTTCAAACATTTAGTGTGGTAGTAACATTAGTATAAAAATTAGGTTTAAGTT
Organism: Carcinoscorpius rotundicauda; assembly: GCA_011833715.1. NCBI lineage: Eukaryota > Metazoa > Arthropoda > Merostomata > Xiphosura > Limulidae > Carcinoscorpius > Carcinoscorpius rotundicauda. Next base: position 55,456,191 of record CM022403.1, on the reverse strand, counting down.
TCATTGATAGCAAAGGAAAAGAAAACCTGGGTAATTTGTTTTTTTTGTTTTTCCTGTGTATTCTTTATTTATTGTTATGGATGTAACTAAATTGTAAAACTTAAGAGTGTAATAGGTTACTTTAAGTCAGATAAAGAATAACATAAATAAAAGTTTTTCACGGTATGTTTGTAAGTAGCTGAAGTGTTATGTGATTTGATAGAATAATGAGTTACATGTATGCCAAGTAATTTACAACTTGTTTGGCAGGATTATTTGTCAGACAAGGTTCATAGAAGAAAGAAAACAATAAATTAAGTAGAAATATACATATACTGTTAGAAATATTAAGCTATTTAGGATAAACATTTGTAGTTTTGTGTAACAGTGTGCAGTCATTTTAGAAAGAAAAAAAGGATAACTTAGAATTACTTTATTGCAGTGGTTATGAGATCAGTAAAATGAACCATCCCAATATATGTAGTTATTTTATTTAAAATAACAGATGAAATAAAAGTTTTTCCGCAATAAAAAATGAATTTAACATTTAATTGAAGAGGTTTTAGGGACTATGCAATTGAAATTTGAAAATTTTCAAATGAAGAAAAGTATTTTTGATCTTGACATGAAAATCACTAAGCTCATAACAGTCAAGACTCTGACATTATATAATTATAGACAAAGTTTTCATAAAATTACCTTATTAAAATTTTGATTTTTAGGATTAACAGTTTTGATTAGTTTTATAGATGATTTTGGAGAGAGATGGGACAATGTTTTAAATATCACGCCATTTGTCTTCATAAAGAATTTGAAGTACAAAGCCCATAAAGTTAAAAACTTGTGAAGTAATTTTGTTTTTTAAAGAAGTCAGTTGAGTAGCTTTGAAGCAGTTTTGTTTTCTAGAAGTTAAGTAGCTGTGAAGTAATCTTGCCTTGTAAAAAGCATATGAAGTGGGTATGTAATAATCTTGTTTTATAGAAGTCACATCAGGTGATTTAAAAGAGATGTTATTTGGTTTAATTTTTAACTGTTTACCTGTTTTGCTGTTACTTCAGTCAATGTTACTAGAATATTTTTGTTACTTTTTGTAGGTTGTAAAGTTGCACACAAAACTTGGTAAACCAATTCCTTCTGCAGATCCTGTAGTCATTAGCACCAATTCCATCACTCAGAAAGGTATCAAAGGTGGTGATGGTGATTCTGCTAAGTCAGATGGTGGTACATCAGGAGACAAAGCAAATGTATTGGTGCCTAAAATAAACTTTGTTGGTAAGACCATTTTATACAGGTTTTTGTACTGTAAGTGTAATACTTTTATCACTCAAGAACAATCCTCGACAAATATTTTTGTTCTAGGAGTTGGCCCCAAAACTCATGAGCTAAGTGTGCCTCACCTGACTACTGTTTGCACTGGGAAATGGGGGGCTACACTCGTGCCTTGATTATCTGCACCTCCATTATTTGCAATTCTCAGTTACATTTTTCTGAATTTTTTTTTTTCAAAATAATTGTGCTATTACAATTCTAGGCAATAACTTATGATTTGAAAAATTGTCACTTGGAAATGCATTTTAGTTGCAAAAGTTCAGGTGTTGCTTGATATCCAGACTTTTTGCACACAGGATTTGGCATGCATTCAAATTGTAAGTTGGTCAGTTCAAGTCTAGACTTGCCTCTTTTATTTTTAGCTGAATCCATTACTAAGGTCCTAGAAACAGAGTTTAATGTTGGACTGAAAGAGTGTGAATATAATTCTGGACTTCCAAAAGTTCAAAATTATTCCAGATTTGGGTTCTGTTTTGCATAGCCCTGCGCATGAATAGAGTGGAAGAAAGTACTGGGTGTCATTGTACTTAGCACCTGAGATTTTGCTAGGCCTTTTTCTAGAACAAATTTTGTTTGGAAAGATAATACACTGAACATTTTTTGTAAATCTAGGTTCTAAATTCCAGATATTAATTTTAAATAGTTGTAAAGTTACTCATAGAACAATTTGCTCATACATTTTTCATATCAGGAGTGAGTTTAACAGTTTAACAAATTCTACTATTTCAAACGTATTGTTCTTGAAACTTATTAACTAAATTTGAAACTCAATAATCGCCATATATTTCGGTGCTAATTTTGTCAGCAGTCTTACGTTCTTGTACAAGTTAACTACTGTGAGAACTAAATGTTATCCTGTTACATAACATATTCATAATTTTTCACTTGTGTTTGGGCTTAAGAGCTCACAACATTTTATAACTTTTGTCACTATTTCTGTTTTATTTCCAGATAATAAATTAATGATTCTGTCATAAAGAGAATATTGTATTCACTATTTAGGTCTCTTCTCATATGTTTGCATGCCCTCCATTATATATTATTTCTTTTCAGTAATAGAAATGCAAGAGCATCTTAGTGGACATAATAATGGACATAACGACTTAATGAACTAGCCCACTGTACTGATGGGCATTTTAAAGTTGTTTGTTGAGGCGTCAGTGAATACATAATGTGTCAATGGTGATAATGGTGTTTATAGTGTTTAACAACTTGTGTGATATGACATCGTCAATCATCTGTTGTTTTTTGTGTGCACATATTCTAACATTGTTGTGAGCATTTTTTTTTTTTTAATTATTACTGCTTACAAAATGAGAGCCTTTTTCTTTACAGAACAACCAAAAGTCTGGGAAATGGTTGTCCCTTAGACAATCATTCAGAATGTCTTAAATTTGTTCAGTTTTTAGTATGTATATTTGTAAACAAAAATAAGTAAAATTTAAGAATAAGAAACATTATGTCAGATAAAAAAACGTAAATTTTTTTGTGATTTCGTGATCAAAGTGGCTTGTGTAATTCACACACTGAGGTTGCATGATGCAATTTGGTTCATTTGTTTTCATTACATTGTCCTTCTGAGGTACGTCGTGCTTGGCATGCTCAGAGACATCAAATAGTGTTGTAAAACAGTTAAACTCGAATGTTTATGAAAAAATGTAAAAGCTGAGACTGTTAATATAAGTAGAATAATTGTCATTTCATTTACTGTGATTCTAGAAAAAGTTTCTTTTTATTTCATGTGTTTCAACTTTTATTTTCATTGCATGTTGAAAATTTCAGTAATTAACTTGCCGTGCAAATCATTTTTCACTCACTGACTGTGTGTATCCGTGCACAAGTCACTTGTGAAAATTGTTTTGAGAAATATGGTATTTTGTATGCAACAGACTCGCTGAATGTTGTGAAGGTAAACTTCGTGCATTCAGACTTATGGTATGCACAGTTTCATGATTATGTGGTAGTCAGAAGGTTGGTCAAAATGATCAGGTAGGGAAGTAAGTACTGTAAGGAAATTAAGTCAGAGGAATTGTTCTGAACATGTGGAAAACTTTTATTACTATCGGCAAGTACAGATGAAAGATGTATATTCTTTCTTTACTTCATTTGTTTGAAAACAAAACGTTCTCTGTATCCAGATTAACACCTGTAGGTGATGTATTTTGAAACAAATTCCTAGGACTTTCCAGTTTGTGTAGATGGGGAACATAAAATTGTTTGTTTGTTTTTAAATAGTGTAGTAAAATTCTTCAAAATTGAATATTTTCACAAAGATAATGGACATGTATTTGTCGTTAGGTCTAAAAAGATTAAAGCTGTTTAGGTTACAAAGTGTGGCAGGACAGAATTATATATATCCTTTTTGAAGTGCCATTCATCTTTTCTTCTGTGTTAAGTTTACAAGATATGTATATTTCTCCACCTTTTAAGAAAGTTTTCATATATCTACTAAAATTGTAATTTTAATAAAATGCATTTCTCATCAACAGGTGGGAAAAATAGTATTTCAGTAATAAAGAACTTATATTAAATTTGATAAGTAGCAGGTATTTAATGTAGTTGTAGCATGTGGGGAATTAGTAAAAAACAAAGTAGCAGAACATTCGATATTCTGAACCCACAGATATTGTTGTAATTTTCACTTCAGCTCAGTATAAACAGGTATGTATGTAATGTAAGGTCAGGTTGGTGTTCTTGTAGGTGGGGCAAAATTGAATACTACTGGATCGAAGGAGAAACAAGATGAAAGTAAATCAGAAGAAAGAACTGAGGGTGAGATAGTGTTATTTTTTTAATTTTGTTGACATTATATGATATAAAGTAGAATAGTGATATCTTGTATTTTTTCTCAACAAAACTATATTCTTAGTACTGATATTTTGTGAAAAAAATAGATGAAAATTTATATATTACATTATGAGATATTAAATAATTTATATCTCAATTTTCAGTGTATATATGGAATATTATATTTTATATTTTATGAGTCCTCTACTTATTGTAAAACTTCTTTTCACTTTGCCAGTAAATTTAGACCAATAATTTTAGCAATTAAAGAATTACAAATGAGCAATTATAAATTGCTTTATTTAAAAATAAAGTAAAATGTTTGTTGCTAAAAAATTATATTTTGTGAATAAATCTTCACTTTATAAAACTAAAACTTTTGTTTTGAGACAGTTTATTTGTATTGCTAAAGCAGCTCCAAAGAGGGATGTAATTTTCACATTGTAAGCAGTTGTGTGTTATATGGTGTAGAATTTGTTATTGTTTTGACTGTTGTGTGTTATATGGTGTAGAATTTGTTATTGTTTTGACTGTGAACTCTAACTTTTTCATTAGTTTTAATTCACAATCAAATTCGTGTACTTGTTTATTCTTTTATTAGAAACCAAAATAGATTTGTCTAAGTTGGATGACAAAGCTGATATTCAACCTGTTGGTAAGTTTAACTTTCATCTCAAGTACCTTAAAATTATAATTTTTCTTTGTGAATTAATTAAACAGAAGTGTAACTACAAAGATTGTTCAGCTGTGTGGGTGGACTGGCCGAGATATGCAAATCTTAACTAACAGTTGAGTGTCTTAATTAGAAGCATACAGGTAACAGGCATGACTCTGAAATATTTACTCAATCAACTTCCAAGTCCAACATGTACAGCAAAACAAAAATCTTTCTCAGTTTCCTAAATATGAGAGTATGGTATTCACCATCATAGGATAAGCAAATGGAAAGTGGAATGAAAAAAGTGAAGCAGTAATACAGTGTTCCTTAGATTATGATAAATTGCTGATCAGAATGCCAGATAATATTTAAGAACTGTTCTGGAGTTGTCAGTTTCTCACACATGAAAATTAAGGAATATTTTCCTACAGAAAAATGTATGTTAGTAATTAATAAAAATAATAGATGGTCCTCTCAAATGTAGTTAAATATTAACAAAATTTCTGGTTTGAAATTGTAATATAGAGTAACTTGCACATAGTAACTTTAAACACTACTTATTTAGTTTGAGTTCAATTGATTTTCTTGTGTGGAACTGCACTGCGTAAGTATTTCTTCCCTGTTAATAATGATATTTATATTTCTATGTGTGTGCTACAGAAGTGATTAGTTTGTAGTTGTGCAGAAAATTTTTAATTTCAGTTAGAGTTTGTTAAAGAAAGTTAAGCTACTGTTTACGGCATCATCCCAGAACACAGTAAATAAAGAGAGTGAGATCTCCTATAGCTCACAGTTTCATTTATTTATAATTATATGCTTCTTACTTGAGTCATTATTATGCTATTTAAAAATTTAATAATTTTTGTTTAATAGAGTAGGAAGTAGTAACATTAACTTTTAGTGTGGTAAACGTGCAACAGTCACATCACACCCAATTGACAAAATCTCCACTGTATTTGTAAAGTGAACACAAAGTGCATCTGATGTAAAGTACATTATACAGGTAAACAGATATGGATTTCAGTATGGAGAACCTGTGTTCTTAAGCTAATGTTTTGTGTTATGTTGTGTTTTTCTGTTGTCAGCTATATATTACTAGGAGCGAAGAAATAATAAATTCAGGATTTTATCCAAGTATTTGGGGTACCAAACTTTAGGATTTGATAAAAGAAGCACAAGATTGATAAAAAATGTACTGGATGTAAACGTATAGTTCGTGGGAGAATTGTTGTACAGTTCTCCCACCAACTGTATGTTGATGAACAATAGACTGGATGTAAACTTATAGTTCGTGGGAGAATTGTTGCACAACAGGGAGCTATGTTGTACAGTTCTCCCACCAGCTGTATATTGATGAAGAATAGACTGGATATAAACATATAGTTCGTGGGAGAATTATTGTAATAGAGGGAGCTTTGTTGCTTCATAAAAATCTATGAAATTTGTACAGAATAAATTATGAAAGAAAACATACAAAAATAGATAGTAATACAATGACCTTGAAATACAGTAAATAAATGACAGCAGTGGATAATTGCATTATGTGTGGTGATTGTGATTTTGTGTGTGTGTGTGTGTGTCAAGTGTTAACGTTGGTTAACTGTTATAGTCTTGCTGATTGGTGAATGAAAGGATTCCAATATCAAAACATTTCACACAACAGTCCTTAATGATGCCATACAATTAGCATGTATCATTTCAAAGTCGTCAGGCAGAAACACTACTCGCTTTAAAATGTGTATTTATAGACCAGTACCAACTGGTAAATTTTTAGATGCAATGGCTCATCCACTTATATTTGTATTAGTTTTGTATATCACCATTTGGTCTTAAGATATCCAGTTTAGATAGAGGACAACTTGAATATTTTAAATGGTATAATTGTTGAACAAAGTGGAATCATCTTTATTTTAATCCAAGTTTATTGTTTTTTGTGCAGTATAAAAGGCATTCCAAGCACTACAGATATCACATTATTTGTAGTAAACTTGAATTCTGAATGTGTTAGTGTATTAAACCTAAGAAATGATTTTGTAACATCTGTTACTGTATCACAGAATTGAAAAAGATAACCATTGCCAGATGTGATAACATGGGCTTGTGATGGTTTTATTTTCTCAAAATGTTTACGCATTCTGTAATAATTCTATACACCTAAAAATGAAAAAAGATTCACTTGTGTAAAAGTGCCTGTGATATTTTGTGAAAATTCTTATGCACTTTTACATAAATGGATTTTTTTCATTGAAATTGGTTCACACTTTTTTATGCTTAAAATGTTGACAATCACTGGCAATAGATTTTGCTAGACCAGTCATGACATGAGAGTCTCATCAAATGTTCTAGAATCTATGAGAAACTTGCTATTCATTAAGAAATGGTGAACAAACTGCATGCTCTTTCACATTGTTTTTCAATATTTTTCTCTTCTGTGGCAGTAAGAATTTAGTTAAATGACCCAAATATTATGTTATATTTATGGTAAATTTGTCGTAGAGAAACAAAAGCAAAACACTGCAGAATTCATTAAAACTGTGTATGACGTATTTGGGAATACATCTTGGGGCCAAAGACAAATCATGGGCCTTGCATAAAGTTTGCATCATTTGTGTCAAAGAGATAAGACAATGGACTGAAGGTAAGAAAAATCTCTGCCTTTTGGAATTACATTGGTTTGGTGCCAGCTTTGAAACCATAAAGATGACTGATCTTTTTAATCTCATAACATGCAAGACTATAACATTTGAAATAACAAGGAAATTTCCCATCCAAACCTTTAATCTGTTGTAAGATTTGTTCATGGAACGTGATGTAACTGCACCTACTCCACTGGGAGACTCTTGGTACAGTTCCATCTGATTTGAATAGAAATGATGATACGGATTACTTTCAACTTGAAACGCCTGTTGAATCACAATTTTTCACACAAGATGAACTTAATTATTTTGTGAGAGACTTGAGCTTTCCAACAAGGACCCAAATTGCAAAAATATTGTCAACGAAGTACTTGATAAATTCAGAGTCGAGGTGTAATATCTGCTTGATAGCTCATTTTTTACACACTCGTTATTGACTATTTACCTGAAAATCTCCATGGTCAGCAAAGAATAAGGGAAGAAGTTTGATCAACACATCAGGGAAATGAAGCTGAGGTATGAGAGGAAGTGAAACATCATGATAGCTGAACTTCGATGTACGTGATTTGAGATGTACCAAGGAAACATCACCATGAGGCTGATACTGTTGAGATGGTACCAAGTGAAACATCATGATAGCTGATTACTGTTGAGATGGTACCAAGTGAAACATCACCATGATAGCTGATTACTGTTGAGATGGTACCAAGTGAAACATCACCATGATAGCTGACTACTGTTGAGATGGTACCAAGTGAAACATCACCATGATAGCTGATTACTGTTGAGATGGTACCAAGTGAAACATCACCATGATGCTGATACTGTTGAGATGGTACCAAGTGAAACATCACCATGATAGCTGACTACTGTTGAGATGGTACCGAGTGAAACATCACCATGATAGCTGATTACTGTTGAGATGGTACCAAGTGAAACATCACCATGATAGCTGATTACTGTTGAGATGGTACCAAGTGAAACATCACCATGATAGCTGACTACTGTTGAGATGGTACCAAGTGAAACATCACCATGATGGCTGACTACTGTTGAGATGGTACCAAGTGAAACCTCACCATGATAGCTGATTACTGTTGAGATGGTACCAAGTGAAGGGCCGTTGTAGGAAGTGAAACCTCACCATGATAGCTGATTACTGTTGAGATGGTACCAAGTGAAACATCACCATGATGGCTGACTACTGTTGAGATGGTACCAAGTGAAACATCACCATGATAGCTGACTACTGTTGAGATGGTACCAAGTGAAACATCACCATGATAGCTGACTACTGTTGAGATGGTACCAAGTGAAACATCACCATGATGGCTGACTACTGTTGAGATGGTACCAAGTGAAACATCACCATGATAGCTGATTACTGTTGAGATGGTACCAAGTGAAACATCACCACGATAGCTGACTGCTGTTGAGATGGTACCAATGACGTAATTGAAGAAAGTTTACAACATGTAGTTTTGAGATTAAAATATAGACATTTCACAAAAAACTGGGATGAATGATGGTGTGTCTTTGCTTGACGTCATTGTTTTTACCTTCAGTTTATTTGTAATTTTGTTAAAAACATAATAAATGTTCATCGTGGAAAATGAAACAATAACTTGATATAAGTAAGTTTTTTTCTTCACAACATGTAACAAACTTCTTATGTAAATGAAAGAAAATTAATATTATTTTCAAAATCTGTGTAGCTGAATTATGAACAGTCAGTTATTAAAACCAAAACAACTTTTATTGATGTTTACATTTGCAGGCTTTTATGGTTACTGTAGTTTTAGTGAAATAAACCTTGTTATACCAGCATGTAACAATGTGGTACGTAATGAACAGTGAGGGTTTTTTGTGGATAGTTTTCTCAGTGGAATGTTACAAAATTGTTAGGTATTAATCAACAGTTAAATAATACTACTTTAATTATTACTGAATTTTATGATAAATTGTAAATTTTTTTGTGTGTGTTAACATAGAGAAATAAAGAATTGAGCATTTCTTATTTGGTGTCTTTAGTTGTTTCTTGACTTTGTGTGTTTTGATGATAACCAGTTTAATCTTAAATCTTAAGTTATAGAAGTGTCAAAATCATAAAAGGTATTTAATTTTTGTTGAAGAAACAGAACTACCAATGGTGTAAATTTGTGTTATTTTTAGGGCATGACTACATAGAAGAAATGAAAAATGATGATGGTAAAATAATTAGTTTTCAGTGTAAGTTATGTGAATGCAGATTTAATGACCCAAATGCTAAGGAAATGCATATGAAAGGTCGTCGGCATCGTTTGCAGTACAAGGTAACTACTTTTTTATGTAAAATATGTACTTTAATTGTGTTAATTAACTGAGGTTTTATACTGTTTACAAGTTATTTTTCACACAGAATAAATTTGATCATAACTTTTATTATGAATTCACAGAGACTCAAAATATCTGTGGTCATAGTATGTTTGTTGCAACAGTATGTCATAAACACAATTCATTCAGAAATAAAAATTAATTCTAATTGAAGATACTGAATATGTATGCCCACTTGTCTTAGGCCTAACATTAATTATATTTTTAGTATATGCAGCCAATATTCAACAAAGAGAAGTAAACTCTTAAACTCTATTTGACTGGCCACATGACCTCTTTGTACTCATTTGAAGTATTTATGGTTTTGATACTACAAACTTTTAATTTGTGTATCTGTAAAAAAAACTTTGCAGACTGTCTATAAACATAAGTAATTCAGACATGAAAAATATTTTTTTTAATTGCATATTTAACAAACTGGGAGGTTTATTCTTGAATATATTGAGTTGTTTTTTTTACTAGTTTGTGTGCAAAGTAATTTTTGTATTAAAATTAAAAGTACTTTTCTTTATCTCAAAAATTTGAAATTTAATTTGTGTAATATCTAAAACATTCTAAATATAAACAAATGTTTATTTTTGAGTAAAACTTTCTATTTCATTTGATATTTTATCTGTCCTAACTCTGTACAAGGTCGGTCAGTTTTACCAACCTCTTAACCACAAAAAGAAAAGCTGAAATAAATATATACCTTTTTCTTTTTGAATGATTTCAAAATGTAACATGAAACTACTTTCAGTTATCCTAAGTAGCTTTAAACTTGTAACAGTATGCATTTATTTATACTTAAGTTGAATTGTTTTGTTTTCTCTGATTACCCTTTGAACTGTGTTTAATTACTCTCCACACCACCATGGATCACTTGGGAAACGTGGAGCTCATTCTATGCTATCAAATTACATTGTCAGTGAGTTTTTCCTGTGCATGCCTCATCAAACACTGTTACATTCTCTCTTGGGATTTAATAATAGTTTTCTTTTACATTTAATTCTATATTATTTGTACCAATAGAAAGTCAAGGTTTTCATCAACAAACAATATATTGTTTTCTGTTCGGAGAACTGTCAGTTTCTGTTGTTAGTACAAGCTTCATTCCCAATGGAAAGCAGATGTCAAATGGCTTTTGTCATATAGTAAGAAAGCCAGCAAAATTTTGTGAGTTGGGGGAAATTATCTCTTTTTTATGTTATTTGTTTTTATTCTTTGTTGTGTTACTAAATTAAATACAAATTTAGTGTATTACTACCATTAACGTATAATAAAGCAGGATTAAATGTAAGCAACAGCAAATAGGAAAGAAAAAAAGGTGAACCTGAGTAAGTATTTTGTTTAGTGTTTTTCATGTTTAATATTTATCATTACAAAACTAACTAAAATGTAAAGTTGGATATTTTTGTAGGTTGAATTAAGTAAAATAAATAGTAATAGTAATAAAAATTTTCCAAGCAGCTCATGAATAATATAATTTGATAGTATAGCATGAGTTGTGTATGCTTCACATGTGATTTACAACTTATAATGGTGAAAATTTTACTTAGAAATAATTTAAAGGGCAATAAAACAAAATATTTATTGAACATGGATTATGAAAATGGAACTTCAAACTTCTCAGGTGAATAAAAGTGTTTCTAATCTTTACGTGAAAATCACTTTGTACATGACAGTGTCACAACAGCTAAAGTTTTAATGTTTACTGAAAGCTCACTAAATTTTGTTATGTTAAGTGTCTTCAGAGTCATGGTGTGTATATCATCATGGTTACAAATTTATGTACAATACCCAAACCCATTTTTGTGCAGTTTTGTTTTGTTTATGAAATAGAGGGCAACTTGATTGCTTTTGCTCAAATTATCTGGCATCTCAAAAATTAGTGTTATGTATATATATATATATATATATAGTGACTTTCATTGAAAATATAGTTCAAGGAATGATTAGCTTATTGTGCTCATATTATTTGAAAGTTTATTGAAGTTTGGTGGATATGTGACACATCACAGACGTAAAAATAGTTTTTAATATTTTCACATGCTTGATACACTCGTTTGCTTGATTATTACAAGAGAAGATGTGCTTGCTTGGTAGAATGTATGGGAATGTGTAATCTAAATAACTAGGTACAAGAAAACACTTCAGTGCTCTTAACATTACCTTGAGAGCCATAATTATAATGCTGATCGTTGCTAGAGAGGTGAGTATAGTGTTATTCAGCCAAACTTAATGCGTAAAGCTACATGAATACTGTGTACATACCAAAGCAGTAGAAATGTGATGAGATTGTACAGTTTATGTTGATATTGTTTAATGTATTTCTTCAAATTTGTTTAATCTTTAAGGGGATAAAATGTATTTTTTAAAGGATGTTGTGTGTGGTAATATTAATTTACAGTTTATAAAATAAACCAAAAGTGACATTTAACATTTGATGCCATTTTGTTGTCAGATTATCTGTTAGTACCTTGAAGTACTTTTATGTTGTGGAAAAGATTATTTGTATGTTAATCTTTTCTTTAAGACAGTTTACAACTTTGGTTTTTGCCATGGCTGTTAATTAAATAAAGTGATCTATTGTTGTATAAATGTAACTTGCTTTTGTTTTGTTTTTAGCTTTCTCTTTTTATTTAATCAGCTGATGTTTTATTTCACAATAACGATTGGTACTTAACATATAACTATACAGTTTACTGTAAAGATTAGTTATTTAACAAAGGCTGTGAAGTTTCTGTTTGAAAGTCGTGACATATTTCTGTTAGAAAAAAGTGGATCCCGAGCTTGTCGTGGACATCAAACCTAGTTTACGTCAGAGAAAGATCCAGGAGAGTACGTTACGGAGACAACAGCTGCGTGAAGAGTTCTACAGACGACTCGAGGATGAGCGTTTAAGGGAAGAAATGAGGTGAGAAGAAACTTGGAGATTTTAAAATGATTAAAATTGGTATGATAAAATCTCAGTGTATTTTGGTTTTTGTTACAATTTCCACTGAAATTTATCAGTACATATTGCCTAAAATAATCATTTATTTGATAGAATATTTGATAAAACCATTTGAATTACAAAGTGAAATGCCATTTTCAGTGTCACATGTAATGATTAATTACAAACACACTATTTAATATGTTAATGACCAGTATAGTAACAAATTTGAATTTGCCAGGTTTGCAGTGATATTTTTTTTATACTTTATAATACTTTTCATATTGTGTTTCAGTTTTGCTGCAATGGATTTATATGTACCCAGGGCCTGGCATGGCCGAGCGCGTTAAGGCGTGCACTCGTAATCCGAGGGTCGCGGGTTCACGCCCACGTTGCGCTAAACATGCTCACCCTCCCAGCCGTGGGGGTGTATAATGTGACGGTCAATCCCACTATTCGTTCGTAAAAGAGCAGCCCAATAGTTGGCGGTGGGTGGTGATGACTAGCTGCCTTCCCTCTAGTCTTACACTGCTAAATTAGGGACGGCTAGCACAGATAGCCCTCGAGTAGCTTTGTGCGAAATTCCAAAAACAAAAACAAAATATGTACCCAGAAGTTTGGCATATGTGATTGAAACAATGGTTTAATTAGTTTTATATTTTGTGAGGTTTTGTTTAGTTTTTATTTTCCAACTGGGAGTGGAAGGTTTTTGTGTGTACTGCATCTGAGTGTTTTTATCACGAGTACCACCAATATATTGAACACACTAACAGTATAAATCTGTTGATCGGGTACCCCTTACACCTGAGAATCAATTAAATCTCATGTTGTTTGTAACTGGTTTTTATCTTGTACAACATATGTTTATTTTGAAATTTCAACAGACTTTCTTGAACTGTGTTAAATGTATCTAACTTACAGTGAAGTAGTGTAATGGTACTTACATCATTTTGAAAACATGATAAAAACAGTTTTTGAAGTATTTGTAACAATTGCAAGCAAATAATGGGAACTTTTTTGAAAGCATTAATACCTTACCTAGGATATTTAAGCTTCAACTTTACACAGAGTGTAATTGATGTATTTCACTTTAGCAACTGCACAGAATTATTGTGAACATTCACTGGTGTAAATACATAAAAGTTCTTCAGTTTTTATAAAATACGTTTAGATACCAGTAGTAAGTGGCTGATTGTACTACATGTTTAACATGTTGTGATTTTTTCCGTATAACAAGTATAAATGTATCTCAAGATGACTGGTATTGGTATTGAAACTTTTATTGAAAGTTAACCTGAAGATGACCTAAGAAGGTTCAAACTTTGTTCTTTATTTTAATTAAAGTTCTAGTATTTATACCAGCAGTCTCGAGATACATTTTTAATTCAAGTGTTTCTTGTTATCATGAATTATTTCAAGTGGATAGTAGAAAAAACATGGAGGGATTAAAACATATTGTCATTCTAACTCAGTACACTTCTCCAAATGTTTTAATTTTATCTCGTCGGTCTGACAAGCATAGTCAAATCTTAGACAGTAACTGCTAATGAACAGCTGCTTTCTCCATTATCAGAATTAGTTGACTGTCTTGTAGTTTTGTGTAAAATTTCACAAATAGGTCTTCATTTCCTCTTTTTATGATGTCCCAACATCTGGTCAGAACAATTATGGATGAAGCATCATTAGAATGGGCAAATTATCAACTTCATACATCGGTGTCGAGCACACGTTGGTCTGAGCAGGAAATTTATCTGGGAACGTGACTACCTGAAACTTGTGTTAGGTTGAACATAGTGAAGTGTTGTTGGGAAGTTAAGGAGACTTAAGAAGAAACCTTAGGTTTCAAATATTTTTATAAATTTACGAATTTTTGCATTTCAGATAAAGTTAAATGTGTGAAAGGTTCATAAATTTACTTCTGTAACAAAACATTAGTGAAGTTTTGTAAGATGTAGAATGTACAGTATAATGACTAAACATTCTAATGACTCAGATCCTTATTTTAATGTTATTCTTAGATTATTGTATTCAAACAAGGCACACAAATAAAACCATTATTTATAAGAGTTTCACTTTTGATATCTTTTGAAACTGGCTTCAGCTGTAGCTGATAACCCAAATTTTAATAGTTTGTATTTTTAAGCTCTTAATCTTGCAGAGCAATAATTTTAAAAAATCCTGAATTTACCTCAATATGAGTTTTTTATGTGTGTTATGTAATTCAGTAGGGAAACGTGAGCTGCTCTTTTGACAATTCATTTACAACTTATGTGGCTTGAATATTAGTTATACAGGTTCAAAGAACAATAAAATTTAAGTATAAACAGATATGTATTGTTAAGAGTTTAAAGTTACTTAGTATAAACAAATGTAGTTTCATGTTACAGTTTGAAGGCATTCTAGGAAGAAAAAAATAGCGTGAAGTAATGGTGGTTTTATTTTCAAAGGTTGGGTCGAGGACCTTGATAAATATTTATTAGCTTTCATTGTTTTATTATTTTAGAGTAATTGCAGATGTAGTGAATACTGCAATGTGTAAAATTAGATATGATGATAAATATTGTTAAATGTGAATCAAGTTGAAACTATCTAGATGTAGAAAATGAAATTTCTGGATAAACAATTTTATTTTTGTTTGGATGACTGTTTTATGGTCTTTCAATCATACTTGTATTTTGTATTCTGGGTTCTGTGGTTCAAAGAAGGTGAAAAGGGTGTTTCATAAGACCTTGTGTTAAATCTTGAATTGTATTTGCTTTGTTTGTAATTATTTTTTGATTTGATGTTGTTTTAACAAGTTCTGAATTACTGTGTTTAAATTTATGTGGTATGACTTTTTTTAAATTAAATAATTATACTCAGGTAAACATGTATTTCTGAATCTGATAATTATTGTTTATTAATCAGACTTATGGAAGAAGAAGAGAGAATATATTGGGATGAGCGGCGTAGGTACGAAGAAGAACTAGAATTTATGGAATGGCAAATACGCTCTGGTCGTGATCCTCGAGATTTACCACCAATGCCAGTTCCACCACGATCAATGTTTGGGACTCCTCCATTGAGGCCTCCTATGATGCCACTAATGGTGAGTTAAAAACTTTGTGCCAGATAGTGAGCTGTAACATGTTGAAAGACCATTAAAAATTCTCTTATGCCATTACTTTGTTTTTAGTATGGAGTGAATTAATTGTATTGGAAAGTTGAAATTCAAATATCTTTATGAAAATTCTCTAGAAAAATAATAATATATAATGCTAATTTTATATTTATAAATTTACTTATATCACTTGTCCCTGATAGAATAATACCTGTTTAGCCATCATTTTGTTTTTGTCAGTTTGTCCAAACTGGAACAGGTTTTAAGATGATTGTCCAAATTTGTTTTCAATTTTTAATAATTTCTGTTTTTCACAATGTTTTGATCGGTGGCTGTGAAATGAAGATATTGCTAAGATACTGGTGAAGGAAGGTGTAATAAATTTTTAAAAAATTCTTCAACATTTTTTCCTTTTATAAATTGTGCAAATGTTAGAATTGTCAGGATATTGTTTTAAATGTCTATTTACAATAGAAATCATTGCTGTAATTAATTCTTGTTTTATACATTTGCTGATTATTATTTTCAACACTTGTAGTGGTCAAGCATGTTTGTAATTAATCTGTGTTTATTATTTTTAAATGTTTCGGTAAGAAATTTTCATGAAGATTTTTCGTTTGGTTTAAGGTATGCAATAGCCAAACTCAACAGTATTAAAAAGAAATATGTTAATTTATGATATATCAAAATTCAGTTCATATTTTAACTTTCATATATTTCAACAGTAATGTGAAATTTAATGACAGATATTTGAACCCACTGTTAAGTACACATTAGTATAGATTATTTAGTCTTGTTTCCATCTGAGAAGAATGATATAATTGCCAGTGTGAAGAAATGTTTAACTTTGAATTAAAACAAGCAGATTATAGAATTTTAACGAAAAGAATGGGAACGTTATTTATTAATTAGCCTTTTTCGGGTGTGTGAGTATATTTTAGCAGTGACGTGTGTCTCACATGTTTTAGAGGTCATCTGAGAATATTTTCCTTTACAGAGTCGTCCCACATCTAGACCAGACTCTGCAGACGATCGTCACGTCATGGCCAAACATTCCACCATATACCCCAAGGAATCTGAATTGAATGCTGTGCAAACTGTTTTAACCGACACAGAAAAAGCTTTGAAATTGGTTTCTGACTTTTTAACTGATAGGTATTAATTTTACTGTGAAAAACTGATACACATTTTTAGAATAAATGTTGTGTGTGTAATGTACATAATTTCATTTTCCTTGCCACACTTTTTTAGTCCTTGCTGGATAAATATATAGAATAGAAATAAAACTAGGTGTGATAGTTTGTATTTAGAAGACCATACTTAAAATATTGTATGTTCAAAATCAATATAGAATTAGGGTAGTAAAAGTAATAGATAAAATATGGAAATGGTTTATCCATTTAAGAGGTTTAGGGTCAGGTGGTCAAGGTACTCGACTTGTAATCTGAGGATCATGGGTTCGAATCTTTGTCACACCAAAAATGCTCATCCTTTCAGCCGTGGGGGCATATTGTCATAGTCAATCCCACTATTTGTTGGTGAAAGATTTGGCAGTGGGTGGTGATGACTAGTTGCCTTCCTTCTAGTCTTACACTGCTATATTAGGGACAACTAGTGCAGATAACCCTTGAGTAACATTGCACAAAATTCAAAACAAACCAAACCAATTAAGAACTTTAATAAATTACATAAATGAAATTTTTAAGAATTTTTAGATGAAAAAAAGTATTTTAGTCTTAATGTGAAAATTACATTGCATTTGGTTTTTTCAACACTTGACTAAATATTGACCGACAATTCTTTAATTAAAATACTCAGTTAAACAATCACATTTCTTTTGTGTACAAAGAACTTGCCAAATTTTGTGAAAATATATGATGGGGTAAAGATGGACACTTGTTGTTATTACCTAGTGATAACAAGGTCATTCAGATATACTAAACTAGTTTCAGGGGATTTTTAATTTAGTTTTGAATGCGCTCCCAGGAAAGGTCACGACATACACAGTATTTTGGCACAACTGTACACATACGGTTAATATTTTAACCCCTTTCTTTCACTTCATTATGTCTGTAAGGGATCAGTTTATTAAACTGTTTTTTGTTTACATTATGCAAATTAGTATAGGATAAAACTGTAGATTATATTCTGATAGTATATAAGTATTAAGTTTCTAATTTTATAAGGAAATATTTTTTAAAATTTCTGAAATTTGCTGAGTGTGAAAAAGGTGACAGATTTTCTCTGGGCATCTTGACTTCTCTAAATCTATTCACTGCTTCTCCAGTAGTTATGAAATTCAATGTAAGTTGCTCACTATAAAACCATCAGTTTTTAAACAAACCCTAATTTTCATAACTTTCAAATGTTTTTTGCTTACAGGGACGACAAATTGAAAATCAGATATTTCTTGTAACACCTACCTTTGAAACCTATATTTTAGTATTGTTTAATAGTTCTTTCTTACATTTAATTCTGTTTTATGAATAACCAGTAGAAAGCCAAGGTTTTTATCTGACATGTGGTTTCCTCAATGGAGAATTGCCAGTTTTTCTGTTAGTATAAGCTTCGTTCCCATTTAACTAACTTGGATAAATTTTTAATAGATCTTGTCACATTGGTTTAAAGCCTGAAAAATTGTGATAGTTAGAGGAACTTGTCTTCTTTTTGCACATTGTTATTCTGTTTTATTTAATGCAGTATTTGATTAAATGAACATTGTTTAGTACATTACAGCTACCAGTTTAAAAATATAAGGTTTAAACATCATCAACAGTCAAAAGCAGAGAATACAACTAAAGTAAGCACTTTGATTTTCATGTTTTTTATTTATTATTAAACATTAACTAAAATACATGGTGGTCGCTAGAAAAGCGGAAAATTTGAGGGTCAGATGAGATCATGAATAAAATGCGTGCTTACTCATTTCTATTTTGATTTCTTTACATCATGAATAAAATGCATGATTTTAATATCATAAAGTGCATTTTGAGCATCTATGAGTGTAATATAACATATGCCTTTAAAAAACTTTGTAAAAGTTATTCTTTGTAAAAATAAATAGCTGTTTGACAAATTTTCCGCTTTTCTAGCGACCACCCTGTATAAAGGTGTCTCTCCAGGTTACCTAAGGTTAGATCAAAGTAAAATAACAATAATAAAATTCATGTGGTATGTGCATGAACAACTGGGTTATGTCATTTTATAGTGTTACATGGACATGAACAACTGGGTTATGTCATTTTATAGTGTTACATGGACATGAACAACTGGGTTATGTCATTCGATAGTGTTACATGGTCATGAACAACTGGGTTATGTCATTCGATAGTGTTACATGGTCATGAACAACTGGGTTATGTCATTCGATAGTGTTACATGGTCATGAACAACTGGGTTATGTCATTCGATAGTGTTACATGGTCATGAACAAATGGGTTATGTCATTCGATAGTGTTACATGGTCATGAACAACTGGGTTATGTCATTCGATAGTGTTACGTGGACATGAACAACTGGGTTATGTCATTCGATAGTGTTACATGGACATGAACAACTGGGTTATGTCATTCGATAGTGTTACATGGACATGAACAACTGGGTTATGTCATTCGATAGTGTTACATGGACATGAACAACTGGGTTATGTCATTCGATAGTGTTACATGGACTCCACATTTCACAAGTGATTTACAACTTATAATGAAATGAGCAGCAACTTGATGCAGTTCAGAGGGAAAATAAAATTTAATTGTAAATAAATGTACGCTCTTATTACAATAAAGTAATGTGATGTGATGTTACATTTGGAGTCATTCCAGAAAGAAAAAAAGAGGATTTTTTGGTGGTTTTCAAGAAGGTCAAATTGATCTTGTATAAAGGTAGGGAAGAGAGTTTAATATATAAAGTGTTACTGAAAACAAATGTTTGAAATTTATTTTGGAGGTTTTAGGGAATACACAAGGTAAATTTGAGGTTTGTGAGATAATAGTATTTTTCATCTTTATTTGAAAATCGCTTTGCACATGAACTGTTCAAAAGAAGTACTAAATATATTCGTGGACATATCTTCATTCTATTTTATTGAAAGTACTTTATTAAAATATGATTATTTTTTTTTTGTGAAAAACTTAAATTTTGTGATTAAATGAAAATTATGTAGACAGTGTTTTAATTTTTCTTAGAAACAAATAAGGTGGGTTAGTTTGTTTCTAATTTTCAACCCATGGGTTGAAAATTAATTTATTTTTTGTTAAACAATACCAGCAATATTTATAGTTGGAAAATTCTGTTATCAAGTCTTCAAGAGGTAACAGTTACATTCAATAACAGTTTTAACTTTAGAGAAATGTTAGACTCTTGTTGGTGAAGACAAGGTTTATAAGCAGCATTAAAATTTATATTTGTTCTCTCAGTGTGGCTCGGTTGATTTGACCAACTGTGTAACCTCTTTGTACTTGTTTAGTCTATATATATTTAGTGCTACTAACTTTTAATGTAGTTTATATATTTTCACACAATTTCGCACACTTTCAGTAAGCATCAGAAGTCTTTTACATCTGAAAGTCATATTTTTTTTAGCAAAGTATATTTGATAAATTTAAAAAAAGATCAAAATACTGGTCTTCATTTTAGAACCCTGTTTTTACTAATGTAATCTTTAAAACCTTACAAATACATTTTAGATGTTTCTTTTCAATAAAGCATTATATTTAATCTGTTATTTTCTCTATTCTAACTGCATACAAAGTTGGCCAATTTCACCGATCCAATAACCACCATAAAAAATTGAATAAATTAAAGTATACTTTCTTTCTAAAATGACTTGAGACTGTAACATGAAACTATTTATTTATCCTAAATAACTCTAACCTTATAACAACATGCATCTATTTATGCATCAATTGTATTTTTTATTGCTCTTTTATTGTCCTTTGAACCGTGTCTAACTGCTAGTTGCATCATTATAAATTACTTAAGGAACATGGAGCTCTTGTTACACTATTGTTACCTAGGGGTTACTCGAGTAAAGGATACATGAAATATTTTTATTATTATTTATTTTATCTTGTCTAACCTTAAGTAATGGAAAGAGATCCCTATTTTTAATTTTTAGTTACTTTTATAGTAGCATGTAGAGACTAAACATACAAACAAGAAATAAAGTACTTGTGTATTTTTTTTTCTTTTCTTTTTTTGCTGTTGACTACTGATGACAATTAACCAGTTTTCTTTTAATTAATAGTGCTAATGCACTAAATTTAATGTAATTAAATAATACACCAAAGAACACAGAATGGTAACATGCAAAAAGCAGACAATTTCTTCTCAATTATCATAGTTTTTCTGGCTTTTTAACTATGTGATAAGAGCTGTTACAAATTCAACCAAACTTGTCATTGCCTTTCCCAAAGGAATGAAGCTTGTACTGACAGAGAAATTGACAAAAAATGAATTAAAAAATAATGTAACATGTCATTTGGCAAATGTAAACCTTGGAATTCCATTGCTTTTGGATAATATAGAAGTAAACATACAAGAGAAATATTAAGAAGTCTTCAAAGAGAGGATGTGACAGGTGATGAGGCAAGATGAACCTGATGTTTTGTTTGATGGCTCTGTACAAACAGAATTGGTGGTTATGGTTTGTCTGAGCAGTGGCAATTTTATAATGAGTAATTTACATTAAATGTACTGCTTATTGGAAGAGTGGTGAATGAAGTAGAGGAGAGATGTGTGAAGAAAATGTCACCTTTATCACACTGGGGGGAATTCAGGATTTTTTAAAAATATTGCCATATAATATCAAGAACTTAAAATATATATGTTATTAAATTTTGCATTATCAGCTGAGATTTCTTTTTATAATATTGTTATAAAATAAAAACTAGTTTAATAAAATCTTGCAATTAAATCGCTAAAACCACATGATATGCATAGTAAACGGTGCCTGGGTAGGGAGAATTTGTTATCTGTATTTTTTGTGAATAAGTGCTTTCGGATAGTTTAAGTACTGTTGTTATTGCTAGAACATTTATACAGCTGGAACGATATATTTGTAACGTATTAGAAAATATGTTAATCTTGATGGAATCCATATTCAGTTAAAATTAGTATATTAGATCTTTGGAAGTAACTTTGTCTCTGAAATGCCTTGTGGAATTTTATGTTAAGTTGTATGTAGTCCTGGTGGTATATACACATACTCATAAATCTCATTCTGAAGAAAATTACGATGACACTTCTTTATAGTTTATGGAGATTGATGTGGTTTTAGCTATCAAAAAGTAACATTATAATTTGTTTATCGGCCATGATGGAACGGCAATACTATTATTTGAAAAATTGCTCCACTGAATTGTGGTTGATATATATTTCTGTTTCAGTGAGATATAATTTTAAAGATTAATTTGTATGTTTGGCAATTAAATCAATAATTTATTTGTAAAAATGTCTCAATTATTGATAAAGTTTTGTGTTCTAAATATTTAATTCAATGTATTAAGGTTGAAAGGATATTATAATGTACATTTTGAGAAGTCTTAATTTATCATCTACTGAGGTGTATTTGATGAGCATTGTTTCATCGCATACTACACTGAGGTGTATTTGCTCAGCATTGTTTCATCGCATACTACACTGAGGTGTATTTGCTGAGCATTGTTTCATCGCATACTACACTGAGGCGTATTTGCTCAGCATTGTTTCATCGCATACTACAGTTTATAAGTGGTAAAGGAAGTTCATTGAGAATTATTTTAAATTAGAAAATACATTAATGGCCATAAATCCGAGCTGCTAAGTGCAGTTCTGAGCTAAATGTAAAATGAATTATACAAACTTATTGAAGGGTAAAGTTTGTATATTTTTTCTTTTTAATGTTTTAGTCAAACTGCTGAAAGAAAACAGGAAGAAACTGTTAAACCTCAAAAAGAATCAAAGAAAAAGGAAACAAAAGATGTAAAAGTGGAAAAAGAAACAAGGTGTGATAATTTGAAATATTTTATGCAAAACATGTATGAAAAGTATTATATCAAGTTTCTTTTGAGTTGAAATGATTGTTTTGAAAATGTAATGTTTGACCACATAGTGAGACATCAAAGTAATTAAAAGTTAATGTTACAGATGTTTGTTAAATTTTATATTAAAGGTATAAAATATGATTAATTCTTGGAAAGAATGGATTTGATTAAGAACTGGAAAGGGCAAAGTTAGAATTATAATATTTGCATTTTTGTTTACTTTCTTTACCCTAACTAAATATCTAGTTTGTATGAGTGGCCTTGTAAAGAGCATAAAAAATAGAAAATAAGCCTCTTATCCTTTTACTCTTTAGAATGATTAAATAGGTTATGGCGTGTAACAGTTTGCATATGTTTATATTTAGTGTCTAACTAATAATTCTGTCACAAGTAATAAATCACTTGGTGAATGTGTAGCTGATAATGTTAACTCGTGAGCATTCCTCTTGAATTTTTGTTATTATACTTGTTTATTCATTCTTACATTATATAACCTCATGTTTCTAATTTTTTACACTTTAGTTTACTTTCATAACACTAAGTAAAAAAATATGTATGGTGAACAAGAAATAGTACTGCTTATTTAATGATTGTGTCGAACAATCCTGAAAAGGTTAATATCTGTGATTTTTAAGGGTTATTTGTAACAATTATATTTGCTGAAAATTTTTGTCAAATTTTTAATGCAGTCTGTCTGCTGGTTGTACAGTGGTTAAACTTTGATTTTATAATTCTAAAATCAAGGATTCATTCCCTCTTTGTGGACACAGCACATAACCCAATGTGGCTTTGCTATGAAATACACACATTTAATGAGGTTTAATAGTAATGCTTTAAATTTCATCAAAAATTCTTTAACTAGTCATTCTAAACTTCACAAGAGTATTACGGTTGTCATTTCCAAAGCTGACCTGCAAGTGCAAGATTTCTAAACACCCCGAATGTTATCAGTACAGCAAATGTGGTGTCCCTGCAGCTGAAAGAAAATAAGGCATGAAAGGGGTCAAAAAATGAAATGGTCTAAACGTTTCAGTAATAAATAGTGGGAGTGAACAGTTACATCTGCTCAGCTAGACTGATGACTGTCACACAGAGCTGTTCCACTTTGGCACTGTTTAATTCTTAACATTTAACCTTTCCAGCTGAAGCAAAATTCTCCATATAATACACTCTGTCTAGCCCTTTAATTTATTTATGCTTTCCTAGATTTGATGTGACATTATCCATTTAGCAAAATACCATACTTTCATTTTGGGTTAAATTTGAAATTTATTAGTATTAATTAGTCTTTATACCACTCGTTGTGCTTATGTACTAATTTTAAGCATGAAATAACCACAGAAGATATATTTAGTATGATAGTGCTTTGTATACATTTACTTGTTTAAAATGGATGCTGTTGTAATTTTAAGTTTGTGGACTGTATTATCAATGATGAGAAACCCACTTGAAGGATAACGTTGTTCTCTCCTTATCAACAAATCTTAATACTCATACCAGCTGTTCTGAGATGCATTTGTGGGCAAAATTTGTATTAGAATTTACTGACATGACAAGACATTGAAGAAATTATACTGTGTACTTTTTTCTAACAAAAAATTATAATTTTGAACTGCACTATGTTAGATAATTTGTAATGGAAAGCCGTTATGAACCACAAATGTGTGTTCGTGTTTTTAAACTACAGGAATTTCTCTATGTGAGTAAAATAGCAGCTTGTAATAAATGAATATTGTTCATTATTGTGACAGCAAAGAGGAATCTGACCAATCAGCTCATTCACAGCGTGTGTTGAAAGGTGTCATGCGTGTAGGGGGTTTAGCTAAAGGCTTGTTGCTCACTGGGGAAACTTCAGTTCAGCTTGTGGTCATGTGTGCAGAAAAACCAACACGCACATTACTGGAAAGAGTAGCCGACAACCTTCCAAAACAAATTGATGTAAGTACAGCTATTATTTGTCAAATAGTTATTTAAGATTACTCAAGACTGTGTATTTTGCTTGTAAATTATTTGTAAGACTCAGGCAAATTATTTTGTAATATGGTTTTGATCACAAGTTATTTTTTTATGTATATTTTTTTTATTTACAATAGGGAAATGTTTAAAGTAGCCTTATTGTTTTTATCTCTGTCAAATTGTTCAGTTTGTATGATGTCTGCAAACTTGCTTACATGACTTTAGAGAAAAAAATATGGGATTTTGATGCACTTTCAATGAGACAGAAACATTTTATTGAAAATTTTCTTCCAACAAAGTAGGCTAGCATATGACAATTAAATTTGTGATTGTATTATTGCTAGTAAGTTACTGTTTAATCTGGCATTCAGGCGAGTGGTTATGGATGTATATTTTAATTGCAAACTATACAGCGATTTCACGTAGTTTGTTGCTTTTTTTGTTTTCATTATGAAGTCTAAAGTTACAAAAAAAATTGATTTTAGATTCCAGAGCATTCCGTGTTGTTTTTATACCATTTGCTGTAGTTTAAAATGCATGTTGCTTTTGAGTTGTGTGCACAACTGTCTACTGAACTGAAAAGAATTAAAAGATTTTTATGTGGTGAAAAAAAAAAAATCTAATAATGTTAAAATGTTCCACTGAGATCATTCTTTTTAATAGGAATTGAAAACCAAGATAACTTACAAAGTAAAGCTCTGTGTTGAGGAAGCAGCAATTGTGGTTCATGCCAAGTCCAGTCCAGAGGTGACAGTGACTGTAACACTAACCTCACCAATGATGAGAGAAGCTAAGGATACTGAGGGAACAGCTACTGGTAAGGCCTTCTGTGCAGTTGAGAAATGTCATAAATTGTACTTGTATTTTATTAGTTATTTTCATTTAGTCTCATGTTTAGGTAAATTATTCACAAAGAAGAGTAATAATTGAAGGAAACTATAAATATTTTTTATATTATCTGTGGAAAGTGAGTGGTTTCAAATATGAAGTATTTAATTTCACTATATGATAATATAACCTGTAATATTTCTTCTGATGAAGTAGTACCCTTCCTTAATCGGAAATCAGGAAGGTGCTTGAAAATACTCTCTTTAGCACTTCGTTTTAATATTGTGACAAACATTTCACACTTGATTATGTAATGTGTTGTTCGTACTGCACAAAGAAATCAATTGCATCAGTTCTAGGTCTGTATGTGATAAATAATTTTTGACTATCACTATTTAGCAGTTATAACTCGTATGACTTGCCAGTCAAGCAGTTTTGAGGTGATTTATTAGATTTGTGATAAACCCTTTATAAGGTGAAGGACCAAACCCTCTACGTCTAAAGAATTAGTACGTGTATAAACAAACAGGTTTATTCTTCTGTGATTACACTCAGTATCCACTGACATATACTGAATGTATCTGTACTTAAAGCGGGAAAAAAAATTCAAATGAAGAACCATTGGTAAGCAATAAATCACAAACTAGGATTAGAATGACACAGCATGTTCTCCTCAGAGACACACACACAGCATTCAGTAAGAACATGAATTAGGGTATGTAAGATTTTGTTATAATTTTCATTACTCTATAAGATGCTTATTTGTAGAAAAATGGTAAATTTTCTTAACATGAGCAATTTTTTTCATACTTCTAACATTTTGTGAAAAATACAAATATGTTAAAACTTCTGCGTTTAATTATTTTCTCCTAATTATGCTTTCTTTTCTCAAAAATGAGTTGATTTAAAATAGTTTTTGGCTTGGAACTTTCATTGAGTACATTTTAAGGCTTATATTTCCAGTAAATCATAATTTTATTGTGTGTACGTGAATAAAAGTATGTGTGCTAATTACTCTATGTCAGTTCATTGTGGTAAGTTTTATTATTATTTTTTCGTCTGTGAAAATAGTCTCATAAAGTTAAAAGTATTTATGAGATGTCTTGTCTGCTTCTTTTTTGGTGTGTATCTTGTGATTTGGATATGTTATTGTTAGTTTTAACTATTAGCAGACATTGAAATTGTTTCCATTTTGACCAACAAGCATATATTCTAACAAGATACATATTTTTTTATCTGTTGTCTGTAAATCAGAACCCACTGCAGTTAATTGTGTTTAGTAATCCATATGCTTTGCTTTGTTTAGCTGAGAGACAGATTTGTCAGTCCGACATGTAACAGTGATCAACACGAGTGGAGAATGCTCTTTTGTGTTTGGTGAATAAGAAAGGATTTTTGATCTTATGGACACTGTGTCATAATCTTTAATATTTTTTTATAGATTTGCTTTAAAATCTGAATATTGTTTTTAAGTAGGCTTTAAAAATTGATTAGAGAAGCTGTAAACGTATGATTATAAGTGTTTAGGTATGATTGCATGACCAAGAAAGTAACTTTTGAGAGTAAGTGGGAAGGTCTGTCAGTTTGGCTGTTATTTTCATGTTTAATAAAAAGAAAAACAGCTGGTTGACTTGGAAATTTTCCCTGCAAGTGATTCGGTTGATGTTGCAGAAGTTTTGTTAAGGCATTGTTATGTGTTATGATACTGTTTATTGGGAATAATATATCCATACTTTTCAGTTCTTATTGCTACAGAGCTGTGTATCCAGTTACCAAACTATTCAGAGTTTGTTTTTTTTTACATATTCTTACTGGATTCTCTCTCTCTCTCTCTCTGTACAGGCCTGGTATGGCCTGGTTGTTAGGTTATGACACTTGAATTCTGGAGATTTCATGATCAAAATCTGTCACTAAACGTGCTCATCCTTTCAGCCATGGGAGGTTTTGTGAGTTGATAGTCAATTCCACTATTAGTGTGTAAATAACAGCCTTTCACTTCAGAATTAGTGATAATTAGTACAGATAGTCCTTGAGTAGTTTTGCATGAAACAATAAAAACAAAACTGTTTAAGATAATATTACCAATCAGTTTTGAACAAATATGAATTTTTTTTACATCATCACTTTCCGAAAAATACATATACTTAATTTTATCTAGAAATATTTATACATCTTTTGGTATATTTTCTAAAAATAAGTTTATTAATGTTTTATATCATAATCTAAAGGAAAGGACAACAACAAAAATTTGAAAGTAAATATATTCTGGAATATAAGAGAGATAACGAGAAAGGTTAATTTTACATTACTTGTCTTCTACTAATGATTTGAATGTAGAACAGTATATAAATCTCTGTCTTCATGTTTCACACTAGTGGTTTTTGACTATTATATGTAGGTATTTTTATGAAGTTGTGTATGAGCATACATGCTGTGTTTATTTATTTGTTTTTAATTCTTCAGTGCTTCATAATACATAAGTGGAATTTTAATAAACTAAACAGTTCACATACATACTATATTTTACACCTTGTAAGATGCACTGTTTTCTTTCAGAGTACCTTGAAAAATTCTCATGCATCTTCCAAAACAAAAGTGATGGGTTAAGGAAAGAGGTTAGCTTACGGTCTTCTGAAAACCGTCTCTCATACAGATTATTAATCTCATTACTTACAAGTTACAAGTATTTTCAACATCATAAAACATTTAACTAATATTGTCAATATACTGTGAAGAATATGATATATTTGACTCTATCTACTCAGTTGAGAAAAAGTCATGGTTACATCAAAGCATTAGTTGCTGAGTTAAAATATCTTAGTATTGTCTTAGCAAAGTTAGACATGGCCAGGTGGTTAAAGCACTCAACTTGTAATCCACATCACACCAAACATGCTCGCCCTTTAAGCTGTGGGGGCATTATAATGTGATGATCAATTTCACTATTCATTAGTAAAAAAGTAACCTAAGTGTTAGCAGCAGGTGGTGATGACTAGTTGCCTTCCTTCTGGTATTACACTGCTAAATTAGGAACAGTTAGTGAAGATAGCCCTCGTGTAGCTTTGCGCAAAATTCAAAACAAATCATTCCAAAATTAAGGTGCCTTTTCCACAGTGTAGCATCTTACAAGCTGTAAAACATGGTATATGTCAGGTTTTAACCTTTTCACTTAGTTTAGTGTTAATCCACCCATGATCTTTCATTAATAAAAATTAATAACTTAAGTTGCCAAATCTGAACAGACAGCAGACGTACGTTTTAACCTCACATCTCACTAATCATAAGAAATGTGGAGATTTAAGTTTGAACATTTTGATAAGTTTACAAATTATAATGAAATAACAATCAATATGCTACATAATATACTCTGACATTTTACAGTATGCTTGTAACCTTTAGTCTAAAAGTTACATTTCGTAAATGATTGACCTATAGGGGACACTGCATGTTACTCAAGATACGTGTACATCTCTCTCTCATATTTAAAATATCTGATATATTTATTACATAAAATGTGGAATTATCCACTAAAGAGACATGCATTCATTTTTTAAACAAGTTTTATATCATTGCAAATCATTGCCTTTATTTGTGTATTTCATTCTAATGAACAACGGTAAAAGATTACTGTACAACAGGAAGAATGTTGCAAGCAGTCCTTATGAGAAATGTATCAAGCAGTATTTCTTAAAAGAAATGGTTTAGTAAAATATCTCGTGAAACATTATAACATTATAAAGATACAGTATTATTAGATCTTATGCATAATATGTACGTTTATCATGTTTCAAATGCTAAAGGCTAGAGTGCACAGTTAGATATCTAGTTTGTGCTATTTGTGGACTTTATAAGTAAGAACGGTGGCCTTCTCTGTTAGATGTCAGTTTACCATAGCGAGAATTTTTCTATGAAAGTAACAATGTGAACAAAATAAATACACCAGTGAGCCATTTCATTACATATTTATATCACACAAACAGTATAAGGCTGTTTACATTATTTCTGTTAACAATTCTCATAATGTACCAACAAAAACATTTAAAACTTTCTAATGTATATAAGAAAGAAAGGAAGTTCCACAGATGAAAGTGTGAGAAAGAAAATGATCCAATGTTTCAGATTATGAAAATTTTGACAACTTTTAGGAACAAGAAATTTAAAACAAAAAATTTTGTGGACAGAATTTTTGCAATTCTTGGTATCACTAAATTAAAAAGTTACTATTTTTAAACCATCTCAGTTAAAAGTAAACTTGACATTTTTTCTAAATCTATGTTTCTGGTCTTATGTCATCTTTAGTGTCTGTGCTCAAACAGGACGTTCATTTTACTCGTGTATTGTGAATAACAATTCTGAAAAGAGGCTGATTATGGAAATTTAAAGCTGATTATTAGATTTTTCAAAGTTGTTTTATTATAAACAAATAATAAAACTTAATCAAAAGAAAGTTTAAAATGTCAATAATTTATTAGTAATTTTAATTTGGAGAAAATATGTAGGTATGAATTACAAGTTTTACACAGTTTTCTCCATGTGTGACCCAGAATACTGTGGCTGAAAAAATTTGATATATGTAAATTATGTCATTTAGAAAATTTTATGTATTTGTAGAGAAGGTTTTGAAAAAGTAAGTTTCATTAAGAAAAAATGTAATGAAAGGAAGTGTCTTAAGATATTTTAGTCTTGTAGAGGTTTTTTTGTGTAATGCCTATTTATTTTTAATAAATGTTGGCAGTGTTGGTCTCTTTATGTTGAAAGGACACAGTTCTGCTAAATTGAAGATCAAAAAACCTTTCTTGTGTTAGTGTTTAACCAAACGCATTAATATATACTATCATCTGGTTTCTAGAGAGTGTTAAAGACCCTCCGGATGTGTTGGACAGGCAGAAATGCCTGGATGCCCTGGCCGCCTTGAGACATGCTAAGTGGTTCCAGGTTTGCAACCTTCTACTTTTCAGCCTCTTGTTGGTGTTATCATAATATTTGTTTAGTTGTTTCACTGGGTGACTTATAGAAAGGACAATGTTGTTTTTGTATGAGAACAAGTCCACCTAACATTTTTTAGTGGAAAAGTTAGATTGACCAGTTTAATGTTTACAGTATCTTTGATTGTAGTAATAAAATTGGAACTAAAAAATTTGTTTCAGTACCTTAAAGCCTTGCTTATGATTTTAATAATGTCAAGGTTTTTATAGGTATTGTATTCATTCCCTTATGATTTTAATAATGTCAAGGTTTTTATAGGTATTGTATTCATTCCCGTATGAAATCGACCAAGCAAATAAAATGTTATAATAGTGCCCTAAAAAATGTTACATGGATTTGCCAATATTTTGAATAGTAAACTGTTTTTAAATATTTTTATATAAAAATATAAGCGTAATTAGTTTTGAAGGTTTTGTTATCTTAAGCTTTATTTTGAACACTTGAAACATTTGAACAGATACACATCGGCAGCTTGAAATAATATGCTAGCGTGTAACACATGAGGCTGGAAAGTTGAGAAGTGAGATTCACTAATTGTATTGTTTAAAATTCTCTTGTATATATTGTAAAGACTTCTAGCCAAAAATGAGCATTCTTTTACTCACTTCTAGATATAATAGTTAGGGTTAAGTTTTTACTCATTTTTAATGAATTACAGAGAGTGCCCTCATATTTGTACAGTTATGAAAAATTATTCCTTGAGAGGTTACATTGCATGGTCATCATTTTCCTGTTTTGAAAGAACAGAGCTTTAGTAAACATTCTGTGCTATTCGTTTTACCCAGCAAGGCAAGTTAAAAGCTGACACATTTTTGTGATCATTATAATAATGTAACATATTTTAAACTCCATAACTATTTATTATATTCCCAAATTCTAAATTAATTTTCTGTTTGTAGGAAAAGAAACTTGTCTTCTTACCTTTTGTTAAAGTTTCTTGTAAAGTGATTAGCTGTAGAGCATGTTTATTTTAACAGTTCTTCAGTTGATTGGTGAAATAGGCATCTTCTAACCCAAGCCTTGAAGCACTGCTCCTTGGGCCTAATTTTATTAGTGGCCGGACAGGTTTACATTCTGATTTTACTCTCCCGTGGCGAGCTTGTTGTACCATTCTTAATTAGTAATCCCTTTTATTTTATCAGTTTATTAGTTTATTATCATGATTTGCATAAGATCAAAATATGGATGAAATCATCTTGATATGAAAGAACTAAATGGTACAAATTTAAACTGTAATATTATTACTATCCAGCCACTAAAAACTGGCTTTTTTCTCTCTTTTTTTTTTAATACGTTAATGTACCGAAAATGATAAAGAAATATGCATTTTTAGAGAAGCTTAGATTCAACAGTTTCTTACATTTAGTATTTACATTACAAGACTTTAAAAACATACCACTTTTTGTTTTGTTTTTAAATCATTAAAGTTTAGTTTGTGCTCGATTCCTTAGCACTCGACTGAAGCATGACTCTTCCCAACAGTTGTTTCAGCAACTCACAATGGTTGTTAATATGAAAAAAAAATTAATTGTATTTTTGATGCACTGCCTATAATAAGTAATATTATGAGAAAAATATATGAAACATATATGCCTCCTTTCTAGAATAGCACTTTAAGAAGTTAGTGCTCTCTTTATTTTAAAAACTGTTTCCACATTGTTTTCTTTGTGAGAATTGAACTGTTGTGAGCAATTTGACAGTTGCTGTTACAGCTTGATCTTGTTATAATGGCACCTCTGTAACCCTAACCAGCTGGTTTACAATTTACAGTCTAAAAACTTTAACCCCTTTTTGTTAACAGATGTAGCTTGTTCTGGTGAGTAGCTTTACTTCTCGAGGCCTGATAGTCCTGGAGACTCAGTTGTGGCCAAATTAACCTTCAGCTATTGAAAAGCTTCAACCACTGATAAAATGAAAATGTTGATTACATGATATGTAGCACAGATATTTTATTAAATAATATATTGAACTTGATTGATTTTGAAGTATTGACTACTCTACACTTTGAAACACACTACTTATCTGAACAGAACACAAAAAAGAAAGGCATAGTTTACTTGTACACTTTGTGTCAAATCTTCGCGGTTCATATGTGTAACATCAGGTCACACTAGAATATAGTAATTTCTCATTTATATTTATATATTTTTACACCTTAAACTCAGTTTCTCCTGTCCTTATATATAACAATGTATCACTTTTATGTTTGCCTTTTAGTTCTGTACTGTATTAGAGATGTATAAAATATTCATTCTTGATTTTTTTTCTTTATTTCTTTAACCTTCACTTTGATGTCCAGTCATTTATAATTTAGTGACCAGAAATAATCTTTTGGAAGCTTTTGTAATGATAATGCTTTTGCATAAGAAGGTTTCTCTAACGAGAATTTATTAGAAATTAGTTTATTTCTACTTTTAGAAATGAAACATTTGCACGATATTTTCCGAAATTAGTATTTCATCACAAATAATTATGTAACTACATAATCAAATTATATTGTGCAAGTAAATTGATCATAAATGTATGAGAGGAATCTAGGTTTTTGTTGAGAGGTGAAACGTTTTTAGTTGGGTTTTTTTCAGTAATATAATTAACCTCTTCACTGTAACTGGTACATATGTGGCCACTCAAGTTTCTTGTTTTGATTGTCAACTAATCAGAGTTAATGCTATGTAGTAAACCAATAAAATAATAGTTCTTTTTTTCAGATTCAGTGAAACTAGTTGCTGAAGCAACAAGATATTATCTTACACACCTCCATGACATCTGGAGAGAAACTGGTGAATAAAAAAAAAAAAACTGAAATAATTTCCATGTGAAAACATGTAGTGAAATCTGTGTTGAGAACATTACCAGAAAACTTTGCAATTTAACGTGCAGGAATTTTAAAAGCAAGAATCCATCTGTAAAAGTTGCAGTGAAAGGGTTAAACACCTAATATTTCATAGGTTGATGGTAGATGTTCTTACAAAATTTAGCTTTTGTTACATATTCTAGATATAATTAAGTTTATATTGCAGACAAAGTGTAATTAATGTAATGCACTTGCAACTTATAAATGATCTTATGCAAGAGATGTTAACATGAAATAAATATTTCGCTTTAAATGAAATTTTGTGTACAAGTGAATTAATTATTATAATTGGAGATTATTCCTGGGTTTTGTTGCTGGGATTCACAAAATAGTAATATAGTAATAGGAGTAATAATGGTGTCGGGTGTAGTAATTTCTCGTTACTACCTGCAAGTCTACTTGTTCCAGTGAGATATTGCAAACATTAGTAAAAAAACAAAAGGTTTGTATCATTGGTGAGTTGGGCAACATATTGGTGTTGAGTTATTTAAGTGGGGTCTTTGCATATCTAAATCCTATGTAACATAAAACCTTATATTTATTGATTTTTATGTACAACAATTTAGTGATACCAGCCTAAAAAAGTATTAAAAGATCAAAGCTGATGGATTATTCCTTAAGCCTTAAAAACGTTATACCAGAAAATTATTTGCTGTATAAATTTTGCTTAAAATTGTGCCCTTTTGTTTTTGTTAGCTTATGTGGAACGTTTAGGTAGTTATTATTATTGTGAGATATTGTATTTTGGTGCATATTACAGGCGAGAGCAAGTGGTCTGAGGTCTTGTTTAATTGTTATTCGAATAATGCGAGATTTATGTCAGAGAATTCCTACCTGGAGCAAATTAGATAACTGGGTAAGCCTAACATGTTTTGAAATGAAAATCATGATATTTCATGATAGATTAAAAATGTTGTTTTCTCATTGCCTGAAATGTTGCTAACTGAAAATAATATTTCAGATTATTGTTTTTGTCATTTGAAAAAAATTATACTGAGATTTGTATTATTTGTTTATATATAATAAAGCATTTGAGTTATTTCTTGTTGATAATTAAATAGAATAAAGTAGTGTTTGATACATAGTCATTTTAAGTGGTAAATATAAGTTTTTACTTGTATTTCATACAGGCATTAGAACTCCTTGTTGAAAAAGTTCTTAGTAGCCACCCACACCCTCTGAGTGTGGGTGATGCTTTACGCAGAGTCTTTGAAGCTGTATCATCTGGAATTCTATTATCAAGTTAGTTTGTTTGTTTCAAAATTTCTTTTCTCGTGAAGTTATACAGAGCAGAAGTTTACCTATTTTTATTTATACAGAGCAGAAGTTAACCTATTTTTATTTATACAGAGCAGAAGTTAACCTATTTTTATTTATACAGAGCAGAAGTTAACCTATTTTTATTCTGGATTTCTGGTGTAGTTTAAGGAGAATTTTTTTACTTTGATGGATCTGATAAGTGTCTGTTAAGTGGGTTAAATTAGATATTGAACAAATAATTATTAACTTTTGTTGGAACAAGAACAGAAGAATGTTAGAAATGACGTTCTGATATTGATAATTGTTTAGAAAACTGTGTTAAACTATTAAAGAAGAATCTATCAGAAGTACTTTGTTTTGATAAGAGTTTGGTGTGGGTGCAGTACTATCTGATAGTGTAGTATACACGTATATGTGGACTGTATTATAAATACTAATTATACTTTTCATGATTTTCATTTCTTGTTTCTAAACTATTTTGTGTAATTGAAAACATTACATAAAATTATTTTCAGAAGGGAATACCAAATTTCCATTTTCCTGGAATTAGCTTGCCATTGTAACAGGCCTGCAATGGCCTAGCGCGTTAAGCCATGCGCTTCGTAATCTGAGGGTCGCGGGTTTGCGCCCGAGTTGCGCCAAACATGCTCGCCCTCCCAGCCGTGGGGGCGTTATAATGTGACGGTCAATCCCACTTATAGTTGGTAAAAGAGTAGTCCATGAGTTTGCAGTGAGGGGTGATGACTAGCTGCCTTCCCTCTAGTCTTACACCGCTAAATTAGGGACAGCTAGCACAGATAGCCCTCGAGTAGCTTTGTGTGAAATTCCAAAAAAAAAAAAAAAAAGCCATTGTAGTCTCAAGATAATTTTAGACATAGAATATAAATAGTAAAGTTTTAGTTTTTTAGGTCTGTTTACATAAACGTTTAAGTGTTGCTTGAGTGAAGATTGGTGAACAGTCTTTATTCATCTTTCATGGCAAGAAATTGTAATATTTTTTTTATTATATATAGCATCTTATTAAATTCACAAAAATCAAGTTAACCTAGAAAAATCAGGTAAACATTTAATGTTATTATTTTAATGCTTAATATTAAGTGCTCTTTTATTGGTTTGCCATTTATGTTGGCACAGAAGCTTTTTGTCATGAAATTTGTTTTTAAGGGTTTTAAAGGTTTGTAATGAAAGTTACAGCTTTTTATTAGTACAGGAGGTAAAATCTTAATATTAATAAAACTAGCACACAGTTAGTATATTTAGGAACATTTTAAATGGTTTTGTGAAAATATTTAGGAAAATAATTTTTTGTGCACTAGGTTCAATTCTTAGAAATGTTATAGAATGATTTACAGTTATGATAAATTCTTGTTTTTTTTGTCACCTAAGTTAAAATGTTAGCATATAAATTTCAGGTTGAACTATTTGTATATCTCTGATACCCGCAGAAACACGAGTTTTAAAAATTCTGGATACAGTATAAATATGTTTGTATTTGGTGGGTTTTTTTTCCCAAAGTTATCTGTAGACTAATTGACTGTTCTGCCTTCAGTACTGTAGTCTTTTAGAAGATATGAATTTGGTGTTTTTGTACAATCACCTGTGTGGTTATTGTTCTTTAATGGAAAATGTAAGGAACTTAGGAACATAATTCTCATGTTTATCTGCAATAATATCTTTTACTACTTTCTCTAGAATGATCTTTTATGTTTCCCTGTTCATTACAGTTGGTCCTGGATTGCTAGATCCTTGTGAAAAAGATACAACGGATGCAATTATGAAGCTAACCAATCAAGAGCGAGAAGATATAACAGCAAGTGCACAGGTGAATACTTTTTTTATGGTTTGCAGAATTGAACATTTTGCATTTGATAAAGCATAACGTTTGGTTAAAAATGCTTTGATCTTGAAAGGTTGGATGACTTTTTAACTGTAGAATTACAATAGTTTCAATATGTACTTGGTGTTACTGGTGGCAAGGTTTTAATTGGACATCTTTCTTCTTTGTGTTGCATGTGTTATTGGTAGTATTTATTTGTATCTTATTAGTTTATCTCATTTATTACAATCACAAGAAAATATTTCTGTAAATTTGTAGATTTTTTTGAAAATTGAATGAGGCTGCATGAAAATAGTTTGCTTATCTTTTAGAACAAGGGCAAAATATAAACATGTTTAAAATTAAAACTAATTTGTGTAATATTTTTAAAGATTTTTCCATTGGAATGTATGATGATGATAATTATTTTTCTCTATAGCACGCTTTGCGATTAATAACATTCCGCCAGATTCATAAAGTACTTGGTATGGATCCTCTTCCACCTCCCAAGTTTAACAGGGGGCAGTTCAGTCGCAAGCGTCGTCGAGACAACAAACCAGAAAGTAATGAAGAAGGTGAGTTTATGTATAAACTAGCTTCATCTGGTATTCCTGCTCAGTTCCAACTTTTTTGATTGGCATGACACACTTCATATGTATGTTTACTTTTTCCGAGCATGGTTGCAGTTTTTAATTGTGCTTTTTTCCTTTTCAGTTAAAGTTTATTTTCATAGTTGTTTTAAATTTTGTGTTTGTTTTCAGTTGTTTCTACATTTGTGCATTCAGCTACAATCTTCTTTCTGAATTGTACATTTTTAATGGGATGGGAAATGATGTTCCAACCATAGGTGACATTTTACACCTTCTGATTATTACAGTTTTCCTTCTTCCCTTTCCCCTGTTTTTTCTCAAAAATTTACTGATCAACTAAAGTCAGGTGTAAGCATGGCTCATCCACCTTGTTTGTTGTATATGTATACCTTGGCTTATGATTATGCCTCAGATATCTTTTCGGGTTATAAGCATTTAGATACTCTCTTTACCCTGTAGTGCACAAATCTTGGGTCTTTCTTGCAATTCAATTAGATGCAGTTTTATAGCATTTACCTTTATCTTATTTCACTTTTATCCCTTCAGTCAGTGTCTGTTGACTTCTCAGAATTGCTCGTGTTCTGTTTTGGCAGCCATAGCTCATATATCAGCCTCTGCCTTTTCCCTCAATACCTGGCTCCTTTGGTGTTAGGACTTGTTAGAGGAAAATGTTTTAGTGCAGGGGTTCCCAATCTTTTGGTACTCGCAACTTGAAAATGTAATTGATGAAATAAAATTAATGTTATCCCAAGCTACTTCTAACAAGGCTACGCGACTCCCCTGCCAAGGCTTTGCGACCTCCCAGGGGGTCGTGACCCACCGGTTGGGAACCCCTGTTTTAGTGGAAGGGGTTTGTCATCCATTTCCTCCTTAACTTGCCATGTTCCTGGAGCCATGAATCTGGATGCAAGGCTTTTGTCAGTTCCAGAACCAAGTTCCCCCAAAGGAGTGATCCATTCATCTACGAGTTTTTAAGTGGGTGTGTTCTCAACAGGGGAAATCATTATTGATGCCTTTGACACACACTGAAATGCTGAACTTTTCTTTTGATCTTGTATTTGAAACTCATCATTTCTAGGTGAAAACATGCTCAGTCAAGATTGAAAGGATCTTCACCTCCAGTCTTACCCTTTTTTCTTTTCTTTTTTTTAAGTTCTATACCTAAACCAGAACATGCCTTGTCTTGCCCTGCTGGTTGCTCTGTATTGGCCTACACAGCCTTGGTTTCCTCTGCTTTGGACACTGCTTGCAAAATGTTCCCTGCCTTTTACCCCTGTGTAGGTCTTTCCTTCTTCAACCTCAAACAGCCATTGTTCATCCTGATATCACCAAACTATTTTCATACTTAAATTTTGTCTGGTCTCAGGGATTAATTATTAAAATATGGATTACTAGTCAAGATTTTACCTTACATTAATTGGTATAACACGAAACAAAAGTACTTGAGTAAAATTTTGGATGTAAAACAGTAGAATTTTTTTTAGTGAAGGATACTTGTAGTAAGAGGATAAATGAGGTTTTCACAAAAGAGAAATATAGTCACCCATTGTATCTCTTGTGTGATGTTCCTCTGAACCACACTTCTCCTCAGTGTTACTCAGGAGATGAGGGTACAATTGGTTCCCTACTGGTGCTTCCTCTGGAGTTTTTCTACCTGAGCAGCCCACTCTCATTAAAACTAATAAATATTTTGAGATGCCCTCATAATTCCAGATTAAGGATGACAGTGCTCCAGTGTGTTTAAGGATGACAGTGCTCCAGTGTGTGCAGAAGGTGTCTCTCTTTTTGTTATTTCTAGTTGCAGAAAGTTTTTTTTTGCTTCTACAGTTGGACTTGAGAGAATGTTTTGTTATAACCAGCAGTGTGATGTTCTGTTCCAACAGTTGTGTGAATGCTGTTTGTCCTTTTAATTCTAGACTAAGAATTTCTCTATCCTACATTTACAGTTGAGTGAGTTCTGATTCTGTGTGTAATACTGGTTACAGAGTTTCTTGTTTTTATTGTTGAATTAAGGCAAGGTACAGTTCCTCTATGCTGGGTTTGGTTTGCTGCACTTACTTACTTTGTGTAATTATGGTTGCTTGACATACAGCACTCTGTTTACTCACAGTTGGAGTTAAGTATCATTTACATTGATCAACATCACACATGTGAAACTATACATACTGTAACTACTTATTCACCACGTGTATCTTCACAAAAATCAGTAAACTTTGAAGTAAACATTACAAATGGGTTGTATTCAAGAAAATATTTTTAATAAAGTATTCCATCTAAAGATTTCTCTCTGAATTTACCAAACATTTGCAGTCAGTCTGCACAAAAGGCAATATTGATGTCTAGAATACAAATATATTTTTCATTTACTGTTTTCATGTTTCATTTGGATGACCTCATAAAGTCTCCTAATGACACATCCAAAGTTTTGTGGCAAAACCTTTTGACTGTTATTTCCATTACCCAAATACTAATTGTAGAAAAATCATTAATGTATGAAAAATATAAAACAAAATTAATGATATTTTTATCATATTATTCTTTAAATTTATCTTTTTTGTAAAACTTTCATTATGTTTTTTAAATTTACCATCTCAACCTTTAGTCTTTTCACATCTATTTGAAGTTTATGTATTAATTGTCTGGACTCTGAACCTTTGTCTTCTTGAAAACAATAAATCTCATTAAGAACCTATTTATTCATCTGTAGTTAAGACCATGAGTAAAGTGTATGATTCCTTGTAATTGAAAGCTAACCATTCAAAGTAAAATTCATGTGGCTTTCAAATACACATTTTAAAACACACAAAATATATCAGGCTCTAGAATAAGATATCTGAAAACTAC
Organism: Carcinoscorpius rotundicauda; assembly: GCA_011833715.1. Classification (NCBI taxonomy): domain Eukaryota; kingdom Metazoa; phylum Arthropoda; class Merostomata; order Xiphosura; family Limulidae; genus Carcinoscorpius; species Carcinoscorpius rotundicauda. The sequence continues at coordinate 55,416,259 of CM022403.1, read as the reverse complement.
TACAGTTTATTCAACTTTCTAAGTTAGCTTAAACAAATCTAAGTGCTTAGACTTTGTCAACTAATAGTTTACCATGGGTTTTAATAGTAAAACTAAACAGTGCAATGTAAGATTTCTGTAGAGGGGAAACCATTACTTTTGTTGGTTCTAAGCATTTTGTTGTTTTTGCGAGTCAACTGAACTGAAAGCCATGTTGTGTTATACAGTTGCAAAGAGATTTATTACAGGTTTTTATCACTAGCCTTTACAGTTGGGATATAACAGGTTACATCATACTGAGACAATTGGGATGCAAAAAATTTGACTAAAATTGATAAAATTACACTTGTTGCAAGGCTCAAGTTGTCGTTGTTATGTCTGAAACTATTATAAATTTTCATCTAGAAAGCTATGAGTGCTATATAAAGAAAATAAATAAGACCTGCACTTAGAATGAATGAGCCATATAAACAAAATGTAGAAAATATTAAAAGTGTGTTAATTTCAGCTACAAACTTAAGTAGGTGTAACACCTAGACAAATATTCATAGTCATTGCTCCTGTTTTTATCCTTTTAAGTGTAATGTATATCAAAAACTTTGTTTTCCTTTATTGTAAAAAGTTAAATGTTGTTTTAGGTTCAGAAGGAAAGAAAGACAAGAAAGAATCGGAAAATAATGTTGAAGAAAACCAAGAGAAGGTTTAAAGAACTTATATTTATAATTCAAGGACCTAATGGAGGTTTAGGCTGAATTATCCAGTCATTTGCACATTTTCTGCTTGTTTGTTTTTTTCGTTTGTCAGTACTTATTTCACCATTTCCTGTTGTCCTTCTAGTTTTGCCAAAAGTGTATTTTGATAGGAAATGATTTTTCAAGTAATCCGTATTTCCAGTATTAGGTTGTTTTTTTTAATTGTCATTGTCTCTAGTGGTATATTATGTCACTGAAAGGTTTCATAACACATTTTTAGTGGAATGCATTTCCCAAATCTTTGCTTACAGTCAGTCAGTTTTCTGAATTTTAACTTCAAGTTTGCTTGTGAGATATTTAAAGGGAACATTAATATTTTGTCATCACCGTACAGACCACATGTCGTCGTTTTACCATTTAAGGTTACGTGTGTTGTTTCATTACAATCCTGCATGCTTCTCACTTTATTTAGTACCAGTTTAGTCTGTCTTCTACAAATGTGAAATTAACTGTTCATGTAAAGAACAAAGTTAATAAATGTATAAACTTGAAGAAAAAAGATAAAATAATCTCAGTTTTACGTTAATCTAACTGTTAATTCAGTTTTCTTTTCAGATGCAAAATGTATAAAACATGAAAGTTATCTTTTTGGACTGCTCACGAAAAGGTTATTTCATATTAAACATGACAAATGTATTAATCCATAAAATTTGTTAAAATAAAATGAAGTGCTAAAATAAAAGACAACAAGTAGCTGATTTGGATTGGAAAATTTTAAGCATTTTTTATGTGTATGCGAGTGTACCAAGGAATTACAATCGGCTAATTTTATCATTTTTATTAGATATTGCCTTTGGCTTTGCTTTAGAATGAAACACTTTCGTTTAATTTGTTACATTTGCTCCAAACGTATGTGAGGTCACATTTGTGAAGATTTAAGATTTTACATGATGTACATATATCATTCAGAAAGAAAAAATGTATTCAAGCATAGCAGAAAAGACGGTTATAAAAAATGAAAAGATACTGTTATGGCTTTAATTAAACTAATTTTGTGGAAAAGAAAAATTGTTGAATTGATAGTATCAGATGTAAGAAAAGAAACTGGGTTTAATTTGTAGGGTAAAAGAGTCTTGTATTTAATTACAAATATTTATTATGAAACTGGTAAGAGCACCAGTTTCAGAAGTTCGTAATGAGAATAGTGGAACCTATTCAGTAGAACAAACGTGCACTGTGGAAAGTTTATACATACATGGTACAGACAGAATAAAAAAAAGTATAACTTAATTCAGAATAATCAAGTAAAAAAACCTTTATTTAATCTATAATCTTGTCCACTAGGTGGACTGTTCTGACTAATACATCACAAATGGAGTTAGAAATAAAAAATAAAGTAGAAATTCAGAAGAATACAAGTGTTTGTGAACTTTGTTTTTAACTGTAAGTATTGGCCAGAGTGATTCCATGAAATATTTAGTTTTTGGTTTTTTACACTATTTCACTGTTTACAAACATTTCGTAAAATGGGAAAATTACAAATTGTTCATTGTAACAAGAATACAGGCATTCGGTCAATGGAATATTGAGCGGTGATGACACCAGAAATTGCAGATGTATTTGCACTTTTTTACACAGTTTATAAGATTTACTGTTTGTGTTAGTTAACTTTCAGGCCTTTCCAAACTTAAAGGTAGTTTCTGGTTTTTAGGAATGTGCTGCGTTGTTCATCAGTTTATTCTCATAAGCATTTCGTAATTTTAAATATTTATATATTTTTTGTTTTCCTTCTGTGTTTGACAGTAAATAATCTTTTTATTGGTTGTGAGGTCTGTTGGATTTTGATTTTATTTCAACTTTTATATCTGTCGGAACTACACTGAATGTGAATTGTGTATAGCAATAAGGGTTTTGTTGCCTTTAACTTTGATATCTTTTCCTTCTGATGCCCATAATTCTTATTGTGGAACTTTCAGACTTTGTCGGTACCACTGTCTTTGAGTTATTGTAGTCTTATTTTTTCTCCGACCTCACCGCAAGCCATACAATAGAAATGTTCTGTTTCAGAGCTTTTTTATGTTGGATGTTTGAAAACAAGTGCTTAATCAGTTATATTAATCAGATTATTACCTTTCATGAAGCAGGATATATAATGCATGGTCTGCCACTACTAAAGCCGAAGTGCTTAAATGTCTTCTAGAGAATTTATTTGTAATCCACTGTTTTATCTAGCTGGGAGTGATTAAGATAGCAAATATTGTACAAAGGATTATCTGAAGTAGTCCTAATAATTTAACTGGTCAAGTGCTTGTGTTTTAACATTAAAAGGTCTGTAGAAAATGAATGTGTTCTATTTTAGAGGCTTTTTAACTCCCTTTTAAGACAAACATCATGAATTAAAATAGTCCATGTATACAATCAGACATTGATAAGTGTACTGACTTACGATGGTAAAAGCTGGTGATTGATTACCTGTGTGAATATAGCAGATAGCCCACTGTAGCTTTGCTTTAAAATATACAAAACCATGAGCTTACCCTATGTAATGGTTGCTAATATGTTATGGATCATCTAAATAGTTTTCTGTAAAATCATATTTATCTTTCCAGCACTGCTTTTCGGCTTATATTTAGTAATTCCGCTATGACTCAAGTTTTTACTCTTTCCAGTTAAAATACTGGACACTCAGTAAACTATATAACCAAAGATACGTATATGTGGATGGAAACATTCAAGTTCTTGATTGAGAGAGATCATTTCTTGTTGCCCATCTCACATTAACATTCACATATGTGGTAGTAATACCACCAAGAAAACAAAATAAGAGCACTTTTTCCACAAAATCTTCAGAGAATGATATTCGACTACACCTATACACCATATTGTCAGTATTTTCAATTGTATTGGTTCACAGAAGGAATATGAAAATTATGGTAAAGTACCACTAATATCTCCAAACTGTTTATTAATGCCACAGTGATTAGGCACTAGAACCAATGTTCCATAACCAGTGTGCTTCTGACAGATAATACTGGGTGACTCAAATTTACATTTCCTATTTCAGGATTTAATAAATAACTGAAGAAATACAACAACACAGTATGTAACATCTTGTAGCCAGTCTCAAACAGTATTTATTATAATTTTTTTTGTTTCTCACTCCAGTGACTGAAGTCATCCTGTAAAGTGACATCTGTGCAAGACAAGGCTTAATGTGGCATTTGAATTTCACAGGTCAAATCAATCACTGTAGTCTGGTGTAATGAAAGGTGCTAGTACAGGAAGGAAGAATGGGTGTATGTTAAGGATGTCGTGCATTGTGCACCTGTAACAAACTTCACAAAGCTTTAGATCAGGACATGCATGCCGTTGCCAGCATAACTAGTGATACTGCAGCAAGTGTGCACTGAAATCAAGTATTGGTCATGGATGATGGTAACCACTACTGGTGCACACATACGAGTGTGCTGACATGTCAGTAAAACCTGTTTAACTTGGCCTATAAGATATTGAAAACTACGTAGGTGTATTTTCTTAGTAAGTTAATTATTGAATTTTAAAATAGGAAAGATATGTGTGGACTACCCTATATTCATTGAAAGTTTTAATACAGAATAATCTGTAACGACTTTCTCAACATTCAATTAAAAAGCCTTGTATTTAATGCAATGACCTTAAACGAAAGGAACTATCCTGCACCTTGGCACTTTAGCATTCTAACATTCTTTGTGAGAATTAAAAGACACCAGAGGACAGAGTTGTTAATTCGATATTTTGTATATAAAAAGCCGTTTACAATATTTTACCTCAATTTCTAGATGATAATTTCCATTATAATTAGATTTGCATTAGAAAGACTGATATGACCAATATGTATGTACAGTGTCTTTTAAATTTACACCAATTTGATTGTAGTGGTGGAAAATCAAATTAAATGCTGTAGTCAGTATTACCAGAATTTTTCCATATACTTGAAACCACAACACATTACATTCCTGAGGGTTTTATTCAGTTCCACTTAGGAACCCAATTCTGTCTTGGAACTCTACTTATTTTACTCAATTCTGTCTCGGAACTCTACTTGATTTACTCCATTCTGTCTTGGAACTCTACTTGATTTACTCCATTCTGTCTCGGAACTCTACTTGTTTCACTCAATTCTGTCTTGGAACTCTACTTATTTTACTCAGTTCTGTCTTGGAACTCCAATTGTTTTACTCAGTTATATCTGAGAACTCTAATTGTTTTACTTAATTTTTGGGGGGAACTCTTTAATTGTTTTACTAAGTTCTGTCTGGGAACTAATTGTTTTACCCAGTTCTGTCTGGAAACTTTAACTATTTTACTCAATTCTGTCTTGAAACTTTAACTGTTTTACTCAATTATGTCTGGGAACTCTAACCGTTTTACTCAATTATGTTTGGGAACTCTTTAACCGTTTTATTCAATTATGTCTGGAAACTCTGTTTTACTCATTTCTGTCTGGGATATATAGTTGTTTTACTCAGTTCTGTCTGGGAACTCTTAATTTTTTTACTCAATTCTTTTTGGGAACTTTAGTGTAAACATGAAAGGTTTGCACATGTAAATTTTATGTGAAACACCTGAGATTTTTAAAAGTAATAGCAACCCTGTGTTCAAGCACATAATCATCAGTGTGCCTGTCACACATCCATAAGTAAGATGTGTGTACAAAGGAATAAAATTCGTATTATACACCACTTATTTTCATCATGCCATCTGTAAGTCATGTAGTAAGTATATTCTTCTGATAGATGCTAAGGATAATTCTGTTTTTCCTGCATTCCAGCAACGTTCCAACTGTGTGCAAGATGAGTCCATTCTCTGATATCATTGATCAACTCATCTGTACGCATCTGTCTCTTGCCATCAACATCACATTAAAAGTTAACATGTTATGTATCTTGTGATGTGTCCATGTCTTAACTATCTTTTATATATAATTTGATTTCATATTTTTTGTCACTGTAACAGTTACTTTGTATGACTTATTTGTATTGTACTTCTGATACATGATATTTCAAAAAAGCCTGGCATGGTTAATCCCACTATTTGTTGGTGAAAGAGTTTGCTGTGGGTGGTGATGACTAGCTACCTTTCTTCTAGTCTTATACTGCTAGATTAGGGGCGTTAATGTAAATAGTCCTTGTGTTGCTTTGCGCGAAATTCAGAACAAAACCAAATCTAAAGAACTTTAAATATAAAACCACCTTGTTTTAGCCACCTTTTAATACTACCATATCTATTAACTCTATACGCACTGCACATTTTGTACTTAGTAAAGATTTAACTGAAGTTATTGCAACGTATTTTTCATCTAGGCAATATCTTCTATGTATTTATTCCAAATCATTTGAATTTTCCTTTCCAAGCCAATTAATAAATTACGTATCTTATTCTCACGTGGTGCTTTCAACTTTATTCCCATAGAGAGAGCTGTAGCCTGTAGACATTGTCTCTCCTTACAGTAGAAAAAATCGCTAACGTAGAATTTACACGTTTTACTTCAGAGGAATGACGCAGAAACAATAGGTAGGTAGAGGAAAAGGAACTTAATGCTTTTCTTGACTGGTCTGCTATGTAAAAACTGTTTATACCTGGATAAATTATTTTTGTGAAGTTCCGTGTTAGCATGAGAGTAGCAAACGTTTCATATGGTTTAATATCACACCTTCAACTTTTCTTTTGAGGACATCTCAACCATCCCTGATATTAAAATTTATGCCAATCAAAATTGCTTGTGTATTGGTTAATAAATCAATGTAAACTTCTCTTCCGCCTATTACAAACAGTTTCATGGCAATGTCAATTACACAGTGCTTAAGAAAAATTACGTTTACAGTTGCATGTAAATAAATACGTAGCAATGAGAAGCAACTTAATAGTTTACGTAAGAACAGAGATGATGTACATAGTTTCATAAAGCAAAAGTTGCCAAAATTGAGCATTTAACCGAAATCCAAACATTAAAAAACAAACAAAACTTTCTTTAAAAGTTAACTTACGTCAAAGTGATAAAAACAAAAATATAATGATATGAAAAAGGAAACTTTTTAAATACGAAAATGAACCAGAAATAAATAGATTACAAGTGGAAAGAAATGCATAGATTCGTGTAATATTTGTAATATGTACGTACAAAAATTAAAGATAATACTTTTACATATAGAGGTACAAAAAATAAAATATTTCATCTTTCCAAATGATAACTATGAAGCCTAACTTCTTTCAATCCCTAGAGCAGATCCTTTAAAGTAACTGTCAACCATTAAATGTTGGGTTGATTTGTCTGGTTATTTCATGGAGTGTGACCATGTCTGTCTTGGTTGCCTGATGTAGTTCTTTCAGCTGGAATGGTAGTGTTACATGCCATCAGATCTGGTTTACTACTTTTGGTGATGTCACTTTAAGATAAGGATTTGCTATGGGGTCATTTTATGACGGCCGTTTGTAGTTCTGACCTCAACTATATAGTTATCAATGGAATGATGTGGTGGCTTGACCAAGTGTAACTCTGTTTCATTTCATTTGATGTTGCTTATTTGAATATTTTTCATTCAGTGGGTACACCCTTGTCACCAATAGTGATTGACTCCTGATGATTATCTAGGTCTCAACAGCTGGAGAGGTCAAGACTGATAATAGTCTTTGCCCTGGATAAATCTTAGGCTTCAACTTGACGAGACCCTCCTGGTGCATAGTTGACTTTTGAGTATATTAACTTTGGATCAATTTTTATGGTTTAAGTGTAAGATGCTATATTTCAGGAGTTGGATCCAATGTTTGACAAATAGCCTTGCCAACTCCTGTTTCACAAGAATTTGCATTGGTGGTGTTCTTCCAGTTGGGCCACGTAAAAGTTGTCTCAATTGGCATGGATGATGTGTAGAGTAATGCTGCAAATTCTGATACAAGTGTTAATAGCTTTGGTGTCAAAGGTTGATGAGCACTTAATGGAGTTGCCCATTCCTCAACAACATAATTAGCCAGATTTATCATATCCATTGTGTCAACAAGCAAAGCATTCTCATCTATGGGCTCCACTAGGTCTATTTTCATGTTGGCTTTGGGAGTCTTTTAGTACAGTATTGAGGTCCAGGGATTTGCCAAACAGGTAGTTTTGAGCAACCTGATTCTCCATGGCAGTTTGAGAAATTGGAGGTTTAAACAGTGACAAAAAATGAACATTACTAGCCAGTTGAAGAACAAGATAACCAAATAGCAAAAGTCAGCATTGAAAAGAAGAAGAATTTTGAATTATCAGAGGTTCAGCCAGATGTGTAGGGTGTAAATACTGTAACTACTTGGTTACAATAATGCTGTGGTCTCGTACCTCTCAGTATGGATATGGTAATATGGCTCTTCTGCACACCTCACATTTTGCAGATTTACAGAGCGACTTTAAACAGACAACTTTAGTATTGATTGTTAGTTTATGCAAGAAAGTGAGCATCAAAATATAATTAATATTTTATATTATGTATAGTTTCGTTTTAAAAGAAAATATTCACGGTAATTGTGACTACTCAGTTTTTTTTCCCTTTATGCTTGTATGACGTCAGTATTACAACACCTACACTATATGTAGGTACAATACATAAATTAATTCAAAGGTTCAGAGCACAGTTTGAACATTATAATTTGTTTATATTGTAAAAACGGCTGGTATGAGGGGAGAAAGCACTAAGTAGAGGTGCGAACAACATTTCAACCTTCGGTCATCGTAAGGTTCACAAAGAAAGAAAGTGGTAACTGACCACATGTTTGAAAGCGGTTGTGTAATTCAGTGTAGGATGTAGAGGGCGTGCGTAGATGTTGGATATATTTATTAATATAGGTGGCATGGCTAAGCGTGTTAAGGCGTGCGACTTGTAATTTGAGGGTCGCGCAAACATGCTCGCCCTTTAATTCGTCGGGGCGTTATAATGTGAGGGTCAATCCCACTATTCGGTGGTAAAAGAGTGGCCCAAGAGTTGACGGTGAGTGGTAATGACTGCCTTCCCTCTAGTCTTACACTGCTAAATTAGGAACGGCTAGCGCAGATAGCCCTCGTGTAGCTTTGAGCGAAATTCAAAAACAAGCAATTAATATTGGCATAAAGGTGTTCCTTTGTATTGGTTTATTTTGGGTTTAAGTTGTATAAGTAAGGCTTCTTTAATTTTGCGTTTGTTTCTTTATTTAGTATTTGAGTGTTTTCTATGGTTATGTTGTGTTTATTTGACTTGCATTGTTCGGAAACGTGTGAAGTTGACTTGTGTTCTTTGAATCAGGTTTCCATTTTTCTACTTTTCTTCAATATAGAAGTCGTGGCAATTATCACATTGACTTTTATAAATAATGTTGGTGTGGTGTTTGTCAGTGTAGTTTTTACATAGTATAGATTCTAGTTTTGTGCCTGGTTTTTGAATATATTTGGTATTGACTGGAATGTCATATTTTGTTACTAGTTTTTGCGAAATGTTGGTTATTTTTCTTTTGATGTCGGGAATGTATGGCATGCAGCAGTATATGGTTTTGCGATTTTGTGATTCGTGAGATATATTTACTTTTGTTGGCTGATTTTGCTTTCTGTCTAGGTGTGTGCGGAAAATGTTTTCTACGGTTTGTGGAGGAAACTTATTGATGTTGATGAAGTATTGTTTTATTTTGTCTAATTCGTCGTTAATTTTATCTGGTGATCAATTACTTGGTTTCTTAGTAAGTTGAGTTTTTGTTTCATGTGCTGAGTCCTAAGGAATGTATTGTCAAGTATGGGTGATTTTTCGGTGGATTCCGGTTTTAAATTGTGTACCGGTTCTTGTAATTTTGAGGTTACGAAATGATATTTGTTTGCTTTCTTCTTGTTCACATGTGAAGTTTATGTTGGGATGCATACAGTTAATGTGATTGAAAAAATTGTGTGTTCTGTAGATGTGAATTATGCAACCGTGTCGTCTACTTATCTGTACCAGTATAGTGTTAATTACTTGTTTCAATTGTATCATAAAAATATGTTTTAGAACTGGTGATACCGGGTTGCCCATGCTTTTGCCATTTGTTTATATATAGTTGTGATTGTTGAACATAAAGTTTGTCTTCATCGTGGCAAATTTTATAAGAGTTGCTAATTGGTTGCTGGAAATGTCTATTGATGGGTTAGGGTCTCGGATATAGAGATCTGAGGCTGTCTTGCAGGCTTCAGTTGTTGGTACTTCTTTGAAGAGGAATATAACATTGAAACTGGCCATGAAGGCTTTATGACTAAGTTGATTAACATTAGACTTAAAATTAAAAGTCTTTGATGAATGAGCTGGCTGATGTTACACATGCTATGTATTTACCAAGATTGTAATTAGTGGACAATCTAATCTATGAGGTTTGGGGATGCCATATATTTGTGGTGTGTGTGAGTCGGTCTTGCGTAGGTAGGAATAAAGTTTGTGAAATTGTGATGGCTTTATTCATCCTTAGTATTTTGTTTTGTTGCGTTTTGTATGTCTTTGTTGGATTTGTGTATTGGTTTAAATTTGTTTGTGTGATAAAATGTTCTTCAGTTTTTGGATGTATTCATTCGCGTTCATTATGACAAGTGTTTCTCTTTATCTGCTTTCAGAATTTTTATGTTTTTGTTTTGTTTTAGGTCTTTAATGGAATTAACGCCTCTTTTTGCAAGTTTTTTTTCAATTTTCTGTTTTGTGAAATTATGTTGATGATTTTGTGAGAAAAATTATTTTAAAAAATCGTTTAAGATGTTTTTTTTAGGTGTTTCTAAAAAATATAGTTTTAATTTTTCCTGGGAAATTTGACTGTTTGATGTGAATAAATTATCGAAGTTGTCTTCTTTCTGTTGGTTGTTTTCGGTTTGTTTGTTTTTTCTGTGGAAAGTATCAAAAGTCTCCTGGCTATGTCTTCCAGACATGCTTTAATTTCTAAGGTTGGGATGTTCCTAGGTGCTGTGTTTGTGCGTGTTTTCATACAGCAAAGCCACATTGGGCTATCTGTTGAGCCCACCGAGGGAAATCGAACCCATGATTTTCGCGTTATAAATTCGTAAACATACCGCTGTACTCGGTGCTGTTGCGAAGTTGAGTCCTTTGTTAAGTAGATGTATCTCGTCTGTGTTTAATTGTCGGTTGGATTTGTTAATTATGAGGTTAGTCAATGGTTTGTCGTGGTGGCGAATAGAAACTGAAATAGCCCGGCAAGGCCAAGTGCGTTGAGGCTGATTGACTTCCAATCCGAGGGTCGCAGGCTCGAATTCCTGTCACACCAAATATGTTCGCCCTTTCAGCCGTGAAGGCGTTACAAAGTGACGATCAATCCCAATATTTGTTGGTTAAAGAGTAGCTAGAGAATAGTCTTGTACTGCTAAATTAAGGACGGCTTGTATAGATAGCCCTCGTGTTGCTTTGCACGAAATTCAAAACAAATTAAACCAAAGAAATTTGGTTTAAGAAGATACATAAAGAAAAAAAAAATAACCAAAGCAAATCCAGATGAGAGTAATGTTCCATTTATGGCAAATGTATTTTCCAAAACAACAAAAAAAGGGGGACAAAAGTCAATTTAATAAGCCAGTAAAGAGTTCAATGTGGAAAACAACATTAATAGTTTTGTGAAATAAGTAATTTTGCAAAGAATGAGTCCTGGAAGATGGATCATCAGACTGAAACATGGTCAGTTCAGTAAGATTAAAGTGTCCATGATTATTAGATTGGGACACCTGTCAAAGTTTGTTCCACCTCACCTTCTTTGCTCGAAAATGCGTTTTCTAAATGCTCATCACATCTGGTTTGATACAACTGGTACAGTTTTTCATCTTTACCCCTGTCATTCGATACAATTGTTTTCTGTCTGATTTTTGCAACATCAAGTTCCAATAAGCACTTCAGTCCGTTCCTCAGGTAGTACAAGAGTGAACAAAGGATTTGGGGCAGACAAGACATTTGGCATGAGTTTCTCTTTAACCCTTTTTTCACTCAAAAATGCTTAAGGGCCATTGGATATAGTTTGTGACTGGACGCCCCAGAATGTACAAAAAGGGCTTAGCTCGAATCACTTCCATCAGTTTCACTCGCATCTTCAGGTGGTGGTGGTGGGGGCAGTCACGTGCACAGAATTTGGAATGATAACTCTTTTGATGGCATATGGTAGAATTAATATTTTCTTTGGCAGGAGTTTCCTATTCCCTTTAGAACGATTAATTAGATGTCGTGACACATTTGTATTTCTTTAGGATGATTGAATGTTGTCATGCTTACATCACTCGGCGTTAGTTTTGTCGACCGTTCAGTAAGCATTATTCGTTTCACAACTTACTGGGTGTCTCAGTTTCATTGGATAATGTTATGCCTTACGTCAGTAATTAACCGTTTCACGTTATACGCTTTTATTTAAAAGTAAAATGTTTAAATATTTTGAACTGTGATTTAATTTTATAAAAGAAGGATTTTCACAACATAAAAGTAACTTTGTTACGTAATAGTTGATATAACCTTTAAACAGTATCACCTTTTAATGTTTATTTTCCCGTGTAACGATAACAGTACGTTAAAGATTGGACTTGTCTAAAGATGGTGCTAATATCGAAAAAAATAGATGCAAAGCAGAAAAAATAGTCTTAAAATAAGTAAAAGGATACGAGTCAGCTTGCATAAGGTTTGATACACGTGTAAAAATAACAATAATTTAATTACACACACATAAACACTTGGGAATTTAGTTTACAAATGAAGCAACTTTAATAGTAAACATTGTTCCTTGGTCATCACTTTTCAGCAAAATTCCCATCTTCTAGACTCGTGTTTTTATCAGTAGTGCAAATCCTGATATTAACTACTGCTTTCAACTATAATTCTATGGAGATGCCATCTATCGTGAACAAATGTAAAGTTAACATTATTGGAAGTTGTCCTGGGAAATAAAGAAAAACGCATTAACGACTTTTTACTTGAAGAGCTACAAATATTTTTAATTATATAGAAAAAAATTGTATGTGTGGGTGTGTATATATAACACCCATATACCTGCAAGGCCAGATGTGACTCTTTTGAGGTCTCCATACAAAACTGATGCCGGAGATTCTTTCCTCCAGTAATTCAAAAGAGATACGTCTCGTACAACCGCATGGATTGCACTTCCTCTAAATCCCACACTGGTCATCTGCAGCAGTTAATTTCATTTTCTTATTGATTTATCTGAAAATTACTTTTAGTATTAACTCAAATCAGAAAAAATGTGAATTATTCTGATATGAAACCTGTCTTGGCCTTAATCTTCTGTTTTACAGAACAGGAAAAGCATATTTGAGCTCTTGTATTTCTCATCTTCTCTAACGTCTTGAATTTTTGTACAAATTGGATAGCTTGATGAAAGAAATATAACTTTTTTTTTTACAAATTTTTACATACAAGTACATATAGTAATCTATATAGCTAATGAAATGTGTATAAATACGTGTACATTATAAGTGTAAAATTTCTCATAAGAAGAAAGAAATAATTTACTGTTATCAATATAAAGTTTGTCTGATACACTTATAACAGAAATACACATTGTAGAATCCCAAATTCGTCCCTTTTTCACCGTTTGTGCCCTTTTCTTCAGGTTGTACTCACTACTAATAAGATTGATGAGCAAGCAAGTGTTTGTATAGTGAACTCCAAAGAGTGTGGTTAAGACCTATTCATTTTGCAATTTGTCATTACTTTCAGAGTCTTGTTTAACTTTTAAGATTGAAATATTTTAAATCCTTTATTAAACAGTTTAAACTTTGGGTTTCTGTCCATAAGTAGAAAACTTTTTTCGTCAGGCTTACGATCTTTCGACACCGAAGGAAACTTGGAATTAGATGGCGCTGTTATATGAGATCTCAGATTACGTGACAAGGAATTACGATTCAAATTGGGGGCCATTTTGTCTTCTGCAATATAGAGAGGTTTTAATGATACAAATCGACTTTGATCTTGAAGAACGACTCTTAATGCCTTATGGAAAATTTCTTCAACATCGTCATAGTCTTCTGCTGCGGTAGTTTCGAAGAATACAGCATCATACTTTTCTGCACAGGTGGCACCCTCTAGTTTGCTTACTTGTCTAAAAAAATACAAATAACGTATTGCAGTAGCATTTAAAGCATAAAATAATTTAAACGTGGTAATTTTTTAACAATTATTATCCACTCTTCTGTACATAAATTTCTTTTAAAACATATTTCTTTATGAATGAAATAAATTTTTGATAAAATTGGCGCAAATAAGCAAATGAAGTGTTGTGAATAAAAACTTCCTGTAAAGCAACAGTTCGTGCTATCTCATATCTTCCGATATAACAGCAGAATGTTAAAAAATACAAAGACATAGTACTGGGAGTTATGGAACCTCAAAGGGAAACGTGCCTAACCAAAAAGGAGCTACAAGTTATCAGTAGAAAAAAATTTTTATCTCGAAGTTCCACCTTGCAGTTTTCTGAAAAAGTTGTTTAATAATATTCTTAAGAGTCGTCATTGATGAAACCAATGTTACATACCAGGGAATCTCTTAAAGTATAATTGTTTGACCAGGAAAGAAAAACACTAAAAACGGAACGAAAATTAAGTCAGAATAAGAAATATTTATAATACATAACTATAAAGAAATGGTTGTTGCACGTACAACTACAGTTACCTTTCTAATTATCTGAATTTTGAATACCTAACAAGTACAAATTTATATGGATTTTTGTTTGTGGTGTCGTTCAATAGATGAAGTAGGAGTTTGTTTACTTATATAGGCACTAAAATACACACTAGATATATATATTATTGTAAGATAATAAAAAGGTCTTTCTATATTTCATTTGATAGATATTTTGTTATTTTTGTGTGTGAAAGGGGAGGTCAGGCTTAGGTAATTAGCATTGACTTTAACTGAGAGAAAGTTATGTACTCGAAGCGAAATTGAAAATCGGTCTCGTGGTCATTATAACTAATTACACTTTTATTATGCTTCTACTTATCAAGAGTAGAACACATCGTTTCACCAACACTGCTCTCGCTGTTGGGTATTTTTCGGGCAATGATATCAATAACACTAACTGAGTTTTGGGTAGCTAGGAAATTCAGGGTAGTTTTAAATATAAATGTTAAACTAACATTGTAAAACAATCTGCATAATGAAATGTATAATAATAAAAAATAGTAAAGTTTAAAAAATGCCATTTAACATAACAAATACCGTCGCTGAAAGTAATAACAAATTGTATATTTGCTTAGGTCGTTTTTGTTGTTTTGAATTAAACACAAAGCTATACAATGGGCTATCTGTGGTCTGCCCACCACGGGTATAGAAACCAGGATTGTAGCGTTGTAAGTCTGCAGACATACCGTTGAGCAACTGGGGGGCCTTATTTAGGTTTAGCAAAAAACTAACACAAAACACTAACTGTTTCACTTGAAATGCTGTCCTCTATGAGATACTTTCAATGGTAACTTGGCGTGTGTATTGAAGTAAAGAGAAGAAAGGTGTAACACAATGTAAAAATTAATATTGGTTTTATTTGAACATTGAAGTCGTTTTTACAAAACTTACTTTAAAAAATAGAAAAATCCATTGCTGAAAAGCAACATCTTAAAATTAAGATGTGTGACCCTTTAAATATTATACTTGAGTTATTTTAATAAGACAGTATGTCACTGTTCAGATATATAAAACGTAAATCAGAAGACCAAGTAAGGGTACAGTTTATAAATAAAACATAAATCAGAAGACCAGGTAAGGATAAAGTTCATAAATATAACAAATCAGAAGACCAAGTAGGAGTGCAGTTCATAAATAAAACACAAATCAGAAGACTAAGTAAGGGTACAGTTCATAAATAAAACACAAATCAGAAGACCAAGTAAGGGTACAGTTCATAAATAAAACACAAATCAGAAAACCAAGTAAGGGTATAATTAAAAAATAAACGTTTTTTTAAAGATCTTATTTGATTTTAATTGACATCAGTTAACAGTGAAGTAAAAATTCATCGTGTCTTAATTAATCAATTAATTTGATAACAGAATTAGCGATGACGTTTGAAAAGCGAGTACATATATTGACTGGTAGGATTACATATAAAATAAGGGTCAGTCATATAAACATTAATATGTGAAGAGACTTCTTATGTTTATCTCATAAGGAGGTATTTTTGAGAACATCAGCCAAGTTCTGTTTCTCGTAATTATTTAGAGTCTGGGTACTTTATTAGGAGCTATACCATTTCCTGCCCTAATCATCAAAATGATACATCGTAATCTGCGAGGTGCTGGAAGTTGTTCTGGAGGGTTTTTCCCTTTTATTCATTAATATTCTACAAACTTAATGGAGGTAGGCATGCAGAGGAAAGCAATAGCGAATGTATTCTTCATATTTATTTTGAATGATGTCAGAAAGACATGTAGGCCTAAGAAGGTTCAATATAAGATGATAAAACGTTTTCGAAAGATGGACTTTTATTTCTCAAGGACAAACTGGAAAAAAAAGTACATCTTTAGAAATCGATGGAGTTAAAGAATTTTATCATCTTTGTTCCAGATATGCTCAGCTAGATTGAGATCCAAGAATTATGGTGGTCATAGGAGAAACCTAAAGTCTTTTTAACGTTTTCAAACACTACACGCAGAATTTAGAAACTAGAGATGGAAGCATTATCTTCTTGTAAGTATCCATTCCCAAAAGTGTATATTGGAGGTACAACTGGATGTACTCGATCATAAATGATGCTGAAGTAAGCTGCTATATTCATCATTCATTCTGCCAAAACAGACCAAGGAGTCCGAGGAATTCAGAAATACATGTCCAAAAACACTATTCTAACACCAGAGATCTGGATTTTTGTTTGTTTAGAATTAAGCACAAAGCTACTCAATGGGCTATCTGTGCTCTGCCCACCACGGGTATCAAAACCCGGTTTTTAGTGTGTACGGCGGTAAACATACCACTGTGCCACTGGGGGGCCAGAGGTCTGGATAATACACTATTCTATCACCAGAGGTCTGAATAATACACTATTCTAACACCAGAGGTCTGGATAATACGGTATTCTAACACCAGAAGTCTGGATGACACACTATTCTAACACCAGAAGTTTGGATAACACATTATCCTAACACCAGAGGTCTGAATAATACACTATTCTAACACCAGAGGTCTGGATAATACACTATTCTAACACCAGAAGTCTGGATGACACACTATTCTAACACCAGAAGTTTGGATAACACACTATTCTAACACCAGAAGTTTGGATAACACATTATCCTAACACCAGAGGTCTGAATAATACACTATTCTAACACCAGAGGTCTGGATGACACACTATTCTAACACCAGAAGTTTGGATAACACACTATTCTAACACCAGAGGTCTGGATAATACACTATTCTAACACCAGAGGTCTGGATAATTAGAACCACACAAGAATAGTGAATCATTCTTGTGGCTGTTTCTGTCTTTTTCCATCTGAACAAAAAAAATGGAAAAGCGTGATTCACTGAAGTGCATCATCTTCCAGAAGTTCTGATAAGTCCAATGTTTGTGTTTCTTTAGACAGCTCAAGGCTCTTTTCTTCTCGTTGTTAACTGAGAACAGTTTCTTATGTAATGATCTCATATTGCCACAGTCAACTTGTTGTAACATTCTTTGTAAAGTACGCTTGGAGAATGATATGAATCACCTTCCATTGAATGTTTATCGGTTATCGTTATGGTTTGTTGGCGGCTGAAGCTGTTTACCCATGAAATTGTTTTAGCCACTATGGTACTTGCTAGACTCAAGTCTAAAAGTGTACATAGCTCTTAATAAAGTGACCAGACATTATATATATATAGTTTTTGTAATCACAATTAATTGATTTGTGTATATTCGTACAAGCACAGGGAACTGTGATGCGTTTATAAAAATATTTATATGCTTTTACCTGTAGCGTTCCAAATCTACTTTGTTTCCGATTAACACTAAGGAACACTCTGGGTTTCCTCCATTTCTTTGGTTCTGAATGATCAAATCAAGGTATCTTTGGGCATATTCAAACGTTGGGCGACTCGTAATGCTATAAACGACAAAGAAAGAGTCTGCCCATTTCAAATATCTGCCCGGTTCTCTCCTTTCCTAATTTAAAGAAAATAGAGTTTAGTATTTTCCTTTAAAAGCTGTTTGTAGCAGAATGTACTTTGGAAGTAAGATAGCGATAAGATATTTTTGATGCACAAGTGTTTATTCACGTATGTTGATTTTATTTTAAAAACTCAACACAAACTTACTCTAGAAAAAGAGGCGGGAAAACATAGCGAGGTAACTAATATTCGAAATTTCCATGATATAACGTCCAACGCTTGAGAGTTACTTTAACACAAATGGATGGTTAACGTTGTAAGATATTTCTTCTATTTCGAATCCTAATTTCTTACTCTTACTATTATTAACATGTTATTATAATCCGTTGTTCAAAGTTACAAGTAAAGAAAACGCTGTTCAAAAAAGGAAGTAAATGTAAGGATGGCTTATATTAAACATTGAAAAATCATGTAAATAAGATTGTAGGAATGGCTAAAAGATCGTCTCTACGGAAAATCACAGACACGTGATATAGTAGAATGTTAACAAGCAAAAATTAGACAAGTTAAACTCAATTTTGATTAAATAGCTATATATATTGCCATATGTTAAATTTTGCTTGACTGTTACATTGGAATGATATAAATAATATCTCTAGTATCTTGTTTACAATGTGTTTAGAGTTTGATGTTGGTCCCTACTGTCTTGTTTACAATGTGTTTAGAGTTTGATGTTGGTCCCTACTGTCTTGTTTACAATGTGTTTAGAGTTTGATGTTGGTCCCTACTGTCTTGTTTACAATGTGTTTAGAGTTTGGTTGGTCCCTACTGTCTGTTTACAATGTGTTTAGAGTTTGATGTTGGTCCCTACTGTCTTGTTTACAATGTGTTTAGAGTTTGATGTTGGTCCCTACTGTCTTGTTTACAATGTGTTTAGAGTTTGATGTTGGTCCCTACTGTTTTGTTTACAATGTGTTTAGAGTTTGATGTTGGTCCCTACTGTTTTGTTTACAATGTGTTTAGAGTTTGATGTTGGTCCCTACTGTTTTGTTTACAATGTGTTTAGAGTTTGATGTTGGTCCCTACTGTTTTGTTTACAATGTGTTAGAGTTTGATGTTGGTCCCTACTGTCTTGTTTACAATGTGTTAGAGTTTGATGTTGGTCCCTACTGTTTTGTTTACAATGTGTTTAGAGTTTGATGTTGGTCCCTACTGTTTGTTTACAATGTTTAGAGTTTGATGTTGGTCCCTATTTTGTTTACAATGTGTTTAGAGTTTGATGTGGTCCCTACTGTTTTGTTTACAATGTGTTTAGAGTTTGATGTTGGTCCCTACTGTTTTGTTTACAATGTGTTTAGAGTTTGATGTTGGTCCC
This sequence comes from Carcinoscorpius rotundicauda, assembly GCA_011833715.1. Taxonomy (NCBI): domain Eukaryota; kingdom Metazoa; phylum Arthropoda; class Merostomata; order Xiphosura; family Limulidae; genus Carcinoscorpius; species Carcinoscorpius rotundicauda. Next base: position 55,397,138 of record CM022403.1, on the reverse strand, counting down.
TACTGTTTTGTTTACAATGTGTTTAGAGTTTGATGTGGTCCCTACTGTGTGTTACAATGTGTTTAGAGTTTGATGTTGGTCCCTACTGTACTGTTGTTTACAATGTGTTCAGAGTTTGATGTTGGTCCCTACTGTTTTGTTTACAATGTGTTTAGAGTTTGATGTTGGTCCCTACTGTTTTGTTTACAATGTGTTTAGAGTTTGATGTTGGTCCCTACTGTTTTGTTTACAATGTGTTTAGAGTTTGATGTTGGTCCCTACTGTTTTGTTTACAATGTGTTTAGAGTTTGATGTTGGTCCCTACTGTTTTGTTTACAATGTGTTTAGAGTTTGATGTTGGTCCCTACTGTTTTGTTTACAATGTGTTTAGAGTTTGATGTTGGTCCCTACTGTTTTGTTTACAATGTGTTTAGAGTTTGATGTTGGTCCCTACTGTCTTGTTTACAATGTGTTTAGAGTTTGATGTTGGTCCCTACTGTCTTGTTTACAATGTGTTCAGAGTTTGATGTTGGTCCCTACTGTTTTGTTTACAATGTGTTTAGAGTTTGATGTTGGTCCTTACTGTTTTGTTTACAATGTGTTTAGAATTTGATGTTGGTCATTTCTACATTGCTTTCCTTTTCTGAAAAATTTTTAGTTGTGTTTTTATGCAATTCTTTAATAGACTTAGAAACGTTGTACTTAGAACCAAGTTCTAAATACAATGAGATTGCAAATGTATCAGTCGGTGTTTATCTGTTATTGGCTGGATTCCTGTTTCATCCTGTATTTAAGTTTCTTAGAGAACATACAATTTTTTCAAGAAAGCTAACTTTTAGGGGGTACTAATAACATTGTTTACGCAATAATTACGACTTAAAAATACTTCTAGTTTTTAACAATGTTTATAACAGCGGATACTCCGTATGAAAATATGTCACCTCAGTTATCATGTAATTTAAAACAGAAGCAACAGAAAGAAGAACATTTTGCTGTGATGTTTACAGACATTCATAGAACTTGTCATTGAGTCATTAAATAAATATTGTTACAAAAGGAAACATTGTATAGTACTGTAAAGTTATGATGACCCATTGAGAAAATTTTTAAATGTCATTTCGATGAACTGTCTGAGTCATTCTAAAGAGACAGTGCTGCCACCTGTATACTACTAGAGCATTGACATTTAGCAGTTATTTTAAATATTTAATGTTTCATATTTCATTGTTTTATTCAACGTGAAATATCAGTAGTACTCATGTTTGTGAGATATTGTAGATGTAGATGCGGGTCGCTTGCTATGGAAGAAAAAAACAATGTTATTCTGAGCTGTCTTTTACATTATGAAACTATTGTGTGCCAAAGCTGTACCAGTTACAGAATAGCCTCGAAGTAGACAGAAATTCGACGAACAAACAGAGAACAAACTTTTGCACAGTGTTTATTATCCACTAATACTACTCTGTTATCTTTCTGTGATATTGTTGGGCTGAAGATTTCTGAAAGTGAGTTAACCCAATAAACAAAAGAGAGTTGAGAACGTAAGAAACAAAATACCAATGAAAGTAAAAGCTAATTTGTCAGAACTCTGTGAAACTTACATCTCATTATGACTTCCTATCTGTTAGTCAGTTGTGAACTGATCAACTGTTTTCTGTTTACAAGGATGCACTTAGAGCAAAATAGTTTGTTCTATAACGCGTATAACACTCAAACGGATAGCAAATTAAATCCAACCCTTTGAAATTTTTAATTATACACGAACCATAGTTTGAACAGAGCTATATTATCTCTACATGGTACTGAGATTCAGGTGAGGAAAAATTTACAGACGATAGGCGCAAAGAAAATATAAATTTTCCCAGATTCGCCAATCAGGGAAGATGTATTATCTGACGATTACCTTGCATTTTTATGTGATTGTTCGGCCAATAATTCCACGTTGTCAACTATCTGGTTGTGATGATGCAAGACGCCAATGAAAACATAGAGACTTTCCAGCATTGGTGGTAATTAGAAAGGCTTAACATTCATAAGATACTGCATTTAAGTCAGTCAACAATTAATCCGTATATAAGAACCACAGTGTGGAAATATACATACTTTTGTATACATCATAATAAATACTTATAGAAACGTAGTTAGGATGTTAAAAGTATTCTATTTTCCCAACCAGCCTACTGCTGCCAATAGTAAAGTTTGATGCTGCAGATTTCAAACTGAATCACTGTAATCGAGAGTACTGAATTACAATCGGAAACACATATATTTTATAAACATGAATTATTAATAGTATCGGGTTTTTTTAAACTGTCACCAACACTTTAGTAATTACAGGTCACAAACGCGATGCTAAACTTAACATTTTTATATTATCTTTGTTATATTTCTGATTTTAGTAGATACAGGTACGACTAGTGTATATATATAAAACATTAATACTGATATAAAACAAAAACAGAAGACAGAACTAAGATAAACACAGTAAATCCAAACTTCTGATTAATTATTAGTTTGTTATTATAAAAAACAAAAATAAAAAATGTTGCACTATTGAAAGTATCACAGGGTACAGACTATTATGTACTAAAATGTTGCACTATTGAAAGTATCACAAGTTAAGACTATTATGTACTAAAATGTTGCACTATTGAAAGTATCACAAGTTAAGACTATTATGTACTAAAATGTCGCACTATTGAAAGTATCACAGGGTACAGACTATTATGAACTAAAATGTTGCACTATTGAAAGTGTCACAAGGTAAGACTATTATGTACTAAAATGTCGCACTATTGAAAGTATCACAGGGTACAGACTATTATGTACTAAAATGTTGCACTATTGAAAGTATCACAAGGTAAGACTATTATGTACTAAAATGTCGCACTATTGAAAGTATCACAGGGTACAGACTATTATGTACTAAAATGTCGCACTATTGAAAGTATCACAGGGTACAGACTATTATGTACTAAAATGTTGCACTATTGAAAGTATCACAAGGTAAGACTATTATGTACTAAAATGTCGCACTATTGAAAGTATCACAGGGTACAGACTATTATGAACTAAAATGTTGCACTATTGAAAGTGTCACAAGGTAAGACTATTATGTACTAAAATGTCGCACTATTGAAAGTATCACAGGGTACAGACTATTATGAACTAAAATGTTGCACTATTGAAAGTGTCACAAGGTACAGACTATTATGTACTAAAATGTCGCACTATTGAAAGTATCACAGGGTACAGACTATTGTGAACTAAAATGTTGCACTATTGAAAGTATCACAGGGTACAGACTATTATGTACTAAAATGTTGCACTATTGAAAGTATCACAGGGTACAGACTATTATGTACTAAATTGTTGCACTATTGAAAGTGTCACAAGGTAAGACTATTATGTACTAAAATGTCGCACTATTGAAAGTATCACAGGGTACAAACTATTATGAACTAAAATGTTGCACTATTGAAAGTGTCACAAGGTAAGACTATTATGTACTAAAATGTCGCACTATTGAAAGTATCACAGGGTACAGACTATTATGTACTAAAATGTTGCACTATTGAAAGTATCACAGGGTACAGACTATTATGAACTAAAATGTTGCACTATTGAAAGTGTCACAAGATAAGACTATTATGTACTAAAATGTCGCACTATTGAAAGTATCACAGGGTACAGACTATTATGTACTAAAATGTTGCACTATTGAAAGTGTCACAAGATAAGACTATTATGTACTAAAATGTCGCACTATTGAAAGTATCACAGGGTACAGACTATTATGTACTAAAATGTTGCACTATTGAAAGTATCACAGGGTACAGACTATTATGAACTAAAATGTTGCACTATTGAAAGTATCACAGGGTACAGACTATTATGAACTAAAATGTTGCACTATTGAAAGTGTCACAAGGTAAGACTATTATGTACTAAAATGTCGCACTATTGAAAGTATCACAGGGTACAGACTATTATGTACTAAAATGTTGCACTATTGAAAGTATCACAGGGTACAGACTATTATGTACTAAAATGTTGCACTATTGAAAGTATCACAGGGTACAGACTATTATGAACTAAAATGTTGCACTATTGAAAGTGTCACAAGGTAAGACTATTATGTACTAAAATGTCGCACTATTGAAAGTATCACAGGGTACAGACTATTATGAACTAAAATATTGCACTATTGAAAGTATCACAGGGTACAGACTATTATGAACTAAAATGTTGCACTATTGAAAGTGTCACAAGATAAGACTATTATGTACTAAAATGTCGCACTATTGAAAGTATCACAGAGTACAGACTATTATGAACTAAAAGTGTTACACTTATTGAAAGTGTCACAAGGTACAGACTATTATGTACTAAAAGTGTTACACTTGTTGAAAGTGTCACAAGGTACAGACTATTATGTACTAAAAGTGTTACACTTGTTGAAAGCGTCACAAGGTACAGACTATTATGTACTAAAAGTGTTACACTTATTGAAAGTGTCACAAGGTACAGACTATTATGTACTAAAAGTGTTACACTTGTTGAAAGCGTCACAAGGTACAGACTATTATGTACTAAAAGTGTCACAAGGTACAGACTATTATGTACTAAAAGTGTTGCACTTATTGAAAGCGTCACAAGGTACAGACTATTATGTACTAAAAGTGTTACACTTGTTGAAAGCGTCACAAGGTACAGACTATTATGTACTAAAAGTGTTACACTTATTGAAAGTGTCACAAGGTACAGACTATTATGTACTAAAAGTGTTACACTTGTTGAAAGTGTCACAAGGTACAGACTATTATGTACTAAAAGTGTTACACTTATTGAAAGCGTCACAAGGTACAGACTATTATGTACTAAAAGTGTTACACTTATTGAAAGTGTCACAAGGTACAGACTATTATGTACTAAAAGTGTTACACTTGTTGAAAGCGTCACAAGGTACAGACTATTATGTACTAAAAGTGTCACAAGGTACAGACTATTATGTACTAAAAGTGTTGCACTTATTGAAAGCGTCACAAGGTACAGACTATTATGTACTAAAAGTGTTACACTTGTTGAAAGCGTCACAAGGTACAGACTATTATGTACTAAAAGTGTTACACTTATTGAAAGTGTCACAAGGTACAGACTATTATGTACTAAAAGTGTTACACTTGTTGAAAGTGTCACAAGGTACAGACTATTATGTACTAAAAGTGTTACACTTGTTGAAAGCGTCACAAGGTACAGACTATTATGTACTAAAAGTGTTACACTTATTGAAAGTGTCACAAGGTACAGACTATTATGTACTAAAAGTGTTACACTTATTGAAAGATACAGACTATTATTTACCTTGGGATTCTTTCAGTTAGTGCTGCGTTTTCTATTTTTTATTTTTGTTTCGGTTTGGTTTTGGTTATAACAAATTATATATATATTTATATATACACTGTAGTGCACACCCGTAATTATCATAACGAAATTATTGAAGTTTCAATATAGAATATTCAACTAATAAATTCCAAATGTATATAATAGTTTATTCGTACGTGTGTTGTTTTTTTCGCATTTCTGGAAAATATGATAACCCATACGTTTATGAGGGGCCATATATTAATGGTTTACCATATTAAGTTTTCAATAACACTTCATGTCTTCGTAACGCGAGCTGTGCACTGTTCAAGAAAAAACATTAATCGTTAGAATTGTATTATAATTACGTAATCAGGTTTAAGTGTATTTAGAAAATAAAAGAACAATAGCGATTAACACTTTCTATCACACTTAAACCTTTCGTGACCTTTCTATAACAAGAAAAGCAAACATACATTTGTATCTCTCTTTCTGGAATAGAAAATAAATAACCTGAAAAGAAAGGACGCGATTCTAGAAAAAAAATGTGCGTTTGTTTGTTTTTTGAATTTCGCACAAAGCTACTTGAGGGCTATCTGCGCTAGCTGCTCCCAATTTAGCAGTTTAAGAGTAGAGGGAAGGCAGCTAGTCGTCACCATCCACCGCCAACTCTTGGGCTACTTTTTTACCAACGAATAGTGAAATTGATCGTTACATTATAACGACCCACGGATGGAAGGGCGAGTATGTTTGGTGAGACTGGTATTCTAACCCGCGACCCTCATTTCACAAGTCGAATGCTTCAACCCACCAGGCCATGCCAGGCCCAAAAATATGTGAACTTCCATCTCAAATAACAATCCATAAGTTGTGTTAAAAGAATTATTTTGATTACTGGAGCAATCTTCATAAAATGAAATAAAGAACATTTCTTTCGAACGGATTATTGTATTTGATAGGATATAAACTTAAATATTAGGGGTTTTGTTAGCACATGGAATCTCTGATATATCTTAAGTTTCTAGGCTTAGTGATTGGAGTGCTCCTGTTCGTAATAAATAAAATATACTCAAGTAAGTATTTCATATATATAGATGTAAAACACACATGCACACACATATTTTCGATAGAATTACGCTATCGACTTTTTCTAAACCATACCTTATCGCAAGTGTCCATCAATCGAACAATGACCTCTTGGTGGTCAAGAACTTCGATCTTGCAATACGTGTCTTCTACAACGAACATAAAAAGGTCAAGTCTTTATCTAACGTTTAATTTCTTTCGTTTTGTATTTCCAATTTAAAAAAAATAACCCAAGAACGACACTCGACTAAAAAGTAAATTATCCAAATGCAGTAACATAATTTTGTTACTTTTAATTTGTGTTATTTGAACCTATTGCAAAGTACGTTACATATTTTAGTGGTTGTTCATAAGTCTACCTCAGAACAACTTTATTTTCTCATATAAAAGTAAATGGTTTACGTTATCTTCATATAATTTGTTTTTATTGAGCAATTCGTATTCACTTGTTAATAAAGGTCATTTTGTTTATATTTTATTTGTTATTACATTTTAATTTTAGGAATAACAAAATATTGTCTCCAAGTGACCCAGCAGCTAGTCCAGGAACTTGTAGGGCTAAATATCAGGTTTTGATACTTGTTGTAGGCATAAAACAGATAACCTATCGTGTAGTTTTGTCTTTAAGTAAAAAAACACTAAAATATCACATATTATTTGAGTTATTTGAAACAAAGACATGAATCTAACTACCTTGTGACCCAGAAATGAACCTAATCACCTTGTGACTCAGAAATGAGCCTAAACACCCTGTGACTCAGAAATGAACCTAGACACCCTGTGACCCAGAAATTAACCTAATCATCCTGTAACCCAGAAATCAACTTAATCACCTAGTGACCTAGAAATTCAAACTATTATAAGCATTTATATGGCCTGGTGATAGGGACACTTGATTCGTAATCCGAGGGGCGCGAGTTCGAATCCCCATCACACCAAACATGCTCGCCCTTTCAGCCGTGAGGGCGTTATAACGTTACAGTTAGTCCCATTATTCGTCGTTGGTAAAGAGTAGCCCAAGAGTGGTGATGACTAGCTGTCTTCCCTCTAGTCTTACACTGCTAAATTAGGGACGACTAACGCAGATAGTTCTCCTGGTGCTTTACGTGAAAAACAAACAAACCAACAAATCTTAGCACTCATAAAATAAACGCTAATACCTTTAGGTAGAAAATCATTAAAAGCTAGCATTTAATTCAGAAACGTTAGTTTATGATACAAGTGAACGTTTTACTGATGTTCTCTTATAAGAATTCTTTTAAATGTGTTTATAATTCAGTATAAATTCTCTAATTTGCTCCTCGAGGTAAAACGAGGGTGTGTATTTGTGTATTTTCTTGTAGCAAAGACACTTTAAGCTACCTGGTGTGTGCACCAAGGAAAATCGAACTCCTGATTTTAGCGTTGTAAATTCGAGGACTTACCGCTGTTCTAACGGAGGATGAAGTTAAACGAAAATATGGCTTATATACGCCACCTATAATAAAATAGTTTAAAGATATCGGACATTTTCTTACCCATTGTTTTAACCATAAAATCATAAAAATTAGTCATAGAAAGTGTAATTTAAAACCTTATAACAACCGCGTATACTTAATTACTCCCATACACACACACACACACACGAACAATTATCTGAAGAATAAACAAGATATAGAAATTATCTTGTATCAAACCTATCAGTAAATGAATTAGTTGGAAATTACTTATTTTTATATTAAAGCATTTTAGCTCTTTAGAAGTAACCGTAATTAAGTTAACAATATATTTTTGGTTCTATATCAAGTGAAACATTACAGAACTTTTTTCGGTAGTTGTTTGTTTTAAAACAAAATTTCATTTGGCTGTCTGTTATGCATAAATGAACGATGGATAACATCGTTGTAAGTTCGTAAGCTTACTGTTGTCCCTCCATAGGAACTTCAGTAATAATTTTCCTCATAGAGAGAATCTACTTCAATTGCCCCTGTTTAATTATTGTTTTTTTAATCAAAGCTTTTCTTGGACTGACGTGTTCATTCACTAATTGTCAATTTCTGTTTATTTGTTTTTTACGTTTGTCTTTTAAATTTCGACCAAAGCTACTCGAGGGCTATCTGCACTAGCCGTCCCAGATTTAGCAGTGTAAAACTTGAATGAAGGCAGGTATTCATCACCACTCACCGCCAACTCTTGGGCTACTCTTTTACTAACGAATGGTGGGATTGGCCGTTACATTATAACGCCTCCACGGCTGAAAGGGCGAGCATGTTTTGTATGACAAGGATTCGAACCCGCGACCCGCACATTACGAGTCGAGTGCCTTAACACGCTTGGCCAGTTTTTGTACGTGAGAAAAAACTCGAAAACGAGGGAAATGCGATTCGCTCTTGAAGATTCTGTGAAAATTTCACGAGAATTAATTTTTAACGAACTTCACATAATAAGTTGGTAACAAGAAGCTCTGTTGCCCTCACCTGTTTTATGTCGTTATTTTCAGCTCGGAGTGAATACAGTTGGTTAATGTTACACGCTATGTTTATCGTCAAAATTACTCCTCGCATCAGCCTTGAATGAAAAATAATTAGTGTTGGCATTATTTCTTGGACAACTGTGTGTGTGTGTGTTTCTTATAGCAAAGCCACATGGGGCTATCAGCTGTGTCCAGCTCATGGAATCAAATATCTGATTTCAGCAGTGTAAATTCAAAAACTTTCCGTTGTCCCAGCAGGGGACTGTAGGACAAGTGAAGCGTCAGACTATAAACAAATCCAGTAATGAAAAAATACGGACATTGTGACCTTAGCTTGCTATTTTATGTAGAGTGTGTTCTTCCATGAGAAAATGACATTCTTATGTATGAAATTGTATTGATACAATCACGTGTTTAGCGACAAGTTCCTTGTTGAGAGAATTAAATAATATGTAATACGTTGACTTGATTTGTTAATGGGTGAACAATAGATGAATTATAGAGGAATGAAGGAGATAACACATTGTATGTGCCTGATCACAATGTGGTCACGAATTTGAACTCAATCGAATAAAACTATAACTCATGCACTATTTCTACTAAATAACTTACCTAAATTAGGGTCATATTCACTGATGAATCGTTTTGTGATGTATTTCACAGTCAAGGCTGTAATAAGGAAATATTTGTAAAATATAATCCATAATTAATCCACGTCCTAGAAGAACGCCTTTAAAAAGTATGTTAGAATCACGCAAATAGTTCATCTTCTCTTCTAAAGATAATCAAAAACAGTTAACATACATGGTATGTTTAATATATCAAGCCATTTACTTTACAAAATGTTTGTTGGATCAGTTTGAACCTTCATTAACTTTTCAATATTCTTATTGTTAAGATTAGAAATAAGTAACAATAACTTATTCGTGACTTTGTAATGTTACTTAACACTGTCGTATTATTGATTAAGATTTATTAGTTAACACTTTGGTAAAGCCTGCAGATAACAGAAAGATTAGGAAGTTAGTTGGTAAACACAAGACGGATAGTTTATGTGAAGTTTTTAAAATGATAAATGAGAGGTAAAACAGTAAAAACACAAATATATATTCGATAAGAAACATAGAATTAAAACATCCAGTACTATCCGCTGTCGTAGCTAAATAATGAATTAAATTAAGTATTTAATAGCTAAACTCATGACTTGGAAAAACAAATATTTATTGATTGGCTTTAAGGTGAGATACAGATAAATTGGCTAATAAAAGTCTCTGATGATAATAAAAAGACGAAATGATCAGAAAGATAATAAAATATTAGTCCCACAAGTTACAGGTCCATAGCTTGACCAGTCAGCTCTGGCAACCACTTTGCAACTATACCTACCGTATACACACCAAGCACAAGTCAAAATAAAACAAAGCAAAAGCAATTTAAATCAAAATAAACTTTTTAAGGAACTTTAAAACAGCGTCATAGTTCTAGCAGAAAATTCAGGTATATTTTGATTTAAATCCAATACAAAGCAGAGATTAGAATATCGAGCAATCACATCGTGTAAGGTAATCTATGTTATTGTATATTACAATAGTCGAAATAATACAATATGACAACACGGTGAATGAACCATCTTTACCAAATTATAGTATAGAAGTCATAAATCAGCACTGCAATAAACATATAGAATACCACGCCATTAGTTGAAAGTTACAATACGAGTAAGAATGACATTAGTTGAAAGTTACAATACAAGTAAGAATGACATTAGTTGAAAGCATGACACAAAACATTTATTACACAAAACCAACCAAGTCCAAACCATATTTCTAATAATAGAAAATAAACTACTCATAGACAAATTATAAAAAGAATAAAACATAATAATAATAATACCTCAAAATTCATCTCTTGACTATTAATATTGTCATTGAGTTGCCTCTTGACTATTAATATTGTCACCGAGTTGTCTCTTAACTATTCATATTGCCACCGAGTTGTCTCTTCTGTTATGTAAATGTCGTGTAAATATTTTGTAAGCGACAACATGTCGTGTTGTGTTTAAATTTTCATTTCTATTATCTATATTTCCATATTTATATTATTGTTTCGAAGTTTAAACTAATAAAATATGTTGTTATTCATTTAAGGTTACATTTAGAATTTTTTTGAATTAAGTAGACCAATCATATGTTTATAAATGAAATGCTGGCGACTTCGTGTCTAGACGTTTAGTCTCGTGCAAGAACGGACATGCGCGGATTGCTCTGGAGATCTGTAGAAATTTCGCGGTGTTTCGAGGAGTCTAGGCCTACAATATATAAACAGACGAAGATGCGAGAAAGAAAAAAAGAGTCAGACATTAGTTTTATTTAAGAGAAGAGTCATTAGAAAAGAAGAGTCAGTCATTCGTTTTAGAAAGATTAAGTGTTTGCTGTGATTATTCAACTTGGATTTGTCTGAAGTTAGATCTACGGAAGCTGTGATTTTACTTCGTCAATCTCTACGATTCATCCGAATTAGTGGTTATACTAAAAGTCAACACGTGTGGAACAATTTACGAGAAATCGGAAAAATTAAAGGCGACAATTTTGTGACGTTCATCGGAGGCAACGTGAAAAGAACTACGTCGAATTTATTGAACTGTGAACTGTTTCTGAACTTCTTCATTTAAACTTCGGAATTTCTTCGTGGGACCAAATTCACTCCCTAGACTGGAATTTGAGACTTTCATTTTAGATCATTATATTAGATACAGGCCAGTACCATTTTGTATTGTGATTAATTTTGAAGTTTGAAACTAGTATTATTTTGTTTTGTAATTAATTCGAATGTTGTAACTTAATGTCTGTCATCGTTATTATATAATTTATGTTATATCTGTTAATAGTTTAGTGTGATAAATTATACAAGCTGTTATCTGTGTCTTTCTGTTGCGTTTAGTCAACGAAAAACATGAAACATAAACAAAAATGTAACATAACATAATCAAAATATTAAAACACAAGCGAAATTCGCTTGAAATAAAATATCAATTAGTGGATAAAATGACAGTAAAGTTATGAATACTCAAATTGTATCTAAATAACATGAGCGAGAACAAACATTTCACATTGCATCAATCACTTATTGCACATACATTATCACGCACATACAACTAATTCTTAATTTCTGTTTAATAATAAGTATTAAACATTAGAATAGGTTAGAAGAGCACAACGTTTCATATCAATATCACTCTTCGCTGTTTGCAGACAGTTTTAGAAAGGAATAACACATGTAAGTAAAAAGAAGCAAAAGTAAGGCCCTATTACTGGTTATAAGCGGTAGTAAAACCTTAAGTTTCTTTGTAGAGCGATCACTTTCCCACAACTGTTGTAGGCTTAAACAATCACATTTGGCCAGGCATGGCCACGTGGGTTAAGGCGTGCGACTCGTAATCTGAGGATTGCGGGTTCGAATCCCCGTCGCACCAAACATGTTCGTCCTTTCAGCCGTGGGGGTGTTATAATGTGACGGCCAATCCCACTATTCATTGGTAAAAGAGTAGCCGAAGAAATGGCTGTGGGTGGTGATGACAAAATGCCTTCCCTCTTGTCTTACACTGCTAAATTAGGGACGGCTAGCGCAGATAGTCCTTTAATAGCTTTGCGCGAAATTCAAAAAGCAAACAAACGAGCAATCACATCTTGATATAACGCCATCTATCTTGAAGTTATCGGTTTATGATTTCAAGATTTTTATGGTATCTAAATTTCACTATATGTGCTAAATATTTAAACGCCTGGGCTCTGATTTTGATTTGCGTGTGACATGATAATAAAGATCCATGTTAAAACGGTGACACATCTGAAGGAGACACAAAAGAAATAAAGGTTTACACTTCAAAAAACTGAAGGAAAAAGTGGAAATCGCCAGACAAAAATTCGCTCGAAACAATCATGATAAAACAGGAGTGAACCTGTTTTACGTGTCCTGTTTGTTTTCATTTTTACACTATTTTACAGCGAAATCCTAAGTCAGGTTTCTTTGAAACTTCAATTTCATGCGCAGCAATTAAAGTTCACGTACTAAATACAATTCAACTGAAGTCCATATAGAAAAAATATATATATACTGGAACGTGAATAAGATACTATAAAAATAAAACCTTAACTTGTATGCGAAATGAGCCCCTGATCACAAGTTTATCACCAGTTACAAACTGTCACTGTCATTAAAGCTATTACCAAGAGACAGGAAACAAATCTTTATTAATTATGTTGACAATAGTAAATGAAACCCAAAATGTAGGGTTATGTAGTTAAGTAATAAAACAATTAACCCTATGACACAACACATTAGTTAACTTGATATAATGTGAGAAGCAAAATTATCCAAAGAAGTTGGTGAAAAACAAGTAAACATCTGAATTAGCACAAAGTTACTCAGATACAACACAGTGGACATTAACACATAAACAACCAGAATAATACACAGTCACTTATACACAACACAGTGGTAAACTGGACACGAACGCGTAAACAACTGAAATAATACACAGTCATTTATGCATAACACAATGAAGAATTGCTACAAACACGTAAACAACTGAAATAATACACAGTCACTTATACACAACACACTGGCGAAATGGTCATAGACACAAAACAATTGAAATAACAGACAGTTACTCATATACAACACAATGGTAAGTTTTTCAAAGACACATTAAGAATTGCTAACATGAGACGTTCAGGAGTGCATTTAAAATAAAGAACAGAAAGAACTCCAAATCAATCAATAGAAAGTTTTCCTGATTTTCAAATGACACATTGGCATTATTTCAAGAACAAAGAAGTACATTTTGTAACACTAGATTGCCTAAATTAGTTTTACATGTAGAAGAATGCTGATAATGATTTACCATTAAAATGTAATTCACACTAACGCTTCGTTACCATTAAATACAAGGTTAACACTGAATTACTTCGTATTAATACAAGGTTAACACTGAATTACTTCGTATTAATACAAGGTTAACACTGAATTACTTCGTATTAGTAATCAAGATTCATATTCTCAAAAGAAAATGATTTTCAAGGTTTTTCTGGATCTCCGAATTTTAATATTTTTATAATCCTGGGGTTTTCGTATTCTAAATATATTTATAAAATCAACATTTTCATAATCATAAAGAGATATTTGATCATATAAACCCGTTAACCAAATTATTTTAGTTTAAGCTTTGTACAGATTACCTAACTTAGAATTTTTGGTGGCCCAGTGGATGACATATATATATATATATATACAACCGTAAGTTACCTTTTCAGTTAGGCTTTGAGTAACATTTATATATACCCGTGAACGATCTTTTCAGTTTAGGTTTCGTAAAGGTCAGTGAACTAAAGCTTCTTGTGTAATGGTGCATGACTATTCCTTCAACACCTGCGGACGGCACTGTCCAACAGACAACAACACCTGAGGACGGCACTGTCCAACAGACAACAACACCTGCGGACGGCACTGTCCAACAGACAACAACACCTGAGGACGGCACTGTCCAACAGACAACAACACCTGAGGACGGACTGACCAACAGACAACAACACCTGAGGACGGACTGACCAACAGACAACATGACAAAATCGCGTCTCTTCATAACCAGCTTATTTCTAGAAGTTTCGTCACTATCCTATTCCTTTGTGATACAGATAACGTCTTAGGACTAATATGATACAACCACACTTTTCACCACATTTGATCAGAGAAGAATTTTGTTGATGAACTGTAACCTTCCAGGATATGGTCAACTACATTACTGTTCGCTGCATATGATTAGTGATTATCCGCACAACTGCTGTTAATTTCAGGACTCTAGTCCGGTTTCATTTCCTGGTTTTTGTTTTTTGAATTAAGCACAAAGCTACACAATGGACTATCTGTGCTCTGCCCACCACGGGTATCGAAACCCGGATTTTAGCGTGTAAGTCCGCAGACATACCGCTGAGCCACTGGGGGGCTCATTTTCTGGTATCTACCATTAAACATATGTGTAATGTTGGCTGTCTCCGTCTTTTTAGCATTAAGTGAACGTATAGTTTCAAAACCTTGTTATTTGAATTTTATGCAATAAAGTTGCAATATTATTATTGCAACCTTTGCGATGTCTCATAGGTTACTTTAGTCGACTGCTGAGTAATGTGTAGATGCGGTCAATTTCGTTGTCCGCTACAGCCATCCTTGGATGAACATTTCCATGATACTGGCACAGCCCATAAGAAAAGGTAATAAGGTATCATTACATCCGAATTTTCAAGCCTTACGTTTCTAGCCTAACATGGCTTGTCAGTTGGGGCACTCGTCTCGCAATCTGGCTTCGAATTCAATCATCGAAGATATTTGTCCTTAACTAACTGGTCGTACGGTCACTCTAATGTGATAAATGTCACTACTCAGCTAGAATAGCCAAAGAGGGTAAAAACTGGGCAACATCTAGGTACAAGTAATAATTGTTGTTTTACGTTTGGTGTTTTGCGGCATATGATGATCAATAACAATGATACTTTGATTCCAAATTTCTGAAAAAAGCAACAATAATTATCTGTTGTGAATTGGGCAGCCGAGAAACACTGAGTTAATGTGGAATATTCTTAATTTTGTTTTCAGTATTTAAGATTTAAAAAATTTCTTATAGCAAAAAAATGGTAGCTGGAAGTAAAAAATAATTAGGTTGATTCACAAGAAGCATCGGAGATAAAATTAAAGAAAAGCATAATACATTTAAAAATTTAAATTAACTGGTGTTATAGAAGATTTACAGAATATCAAGAAAATGGGGACAAACAGGACATTCTAAAGGTGCGTGAAAACAAATGGGTAAAACATAAGAATTAACAATAAGGATTTTTTAAAATACATTGGAGTTAAACAAATGTGAGGATGGAAATAGGACCCTTGAAGGAAAAAAAAGAAAGACTGATGATTATGAAAGGGTTAGGTTATTAAATTATACTTTTTCTTCAGTTTTTATTAATGAGGATCTGAGCAGTATTCATCATCTTGACGAATTAATAGATGAAAACAAAGTCGAAAAAGACAGCTACATAAATTCTGAGCTTCTTAAAATAAAATTGGGAAGTTTGAAAAATGATAAATCTCCTGGGCCACATAACATTTCCCCAAAGGTTTTAAATGAAGTCCAGAATTGTATATGTGGGCAACTCGCTACAATTTTTTGTGAGCTTTTGAATATTGGACGAGTACCAAAAGACTGAAAAATAGCTGATGTCTCTTCTCTCTTTAAGAGAGGTAATAAAAGTTGTACTAGTAATTGTAGGCCCATTAGTCTTACAGTAGTTTTGGAAACTATAATAAAAGATACTTTGCAAAATTATTAACAAAGTTTACAATTTTATTGAATAATCAACATGCTTTCACTTAGAGAAAATCTTGCTTTACAAATCATTTAACGTGCTTTGAAAATGTTACTGTATATGTAAATGAAGGTAAGAGTGTACATTTGGTATATCTAGATTTTTAGAAAGTACTGACGAAGTGCCACATAAAAGACTTATCTCTATTGGTGTGGAAGACAAGTTAACTAACTGTACAGAAGAGTGGCTTTATGGAAGAAAGCAGAGATTGTTATGAATGAAGTTCAGTCAAACTGATTAATGTTTCAAGTGGTGAACCTCAAGGTTCAGTCTTAGGATCATTGCTCTTTATGGTTTACATTAATGACACAGATGATGGAATGGTCAATATATTACTGAAATTTGCTGATGATATTAAAACCTTGGATGTTGGTGACTGTGAAGAGAATTCTGCTTAGCTACAAAAGGATTTAGAAAATTTAGTGAGCTGAGCAAATAAATGGCAGATGGGTTTTAGTTATGAGAAAGGCAAGTTTCTGCGCGTAGGTTATCATGGAGTATCTTTGAATTAAAAATATAATTTGAATGAGAATACCGTTATCAGTGTCATGAAATAAAATGATCCTGGTGTTATCTTTGATTAGTCGTTTAAGCCATCTAAGCAGTGTGCTGTTGCTAGTGATAAAGCAGATAAGGTTTTAGGTTGTGTCTACAGAAATATTAGATTTAAATCTAAGGAGACTATAGTTTCATTGCATTCGTCACTAATTAGGCCACGTTCAGAGTATTGTGTTCAGTCTTGGATTTATTACCTTAGGAAATACATCGAACTGTTGAAATGTTACCAGAATTGTTCCTAGGATGGAAGCTCATCATATGAGGTGAGATTGAAATCGTTAAATTGTTTTCTCTTGAAAAAAGAAGAGGTACAGGGAATCTGATTGAAGTTTTTAATGTTGTAAAAATAATCTATAATGCATCAACATTTTCCATACATAACAGCGAGAATCATAAAACTTTGGAACACAAATATAGATTTAAGCAAGATAGAAGCTGCAATCACGTGAGATAATTTTATTTTTCAAATAAAATGGTTGACCTAAGAAATGAGTTGCCTTTGGATGTTGTGGAAGCAGAAGATTTGAGTGAGTTTAAAAGAAAACTTGATAATATATGAATGATAAGGGCTGGTTTCAATTTGTTAAAATAATTTTAGTTAGACTTAAAGAATGGGGCAACCGAGATGGACCAACAGGTCCCTTGTTGTCCCTAAACATTATGTTATGTCTAAATTTTCACATATATGAATCGCATTATTTTATTGTATCGCAATTATTTACATTTTTAATGAATGAATGCATGAAAGCCGTTGTGTCGTATTTAGTACAACATAAATTCAGTGGAAGTGCTTGAGTTTAGCAAGTAGTTATTATCTTATGTCTTCCTTTTATTTTAATAACCGTAGACAGTTTTTCAGACATTGTTGCAACATATGTAATCTAAGTGTCCCTTGGAAATTTACTCCAAGTATCTCTAATAAACTTAAATAAAATTTTTCGAAGTAAATTTGATTTGTCAAGTTTTTGATCTATCAAATCCGAGATCTACTTAATTGGACTTAATTGAGGCTTTTAGGCGTTTGAATGACTTCAGTAGCTTTTTCTTAGTCAAGTAACTTCTGGATAGGTTGGATGAGTGTTTGGGTCATTACTTTCTTAATAATCGAATGCTTTACCCATAATAAGCAAACCACTGGGTATACCATGACGGATCAGTATCTGATGGTACTTGCGGTGGTCCATCATTCCATCCATTTTACAAGTATCTCCTGTCGCCTCAGCATAAAAAAAACACCTCCAAACCATCTCCAATGCCTCTCCAATGCTTCATGGTAAGTATCTCTCACCTCAATTCCACCGAACGTACAACAAACGCTTTGAACCAAGTATTTCAAACTTGGATTGATTCGTTCATAACACCTTTTTTTTTCCAATAATCAACAGACCAGTTTTGTGCTTGTTAGCAAATTTCAGTCTCTTGAAAATATTTGGAAATCGAATTAAAGATTTTCAACTGCTAAACGACCAAATATTCTATTCTTGTTAAGTTTTACTGAAACTGTAGATCTGGACGCTATTCTGTCATTTGGTAGATGGTTGTTTATCTCATGTTTGACATCAGAGACAGACCTCCTTCTGTCGCAAAGCTACATAAACAAAGATACTTAACATCAGTAACATTGACTTTAGGTGCTCTGCCTCTTCCTATTCTATTTTTAAGTTTACTTGTCCCAGTCTCATGATCTAGTGTGTACTTGACAGTGTATGGGGAGCATTTAAAGATTCCAGCAATTTCTAGAATAGTCCAATCAGCATCACGTAAAGCCTTTATGACAATTTTCTACGCTTTTTGGGCTGTGAAATGACAACAAGTGTTAAACACTATTTCTATCAAGTTTTATTTGTGGATTGCTGTTAAGTTTACTTCTTCTGGCAAATACCAGCTCCTTGTTATTTTATTTCTGTATACTTAACTTTGTTTTCAATTAAGCACAAAGCTATACAATGGGATATCTATGCTCTGCCCATCACGGTTATCGAAACCTGAATTCTGGCGTTGTAAATCTGCTGTGTCACTGGGGAGACTATATGCTCAAGATACTGTATGAAGGGTACCATAACGGTTATTTTATACCATATATTTTACCAGTATGTTCATCCAAGTAGAACCCTTATGACATATATATCCTTGGTGCAAGTGTATGGGGATTCTTAAAAATGATAAGTATTCTCACCCTGGCTAATTCAGTTATCAACAGGGATTGGTGAAGCAAAACTGTATATTCCATGTTTCTTTACGCGATCAATGAAACAGTTAACAGTAACTGCAACTATTCTATAATCAAATTACTATGAAACATATTAATTCCTGTAATTTGTAAATATTTTAATTGAAATAGGCCTCGGTGATGAAGTTTTTGTTTGTTTGTTTTGGAACTTCGCACAATGCTACACGAGGGCTATCTGTGCTAGCCGTTCCTAATTTAGCAGTGTAAGACTAGAGGAAAGCGGCTAGTCATCACCATCCACCGCCAACTCTTGGACTACTTTTTTACCAACGAAAAGTGGGATTGACCATCACATTATAACGCCCCAACGGCTGGGAGGGCGAGCATGTTTGGCGCGACGCGGGCTCGAACCCGCGACCCTCGGGATTACGAGTCGGCACCTTACGCGCTTGGCCATGCCGGGCCTTGATGAAGTTAGTATTAAAATAAGAATATCTGAAATACCACGACTGTTTCTACTTTGTTATTTCTAGCAAGGGTAATTTATTACAATAAAATACATTATCGGATAAGCCATTTAGGAGTGAAAAATTTAATCGAAACTGTGTAAAAATATAAGAAAAATAAAGAACGTTCATTATGATGAATCTGCTATCACTCAATAAATAAGAAAATAATGTGGACTCGCAGTTAAAAGCATAAACTGGAATTTACTAGATAGATGGTTTCTTTTAAACAGTACTGAAATCTCACATTTGGTTGTTTCTGTTTGTTTAGGAATTTCGCGCAAAGCTACACGAGGTCTACCTGCGCTAGCCGCCCCTAAGTTAACAGTGAGACGGGAATTTGAACCCTACACGTCCCTTACACGCGGTAAATAATGTTTACTTATATTAAGGCCCGACATGGCCAGGTGGATAAGGCACTCGACTAGTAATCTGAAGGTCGCGGGTTCGAATCCCCGTATCACCAAACATGCTCGTGCTTTCAGCCGTGGGGGCGTTATAATGTGATGGTCAATCCCACTATTCGTTTGGTAAAAGAGTAGCCCAAGAGTTGGCGGTGGGTGGTGATGACTAGTTGTCTTCTCTTTAGTCTTACACTGCTAAATTAGGGATGGCTAGCGCAGATAGCCCTCGTATAGCTTTGTGCGAAATTCCAAAACAAACAAACATAAGTTTCACAGTAGTTTAACCATAATAAAAGTTTTACCAAACTCAGATAATAGTTAACACTTAACCGTGTCAAATCATTTCCGTTTGTGATAATCAGAAGAATAGTTCGTGTTTTGTACTTATCAAAAGGCTTAACACATAAACAATAGGACCTCAATCTTTATATAGGGGAAAAATAAATCAAAATAATACGGTCAATTATTTGATATTATGCACCATAAAACTAATATTTATGCAGAAAAAAGCGCGTCGATTATGCGGCACAAATTAAAATTATTCACAGAATATTGTGGTAATTAGAGTGCTCGGCTGGTAATCTGTGAATCGTAGGTTCAAATCCCATAACTGAACATGTTTGCCCTCTCAGTTGTGATGGTGTTATAAACTGGCAGTCTATCTCAATATACGATTAGAGTTGCACAAGAGTTGGCAAAAGGTGTTGTTGAATAGCTACTTTCTCTCTAAAATATCCTTTCTAAGTTAAGGACGGCTAGATCAGATGAAAGGTATAAACACGTTAAGTTGTAACCATTAGGCAAAAATAAACAAGCTAAGCCAGTAGTTATCAGTCATCACTTATCAAGGAAAGAGAAACAAGTTAAACCGATAGTTACCAGTCACCACTTAACAAGGAAAGAGAAACAAGTTAAGCCAATAGTTATCAGTCACTACTTATCAAGGAAAGAGAAACAAGTTAAGCCAATAGTTATGAGTCACCACTTATTAAGGAAAGAGAAACAATCTAAGCCAATAGTTACCAGTCACCACTTATCAAGCAAAGAGAAACAATCTAAGCCAATAGTTACCAGTCACAACTTATCAAGCAAAGAGAAACAATCTAAGCCAATAGTTACCAGTCATTACTTACCAAGGAAAGAGAAACAAGCTAAGCCAATAGCTATCAGTCACCACTTATCAAGCAAAGAGAAACAATCTAAGCCAATAGTTACCAGTCACCACTTATCAAGCAAAGAGAAACAATCTAAGCCAATAGTTACCAGTCACTAGTTATCAAGCAAAGAGAAACAATCTAAGCCAATAGTTGCCAGTCACTACTTATCAAGGAAAGAGAAACAAGCGAAGCCAATAGTTACCAGTCACTACTTAACTAGGAAAGATAAACAAGTTAAGCCAATAGTTACCAGTCACCACTTAACTAGGAAAGAGAAACAAGCTAACCCAATAGTTATCAGTCACCACTTATTAAGGAAAGAGAAACAATATAAGCCAATAGTTACCAGTCACTACTTATCAAGGAAAGAGAAACAAGCGAAGCCAATAGTTACCAGTCACCACTTAACTAGGAAAGAGAAACAAGCTAAGCCAATAGTTATTAGTCAACACTTAATTAGGAAAGAGAAACAATCTAAGCCAATAGTTATCAGTCACCACTTATCAAGCAAAGAGAAACAATCTAAGCCAATAGTTATCAGTCACCACTTGTGAAGGAAAAAAAAACAAACTAAACAAAAGCTAAGTGAAATAATACTGATGTAGCTAACCATTAAGCATACAATCATAATTTGTAAGTGAGTTGTTGGGTAGTTTTATTCGACATATTGTGAATTACAAGATGTGGCTACCATATGGTTAGTAGAAGCAAGGAAAATCAGTTAGTCGAAAAACCAATAACTGAAAAAGGCATTGTTACCCTTTCATTTCAATCTATTTGGTGGCTTTTTAACAACATTTTTAGACTATTCAATTATTTCAAGCAAAGATGGTCATCTGGTGATGAAATGGAGGACGGAAAAAAGTTTTATCATTTGGTTTCCATGCTAATAGGTAGAATCGTCTGGGAAAATGGACTGTACTTGTGATTATCCTTTGGTTTCAACGCTATTAGGTGGCATTATCTGACAAAATGGACTGTACTTATGATTATCATTTGGTTTCCACGCTATTAGGTGGTTTTGTCTGACAAAATGGACTGTACTTATGATTATCATTTGGTTTCCACGCTATTAGGTAGTTTTGTCTGACAAAATGGACTGTACTTATGATTATCATTTGGTTTCCACGCTATTAGGTAGTTTTGTCTGACAAAATGGACTGTACTTATGATTATCATTTGGTTTCCACGCTATTAGGTAGTTTTGTCTGACAAAATGGACTGTACTTATGATTATCATCTGGTTTCCACGCTGTTAGGTGGCATTATCTGACAAAATGGACTGTACTTATGATTATCATTTGGTTTCCACACAATTAGGTAGTTTTGTCTGACAAAATGGACTGTACTTATGATTATCATTTGGTTTTCACGCTATTAGGTGGTTTTGTCTGACAAAATGGACTGTACTTATGATTATCATTTGGTTTCCACGCTATTAGGTGGTTTTGTCTGACAAAATGGACTGTACTTATGATTATCATTTGGTTTCAACGCTATTAGGTGGTTTTGTCTGACAAAATGGACTGTACTTATGATTATCATTTGGTTTCCACGCTATTAGGTAGTTTTGTCTGACAAAATGGTCTGTACTTATGATTATCATTTTGTTTCCACGCTATTAGGTGGTTTTGTCTGACAAAATGGTCTGTACTAATGATTATCATTTGGTTTCCACGCTATTAGGTAGTTTTGTCTGACAAAATGGACTGTACTTATGATTATCATTTGGTTTCCACGCTATTAGGTAGTTTTGTCTGACAAAATGGACTGTACTTATGATTATCATTTGGTTTCCACGCTATTAGGTAGTTTTGTCTGACAAAATGGACTGTACTTATGATTATCATTTGGTTTCCACGCTATTAGGTAGTTTTGTCTGACAAAATGGACTGTACTTATGATTATCATTTGGTTTCCACGCTATTAGGTAGTTTTGTCTGACAAAATGGACTGTACTTATGATTATCATTTGGTTTCCACGCTATTAGGTAGTTTTGTCTGACAAAATGGACTGTACTTATGATTATCATTTGGTTTCCACGCTATTAGGTAGTTTTGTCTGACAAAATGGACTGTACTTATGATTATCATTTGGTTTCCACGCTATTAGTAGTTTTGTCTGACAAAAATGGTCTGTACTTATGATTATCATTTGGTTTCCACGCTATTAGGTAGTTTTGTCTGACAAAATGGACTGTACTTATGATTATCATTTGGTTTTCACGCTATTAGGTGGTTTTGTCTGACAAAATGGACTGTACTTATGATTATCATTTGGTTTCCACGCTATTAGGTGGTTTTGTCTGACAAAATGGACTGTACTTATGATTATCATTTGGTTTTCACGCTATTAGGTGGTTTTTGTCTGACAAAAATGGACTGTACTTATGATTATCATTTGGTTTCCACGCTATTAGGTAGTTTTGTCTGACAAAATGGACTGTACTTATGATTATCATTTGGTTTCCACGCTATTAGGTAGTTTTGTCTGACAAAATGGACTGTACTTATGATTATCATTTGGTTTCCACGCTATTAGGTAGTTTTGTCTGACAAAATGGACTGTACTTATGATTATCATTTGGTTCCACGCTATTAGGTAGTTTGTCTGACAAAATGGACTGTACTTATGATTATCATTTGGTTTCCACGCTATTAGGTAGTTTTGTCTGACAAAAATGGTCTGTACTTATGATTATCATTTGGTTTCCACGCTATTAGGTAGTTTTGTCTGACAAAATGGACTGTACTTATGATTATCATTTGGTTTTCACGCTATTAGGTAGTTTTGTCTGACAAAATGGACTGTACTTATGATTATCATTTGGTTTCCACGCTATTAGGTGGTTTTGTCTGACAAAATGGACTGTACTTATGATTATCATTTGGTTTTCACGCTATTAGGTGGTTTTGTCTGACAAAATGGACTGTACTTATGATTATCATTGGTTTCCACGCTATTAGGTGGTTTTGTCTGACAAAATGGACTGTACTTATGATTATCATTTGGTTTCCACGCTATTAGGTGGTTTTGTCTGACAAAATGGACTGTACTTATGATTATCATTTGGTTTCCACGCTATTAGGTGGTTTTGTCTGACAAAATGGTCTGTACTTATGATTATCATTTGGTTTCCACGCTATTAGGTAGTTTTGTCTGACAAAATGGACTGTACTTATGATTATCATTTGGTTTTCACGCTATTAGGTAGTTTTGTCTGACAAAATGGACTGTACTTATGATTATCATTTGGTTTCCACGCTATTAGGTAGTTTTGTCTGACAAAATGGACTGTACTTATGATTATCATTTGGTTTCCACGCTGTTAGGTGGCATTATCTGACAAAATGGACTGTACTTATGATTATCATTTGGTTTCCACGCTATTAGGTGGTTTTGTCTGACAAATGGACTGTACTTATGATTATCATTTGGTTTCCACGCTGTTAGGTGGCATTATCTGACAAAATGGACTGTACTTATGATTATCATTTGGTTTCCACGCTATTAGGTGGTTTTGTCTTACAAAATGGACTGTACTTATGATTATCATTTGGTTTCCACGCTATTAAGTGGTTTTGTCTGACAAAATGGACTGTGCTTATGATTATCATTTGGTTTCCACGCTATTAGGTGGTTTTGTCTGACAAAATGGACTGTACTTATGATTATCATTTGGTTTTCACGCTATTAGGTAGTTTTGTCTGACAAAATGGACTGTACTTATGATTATCATTTGGTTTTCACGCTATTAGGTAGTTTTGTCTGACAAAATGGACTGTACTTATGATTATCATTTGGTTTCCACGCTATTAGGTAGTTTTGTCTGGCAAAATGGACTGTACTTATGATTATCATTTGGTTTCCACGCTATTAGGTAGTTTTGTCTGACAAAATGGACTGTACTTATGATTATCATTTGGTTTTCACGCTCTTAGGTGGTTTTGTCTGACAAAATGGACTGTACTTATGATTATCATTTGGTTTCCACGCTATTAGGTGGTTTTGTCTGACAAAATGGACTGTACTTATGATTATCATTTGGTTTCCACGCTATTAGGTGGTTTTGTCTGACAAAATGGACTGTACTTATGATTATCATTTGGTTTCCACGCTATTAGGTGGTTTTGTCTGACAAAATGGTCTGTACTTATGATTATCATTTGGTTTCCACGCTATTAGGTAGTTTTGTCTGACAAAATGGACTGTACTTATGATTATCATTTGGTTTTCACGCTATTAGGTAGTTTTGTCTGACAAAATGGACTGTACTTATGATTATCATTTGGTTTTCACGTATTAGGTAGTTTTGTCTGACAAAATGGACTGTACTTATGATTATCATTTGGTTTCCACGCTATTAGGTAGTTTTGTCTGACAAAATGGTCTGTACTTATGATTATCATTTGGTTTCCACGCTATTAGGTAGTTTTGTCTGACAAATGGACTGTACTTATGATTATCATTGGTTTCCACGCTGTTAGGTGGCATTATCTGACAAAATGGACTGTACTTATGATTATCATTTGGTTTCCACGCTATTAGGTGGTTTTGTCTGACAAAATGGACTGTACTTATGATTATCATTTGGTTTTCCACGCTATTAAGTGGTTTTGTCTGACAAAATGGACTGTGCTTATGATTATCATTTGGTTTCCACGCTATTAGGTGGTTTGTCTGACAAAATGGACTGTAACTTATGATTATCATTTGGTTTTCACGCTATTAAGTGGTTTTGTCTGACAAAATGGACTGTACTTATGATTATCATTTGGTTTTCACGCTATTAGGTGGTTTTGTCTGACAAAATGGACTGTACTTATGATTATCATTTGGTTTTCACGCTATTAAGTGGTTTTGTCTGACAAAATGGACTGTACTTATGATTATCATTTGGTTTCCACGCTATTAGGTGGTTTTGTCTGACAAAATGGACTGTACTTATGATTATCATTTGGTTTCCACGCTATTAGGTGGTTTTGTCTGACAAAATGGACTGTACTTATGATTATCATTTGGTTTCCACGCTATTAGGTGGTTTTGTCTGACAAAATGGTCTGTACTTATGATTATCATTTGGTTTCCACGCTATTAGATAGTTTTGTCTGACAAAATGGACTGTACTTATGATTATCATTTGGTTTTCACGCTATTAGGTAGTTTTGTCTGACAAAATGGACTGTACTTATGATTATCATTTGGTTTCCACGCTATTAGGTAGTTTTGTCTGACAAAATGGACTGTACTTATGATTATCATTTGGTTTCCACGCTGTTAGGTGGCATTATCTGACAAAATGGACTGTACTTATGATTATCATTTGGTTTCCACGCTATTAGGTGGTTTTGTCTGACAAAATGGACTGTACTTATGATTATCATTTGGTTTCCACGCTGTTAGGTGGCATTATCTGACAAAATGGACCTGTACTTATGATTATCATTTGGTTTCCACGCTATTAGGTGGTTTTGTCTGACAAAATGGACTGTACTTATGATTATCATTTGGTTTCCACGCTATTAAGTGGTTTTGTCTGACAAAATGGACTGTGCTTATGATTATCATTTGGTTTCCACGCTATTAGGTTGTTTTGTCTGACAAAATGGACTGTACTTATGATTATCATTTGGTTTCCACGCTATTAGGTAGTTTTGTCTGACAAAATGGACTGTACTTATGATTATCATTTGGTTTTCACGCTATTAGGTAGTTTTGTCTGACAAAATGGACTGTACTTATGATTATCATTTGGTTTCCACGCTATTAGGTAGTTTTGTCTGGCAAAATGGACTGTACTTATGATTATCATTTGGTTTCCACGCTATTAGGTAGTTTTGTCTGACAAAATGGACTGTGCTTATGATTATCATTTGGTTTTCACGCTATTAGGTGGTTTTGTCTATCAAAATGGACTGTACTTATGATTATCATTTGGTTTCCACGCTATTAGGTGGTTTTGTCTGACAAAATGGACTGTACTTATGATTATCATTTGGTTTCCACGCTATTAGGTGGTTTTGTCTGACAAAATGGTCTGTACTTATGATTATCATTTGGTTTCCACGCTATTAGGTAGTTTTGTCTGACAAAATGGTCTGTACTTATGATTATCATTTGGTTTCCACGCTATTAGGTGGTTTTGTCTGACAAAATGGACTGTACTTATGATTATCATTTGGTTTCCACGCTATTAGGTAGTTTTGTCTGACAAAATGGACTGTACTTATGATTATCATTTGGTTTCCACGCTATTAGGTGGTTTTGTCTGACAAAATGGACTGTACTTATGATTATCATTTGGTTTCCACGCTATTAGGTATTTTTGTCTGACAAAATGGACTGTACTTATGATTATCATTTGGTTTCCACGCTATTAGGTGGTTTTGTCTGACAAAATGGTCTGTACTTATGATTATCATTTGGTTTCCACGCTATTAGGTAGTTTTGTCTGACAAAATGGACTGTACTTATGATTATCATTTGGTTTTCACGCTATTAGGTAGTTTTGTCTGACAAAATGGACTGTACTTATGATTATCATTTGGTTTCCACGCTATTAGGTAGTTTTGTCTGACAAAATGGACTGTACTTATGATTATCATTTGGTTTTCACGCTATTAGGTAGTTTTGTCTGACAAAATGGACTGTACTTATGATTATCATTTGGTTTCCACGCTATTAGGTAGTTTTGTCTGGCAAAATGGACTGTACTTATGATTATCATTTGGTTTCCACGCTATTAGGTAGTTTTGTCTGACAAAATGGACTGTACTTATGATTATC
This sequence comes from Carcinoscorpius rotundicauda, assembly GCA_011833715.1. Classification (NCBI taxonomy): domain Eukaryota; kingdom Metazoa; phylum Arthropoda; class Merostomata; order Xiphosura; family Limulidae; genus Carcinoscorpius; species Carcinoscorpius rotundicauda. The sequence continues at coordinate 55,369,260 of CM022403.1, read as the reverse complement.
ATTTGGTTTCCACGCTGTTAGGTGGCATTATCTGACAAAATGGACTGTACTTATGATTATCATTTGGTTTCCACGCTATTAGGTGGTTTTGTCTGACAAAATGGACTGTACTTATGATTATCATTTGGTTTCCACGCTGTTAGGTGGCATTATCTGACAAAATGGACTGTACTTATGATTATCATTTGGTTTCCACGCTATTAGGTGGTTTTGTCTGACAAAATGGACTGTACTTATGATTATCATTTGGTTTCCACGCTATTAAGTGGTTTTGTCTGACAAAATGGACTGTGCTTATGATTATCATTTGGTTTCCACGCTATTAAGTGGTTTTGTCTGACAAAATGGACTGTACTTATGATTATCATTTGGTTTTCACGCTATTAGGTGGTTTTGTCTGACAAAATGGACTGTACTTATGATTATCATTTGGTTTTCACGCTATTAAGTGGTTTTGTCTGACAAAATGGACTGTACTTATGATTATCATTTGGTTTTCACGCTATTAGGTAGTTTTGTCTGACAAAATGGACTGTACTTATGATTATCATTTGGTTTCCACGCTATTAGGTAGTTTTGTCTGACAAAATGGACTGTACTTATGATTATCATTTGGTTTCCACGCTATTAGGTAGTTTTGTCTGACAAAATGGACTGTACTTATGATTATCATTTGGTTTCCACGCTGTTAGGTGGCATTATCTGACAAAATGGACTGTACTTATTATTATCATTTGGTTTCCACGCTATTAGGTGGTTTTGTCTGACAAAATGGACTGTACTTATGATTATCATTTGGTTTCCACGCTGTTAGGTGGCATTATCTGACAAAATGGACTGTACTTATGATTATCATTTGGTTTTCACGCTATTAGGTAGTTTTGTCTGACAAAATGGACTGTACTTATGATTATCATTTAATTTCCACGCTATTAGGTGGTTTTGTCTGACAAAATGGACTGTACTTATGATTATCATTTGGTTTCCACGCTATTAGGTAGTTTTGTCTGACAAAATGGACTGTACTTATGATTATCATTTGGTTTTCACGCTATTAAGTGGTTTTGTCTGACAAAATGGACTGTACTTATGATTATCATTTGGTTTTCACGCTATTAGGTGGTTTTGTCTGACAAAATGGACTGTACTTATGATTATCATTTGGTTTCCACGCTATTAGGTGGTATTGTCTGACAAAATGGACTGTACTTATGATTATCATTTGGTTTTCACGCTATTAAGTGTTTTTGTCTGACAAAATGGACTGTACTTATGATTATCATTTGGTTTCCACGCTATTAGGTGGTTTTGTCTGACAAAATGGACTGTACTTATGATTATCATTTGGTTTCCACGCTGTTAGGTGGCATTATCTGACAAAATGGACTGTACTTATGATTATCATTTGGTTTCCACGCTATTAGGTAGTTTTGTCTGACAAAATGGACTGTACTTATGATTATCATTTGGTTTCCACGCTATTAGGTGGTTTTGTCTGACAAAATGGACTGTACTTATGATTATCATTTGGTTTCCACGCTATTAGGTAGTTTTGTCTGACAAAATGGACTGTACTTATGATTATCATTTGGTTTCCACGCTGTTAGGTGGCATTATCTGACAAAATGGACTGTACTTATGATTATCATTTGGTTTCCACGCTATTAGGTAGTTTTGTCTGACAAAATGGACTGTACTTATGATTATCATTTGGTTTCCACGCTATTAGGTGGTTTTGTCTGACAAAATGGACTGTACTTATGATTATCATTTGGTTTCCACGCTATTAGGTGGTTTTGTCTGACAAAATGGACTGTACTTATGATTATCATTTGGTTTTCACGATATTAAGTGGTTTTGTCTGACAAAATGGACTGTACTTATGATTATCATTTGGTTTCCACGCTATTAGGTGGTTTTGTCTATCAAAATGGACTGTACTTATGATTATCATTAGTACAATTAGTGCTAATCAATGTAATACATAGATCACCGGCCATGTTCACATCTACTTATGGTTACTGGGAACTCAGAAACTCAGTCAAAATATCATTTTTATTCTAGATTGCTGAACTATCAACTGACTTCTAGAAGCAAATTGATGGCTCATCTTATCAGGTTAAAAAATGGAAGTTCTGTTGAATAGACCATAAGGTATTTGGAAGACCCTCACAGTACAAATAAATATGTGTAACTACGTCATGTGTAGTGAGGGAGTTGTAAGATTTCTCACTTTAACCTACAAATTTGGTGACTGTCAGTTAAAGCAGATGGATCAACTTACGTATAGTAATGTCTTGGTTGACCACTGTTGTTTGAAGTGTAGGACAGTGACTGTATTTTGCCGTGAACTGTTGTTAGAGGCATCGCTTGCTTCTTAAAAGATTTAGTGCTGGGGCTCGTAGGTTTTGAAAGTATATATTTCAGTATATATCAGTCATGGTTTTCTATTCTGATTTTAAAATAAGACACCAGCTGGGATACGGGGTAGTGTCGAACAGAGTTACAGAATGGTTCCGGTGTGGTAATGTATTTAGTTTACTCATCTTTGTTAAACTGTTTACATTGTGTTATATGCACTGCTGTTACCTATTCCTCCTCGTCTTAAAGGGTTAGGTTATCATTATGAACTTGTATTTTTCTAAAGTTGATCTTTCTTTCACTTGTGTGTACCGTTAGAAAAAGTGTTTGTACTGGAGTGAAGACAAATGTACTTTGTGTTGGTTTCAATATAGAATATTGACCAAGAGAGCCACTAATTTTCCCTCTGAGATCCGTAAAAACAGTCACGTGTGTCCTCCATTATAAAGAGTTACTGTCGCAGAAAATGTGCTAAATTTAGTAACAGTGCTCGTGGTAAGCAGGGTGATGTTGACTTGACAGTGGCCCTCAATTACGTGGATTGTATGGTCCGAGGGAGTGAGTGTTCTGTATATTACCAGATTCTCCGTTACAGACAGTTTTTCGTTTAAGGGAGGTTTAATACAGAATTAGCACTGCGAATTTTGACGTCAAATAGATTTTATCTTTAGCTAAGTTCTTTAAGCTTTTATTTCTGTTTATCAATGTAATTTATTTTTACCTTTGTCTTCATTTCTAACTTGAAGTTTGAACGTAGAACAGGACTGCTGAGAGACACTTCACTTTTAAACTTAGCTCTAATTTGCACAAATTTATATTTCGTCTCTCTGATTGAGACACAGTTAAAAATCAGTGAAAATCAGACCTATGCATCATGATAAAGTATTCAATGGATATTCTGCCCATTCGCTGTAAGGTAAATCAGTGAATCTGAGAATAACGCTCCACATTAAGTCCATAAAGCAATAATCAGGTACTTTATAACGCCAATAAACAATATTAATAATTAGCACCGCAAAAAGATAATTAAACGTTGCACGATGACAGTAAACAAACGGATGTCCATAATGTGGTAATGAGGCACTACATGATGCTGGTAAGTTACTTGTAATCCTTAATGTCATAATAAGGTACTTTGTAACACCAGTACGTAACGTAAGGTCAGTAAAATGGTACTCAGGATCTTTAAAATACTTACAGGACACATTAAATCAGTAAAATGTCAGTAAGACGTTAAGTTGCAAGAAACACCACAACACGGGCCCAGCATGGCCAGGTGGTCAAGGCGTGCGACTCGTAATCTGAGGGTCGCGAGTTCGAATCCCAGTCGCGCCAAACATGCTCGCCCTTTCAGCCGTGGGGGCGTTATAATATGGCGGTCAATCCCACTATTCGTTGGTAAAGAGTAGCCCAAGAGTTGGCGGTGGGTGGTGATGACTAGCCGCCTTCCCTCTGGTCTTACACTGCTAAATTAGAGACGGCTAGCACAGATAGGCCTCGAAAACTTTGTGCGAAATCCGAAACAAACAAACACCACTTATTTTTTGAAATACGTCTTTGACGTTAGTTGATTTAACAACTGTGACTGTGAACAAAAGTGTAAATAAATAAAGTGCGTGCTTTGAAGTGTCGCCGAAGTTATCTCTAAACGTTCGCAAAGGGAAACTAACAGATTGAAATCTCGTATGTTTCAATATTTTCTTCAAGAGCATTCTTAAAAAAAATCGAGCAGTCATGACGCGTTTTTCTAACTCCTGTCCTATAACGATTATTACACGTTCGACGCTAAAGATATATCACCATATTTGTACGTCATGTTCTGAAGTCCCTTACACACAAATTACCACCCATTTAGTTCTTAATTTCAAGGCAAAAAATTCAAATAGCCACTCAAAATCTTCCATGAGTATTTTGTTTGTTTGGAATTAAGCACAATATATATGTAAAAACAGCTAGTATGGATTGAGAAAATTCTATGTAGAGAAGCGAAAAACGCTTCGCACAAAGCTACACAATGGGTCATTTGTGTTCTCCCTATCACGGGTACCTACACCTGGTTTTTAGCGTTTTTTAGTCCGCAGAAATACCGCTGTGCCTCGAGTATATAACTTCACAACTTCAAAAGTAATCCACGGTATACATTTGTATCTCTAATTTCTTTACTCTAAGAGATATTTTTATCGTCTTTTAACTAATTATCTCGATAAACATCTGACTGAATTACACAGTGTTTAAATCACTCGGTTGTTACTTCAAATTATCACACTGACTTGCTGAATTTAGCGCAAAGCTTCCGGGAACTATCTGCGTCAGCCATTACTCGTGCTAAGTAACATACTAGAAGGAAATCAGCTAATTCAACATCGCTAACTTTTGGGCAGCTCTAATCGAATAATGAAAGTGAAAGTCACATTATAACGGCCCAAAGGCGAAAGAGCGAATATGTACACGGGGTCGAGATTCAAACGTGAGACCCTCAAACTGTGAGTCGAATATCCCAGTCACCAGACCTATATAGTACTTAGAAAAATAATTCTCTCATCAACACTATAAATTATGCTATATATATATTTACATTTATAATGAGTGTTATATAATTGTTATTATATTAATGAAACGTCTCTTACGCTAACCTGATTTGCCCACTCCAAGTGCTCCAAGTAGTGCGATATTGACTTCAGGGAAACCAGTTGTCATGGCTACTAATAGGAAGGAATGAACGCGTTTTGCGTTTCTTTCGACGCTTCTGGCCAGTAAGAACTCTTAACGTCAATGTGATATCTTTGGTGGTTCTTCACGCAATGGCTGCGGACGTAAGAAACGCGAACCGGCGCGGGGAGAGAGCCGCCATCAAGATACCGACTTTCAAAACGTGCTTGACTTCTTATGTTACAGTTCCTTTTTCTATACACCAAGAAAAAATTTACCACCCAAAATTTTCTATTTCTAGCACGGAGAAACTCTTCTTCCTGGCTTCACTCGATAAACCGTAACCATTGACAAATTTTCTTCTTCGCGAAAAGTGTTACGGACATAATAAACTCAGCAGCATAAGATTAATTATACGGAAAGATGTATTCTTTGAATGACATCTGTCTTACACTTATATGTGTTCCACCATTGTGTCGGAAGCGAGTAACGTAGAATGTTAACTGTTTTTAGACTTGGGGAATAAATTAAACTTGCTACAATCGTAAAGATGTTTTATTTAGTTAGTTTTTTTAATCTCGCGTAAAGCTACACAAGGGCTGTCTGCGTTATCCGTCCCTAATTTAGCAGTGTAAGACTAGGGTAAAGGCAGCTAGTCATCGCCCCCTAACTGCCAACTCTTAGACTACTCCTTTACCAACTGATACCGGGATTAATCGTAAAATTACAACGCCCCTACGTCTAAAAGAGCAGCCATGTGTGGTGTGACGAGATCGAACCTGCAACCCTCGGATTACGAGCTGAACGACTTGACCACCTGGCCCAAGTTTCTTAATATTCAAGATGAACAAACTCTTGAGCCACTATTTTACCAACGAATAGTGGGATTGATTGTCACGTATATCATGCTCCAAACGGCTGAAATGGTGAGCATGTTTGGTGTGACGGAGATTCGAACCCGCGACCATCACATCATGAGCCGAGTGCCTTAACCACGTGGCCATGCTAAGCCTACCTACACGGTATTCTTTATGTATCAAAACTTCAGTGTAGTATGTGTAACAAAGTTTTTGACAAGTGTGCCAAAAAGTAATGAGACTAAAAGAAATCATCTTTCTGTTAGTTTTCAGTACTCGTTAAATTCCAGGAAATTTAATTATATTTATTCCTGAAGGGATATATACATCAATTAATTAATGCTAGAGGGATATGTACATCAATTAATTAAAGCTGGAGAAATATGTATATTAATTAATTGAAGCTGGAGGGATATATACATCAATTAATTAATGCTGGAGGGATATGTACATCAATTAATTAAAGCTGGAGAAATATGTATATTAATTGATTAAAGTTGGAGGAATATATACATCAATTAATTAATGCTGGAGGGATATGTACGTCAATTAATTAATGCTGGAGGGATATGTACATCAATTAATTAAAGCTGGAGAAATATTTATATTAATTGATTAAAGTTGGAGGGGTATATACATCAATTAATTAATGCTGGAGGGATATGTACGTCAATTAATTAAAGCTGGAGGGATATGTGTATCAATTGATTGAAGCTGGAAATATGTGTGTCGATTAATTAAAGCTAGAAAGATATGTTTATCAATTATTTCAAAATCGAAGGCTATATATATATATTAATTGATTTCTTCATGAGAAAACAACTCGTGTCAAATTCTAAGATACTTTTGAGAGAAAAAAAAGTAACTAAAACTGTATTATTATATCACGTAAAAAACGTAACGATGGTACCTTTTACAAGCATACGATTTGTTGTTCACTGGCAAAATTTTACTCTCAGAAAAAAATTAGTTGATTAACTGAATCTTGCATCAGGTACGATAGGACTCGGCAGGAAGCTCGATATCTCTTTGCTGCAAGAAAAACACACTAACAGGTACGATAGTACCCCCCAGTGGCTCAGCGGTATGTCTGCGGACTTACACGCTAAAATCCGAGTTTCGATACCCGTGGTGGGCAGAGCACAGATAGCCCATTGTGTAGCTTTGTGCTTAATTCAAAAACAACAACAACAACAAGGTACGATAGTAATTACAGTAGGAATGGGTCGGATACACAATACTTTCAAAATTAGGAGTCATAGATGCACTTGAGAAAGTATTATATATTACGTTATACAGTAAGTATTATCTTTATGTATCAAGGCTTCAGTCACAGGAAAAATACACTTTGGACAAGTATGTCAAGAAGTAACGAAACTGAAAGTGTGTATATTAATCAATTAAATTTGGCAGGGTATTCTGATTAATTTCTTCATGACAAAATAATTCGTATAAAATTCGAATAAGGGATTAATTGTTTAATGTAATTCATGATTCGTAAACTGTATAACGAAACCTGAAATGTAACGTTCTGGGAAGAATAAGCTTAATAAGTACAGTATAGTAATATTTTAATGAAATATATTATTTAGACTTATATCACTTATTGTACGTTTGAATACATTTTTCTTTCAGGTCACGTTACTGCCCAACCACCTGATCTGAAGGCTTATATTCTTACCAACTGCTACCAAGAACTTACTTTCTAACGACTCAAACTGCCTTGTTTCCATAACCCTTCCCTTACAAAACAATATCTTTACTCAGGCCTAACTTTAAACTGCGAATAACAGCTAGTTCGTTTGTTTGGTTTGAATTTCGCGCAAAGCTACACGAGAGCCTTCTCTAATGCAGCAGTGTGAGACTAAACAGAAGGCAGTTAGTCATCGCCACCCACCTTCAACTCTTAAACTACTCTTTCACTAACGAATAGTGAGTGGGATAGACGGTCACTTTATAACGCCCCCATGACTAAAAGCGCGAGCATATATGGTGTGACGGAGATTCGAACCCTCGACCTTCAGATTACGAATCGAGGGCCTTAACCACCTGGCCATGCTTGGGGCCCGGGTAGTTGGTCTTCAACCTTTCTGTAGTAAACCACCAAATTTTACTTGTCGTGAAATCGAAACTTGGTAACTCTCGCCAAGAGAGTGCTTTACCGTGATAAATAGAACGTTGATCTACGAAAGTGCTTTATCTGTTGCTAAACGTAAAGCTTCGCTTTTTTACAATGGACAAACTGCGTTCAATGTGCTTTTTTTTAACCTTAAAAGCTTTCAGACTTACTCGTAAGCTACAAGGTGGGATTAGAAAGGCTACTAGGGTACTTTTTAGCACCTCAGATTACGTGACTGCCTTATTGTCTCACCAAATAATATTACTTGTAATTCTGTTTGTCCTTAAAGAAAATCTCAAATTTTTTGCTACAAATTAAGACCGAGTAGTTTTATATAGCAAGCATACTGCATTTTCTTTTTCTCTCATTAGGGCAGCGTTAGGTTTTTTTAATTTACGACGCTAAAATCAGTGTTTCGATTCCCCTTGGTGGACATAGCAGATAGTCAGATGTAGCTTTCTATAAGAAAAAACAAACGTATTTTCTTTTTGCATCGCGAGTTCTCAAAAATTCACGTAACTACTATGTTAAAAGGAATTTGTATTTTTGTAAAGTATAGATCTGTTGTTTCTTTCATCTTACCTGTTTCAAACTGTATTTTAATTAACATTATTAGCGTTCAAAAATGGAGTTTTATGAAAAATCAAATAAGCCTTATTAGTTGGATTACAACATAAAACCTTCAAAAGTCAAGCCCACCTACTAACAGTGTGTGTGTGTTTTCTCACAGCAAAGCCACATGTGGCTCTCTGCTGAGTTCACTGGCGGGAATCGAACAACTGATTTTAGCGTTATAAATCCAAAGACTTACCGCTGTACCAGCGAGGGGCCCTTTTAACAGTAATATAAAAACAAAACATGACACTTTTCTGTAAATTTAAATTTTTAGAATTAAGTTTGGGTGTGTAAAAGCAAATACGGTTTATGTTTTATACTGTTAACGATGTGAAAAATTTAACCACTAATGCGTGGTCGATGTTTTATTTAAACCCTTATGGTGTGGTAGCTTTATGAAATTAGAAAAATACAAAATTTTCACGTTTACTATGCGATTATTTATTTAAAGCTCAAATTTAATGGACGATCCAGTCAATTGCGGATTTGAGTGAAGCGTAATTGGCTGAAGAAATATTGTACGCTCTTGAACTGACTGGAGAAACAGAGGTAGAGAAAAACGATTTCCCACAGATGATCTATTCAGAGTAAACCAAACAACTGAGGTACAACTGGAACTGATGTATATTTACAGAGGCTAGCGACGAAATACTTAAGACATATTTTAGAACCTTGTCTGAGCTTAAAATGTAATGAGATTGCAGAGTGATAAAGATCTGGAAAGACATGTTTCCACTCCCAGATAACTCTTGACAGCACCCAGCACCGTGACGTAAACTGTATGTATATATATATGTATGTTTGTATACATATAACGTGTGCTTGCCAACCCCGAGTACGCCTGTGGAAGGTTTATTTTTGTAAGCCCAAACGTTTTTTTAGAGCCAGCCTATCCTAATTACCTACTTAAAGGAAACTTCCGGCATACGATTTATAACAAATACAAGGAAAATGATAATAAATTAAATCAGCTATTTTCACAATGTCTTTCAGGTCTATGTCTTCGTGAAGCACGTGCCATCCACCCCCTCTCCATCAGGCTCACGAAACTAAATGTTTTTAGTAATATAACGTTACTATGATTCGTTTTTTTATCATTTTCCTTGTATTTGTTATAAAATCAGCTATTTAACATGAAGAGGAAATTACATTCAGTTTATCAGTAACGTTAAATAACTAAAAACATTTAAGATTCGTGAGTGACACATGCTTCACAAAGTCATTGTGAAAGTGGGCAGGGCTTAGGAATATATATCATTGGTAAAACATTTAGCGCCTGTGAGCTCACGAGTCGAAACACGGTGAAGTTTAAAATATGGGAGTGCCTTCTGTTCGTGCAAATAATATCGGAATTTTTATGTGATGTAATCCAACACCACAAATAAACAATCCAAATAATAAAACAGTGTGTTTGTTAACCTTACTGACTCATTGGTATTATTTTTCTTACTTTTTCGTCAATAATAAAATAATATCCGTAATATTATGATTTGAATTTCGCACAAAGCTACACGAAGGCTATCTGCGCTAGTCGTCCCTAATTTAGCAGTGTAAGACCAGAAGGAAGGAAGCTAGTCATCATTACCCACCGCCGACTCTTGGGCTACTCTTTTACCAACGAATAGTGGGATTGACCATAACATTATAACGCCCCCACGGCTGAAAGCACGAGCATGTTTGGTGAGACGAAGATTCGAACCCGCGAACCTTGGATTGCGAGTCGAGCGCCCTAACCACCTGGCCATGCCGGGCTTTTGCCAGTCTGAACAAAATGAGAAATTACGAAATGTTAGTTTGTAGAAAGTATGCATCCTTCTATCGGATTTTTAAATAAACAATATCCGTAACAAAACCAAACAAAAACTTTTAAACTTTTATCTGGTGAATTTTTTTTCTTCAATTATTGCAATAAATTAATAAGGCAAAGACAGTTAATGGTACTTTTCATTAAAAATGACCACCAAGATATCCACATAGCCAAGCTATATCTGGAAGCACTTGATGTTAGCACGAATTGGAAGAAGAATGGATATAATCAGAGGTTGGCGTTTATTAAAGCGCTAAGTTATACAATGGGCTTTCTGTTCACAACAGAAAGGTATATCCTGGATTCTATAAATGAATGATCATAAATAGGCCCGGCATGGCCATGCGGGTTAAGGCGTTCGACTCGTAATCCGAGGGTCGCGGGTTCGAATCCCCGTCTAACCAAACATGCTCGCCCTTTCAGCCGTGGTAGCGTTATAATGTGACGGTAAATTCCACTATTCGTTGGTAAAAGAGTAGCCCAAGAGTTGGCGGTTGGTGGTGGTGACTAGCTGCCTTCCCTTTAGTCTTACCTTGCTAAATTAGGGACGGCTAGCGCAGATAGCCTTTTAGTAGCTTTGCGTGAAATTAAAAACAAAAATTAGAAATTTACCGCTGACACATCGGGAGACCGAAACGTTCTATCGATGAAACTATTTAGTTTTAAATGAACCAAATTTATAATTCTAGATGTAGTACTCTTGACACACTCTGCTGTTTTATTAATATTAATTATTATCTCTAGCTGATGCATTCTTTGGTCTAGCTTTTAACTCCACTGCTAAGAATTTTATTATTTATAGTTGTTATAGTAATGTAACAGTTAAGCTTAAAACATATTTCAAGAAGTAAACCGAAACGGTTGGAACAACTGATGGGCAAAGTACCCTCAGGGCTGCCAATCAGATCTCAAGGTTAAAAGTTAAAAATATCACGTGTTTCATAATTAATTCGATTTCCACGAAAAGTGTCTGTTCAACTGAACTGAAGAACGCGTCCACCTACATCGTTTTGTATGTTCTAATAACTCACCCACGTACAATTTGTTAAAACATTTAAACATTAACCGAAAACTCCTGCTTGTCATCTACAGGAGAGACAAGAAAGTAAACCGGAAGCGTCCCTACTCATCTAAAGGACAAGCGTTTGCACAATTCTCAGAAATGGTGCCACTTGGATCTTTGTTTACACCAGTTCTGTGTTAGCTGCCTCCCTCTCGCCCTCACACTCTCTCCCTTTGCAAAATCTGACAACTCATAAGTATTTTTTTTAAATAGTACCCTATTCCCGTAGAGGAATAGTTATTTCCAACAAATATGGGGCACTGACGTGGGTTCCCCTATGTCAACTGTGATGGCGGAGTTAGTTATGGATATCTTTGAAAAACAAGCAAGAAGCTAGCTTCCCTACACTACCAGGCCCGGCATGGCTGAATAGTTAGGGCGCTGGACTCGCAGTTTGATGGTTGTGGGTTCAAATCCCCGTCAGACAAAACATGCTCGCCCTTTCAACCGTGAGTACGTTATAATGTGACGGTCAATCCCACTATTCTTAAGTAAAAGAGTAGCCCAAGAGTTGGCGGTGGGTGGTGATGACTAGCTGCCTTCCCTCTAGTCTTACATTGATAAATTAGGGAGGGTTAGCACAACTAGTCCTCATGTAGCTTTGCATGAAATTTAAAAACAAACGAATCATACGCTGTCAAGTTTTTGTTGTTGTTGTTTTGGTAATACGCCAGCTCACAGTTCCGTGATTCTATGGAAACATACAAGCATACGTTAGTTTTAAACCATTTAAACAACTGTCATTACGCTTGCTATGGCAAAGAACAACAAAGTAATCTGAAGTTTACTTGTTACCATCCACAGAAAACCCAGAACGTGTAAATATACTTTATCTTTGACTCACAACACTCTGGCTTTAAGAAATCAGCTGTATGCATATTAGAGAAGTACATGAACATGACTCGAAAGTTATGCTGAGACCAAGAATTTTGGAATAGAAAAAATCAACATGCAAAACACAATTGAAAAAACATCGATTGCACCATTCAGTTTACAAAAAAACACATAAAATTAATACAAAAAAATAACCCAGTTTTCAATAACTATAGAGATCCAGGGACGTCATCGTCTTAATACCGTTTACTAAAAAACGTGAAAAGAAAAAGAAATTAACTCAGTTTCCCTAACTACAGAGACCAGAGGTCCAGGAATCAGTTCTCCTAACTACAGAGATCCAGGGATCAGTTCCCCTAACTACAAAGATCCAGAGAACGCCATTGTGACACAGCATAATGTTTAGGGACAGTAAAAGACTTGTTGGTCCATCTGGCTGTCCAATCCTCTGAGCCAAACTAAAACTAGTGTATTAAATAAATAAATTAAAACCAGTCCTGATCATTCATATACACATCAAGCTTTCTTTTAAATTCACTCAAGTTTACTGCATCCACAACATTCTATAGGGCAATCAACCTATTAAAAAATTAACGTATCTTAGCAAAAGATGGTATCTATATTACCTAAATCTACCTTAGTGTCCTCTGGTTCTGTAATTTCCACTGTAAAGTATGAAAAATGTGGATTCATCAACATTTCCAATTTCTATTAAAATCTTAAATCAGTTAATCAGAATTTCTCCAAGTTTTCTTTTCATCTAGATAAAACAATTATAAGTATCTTAATATCTCCTCATACGACAACCTCTCCATCCCAAATACCATTCTGTTAACCATTCACTGAACCCTTTCCAACAATTCAATGTACTTCCTAAGGTAGAGATTCCAAAACTGAACATAATATTCCAAACTTGGCCTAACTAGTGACCTACACAATGAAATTATAATCAATTTAAACTTGTTTTCAATACTTCTTTAGATAAAACTTAAAACCCTATTTACCACGTCACTATCAACAGCACACTGCTTGGATGGCTGATAAACCACTACATCAAGGTCCCTTTCTTTCATGACACTGTTATTCCCATCCAAATTGTACTTGTAATTCAATTTATAAAAACTCACTTGCAACATCTTTCATTTATCATAATTAAAATCCATCTGCCATTTTTGACCAACTCACTAAATTATCTAAATCCCTTTGTAAAGCAGCAACATTCTCTTTACAGACAGCCACACTCAAGACCTTAATGTTGTCAGCAAATTTCAGTAATTTATTGACCATTCCATTATCTGTGTCATTAATGTAAATCATAAAGAACAATGATTCTAAGACTGAGCCTTGAGGTTCACCACTTGAAACATTAATCCAGTTTGACAGAACAAAATTTATAACATCCCTCTGCTTTCTTCTATAAAGCCACTCTTCTATACAGTGAGTTAACTAGTACAGCGGTAAGTCTACGGATTTACAATGCTAACATCAGGAGTTCGATTCCCCTCGGTGGGCTCAGAAGATATCACGACGTGGCTTTGCTATAAGAAAACACACACACCTTTCGCACCAATAAAAATAGGTTTCTTTAGAAACCTTTAATGTAGCACTTAAAGAAATGCTTTCTGGAAACTCTAGATTCACCAAATCTACACACTTACTCTCATCTACATAAGTAGTAATCTGGTCAAAGAATGACAAAATATTTGTAAGGCAAGATTTTTTGATAGTGAAACCGTGTTGACTAACTGAAAATTCCAAACTTAGATAAATTACTTTACAAAGTATCTTCAACTACACTATTCAAAACATTTTCCACAACTGATGTAAAGCTAATAGGAATATAATTATTGTCCGTATACTTTTTATTAGTCCAGTTCCAAGCCATAGGTATCCAGGCAACGTAATTTTTCTTATATTTTTTCATTGAAGGTCCAGCACAACAAGTGAAACACCAATTCACGTAAAGTGACAAGTAAATCATTATATAAACAACGCAAAACCATACGTAATATGTTGGTGCATCTTAAAGACTTATTCTTGTAAGTAAGGGCTTATGCTGTTTATATAAATGTTCTGTGAACTGTCTGGATCATAGGAAAATTTTTTCAAACCATTAGTAACAATATTAAATGAGTAGAAACACGATATGGTAGAGAAAATACTTCAGGTTTGGTCAATGTAATTTTCTCTGATTTGTATTATGGAATAACTTTCAGTTACAATTTAGTATTTCAGCTAAGTAAATTATGAGTTTTGAACACATTATGCAACAGCCAATAAACTTGTCATCAAACTTCGAGATGTGTGGTTAGAAAAGCAGGAAATGCAAAATTTTCCTACAAGTTCTTTTATCTTTCGTTTTACCTAAAAATAACACGCTAACAATCCGGACTCCATATTTTTATAAAAGTATTTCAAAGGTGCTGAATCATATTACTCTATCCTAATTTTCTTATAATTAATCAGGCAGTAAAATCCAGTTAAACATGGTTATATTTGTCATGTACGTTACGTCACAGATAAAATTACCATACGTTACGTTTACAATTATTTTAATAATTTATACATTCCCAGCGATGCGTCTGTCTGCGGACTTTCACGCTAAAATCCGGGTTTCGATACCCGTGGTGGGCAGAGCACAGATAGCCCATTGTGTAGCTTTGTGCTTAATTCAAAACAACAACAACAGCGTCTGTCAAATTACGATACTAGAAACCTGTTTTCTATACTCGTGATTATACAATACAGAAAGCTCACTGTATTGTTTTATGCTTAATTTTAAAAAATAAAGCAATAAGATATCCAAGCTATAATAGAACAATGATACTTTGCGACTATCACATTACTTTTTACGTGTAACATTTTCAGTTTTAGGCGTTATCACACTATTAGAGATGGGTTCTATACTATTGTAGGATCATAACTTCGCTAAATGCAAGCATGTGACAATAAAGAAACCTAAAGTTTAAAAATATTTTACCGTGTAGTCCATGTTTGCGAATGTCAAATTCTCGACCGTTTTAACATTAAGGTAATAACTAGAGCATAGAATACTTTTAGCAATGTTTAATTAGCTTTCTTTGGCCTTGATGATTTTCCACTTCAGACCTTTAACACATTTTTATTTAGTTTAATGGACTGATGTAAAACGGTCTCGCTGCTGCTTTTAGTTTATAAGTAGAGCTCACTAGAAACTAAATGAAAGGTTTGTGCTCAGACAAGTAATATTGGCATTAGACTGATTTCATTTAATATTTGAGCTCTGGTTTTTATTGTCACATCCAAAAGACCCGAATGTGGCAGTATGCACTAATTATATATATATATAACTTCATGTTATGATTACCGGATTTTGTACTTAACGATAAACAAAATAAAAATAATTTTAGGTCAGCACTAGATTCGCTGACTTACAACATTAAAATCTAAGGTTATTTTCCTGACATTGCGCAGAACACAAATAAACCATTACCTTGCATTTTATTGCGTAAAAAAAAAACAACTTGTATAGTTGTCCAGTAGATATATCAATGTTGCCATCTAGTGACAAAGTTTGCAAGCTTAGACACAAAGTGTTAACAAATTAATAGCCTCCTAGTAAAACAAGATTCAAAACAATATGTATGTCTAGTAACCTGTTAGAGAACGTTATTAAACTCTCACTTTATTTAGGCACGGTAGACACTTTGTTATCTACACAACACTCTATTCTTTTATATCGAAAGATACCATCTACCTATCTCGACTGAAGAGAATTAGTGTGGTCAGAAATGTACTTATCAGCTTGTCATTGTATTGATTTGTTAACCAATTTCAACGCCCATGTTTCATATTACAGTTTATATCATCGTACCACAAAGAAAGCCCTACTTCTCTATCTGGCCAGAAAATGGGCAAACTTAAACATTTCTTTTGTCTGAGATAGAAGAAAGATGTGTTTTTTATTATAAATTACATCACAAATGGCGGTATTTTAAAGAATACAAATACTCAATACCAAGTTAAATTTCCTCTGTTTGTTTCACTTGGTATTTCAATTATTCAATATTTAACTAGAATCATAAAATATGCAGTATTGCCCTATGGATATTATTTGGCTAAAGATCTTTCATCTAAACACATAATGAATTTTTAGGATATAAATTTTGTCCTCCGTGGCATGATAATGTTTTCTTCTGCCTTCAGTGTCGTCATCACTTGTCCATGTTAATATGGTGTTAACTGTGGGCTAGTCTCAATAAGTAAATAAATTTACATAGTGTAGTGTGCGTAACAGATTTACTATTGTATATTTATTTTAGTGTCTACGTTTGTATCTGTATATTTTTCATTTATGTACGTTACATGTATTTTATCTGTGTGTTGCACAAGTCACGCCTGTCATCAATACTTATAGAGGATTCTTAAAGGTGAGAATTAACAATGTCTGTTTACAAAAACGCGGTAGATTATTGTTGAAAATTCTAGAAACTCGCGTGATTGATATATAAAAACCAACGCGCCGAGAGACAAGGAAGATTACACTGGTTTACAAAGAAATTGAGGCAAGCACAAAAATAACTGTTTTAACCTAATTTGGGGGTGCTTAATTCAGATTTCAAATCCGTTTTTACTCATCACCTCTAGTTTTTTAGATATGCATACTGTACATTTTCTACACATACTGTACATAAAGGCGTATATGCATTTAGGGTTAATTTCTAATATTGTGTGACTCATGTCTTCTTTTTTAGTTATTATGCAATAAATGCAAATAAATCAGATGAAGAAATGCCTCCAAGGGAAGATTCTGCCAAGTCAATCTCTTCTGAAGATATTGACTCTTCTTATTCAGGAACAAGTGGCAACGAGCCACACTGGATCACACAAGAAGACCTGAATGACCTTGCTCGTGATTTGTATCTGTCAAAACAGCAGTCAGAGCTCTTGGCTTCTCGGCTTAAACAGTGGAACCCAGTCCAGGAAGATGTAAGGATCACCAGTTTCAGGAATCGGAACAAAGACTTTGCTTCATTTTTCGACATGGAAAACAAGTTGTGCTACTGCACAAATGTACCTGGCTTGTTCACTTTCCTTGGTTTGCCACATAATCCTTTAGACTGGCGTCTTTTCATAAACTCTTCCAAGCGAAGTCTCAAGGCTGTGCTTCTGCACAACGGGGATAAATATCCCAGCATTCCCACTGCACACTCTGTCCATCTAAAGGAGTCCTATGACAATATGGAGCTTCTTTTAGAAGCTGTTAAGTACAACCAGTACCAGTGGAGTCTGTGTGGAGACCTCAAGGTCATTGGTCTTCTTATGGGTATGCAAGCGGGCTTCACAAAGTACTGTTGCTTTCTCTGTCTCTGGGATAGTCGAGCTGTATCCCAGCATTACAAGCAGAAAGACTGGGGGTCTAGAAGCACTTTCGTTCCTGGCGAACACAGCGTCACGGAGAATCCTCTGGTTGACATGAAGAAGGTGCTTCTTCCTCCTCTTCACATCAAGCTTGGTTTGATGAAGAAATTCGTGAAGGCCATGAACAAAAATGGTGCTGCCTTCCAACACTTGTCTACTGTGTTCCCAGGTCTCAGTGCTGCTAAGCTCAAAGAGGGCATCTTTGTCGGACCTCAAATCCGAGAAGTGCTGAAGGATACTGATTTTAAGGAGTTTCTTACCTCAAAGGAACTGAGAGCATGGGAAGCATTTAAGTCAGTCTGTAGTGGCTTCCTTGATAACACACGCGTATCAAATTACCAAGCCTGTATTGAGAAGTTGCTAAAGACTTATGAGGATATGGGATGCCGAATGTCACTCAAAATTCATTTTTTCCATTCCCACCTCAACTTCTTCCCTCCAAACCTTGGAGCAGTGAGTGATGAGCATGGAGAAAGATTCCACCAAGACATTACGAAGATGGAGAGCAACTATCAAGGCAAGTGGAACCCCAGCATGATGGGAGACCTCTGCTGGATGCTCTTGCGTGACATCCTGGAGGCAAAATACACCAGATCATCTAATAAAGCACACTTCTAACTGTCTGCAGTACTATGAATTGTGTACATTGTGTCATCCAAGTATATTTATTCCGTCAATGTTCTTTATCTATCCTGTTTTATCTGTAACAAGCTGCTTCAACTGTTGAAATAAGCACGTATATACTCTGTATATACTAAAATGAGACTATTTAAAAGCCAGAAAACTAGAGGCGATAGGGCAAAACTGTTTATAAATTTGAATTCAGCACACCCAAATTAGTAAAAAACACCTATTCACATTCTTGCCTCAGACAAAAAATATTTTTTTTGTAAACCAGTGTTATTATTATTTGGAAAGCTACACACAATGTGTTATAGGCCTAGAAAGATATAATTTTAATTAACATTTATTGATCAAAACATTACAGCATTTTACTAGGAAAGTTTATAGGTTTCGAACATAACCAACCGTTTAACTTCAGTCAATTACGAGACATTAAACATCATAATCGGTGAAAGTCAGTCGTCTGAGGTTAATCAACTCAGCAAGCTTCAGCGAGATGTGTGACATTATCAACTCAGTATTAACTTGTTCGTCGTGGACCTGAATCGTCACTGAAACATTTAGTTGTAGACCTGATATGAGACTCAGTATTGTTTGTAAGTTAATAAAAATTGTTGTACATAAACCATAATTTGTAATAACTATTATTAATAATTGTTACTATGAATTATATTGTTTATGTTTATATATTAAAATATATTTCCATTAAAAAAGGAAATTATGTGTATGTTTGTTTGTTTTTTGAATTTCGTGCAAAGCTACTCGAGGGCTATCTGCGCTAGCCGTCTCTAATTTAGCAGTGTAAGGCTAGAAGGAAAAGCACCACCAACCGCAAACTCTTGGACTACTCTTTTGCCAACGAATAGTTGGATTGAACGTCACATTATAACGCCCCTACGGCTGAAAAGTTGAGAATGTTTGGTGCGACTGGAATTCGAACCCGCGACCCTCGGATTACGAGTCGAACGCCTTAACACGCTTGGCCATGGCGGGAAAAATTGCGTCTCTCAGTCTTGTTGACAAATAATATTAATTCCGTATTATTTGAAATAGTAATATGTGACGTACGTAACAAAATAAATTGGAGAGTCGTCCGAAATAAATAATAATAATAAGTAACAAGTAATAGAGATGCTCGACTTTTATTTATGCTCATATCTTATTAAAAGTAAGACTTTTATGCCTGTTAATATTTTCTATATATTTCCTTCTGTTTGTGTTTTCATACCTTTCAACTTTTATTGTCAGATATTTCATAGATTGTTTAACATATTAGTGTAAACTAAAAACAAAAATTTTCGTACTGAGTTTCAAGATCTTCGCATTTAACGACCTGAGAAACACCAGCATTTATTGTTGCTAATATAACAGAATGGTTCAGTAAAGAAAGTTTCATTATTTTGACAGCTTTAACTGGTACTTAAGGTGCTGTTTCATAGCGTTTGGTCTTTCCGTTATAATTATTGGGTAACCGACTTTCAGTTCGTATGGATATTTCAGATATCTGTAATTGCTCGTCATGAGTGCTATATCTACCGTGATTTCAACGTTTAATCAAAGAATAAAGTTTTTACTTTATTTTAGATATATGTTGTAAAATATGTATGCGTTAGTGTTAGAACAGCTTGTGATTTCTATTCTAACGTGACACTGACAAGTTTCGCTAGTATGTGTATTTTGGAACAGATATTTGAAAGAATATTCTAAACAGATAACTAGATGTCGCCACTTAGCCTATATATGAATTAACATAAAACTTTGGCTCAATCGAGTCGTATAAAGTTGACGACAGCTATAGTGTTCATTAACGCCACTTTGTACTGTCGTACTTGTCTCTGGATTCTACCATCCATCTTAAGCAGATTTTCGATGCAATCAAAGTTATTTTAAACACATTTCTAATATAGAATGTCTGAGATTAGTTATTCGTTCTTTACCGTGGTCTAACTTACTTGACATCAGCACAGATTGCAGTTCTAGGACAACGATTTATAACTTGAATTCATTGTGTGCAAGGTTTAGCAAAGGTTGAGTTAGTATGAAACAAGTAGACCAGTAAGACAAAAACACTACCTTTACTTTTATATACAGAATGTCACATAACATCTCGTAAGTTATAGTGCCTATCAATGCTAAACTGTTAAACTACCAGAAAAAAAAAGTATTATATATTTTTAAATAATATTTTGTTTGTTTAGTTATTTATCTTACAGCAAAGCCACATAGACTGTCTACTGTTTCCATAGGCGGGAATCAGCCCTCGGTTTCTAACGTTGTAAGTACGTAAACATTAAACATGCTCGCCCTTTCAGCCGTGGAGCCGTGGGGAAGTTATAATGTACCATCAATCCCAATAGTCGTTGATAAAAGAGTAGCCCACGAGTTGGCTGCGGGTGGTGATGATTAACTGTCTTCCCTCTAGTCTTACACTGCTAAATTATGGACGGCTAGCGCAGATAGCCCTCGAGTAACTTCACACGAAATTCAAAAACAAACAAACGTAAATATACCGCTGTCCTACCAGTGGACAGATTAATATAAATAAGAAAATTCTGTCGTCACTTAGGTCGATCCATTTTTCAAAGTAGGTAACCTTAAATTGACTTGATGATTTCTACAAACTCATAATGCACGGAATTTTATCGGAAAGGAAATAAAATGACAGATGAAAAAATACTTTTCAAAGACTGGTTTGGTTGTTTTTAAGTGCAAAGCTGCACAGTCGGTTGTTTATGCTCTGCCCAAGACAGGTATTAAAATCCACTTTTAGTGTCATAAATCTGTAGATATTCCACTGAGGGTATCGAGGACTAAACATAACAAGACTACAGCTTTACTACTAAACCACTGGGGATATCTAGGTCTGAACACTACAAGACTACAGCTTTACTACTAAACCCCTGGGGGTATCAAAAAGTGAATATTACAATACTACAGCTTTACTACTAAACCATTGGGGGTATCTAGGTCTGAACACTACAAGACTACAGCTTTACTACTAAACCACTGGGGGTATCTAGGTCTGAACACTACAAGACTACAGCTTTACTACTAAACCCCTGGGGGTATCAAAAAGTGAATATTACAAGACTACAGCTTTACTACTAAACCACTGGGGGTATCTAGGTCTGAACACTACAAGACTACAGCTTTACTACTAAACCACTGGGGGTCAAGTGTCCAATCTTATCACTGAACCCACTGGGGATATCAAAGACTAAACACTACAAGAGTCCAATTTACCACTGAGAGACTCTAGAGAGATTTCGTTAAGTTTAAGGAATATATAACTGATTACACGTTTTCTACTAGTGCAAGATTTTTCCCTTTAGAAATACTACGGAACTTTCGCTGTCAATGCTATGTTTTCTATGTATCGGAAAGTTGTTGGTTCTGCCTGTATTACGTTAGTTTTTGTTTAGTAGGTACTAGGAAGCACCATCAGTTTCCATGTATTGTTGTCTCGCTTTTCAGTGTTTTACGTTTTAAACATTATTTGTAGAAATTGGCTCCAAACGCTGCTATTTTGGCCTTTTTAAATGCCAAATGTCGATTCTGTTTAAAAAATTCTGTTAACGCTATTTTCATAAATCTTGAAATACTGTCCTTGCTTTTCAGAAAATTGTATGAGCCCCTTATGAATTACACTGATTTAGAACATTATGATGTCATACAAAAATAATGAGAGTTACTACATTATAAGTCAGAAACCACTCTCTCTTCCACGTATTATACGTTTATTATACTGAGGAGAAGCTAAATTGTCCTAATCGGAACAAGAAATTATCTTCCTCTTATGACTAATTGATTTACTTGTTTACTTCTACTGCAAAAGAAGTCTTGCATTTCATTGCTTTTGCTTTCCGAAATATCTGCTCATTTCATCGAATCTTTGTACTGGATGTCCTAAAATCTGGTGCCAAGTCTGTCTTTAAAAATCAATTCATTCTCAACTTATTTGATCTCAGCCCTGTTTCCTACTTCCAAAGTTTCGAAAACCAAGGATGGCTAAACACACAGAAACGAATGTTGATTTTTTTTTTTTGTAAATATTCAACCAATTTCCACTAAATTTACCTTTGAGAATCTGTTTTATCTACCAAATCTATGGATTGCATAGATTTATAGATTGCATTTATATACAAAGTCTTTCGGGCTCAGGATTCTACAACGCCTCCCCATCAACAAGATGACTTTCCTACGATTCCCACAAGACCGTACAATCACCCACTGAAGCAGTATGATCCCAATGCAGTAATCATCTTTTTACCATTAAATGGTCTGCCTATTGAACTTATATTGTTAATATACTCCTCAAAACAAGAAACACAAAAAGGATATTTTTTTATTTTAAAGAGAAATATATGTAATAACGTCACAAGCTCAGAGTGTGTGATGTTACACGTGTTAAGGCACTGATTGTCAGACCGAAATGACAATAAAAGTTGTGCACTTTGAAAACAGAGGAAAACATCGGATTTTTCGCCAAAACGCATTTGTGTCCAATAAAATTGTTTGAGAAATCTGCATGTTCTGCAAGTTCAACATGTGCAAAATCCGTATACAAGTGACGGGTTCTCGGTTTCCATAGCTCAGTGTTAAGCCACCGACACGCAATACAGTTACGCCAAGACTGACTGAAGCACAACGCAACAACGCCATTGGTAAGTGTAAGCAGGCGAATCTCGATCAGATGTCGCCAGAGCTGTGAATGTCCACCCAAGCACCATCACAAGGCTATGGAATCGTCACCAACAAAATGGATCAACTCGTGACCGTCCACGATCTGGCAGACCTAATGTGACCACGCCCGCACAAAATCGCTACATCCAGTTACATTACCTTCGGGATAGGACAACCATTGCGACGTCTACTGCCTCAACCGTAACATGGCTGCGTAGGATTTCCGATCAGACCGTACACAACTGTCTACGAGATACAGGAATCCGACCTCGGTGTCCAGTCAGAGGCAATATCCTTACCCAGCAACATCGTCAAGTAAGGCTGCAGTGGACTCGGGCACATCGGGTATGGCCTCATTGACGTTGGAAACATGTTTGGTTCAGCGATGAATCACGTTTTATGCTTCGTAGGCAGGATGGAAGGACCCGTGTTTACCGTCGCCGAGGTAAACGTTTTGCAGCAAACTGTGTGCAGGAATTCGACAGATTTGGTGTGGGCTGCTATCGCCTACATTGCCAGAACAAACTTTTGCATATTCGAGAGAATCTTACGGCTCAACGATACGTCGACGAGATTCTTAGGCCCCATGTGCAACTCATCATGGTGAACGTCAACGACGTTTTTCAACATGACAACGCCCGTCCTCACACAGCCCGACTCACCACTGTCTTCTTGAGACACTACAACATCAACGTTCTTCCCTGGCCCTCCAGATCACCAGATTCAAACCCCATCGAACATCTTTGGGACGAGTTGGACCGACGTCTGCCACTGCGATAACCTCAACCGCAGACTCTACCTCAGCTTGCAGCAGCTTTGCAGGCTGAGTGGACAGCCATTCCACAGGATGTGATTCGTCATCTCATCGCTTCCATGGGCAGGAGATGCCAAGCAGTTATTGATGGTCACGGGAGGCATACTCGTTATTGACGTTGAGTGACGTTAAACTTCAACTCGTGAGCGAGCGTGGACTTCGCCTTTGCAGACATTTCATGCTCAGCAGTGAATGTTCAAAGTTTCCCACATGTGATACAGAACTACCCGGAATAAACTTGTTAACAATATGTCTCAAATTTTGCCTTTCGCGTTTCTTTTTT